>JAYESD010000012.1:36980513-37640905 GCA_036927565.1 Tuctoria greenei | reverse complement strand
CCAATTATTGCCAACATCACCATTATCCATGTCCATTTACCAACCCATAACCATAAACCAACCATAACCATTACCAGACCATAATCATTACCAGACCATAACCATCCATAACCATCCCAAATCCCAATTCCAACTCTAATCATGTAGGTCATCCAGGCGCTCATAACCGGGAGCACGGCTATCATGATAGTTTTAAACACTCTGCAGATGTTGTACCACTTTACCCACATATTTGTGATTTCATCTCCTTTCGATGACTAAGAAACCTCCATTATGCCATCTCACACTTCCGTAGGTGTGTGGTCAAGAGATCACAAAATAGCCTTTCAAAAGGGACTACTAGTATGTACGGGCCCACTAAGGTTTCACCGGCAGGCTTGAATCTCTATTCTCCCAACCACGGGCCCCCTCGTGTGCCATGCGGATCCCAGGGCAGTCCTCCTCGACTCCCATTCCCCGCGCCATCCAATGGTCCATACAATACTAGCAGCGCTCCTAATTATTCAGCTACGCTGCACCCATACTTGGCCTTGTGGTGGCACTGTTGACCTGGTATATTCTCGCATGAACCGGTCCTTAGATCTAAGGCAAGCAAACCACCATAACATCCAACCCATCCACAAAACCATGCTTGCTTAGATAACCCATCATATTGACCAGTTCACATTAATCAGAATATCATTGGTGCATAATTAAATGTGTAGTGTTGTTTGCCATCCCAATTAATTAAGCGAAGCAAAAAGGTAAAAACCCTTCCCGACTCTCTACCATAAATTCCAGGTGACAAGGGTGGTCAAACAAAACTAGTAAACTTCCTACCATAGGATTCCCATCAATTTGACACAAGCATGCAAATTCGCAAACAAAACATTTAATAAAACAGGAATCAATATGCTTCAAGGACACTTGCCTTGCTCCGGCGTATGGGGTTGCTCAAGCGCTTCAAAGTCTTGATTTTGGAAATCCTCGTATGCGGCCTCTAGAGCATGTTCCTCTACGTGTGATCATACATACAAGAGAACATATACAATCAACATAATGCACACAAATTAATCAACATGCAATGACATGTATGCATGCACAATTCAATAATTAATTAACTACGGTTGTTTATTAATTAGATACGAGTAGTTCATACGTGTTCATATGAGTTTACGGTGGTTTTAGGGTGGATTAATGCTGCTGAAAATAAAATCATGGTGCAACTAAATTCAATTTACGCCTATTAGATTCAATATGATCGCAAAAATTCGCATCGGGAACATGGCCTACCGTAGATGCGATGGCTTCGATGATCGCGAGATGGGGACAATGCGTAGACGAAGTAGATGCGTCCTCCGGCGGCACGACGATGGCGGCGCGATGTCGACGTCGATCTCCGGCGAACGGTGGGGCCCTCCTCTTTTTCTTCCTCTTGTTCCCTTTCTTTTCCTCCTTTTTCTTCCCTAGGCGCAGCTCTCTGGACTCCCTGGTATTTTCCCGGCGGCTAGGTTCTTCCTGGAGCGCTTCTGGCGTCGGGGTCGTGGGGCTTCGGTTCCTTTTTATAGGGGCGGCGGAACGGTACCGACTCGGTACGGGGGCGCTCGCGGGATTCGCGGCATTGAAGGCGGGGCGCGTTACGAGATCGGGGGGGGGGGGGGGGGGGGGGGGCGTCGGGGCCAGCGGGGAGGCCGAGCCGGGCGCGTACGGCGGCGGGGACCAGCGCGGGAATCAGGGCGGCTGAGGAGGGTCGCGAGCGGAATCGCGCGCGCGCGGGTGCGCGTCGGCGTCGGGGCGCGTGGCCAGCG
Organism: Tuctoria greenei; assembly: GCA_036927565.1. Lineage (NCBI taxonomy): Eukaryota > Viridiplantae > Streptophyta > Magnoliopsida > Poales > Poaceae > Tuctoria > Tuctoria greenei. The sequence continues at coordinate 37,639,118 of JAYESD010000012.1, read as the reverse complement.
GGGCTGGCGCGAGGCCGCTCTGTCGGCTGGGCCGCTTGGCCTGGCCGCCGGGTTGGCCCTTTTTTTCTTTTTCTTTTTTTTCTTTTTTTTCTTCTTCTTTTTTTATTTAGTATTATTATTATTTTATAATTTATATTTATTTATTTTACCCTTTTTTATAATTTTTTTTATTATATAACTTATTATATATATATTTTATATATATATATTATTCATGTTATATATTTATTATTCATTATTATTATAATGTATATTATTAATATTAATATATTATTTATTTTCATATATTGTTATATATATTATTTATATATATACTTATATATTATTATTATTATTATTTTTATACTTATTCCTTATTACAAGTTTTAGGCTATAACTATTGTTTTTTTTCTTCTTTTTGCTACGCATATTTGTAGATGCATGTTTTATTATTTTTCTTTTATCCTACTAATGGTTAATGCATGATTATGTATGCAATGCAAGATGCGAAAATTTAGGGTGTTACAAACCTACCCCCCTTAAAGTGAATCTCGTCCTCGAGATTCGATAGCGTGGAGAAAAGGTGAGGGAATTCTGCCTTCAGGTCTTCCTCACGTTCCCATGTAGCTTCGGCTTCCGTATGGTGTTTCCATTGCACTTTGCACCAACGGATCCTCTTATTTCTCGTGACCCTTCCTTCATGTCCAAAATTTTGATAGGTTGCTCGACATAGGACAAATCCTCTTGAAGTTCTAACTCGTCCATCGGCACTTGTTCTTCCGGTACCCTGAGACACTTCTTGAGTTGAGAGACGTGAAATACGTCGTGTACATCGGAGAGATACGTCGGCAGCTCAAGTCGATAAGCTACCTCTCCTCGCTTGTCCAGAATCTTGAATGGTCCGATGTAACGTGGTGCCAGTTTTCCTTTGACGTTAAACCGTCGCTGACCTCTGATAGGTGACACTTTGAGGTATACAAAATCTCCAACTTCAAAAGTCAAACTCCTTCGCCTATTATCAGCATAACCTTTCTGTCGAGACTGGGCAGCCTTTAAGTTTTCCCGTATTATTTGGACTTGCCTTTCAGCGTCTTGTAACACGTCAGGACCAAACACTTGATTCTCTCCATTTTCATTCCAAAACAAGGGAGTCCTACACTTCCTTCCGTACAATGCTTGGTAGGGTGACATTTTCAAACTTGCTTGGTAACTATTGTTTTACGAGAATTCAGCGTACGGCAAACTTTTATCCCAACCTTTCCCATGCTTTAATGCACAAGCTCTTAACATGTCTTCCAAAACTTGGTTGGTCCTCTCGGTTTGTCCATCTGTTTGAGGGTGATACGCCGAACTGAAGTTCAACCTTGTTCCCATTGCTTCATGCAATTTCTGCCAAAATCTGGAGGTAAACTGAGAACCTCTATCCGAGACTATCTTCTTCGGTACTCCGTGTCGACACACAATGTTCTCCATATACAATTCTGCTAGCTTCGCGGTGGTATATGTGGTCTTGACAGGGATGAAGTGAGCTGATTTTGTCAATCGATCCACAATAACCCATATTGAATCATAGCCAGACTGAGTTCGCGGAAATCCAACTATAAAATCCATACCAATCTCTTCCCACTTCCATTTCGGGATCTTCAATGGTTGTAGCAATCCGGCTGGCCTTTGATGTTCAGCTTTCACTCGTTGGCACACATCACAAAGTGCAACATATTCGGCTATGTCCTTTTTCATGCTGGCCCACCAATAGCATGTCTTTAAGTCCTTGTACATCTTCGTACAGCCAGGATGAATTGAGTAAGGCGAGTCATGTGCCTCCTTCAATATTGTTTCCCAAATGTGCCTAACATTAGGTACCACAATCCTCTTTCCAAGCCATAAGGTACCCTGTTCGTCCTCATCAAACCTGAATTCTTTTCCTTCTTGGGTCCTTTCCTTGATTTCCTGTATTTCCTTGTCCTTTGTCTGTCCTTCCCGTATTTCCTGCTCTAATGTTGGGTTGATTTCCATCGTTCCCATCTCATTTATGAATCCAAGGTTCAACCGTTCAAACTCCTTGCATAACTCGGATGGCAGCTCTCGAACTGTGAGTTGATGACTTACTCATTTTCGGCTCAAAGCATCAGCCACTACATTGGCCTTTCCAGGGTGATAGTTGATTCCCACGTCATAATCCTTGATGAGCTCCAACCATCGGCGTTGCCTCAGATTCAGATCCGTTTGCATAAATATGTACTTGAGACTCTTGTGATCCGTATAAATCTCACATCGGTGACCAAAAACATAGTGTCTCCATATCTTCAAGGCGTGTACTACGACTGCGAGTTCAAGGTCGTGTGTAGGATAATTCAACTCATGTTTCTTTAGTTGCCTCGATGCATAAGCTACCACTTGGCCTTCTTGCATGAGCACACATCCTAATCCTTGTCTTGATGCATCACAATATATATCAAAACTCTTGCTCACGTCCGGTAATACTAACACCGGGGCGGTTGTCAACCTTTTCTTTAACTCCTCAAAGCTATCTTGACAAGCTTGAGTCCATCGGAAATGCCTTCCCTTTCATGAGTAATTCGGTCATAGGCTTGGCTATCTTGGAAAAATCCTTTATGAATCGGCGGTAATATCCAGCCATTCCAAGGAAACTCCGAATTTCCTTGACATTCTTTGGCGGTTCCCACTTAAGCACATCTCTCACTTTCCCTGGGTCAACTGATACTCCTCCTCCGGAAATAATATGGCCTAAGAAAGAAACTTCCCGTAACCAAAATTGACATTTACTGAACTTGGCATACAATTGATGCTCCCTCAATTTCTGCAGCGTAAGCCTCAAGTGTTCCTCATGTTCCTTCTCATCCTTCGAGTAGATCATAATATCATCGATGAACACTACAACGAACTTATCCAGATATTCCATGAAGACCTTATTCATGAGATACATAAAGTACGCAGGCGCGTTCGTCAATCCAAATGACATGACGGTGTACTCATAAGATCTATATCGTGTCCGAAATGCTGTCTTGGGTATATCTGATGGTCTAATCTTCATTTGGAAGTATCCTGACCGCAAGTCGATCTTGGAGAAGATACAGGCGCCCTTCATTTGGTCGAACAAATCCTCTATACGGGGCAGTGAGTACTTGTCCTTAATTGTCACTTCGTTGAGAGACCTATAGTCCACACACATCCTCTGGGTTCCATCCTTCTTATCTACGAAGAGCACTGGGGCTCCCCACGGGGATGAGCTTGGGTGTATAAAACCCTTCTCTAGCTGCTCTTGAATTTGCTTCTTGAGCTCTGCTAATTCCTTAGGAGGCATCCTATACGGCCTCTTAGCTATAGGTGCAGTTCTGGGTATCGACTCAATGGTGAATTCTATGTCACGATCAGGTGGCATACCTGGCAACTCATCTGGAAACACGTCCGGGTACTCGCGAACGATCGGAATGCTTTCCAATGTCACTTCTTCCACGTGATTCAGCATCGCTTTCCCTCTTGCAGGTTGGGCTGCTTTAACTTCAATGCGTGTACCATGTTCACTTGTCAACTGCACAATCCTATCGGCGCATTGAATGACTCCATTATACTTGCTCAGCCAGTCCATTCCAAGTATTATGTCTATTCCTTGGGAGTCCAAGACTATGAGGTTTGCGAGAAAGTCTACCCCCCTTATTTTAATGCTTACTTTCGGACATACTATATTTGTCCTCATCTCTCCGCCAGGAGAACTTACTAGCATAGTTTGCTTCATATGAGATATAGGCAAATTGTACTTGGCAACATACTTTGACGAGATGAATGAATGAGATGCTCCCGAATCAAATAAAACAGTCGCGGGGTTGGAGTTGGCGAGAAACATACCAATCACAACGTCATCAGCTTGTTGGGCTTCCTCAGTAGAGACATGATTCACATTGCCACGAGCAAAATTCTGCTGTCCACGGTTGCCTTGTGGTGCTCCTCCATTTGGTCGCGGGTGATTTGGCCTTGGTGCATTGTTCATAGGTCCATAGATTCTCTTGGGGCATTGACTTGCAAAGTGTCCGGGTTCTCCACACGCATAGCATGTCTTACCACCCGTAGCATTAGGGAAGTTTGGGCGCAACTGGTGTTGAGCGTTTGCCGCCATGTTAGGGCGCGGCGCAGGTGGCACAGGATAGCGAGGCGCTTGCATGGCGGGGCGTTGCTGCGGTGGCTGATTTGGGCGGGGCGGATAAGCAGCGCGGTATGCGAGAGCAGATGGGTTATAGTGTGGTGCAGTAGGTGGTGCATAGCGGGGGCAAACATTGCTTCCTTGTTGCGGTCCATGATGTGGCATCTTCCTCTTATTGTCCTGCTCCATCTCACGAATCTTGTTCTCAACCACAATAGCCTTGTCAACCAGCTTTTGGAAGTTTGGATAATCAGTATTGAGCAACTGGACTTGAATTTCATTGTTGAGACCCCTCATAAACAAATACTGCTTCCTACTATCAGTTTTGATGTCTTCTGGAGCGTATCTTGATAATTGAGTGAATTTGTTGAGATACTCACTCACGCTCATCCTTCCTTGCCTGAGATTTTCAAAATCTTGTCTTCTCAGTATCATAACTCCTTCAGGTACATAGTGGGAACGGAAACTCTGCTTAAACTCAGCCCAAGTGATTGTCTCCTGACTATCATGAGCGTTGCAAAGAGCTTCCCACCAGTCAGCGGCTGCTCCAACTAGTTGATGTGATGCAAAGAGAACCTTCTCCCTATCAGTGCACTGGACAATAGCAAGTTTCTTCTCAACGGACTTCAGCCAATCATCAGCTTCCATTGGGTCTGTGGCTTGTGCAAAGGTGGGCGGTCTGGTCCTCATGAACTCTCCCAAACGGTTGTGATGTGGCGGGGGTGGCGGTGGAGGCGGTATATGTGGCTGATTGTTGTTGCCAGCTTGCAGCTGTCCCATGGTCTGTATCATGGTCTGCATGAGCTGGTTCTGCATAGCTAACAGTTGTTCAATATTGATAGCTCCATGAGCATGTCCCTGGTTGTTCTGAGGTACTTCATTGCACTCCTCCTCATCGTTGGCATCCCTCTGGTTACGAGTTCTCACCATCTGTTGGCGAAAGAAAGGTGGGGACAGAAGGATTTAGAATTTGGAAAAAAACGTCCCAACTATATGCATCAAGGTATGTGACACTAAATAAATCTTTATTAATATAGACCTATATTATGAGGATGTGGACAAGTGCCGAAGCATTCCACAACTCTCTACTAAGCACACAAGCACTCAAACAAGCACCAAACAGAATTGACAAAGATCCTAAAAGAAGTAACACAACTCAAGGTCACACAAGTATGTCTACGTCGCTCTTATTTAACTAATGGGGGTGTGCCTATCCTTGAGTCGTGGCATAGGTCGAGGACTACTCGTCGTCGAGCGGGAACTCATCCGGGTCCTCGTCGTCGTCGTCGTCGTCGGGGTCCTCGGGGTCCTGTGGGTCCTGGGGTGGTGAGGCAGCAGGCGGCGGTGGTGTGGTAGACGCCACACTGGAAGGCTCCTCGTCAGAGGACTCCTCAGAAGACGACTCACGCTGACCGTTGCGACGGTCTGGAGAGTCTGGGGTCCACGTCGGGGTGTCGGACGCGTAGTCGTCCGGGTCCTCGTCGGTGATCCGACGATAACTCCTGATTATCGCCTCGTGGCGCTGGGCGAGGTCACGTCCATCCTGAATCTCCTGCTGCGCCCTCTGAAGTCGGGCACTGAGCTGGGCCACGTCGTCAACAGTCTGACGAGACTGCGGGAGGTCCAGGGGTCCCTCCACGTGCCTAGAGATGAAGCGCGCAGTGCCACTGGGACGCTGCGTAACGAAGGTGTGCACGGTGTCCTCCAGACGGAAACGGCGGGCGTGGTTCCAAAAGGTGGCTGCTTCCCAGCTAGCATCCTGCTCCGCAGATCGGCGGGAGCTCCTCCAAGCAGGACTGCTATGGGTCTTTACCAACTCATCACCATAGTAGATAAAGATTTTGCAGCTCCACTCCTTCCTGCCGGGGCGCTGCACTCCAGTGGTGTGGTAGGAGAGCGAGAGGCTGTGGTGACGGTAGCCAGCCTCACAGAGTAGGGCACGGAGACGGTGACGCAGTTGTCCTGCGGCTCTGCCGTCAGAACGGATCACCACGGGGTGACAGGGGTCGACGGCCGGAGAGCGACTGGCCAACCTACGCGGGGGCACAAGTCCACCGGTCGACTTACGGGGGGTTGTCTTGGTGCGGGCCATCTACAGAAAACAAGAATACATTAGAGGAAAAAAAAAGAAAATAACGAAATACAAATCTGAAAATTTCAGCAGCTAAAACAGCGCAAAAAGAGCGGTGCAGCGGTTCCAAAAGAACGAAAAAATAGAGAGAATAATACAGCAACCAACACAATAATTTTACCCACACATAACAGCAGCAAAACACACCTTTTTCGCGAAAATTTACGCAGCAAAACAGCAGCACTTAATATTGCTCACTTCTGAAATTTTTTATCAAAAACGCAGCAGCGATCAGTACTTTTCGCGGCTGAAAATAAAGGAACAAAACAGCAGCAAAAATTTTCGAAAATAGCAGATTAGAAGAGTGTTCCTAAGTGCTCTAGAGTGTCCATTCTACCTAGGCTTGCGTCCTACGGTCAACGCGGCTCTGATACCATTTTGTGACACCCGGTTCTGAATATGAACCAAGCGTAACGCATATGTGTGCCCAGGAAGTTCATCACACATATACGGTTGCATCACAAACGATATACAGAATTTAACCACGTCTTAACTAATAAATAAGTACTTTATTACAATAATCCAATAGTTCACGAATGATAAAACTCTAAATAATTGCAGCGGAAAATAAACTAAGCAATACGACTCCAATCCACAGGCAATTGACAGCGGTACGCAACCTAGTACTCCACGTGATCCTCAGGGTACTCCCAATTGTCTCCAGTAGCTGTTGGGGGGATTGCAAGGGTGAGTACATATCGTACTCAGCAAGTGTGGAAAGTATGACATGTGGCTAATTCAAATGACGAATGTAATAATGGCTAAGTGCTGAAAAGTACAATAAAACATTTGAAAAGCATTATACTATGTCTATGTGAAACAATCCCATCATAACCATCATATAAACATAATATAAACCATATCCAATTATTGCCAACATCACCATTATCCATGTCCAATTACCAACCCATAACCATAAACCAACCATAACCATTACCAGACCATAACCATTATGTAACACCCTAAATCTTCGCATCATGCATTGCATACATGGTCATGCATTAAACACTAGTAGAATAAAAGAAAAATAATAAAACATATGCATATACAAATACGTGTAGCAAAAGAAGAAAAAGAAAATAATAATTATAGCCTAAAACTTGTAATGAGGAATAAGCATAAAAAAAATAATAATAAAAATATATATAAGTATATATATAAATAATATATAACAATATATAAAAATAGGTAATATATTAATATTAATAATATATGTTATAAAAATAATAAATAATAAATAATAAATATAATGATATATATATATAAATATATATATATATAATAAATTATAATAAAGAGTAAAAAAAAGGGGGGGGAGCCGCCCGGCGGCCAGGCCAGCGGCCCAGCCGGCCGAGCCGGCCCCGCTCCGACCGCGCCTCGATGCCGCGCGCGCGACGCCAGCCCCGGCCGCCATGCGCCCCGCCTGGGCCCCGCCTCCCGCTCCCGCACGGACCGGCCCCGAGGCGCCGTACCGCGCGCCGAGTCGCGCGCCCGCGACCGCGCGGGCCCCGGCCGCCGTACGGCCCCGCGCCCGAGGCCCCGCCCCCTCGCTCCGCAGCCGGGCCCCGCCCCCTGGCGCGACGCCGCCCGCCCGCCCCCTGACGCGACGCCGCCCGACCCCGACGCGACGCAACGCCGCCCCGCCGCCCGCGTGGCCCCCACCCTGGTCTCCCGCGCGAGCGCGCCTGCACGCGCGCGACTCCCGCCCCGCTCCGCGCGACTCCCAGCCGGCCACGCGCCGAAATCGCAACCGAGTCAGTTGCTTGCCGCGTCCACGCCCCTATAAAAAGGATCGAAGCCCTAGGCTTTTTCCCGATACGCAGAGCAGCCGCCGCCGTTTCCAGAGAAGAAAAGGCCGCCGGGAACAGAGAAACAGAGGCGCCCAGGGAAGAAAAAAAAGGAGAAAAAAAGAAGGGGAAGAAGAGGGAGAAAAAGAGGGGGGCACCACCGATCGCCGGAGATCGTCGCCGACATCGCGTCGCCGTCGTCGTGCCGCCGAAGGACTGCTGCACCATCTATTTCGTCTACGCGTCGCATTTATTCCGCGACCGTCACGCCGTCAGATCTACGGTAGGGTTCGTTCCCGATGCGAATTTTTGCGATCATATTGAACCTAATAGGCGTAAATTAATTTTAGTTGCACCATAAATTTTATTTTCAGCAACGTTAATCCACGTTAAAATCCCCGTAAACCCGTATGAACACGTATGAACTAGTTGCATCTAATTAATAAACAACCGTAATTAATTAATTATTGTACCTTGCATGCATGCATGTCATTGCATGTTGATTATTTTGTATGCATTATGTTGAATTGTATATGTTTTCTTGTATGTATGATCACGCGTAGAGGAACGTGCTCAAGAGGTTGCATACGAGGATTTCCAAACCCAAGACTTCGAAGCGCTTGAGCAACCCCATCCGCCGGAGCAAGGCAAGTGTCCTTGAAGCATATTGATCCTATTTTAAAATTAAATGTTTTGTTTGCGAACTTGCATGCTTGTGTCAAATTGATGGGAACCCTATGGTAGGAAGTTTACTAGTTTTGTTTGACCACCCTTGTCACCCGGAATTATGGTAGAGAGTCGGGAAGGGTTTTTACCTATTTGCTCCGCTTAATTAATTGGGATGGCAAACAACACTACACATTTAATTATGCACCAATGATATTCTGGTTAATGTGAACTGGTCAATATGATGGGTGATCTAAGCAAGCCTGGTTATGTGGATGGATTGGATGTTATGGTGGTTTGCTTGCCTTAGATCTAAGGACCGGTTCATGCGAGAATATGCCAGGTCAACAGTGCCACCACAAGGCCAAGTATGGGTGCGGCGTAGCTGAATAATTAGGAGCGCTGCTAGTATTGTATGGACCACTGGATGGCGCGGGGAATGGGAGTCGAGGAGGACTGCCCTGGGATCCGCATGGCACACGAGGGGGCCCGTGGGTGGGAGAATAGAGATTCAAGCCTGCCGGTGAAACCTTAGTGGGCCCGTACATACTAGTAGTCCCTTTTGAAAGGCTATTTTGTGATCTCTTGGCCACACACCTACGGAAGTGTGAGATGGCACAATGGAGGTTTCTTAGTCATCGAAAGGTGACGAAATCACAAATATGTGGGTAAAGTGGTACAACCTCTGCAGAGTGTTAAAAACTGTCATGATAGCCGTGCTCCCGGTTATGAGCGCCTGGATGACCTACATGATTAGAGTTGGAATTGGGATTTGGGATGTTATGGTCTGGAATTGGGTTATGGTTGGTTTATGGTTATGGTTTGGTAATGGTCATGGTTTATGGATTATGGTCATAGATACGAATTTGAGTTATGGTAATTGGACATGAATAATGGTAATGTTAGCAATAATTGGATATGGTTTATATTATGATGGTTATGATGGGATTGTTTCACATAGACATAGTATAATGCTTTTCAAATGTTTTACTGTACTTTTCAGCACTTAGCCATTATTATTGTCGTCATTTGAATAAGCCACATGTCATACTTTCCACACTTGCTGAGTACGACATGTACTCACCCTTGCAATCCCCCCCAACAGCTACTGGAGACAATTGGGAGTACCCTGAGGATCACGAGGAGTACTAGGTTGCGTACCGCCGTCAATTGCCTGTGGATTGGAGTCGTGCTGTTTAGTTTATTTTTCCGCTGCAATTATTTAGAGTTATATTATTCGTGAACTATTGGATTATTGTAATAAAGTACTTATTTATTAGTTAAGACGTGGTTAAATTATGTTTATCATTTGTGAATCATTCGTGTATGTGTGTTGAACATCCTGAGCACACATATGCGTTACGCTTGGTTCATATTCGGAACCGGGTGCCACAAATTGGTATCAGAGCCGCGTTGACCGTAGGACGCAAGCCTAGGTAGAATAGACACTCTAGATCACTTAGGAACACTCTTCTAATATGCTATTTTCGAAAATTTCTGCTGCTATTTTGTTTCCCTTATTTTCAGCCGCAAAAAAATACTGATCGCTGCTGCGTTTTGATAAAAATTTTCAGAAGTGAGCAATATTAAGTGCTGCTGTTTTGCTGTATAAATTTTCGCGAAAACGGTGTGTTTTGCTGCTATTATGTGTGGGTAAAATTATTGTGTTGGTTGCTGTAATTTTTCTCTTTATTTTTCGTTCTTTTGGAACCGCTGCACCGCTTTTTGTCCGCCGTTTAGCTGCTGAAATTTTCAGATTTGTTTTTCATTATTTTTCTAATGTATTCTTGTTTCTTGTAGATGGCCCGCACCAAGACAACCCCCCGTAAGTCGACCGGTGGACTCGTGCCCCCGTGTAGGTTGGCTAGTCGCTCTCCGGCCGTCGACCCCCGTCACCCCGTGGTGATCCGTTCTGACGGCAGAGCCGCAGGACAGCTGCGACACCGTCTCCGTGCCCTACTCCGTGAGGCTGGCTACCGTCACCACAGCCTCTCGCTCTCCTACCACACCACTGGAGTGCAGCGCCCCGGCAGGAAGGAGTGGAGCTGCAAAATCTATATCTACTACGGCGACGAGTTGGTGAAGACCCACAGCAGCCCTGCTTGGAGGAGCTCCCGCCGATCTGCAGAGCAGGATGCTAGCTGGGAAGCAGCTACTTTTTGGAGCCACGCCCGCCGTTTCCGTCTGGAGGACACGGTTCACGCCTTCGTTCCGCAGCGTCCCAGTGGCACTGCGCGCTTCGTCTCCAGGCACGTGGAGGGACCCCTGGACCTCCCGCAGTCTCGTCAGACTGTTGTCGACGTGACCCAGCTGAGTGCCCGACTTCAGAGGGCGCAGCAGGAGATCCAGGATGGGCGTGACCTCGCCCAGCGTCACGAGGCGATAATCAGGAGGTATCGTTGGATCACCGACGAGGACCCGGACGACTACGCGTCCGACACCCCAATGTGGACCCCAGACTCTCCAGACCGTCGCAACGGTCAGCGTGAGTCATCTTCTGAGGAGTCCTCTGACGAGGAGCCTTCCAGTGTGGCGTCTACCGCACCACCGCCGCCTGCTGCCTCACCACCCCAGGACCCACAGGACCCCGAGGACCCCGACGACGACGACGACGACGACGAGGACCCGGATGAGTTCCCGCTCGACGACGACTAGTCCTCGACCTATGCCACGACTCAAGGATAGGCACACCCCCATTAGTAAATAAGAGCGATGTAGATATACTTGTGTGACCTTGAGTTGTGTTACTTCTTTTAGGATCTTTGTAAATTCTGTTTGGTGCTTGTTTGAGTGCTTGTGTGCTTAGTAGAGAGTTGTGGGATGCTTCGGCAATTGTCCACATCCTCATAATATAGGTCTATATTAATAAAGGATTATTTAGTGTCACATACCTTGGTGCATATAGTTGGGACGTTCTTTCCAAATTCTAAATCCTTCTGTCCCCACTTTTCTTTCGCCAATAGATGGTGAGAACTCGTAACCAGAGGGATGCCAACGATGAGGAGGAGCGCAATGAAGTACCTCAGAACAACCAGGGACATGCTCATGGAGCTATCAACATTGAACAACTGTTAGCTATGCAGAACCAGCTCATGCAGACCATGATACAGACCATGGGACAGCTGCAAGCTGGCAACAACAATCAGCCCCACCTGCCTCCACCGCCACCCCCGCCACATCACAACCGTTTGGGAGAGTTCATGAGGACCAGACCGCCTACCTTTGCACAAGCCACAGACCCAATGGAAGCTGATGATTGGCTGAAGTCTGTTGAGAAGAAACTTGCTATTGTCCAGTGCACTGACAGGGAGAAGGTTCTCTTTGCATCACATCAACTAGTTGGAGCAGCCGCTGACTGATGGGAAGCTCTTTGCAACGCTCATGATAATCAGGAGACAATCACTTGGGCTGAGTTTAAACAGAGTTTCCGTTCCCACTATGTACCTGAAGGAGTTATGATACTGAGGAGACAAGACTTTGAAAATCTCAGGCAAGGAAGGATGAGTGTGAGTGAGTATCTCAATAAATTCACTCAATTATCAAGATATGCTCCAGAAGATATCAAAACTGATAGTAGGAAGCAATATCTGTTTATGAGGGGTCTCAACAATGAAATTCAAGTCCAGTTGCTCAATACTGATTATCCAAACTTCCAAAAGATGGTTGACAAGGCTATTGTGGTTGAGAACAAGATTCGTGAGATGGAGCAGGACAACAAAAGGAAGATGTCACATCATGGACCGCAACAAGGAAGTAATGTTCGCCCCCGCTATGCACCACCTACTGCACCACAATACAACCCCTCTGCTCCTGCATACCGCACTGCTTATCCGCCCCGCCCAAATCAGCCACCGCAGCAACGCCCTGCCATGCAAGCGCCTCGCAATCCTGTGCCACCTGCGCCGCGTCCTAACATGGCGGCGAATGCTCAAAACCAGATGCGCCCAAACTTCCCCAATGCTATGGGTGGTAAGACATGCTATGCGTGTGGAGAACCCGGACACTTTGCAAGTCAATGCCCCAAGAGAAACAATGGACCTATGAACAATGCACCAAGGCCAAATCACCCGCGACCAAATGGAGGAGCACCACAAGGCAACCGTGGACAACAGAATTTTGCTCGTGGCAATGTGAATCATATCTCTACTGAGGAAGCCCAGCAAGCTGATGACGTCGTGATTGGTATGTTTCTCGCCAACTCCAACCCCGCGACTGTTTTATTTGATTCAGGAGCATCTCATTCATTCATCTCGTCAAAGTATGTTGCCAAGTACAATTTGCCTATATCTCATATGAAGCAAACTATGCTAGTAAGTTCTCCTGGCGGAGAGATGAGGACAAATATAGTATGTCCGAAAGTAAGCATTAAAATAAGGGGGGTAGACTTTCTCGCAAACCTCATAGTATTGGACTCCCAAGGAATAGACATAATACTTGGAATGGACTGGTTGAGCAAGTATAATGGAGTCATTCAATGCGCCGAGAGGATTGTGCAGTTGACAAGTGAACATGGTACACGCATTGAAGTTGAAGCAGCCCAACCTGCAAGAGGAAAAGCGATGCTGAATCACGTGGAAGAAGTGACATTGGAAAGCATTCCGATCGTTCGCGAGTACCCGGATGTGTTTCCAGATGAGTTGCCAGGTATGCCACCTGATCGTGACATAGAATTCGCCATTGAGTTGATACCCGGAACTGCACCTATAGCTAATAGGCCGTATAGGATGCCTCCTAAGGAATTAGCAGAGCTCAAGAAGCAAATTCAAGAGCAGCTAGAGAAGGGTTTTATACGCCCAAGTTCATCCCCGTGGGGAGCGCCAGTGCTCTTCGTAGATAAGAAGGATGGAACCCAGAGGATGTGTGTGGACTATAGGTCTCTCAACGAAGTGACAATTAGGAACAAGTACTCACTGCCCCATATTGAGGATTTGTTCGACCAAATGAAGGGTGCCTGTATCTTCTCCAAGATCGACTTGTGGTCAGGATACTTCCAAATGAAGATTAGACCATCAGACATACCCAAGACGGCATTTCGGACACGATATGGATCTTATGAGTACACCGTCATGTCATTTGGATTGACGAATGCACCTGCGTACTTTATGTATCTCATGAACAAGGTCTTCATGGAATATCTGGATAAGCTCGTTGTAGTGTTCATCGATGATATTATGATCTACTCGAAGAATGAGAAGGAACATGAGGAACACTTGAGGCTTACGCTGCAGAAATTGAGGGAGCATCAATTGTATGCCAAGTTCAGTAAATGTCAATTTTGGTTACGGGAAGTTTCTTTCTTAGGCCATATTATTTCCGGGGGAGGAGTATTAGTTGACCCAGGGAAAGTGAGAGATGTGCTTAAGTGGGAACCGCCACAGAATGTTAAGGAAATTCGGAGTTTCCTTGGAATGGCTGGATATTACCGCCGATTCATAAAGGATTTTTCCAAAATAGCCAAGCCTATGACCGAATTACTCATGAAGGGAAAGGCATTCCGATGGACTCAAGCTTGTCAGGATAGCTTTGAAGAGTTAAAGAAAAGATTGACAACCGCCCCAGTGTTAGTATTACCGGACGTGAGCAAGAGTTTTGATATATATTGTGATGCATCAAGACAAGGATTAGGATGTGTGCTCATGCAAGAAGGCCAAGTGGTAGCTTATGCATCGAGGCAACTAAAGAAACATGAGTTGAATTATCCTACACACGACCTTGAACTCGCAGCCGTGGTACACGCCTTGAAGATATGGAGACACTATGTTTTTGGTCACCGATGTGAGATTTATACGGACCACAAGAGTCTCAAGTACATATTTACGCAAATGGATCTGAATCTGAGGCAACGCCGATGGTTGGAGCTCATCAAGGATTATGACGTGGGAATCAACTATCACCCAGGAAGGCCAACGTAGTGGCCGATGCCTTGAGCCGAAAAGGAGTAAGTCATCAACTCACAGTTCAAGAACTGCCATCCGAGTTATGTAAGGAGTTTGAACGGTTGAACCTCAGATTCATAAATGAGATGGGAACGATGGAAGTCAACCCAACATTGGAGCAGGAAATACGGGAAGGACAGACAAAGGACAAGGAAATACAAGAAATCAAAGAAAGGACCCAAGAAGGAAAGGAATTCAGATTTGATGAGGACGAACAGGGTACCTTATGGCTTGGAAAGAGGATTGTGGTACCTAATGTTAGGCATATCCGGGAAGCAATATTGAAGGAGGCACATGACACGCCTTACTCAATTCATCCCGGCTGTACAAAGATGTACAAGGACTTAAATACATGTTATTGGTGGGCCAGCATGAAAAAGGACATAGCCGAATATGTTGCACTTTGTGATGTGTGCCAACGAGTTAAAGCTGAACATCAAAGGCCAGCCGGATTGTTACAACCATTGAAGATCCCGGAGTGGAAGTGGGAAGAGATTGGTATGGACTTTATAGTTGGATTACCGCGAACTCAGTCTGGCTATGATTCAATATGGGTTATTGTGGATCGATTGACAAAATCAGCTCATTTCATCCCCGTCAAGACCACATATACCACCGCAAAGCTAGCAGAATTGTATATGGAGCATATTGTGTGCCGACATGGAGTTCCAAAGAAGATAGTCTCGGATAGAGGTTCTCAATTCACCTCCAGATTTTGGCAGAAATTGCATGAAGCAATGGGAACAAGGCTGAACTTTAGTTCGGCGTATCACCCTCAGACAGATGGACAAACCGAGAGGACCAACCAAATTTTGGAAGACATGTTGAGAGCATGTGCTTTAAAGCATAGGAAAAGTTGGGATAAAAGTTTGCCGTATGCTGAATTCTCGTACAACAATAGTTACCAAGCAAGTTTGAAAATGTCACCCTATGAAGCATTATACGGAAGGAAATGTAGGACTCCCTTGTTTTGGAATGAAACCAGAGAGAATCAAGTGTTTGGTCCCGACGTGTTACAAGAAGCTGAAAGGCAAGTCCAAATAATACGGGAAAACTTAAAGGCTGCCCAGTCTCGACAGAAAGGTTATGCTGATAATAGGCGAAGGAGTTTGACCTTTGAAGTTGGAGATTTTGTATACCTCAAAGTGTCACCTATCAGAGGTCAACGACGGTTTAACGTCAAAGGAAAACTGACACCACGTTACATTGGACCATTCAAGATTTTGGACAAGCGAGGAGAGGTAGCTTATCGACTTGAGCTGCCGACGTATCTCTCCGATGTACACGACGTATTTCACGTCTCTCAACTCAAGAAGTGTCTCAGGGTACCGGAAGAACAAGTGCCGATGGACGAGTTAGAACTTCAAGAGGATTTGTCCTATGTCGAGCAACCTATCAAAATTTTGGATATGAAGGAAAGGGTCACGAGAAATAAGAGGATCCGTTGGTGCAAAGTGCAATGGAAACACCATACAGAAGCCGAAGCTACATGGGAACGTGAAGAAGACCTGAAGACAGAATTCCCTCATCTTTTCTCCACGCTAAATCTCGAGGGCGAGATTCACTTTAAGGGGGTAGGTTTGTAACACCCTAAATCTTCGCATCATGCATTGCATACATGGTCATGCATTAAACACTAGTAGAATAAAAGAAAAATAATAAAACATATGCATATACAAATACGTGTAGCAAAAGAAGAAAAAGAAAATAATAATTATAGCCTAAAACTTGTAATGAGGAATAAGCATAAAAAAAATAATAAAAATATATATAAGTATATATATAAATAATATATAACAATATATAAAAATAGGTAAAATATTAATATTAATAATATATGTTATAAAAATAATAAATAATAAATAATAAATATAATGATATATATATATAAATATATATATATAATAAATTATAATAAAGAGTAAAAAAAAGGGAGGGAGCCGCCCGGCGGCCAGGCCAGCGGCCCAGCCGGCTGAGCCGGCCCCGCTCCGACCTCGCCCCGATGCCGCGCGCGACGCCAGCCCCGGCCGCCACGCGCCCCGCCTGGGCCCCGCCTCCCGCTCCCGCACGGACCGGCCCCGAGGCGCCGTACCGCGCGCCGAGTCGCGCGCCCGCGACCGCCCGGGCCCCGACCGCCGTACGGCCCCGCGCCCGAGGCCCCGCCCCCTCGCTCCGCAGCCGGGCCCCGCCCCCTGGCGCGACGCCGCCCGCCCGCCCCCTGACGCGACGCCGCCCGACCCCGACGCGACGCAACGCCGCCCCGCCGCCCGCGTGGCCCCCACCCCGGTCTCCCGCGCGAGCGCGCCTGCACGCGCGCGACTCCCGCCCCGCTCCGCGCGACTCCCAGCCGGCCACGCGCCGAAATCGCAACCGAGTCGGTTGCTTGCCGCGTCCACGCCCCTATAAAAAGGATCGAAGCCCTAGGCTTTTTCCCGATACGCAGAGCAGCCGCCGCCGTTTCCAGAGAAGAAAAGGCCGCCGGGAACAAAGAAACAGAGGCGCCCAGGGAAGAAAAAAAAGGAGAAAAAAAGAAGGGGAAGAAGAGGGAGAAAAAGAGGGGGGCACCACCGATCGCCGGAGATCGTCGCCGACATCGCGCCGCCGTCGTCGTGCCGCCGAAGGACTGCTGAACCATCTATTTCGTCTACGCGTCGCATTTATTCCGCGACCGTCACGCCGTCAGATCTACGGTAGGGTTCGTTCCCGATGCGAATTTTTGCGATCATATTGAACCTAATAGGCGTAAATTAATTTTAGTTGCACCATAAATTTTATTTTCAGCAGCGTTAATCCATGTTAAAATCCCCGTAAACCCGTATGAACACGTATGAACTAGTTGCATCTAATTAATAAACAACCGTAATTAATTAATTATTGTACCTTGCATGCATGCATGTCATTGCATGTTGATTATTTTGTATGCATTATGTTGAATTGTATATGTTTTCTTGTATGTATGATCACGCGTAGAGGAACGTGCTCAAGAGGTTGCATACGAGGATTTCCAAACCCAAGACTTCGAAGCGCTTGAGCAACCCCATCCGCCGGAGCAAGGCAAGTGTCCTTGAAGCATATTGATCCTATTTTAAAATTAAATGTTTTGTTTGCGAACTTGCATGCTTGTGTCAAATTGATGGGAACCCTATGGTAGGAAGTTTACTAGTTTTGTTTGACCACCCTTGTCACCCGGAATTATGGTAGAGAGTCGGGAAGGGTTTTTACCTTTTTGCTCCGCTTAATTAATTGGGATGGCAAACAACACTACACATTTAATTATGCACCAATGATATTCTGGTTAATGTGAACTGGTCAATATGATGGGTGATCTAAGCAAGCCTGGTTATGTGGATGGATTGGATGTTATGGTGGTTTGCTTGCCTTAGATCTAAGGACCGGTTCATGCGAGAATATGCCAGGTCAACAGTGCCACCACAAGGCCAAGTATGGGTGCGGCGTAGCTGAATAATTAGGAGCGCTGCTAGTATTGTATGGACCACTGGATGGCGCGGGGAATGGGAGTCGAGGAGGACTGCCCTGGGATCCGCATGGCACACGAGGGGGCCCGTGGGTGGGAGAATAGAGATTCAAGCCTGCCGGTGAAACCTTAGTGGGCCCGTACATACTAGTAGTCCCTTTTGAAAGGCTATTTTGTGATCTCTTGGCCACACACCTACGGAAGTGTGAGATGGCACAATGGAGGTTTCTTAGTCATCGAAAGGTGACGAAATCACAAACATGTGGGTAAAGTGGTACAACCTCTGCAGAGTGTTAAAAACTGTCATGATAGCCGTGCTCCCGGTTATGAGCGCCTGGATGACCTACATGATTAGAGTTGGAATTGGGATTTGGGATGTTATGGTCTGGAATTGGGTTATGGTTTGGTAATGGTCATGGTTTATGGATTATGGTCATAGATACGAATTTGAGTTATGGTAATTGGACATGAATAATGGTAATGTTAGCAATAATTGGATATGGTTTATATTATGATGGTTATGATGGGACTGTTTCACATAGACATAGTATAATGCTTTTCAAATGTTTTACTGTAGTTTTCAGCACTTAGCCATTATTATTGTCGTCATTTGAATAAGCCACATGTCATACTTTCCACACTTGCTGAGTACGACATGTACTCACCCTTGCAATCCCCCCCCAACAGCTACTGGAGACAATTGGGAGTACCCTGAGGATCACGAGGAGTACTAGGTTGCGTACCGCCGTCAATTGCCTGTGGATTGGAGTCGTGCTGTTTAGTTTATTTTCCGCTGCAATTATTTAGAGTTATATTATTCGTGAACTATTGGATTATTGTAATAAAGTACTTATTTATTAGTTAAAACGTGGTTAAATTCTGTTTATCATTTGTGAATCATTCGTGTATGTGTGTTGAACATCCTGGGCACACATATGCGTTATGCTTGGTTCATATTCGGAACCGGGTGCCACACATTACCAGACCACAACCATCCATAACCATCCCAAATCCCAATTCCAACTCTAATCATGTAGGTCATCTAGGCGCTCATAACCGGGAGCACGGCTATCATGATAGTTTTAAACACTCTGCAGAGGTTGTACCACTTTACCCACATGTTTGTGATTTCATCACCTTTTGATGACTAAGAAACCTCCATTATGCCATCTCACACTTCCGTAGGTGTGTGGTCAAGAGATCACAAAATAGCCTTTCAAAAGGGACTACTAGTATGTACGGGCCCACTAAGGTTTCACCGGCAGGCTTGAATCTCTATTCTCCCACCCACGGGCCCCCTCGTGTGCCATGCGGATCCCAGGGCAGTCCTCCTCGACTCCCATTCCCCGCGCCATCCAATGGTCCATACAATACTAGCAGCGCTCCTAATTATTCAGCTACGCTGCACCCATACTTGGCCTTGTGGTGGCACTGTTGACCTGGTATATTCTCGCATGAACCGGTCCTTAGATCTAAGGCAAGCAAACCACCATAACATCCAACCCATCCACAAAACCATGCTTGCTTAGATCACCCATCATATTGACCAGTTCACATTAATCAGAATATCATTGGTGCATAATTAAATGTGTAGTGTTGTTTGCCATCCCAATTAATTAAGCGAAGCAAAAAGGTAAAAACCCTTCCCGACTCTCTACCATAAATTCCAGGTGACAAGGGTGGTCAAACAAAACTAGTAAACTTCCTACCATAGGATTCCCATCAATTTGACACAAGCATGCAAGTTCGCAAACAAAACATTTAATAAAACAGGAATCAATATGCTTCAAGGACACTTGCCTTGCTCCGGCGGATGGGGTTGCTCAAGCGCTTCAAAGTCTTGATTTTGGAAATCCTCGTATGCGGCCTCTGGAGCACGTTCCTCTACGCGTGATCATACATACAAGAGAACATATACAATCAACATAATGCACACAAATTAATCAACATGCAATGACATGTATGCATGCACAATTCAATAATTAATTAACTACGGTTGTTTATTAATTAGATGCGAGTAGTTCATACGTGTTCATATGAGTTTACGGAGGTTTTAGGGTGGATTAATGTTGCTGAAAATAAAATCATGGTGCAACTAAATTCAATTTACGCCTATTAGATTCAATATGATCGCAAAAATTTGCATCGGGAACATGGCCTACCGTAGATGCGATGGCTTCGATGATCGCGGGATGGGGACCATGCGTAGACGAAGTAGATGCGTCCTCCGGCGGCACGACGACGGCGGCGCGATGTCGACGTCGATCTCCGGCGAACGGTGGGGCCCTCCTCTTTTTCTTCCTCTTCTTCCCCTTCTTTTCCTCCTTTTTCTTCCCTGGGCGCAGCTCTCTGGACTCCCTGGTATTTTCCCGGCGGCTAGGTTCTTCCTGGAGCGCTTCTGGCGTCGGGGTCGTGGGGCTTCGGTTCCTTTTTATAGGGGCGGCGGAACGGTACCGACTCGGTACGGGGGCGGTCACGGGATTCGCGGCATTGGAGGCGGGGCGCGTTACGGGATCGGGGGGGGGGGGGGGGGGGGGCGTCGGGGCCAGCGGGGAGGCCGAGCCGGGCGCGTACGGCGGCGGGGCCCAGCGCGGGACTCGGGGCGGCCGAGGCGGGTCGCGCACGGAATCGCGCGCGCATGGGCGCGCGTCGGCGTCGGGGCGCGTGGCCAGCGGGGCTGGCGCGAGGCCGCTCGGTCGGCTGGGCCGCTTGGCCTGGCCGCTGGGTTGGCTTTTTTTTCTTTTTTTTTTTCTTTTTTTTATTTAGTATTATTATTATTTTATAATTTATATTTATTTATTTTACCCTTTTTTATACTTTTTTATTATATAACTTATTATATATATATTTTATATATATATTATTCATGTTATATATTTATTATTCATTATTATTATAATGTATATTATTAATATTAATATTTTATTTATTTTCATATATTGATATATATATTATTTATATATATACTTATATATTTTTTTTATTATTTTTTTTATACTTATTCCTTATTACAAGTTTTAGGCTATAACTATTATTTTTTTTCTTCTTTTTGCTACACATATTTGTAGATGCATGTTTTATTATTTTTCTTTTATCCTACTAATGGTTAATGCATGATTATGTATGCAATGCAAGATGCGAAAATTTAGGGTGTTACAACATCGGGATTCTTGATCAAGAGACTGTAAGATAGACCTATTTTGTTCATTTAATTATTACATATAATTGTTGTCGAACTTATTTGAACTGGTTTCTTATATTGCTTAAATTATATTTCGTAGGGGTGGTGCAGTGCTTTTACAATCAAAACTATACTACTTGAAGTTCAGCGTTTGCTGCATCAGCCAATATGCCTGATGTTGAAAATGATTGCTATAATCTACTTATCAAGGTTAGATGACACTTGGACTTAGTGATCAATGTAGGTTATTCATTCCCCCTTCGACATTTGTTAATTTAAATAATGTCAATATTTTCAGGATCCAGCGGAATATAAGAGACGTGTTCGGGAGCAAGCAGGACGGTACAATTTAGATTGATCGATGGAAGCTTCGTCGTCGATTTACGATGAATGTAGCATGATTTTTGTTCAGTGTGTAAAGAAATTATCTTTGAATAATTGTAAAGCCTCTAATGGTGTATTATCACAATTAAGCCAGCCTCACTGGTGATCGAGCATTTCCTATAATGCATTACTGTACTAGTATCTGCTCATCTGTGTTTTTTCCTGATACAATTTTCCCTGCAATGACTACATACGGTTGTGATAATTGCAACGACTAAATCCCTGTAATTTCAATGAAAACCGCTTGTGACAATTGAACAACTACATACGATTCTTAAACAATGACCGCCACTGAAAATACATGATCTTCTCAGGCTGTTGTTAATTAAGAACCGTATGTGAAGTTCATTACATTACAAACGGTTATTAATTAAGAACCGCCTATGAAGATCATGTATTTACCCAGACGGTTGTTTCTTAAAATCCGTTTATGAAGTTCATTGCATTACATGCGGTTCTTAATTAAGAACCGCCTGTGAAGATCATGTATTTACCCAGACGGTTGTTCTTTAAAATTCGTCTATGTTGTTCTTTCATCACAGGTGGTTATTATATCATTCGTCATCACAGTCGCATATTTTTAAAGACCGTTTATGTTTGAAAATTTGAAGCACCTGTAAAAATACTTTTTGTAGTAGTGTTTAGCCTAGCGCATCTGGACATTGGACATGGACGCAACTGGTTGCTGCCCGTCTAGTACGTACATGGACGCAACTTCCAACTGGTAAAGCGCATGTCATATGTGTTCCTGTATGCATGCATTGACTGACCTCCGGTCTTTGGCCATTCTGGAATCATGCAAGCTAGTAACACGCGCATGGATGTGGATGTGGCCCTGTCGTCTGCGTGCGTTGACCGACCTCCGGTCGTTGGCCGTCATGGAATTATGCATAAAGTGAACAATAAACGAGCTTTGCTACTCGCAGTACTCTTCGTTTCGGTTTTCTATGCGTTCTCACATAGGTAGAGTGCGAGTGCCTCTTAAAATGTCGACCGTTGACTACAAACCATATTTCTGTAATAGTGATGTACTGTATTGTTATGCAGCCAACTGCTCCTTTAGACCATCCGGACGGTACTCGTTGTAATCTAAATTTATACTCTAAAAGAATATTCTTAATATTCAAAGCACTCTCTGAAAAACTATACACTTCATATTACATCTCGATTCCAAATGGTGTATTAAAAGAGAGCTTAGCCTATTGGTTAAGTAATCCGAGTAGCACTCTTCGTATTGAATTTCATGATGAATTCAATAATATTGAATAGATGTACTTTATAGAGTAACTTATGGATGTGGAACTTATTCTATATAGGGACTTATGGTGTCTGTCAAAGTGTAGACTAAGATATTTTCTCCGGTACTATTAAGAAGTAGTCTACGGAGGTTCGTATTTAGGTGGGACGCTAATCAAGATCAAGAACAAGGGTGAACACAGAGGATTTTTACGTGGTTTGGGCCGCCTGAGCGTAATACTCAATTCTGTGGGGTGTTTGTGTATGGTATGAGTGTGAATGTATTGGGATTCGTTGTAGTTAGTTGTGTATGCTTAGCATAAGTTCTATCGTGCAGCGCAACCCTTTTATATGCCAATGACTGACTGTTACAGTATGTGTCATGACCCGACATGTGGTCTCGACTGTAATAACCATCCTATACAGGATCTACGGGTGTTAAGAGTGGTTAATAATGTGATAGCGTGCCTTAATTGCAGTGTTACCGGTCTTGACAGTCCTCTGATCGTGCGTTGTTAATATGACATTGATGACGCATTAATTAGATCTTGTAACAGCCGACTGATACACTACAAGAAAAAAGAAATAGGCTGTCGGAAAAATATAGAACCGTCGGGACCGTCGAACAAACTCTGAGTAAACTCGTCAGTTTATAAAAAACCGACGGTACAAAGTTATAACCGTCGGTGTATCAATAGAGGCCAACGGCTCTAAATAAATATGTCGGGGCACCGCTTAGCCAGACGGCCATAATTTTAAAACCGCCTGTGGCAACCCAGTTTCCGACGGCTTTAAGTGCTGGGCCCGCGCGGAAATTAAAAGCGTCGGACGATCAATATCAACCGACGCCTCTACGGGAGTGGACCACGTTTCGAGGTCCATATCCCCGGATTCCATGGCTCGTCTCTTTCTTTAATCCCGTTTCCGTGTCCATATCTTCTCTTTCTTTATTCCCGCTTCCGCGTCCTTAAATCTCGGCCGAAATTCCTGTCGCGCTCGCTACTGTTTCTTCATTTCTCTTTCCCCGGTCTCCCTCTTTCTTTCCCAGCTGCCACGCACCACAACCCTAGCCCGCCGCCGCCAAGCACAGGTGCCTCCGTCGGGCGGCTCCGGCGACGCGAGGTCCCGCTGCGCTCCGGCCAACACGTTGGAGGTCCGCGCCGCTGTCGACCGACGTCCGCACCGCCTGTCGACCGAGTTTGCGTGCCATCCATCGACCGAAGTCCACACGCCGCCTCTCCGTCGTCCGCGCACCACCACACGTCGTCTGTGTGCTGCCTCATCATCATCCGCCGCCCGTCGGCCACGCGCCTCCCGTCGAGGTCCGTGCCGCCCGTCGACCTCCGTCCCCGCCGGCCGTTCCGTGCACCGCCGCTCCGTCGTCCGCGTGCCGCCTCTCCGTGATCCGCCGGTCGTCAGCCGTGAACCACCTCCCCGCAATCTGCTGCCGGTCTACCTTCGTCCCCGTTGGTCGTCGACCGTGTCCGGCGACGCCTCCATGGCTCCGCCGACCAAAGTCTCCACGGCAGGCTCCATCGACCGAAGTCTCCACTTCTCCACGCTTGTGTTCATCTTTTTTTTTCTTCTTGTGTTGATCTTCTATTGGGCAGAGTAACGTCTTGATGTTTGTACTTTTGTCATATTACAGATTAAATTCATGTTTGTATCATGCTTGTGAGCATATGGATCAATCTTGTGAGCGTTGTTGTTCATCAGAGCCGCTTAATCTTGTGAGCATTGTTTTTCCATCTTCAAGCGATTTTCCATCTTAGACCATCCGCAGTGGCGTACTGTAAAGCATACTGGATACACTGTTTTGCAGTGTAATTTAGAGTACGTACTGTAAAAGCTGAAGGAGAATAGTGTATAGAGTATGCTTTAGAGTACGCTGGTGCGGATGGTCTTAATCGACTGGAACTGGCGTGCGGAACGGAGCAGTATTTGTTTTTTGTGTTAAAGAGGTAAAGGCGTCAGTTTCTTTTTTGAGGCCGACGGTCCTAGTGATGTAAAGACGTCGGGTGTGGCAGCCGACAGGTATAAAAATTAAATATGTCGGTTCAAGAAACGGATGGTTATAAAGTATAAATACGTTGGGACCAGCCGCTTTAAAAGTTAGAAACGTCGAATAAAGAGCGTCGGATAAAGCCGTCGGTACAACGACGACTATAATATATGACCGTCGTCTACAGTAGACAACCAACGGTTATACGGCCGACACCCTTTTAATCGTTTTTTGTAGTGATATCTCTTGAATGTCTGCACCGTTGGAGATCCTGCTGTCTTCTCATTGCAGACGTAGGTCTAGGTGTGTGACACGCGGTAGCTCCGGAGTTTCCCTCTGCGGGGAGGCAGGTTCGTTGCTAGACACGTGGTAGTACTGGAGCTTTCCCTTTCGGGGGGCAAATCTGGTGGCCCTTGGCACATGGCAGCATCTGAGCCACCCTATGGAGGGAGGCAGGTCCGGCACTGCGGGACACGTGGCAGCACCGGAGTCACCCTATGAAGGGAGGCAGGTCCGGCATTGCGCAACACGTGGCAGTATCAGAGCTACCCTAAGGAGGGAGGCTGGTCCGACACTACAGGACACGTGTTGCCTCCGGATGTCCACAATACTGGAAGGTGGAACTCGACGCGTCTTCTTCTGGTACGAAGGGAAACCTAGTATGTAGGGTATCGACAATGGCCCCCAGGCCCACCTCTGGTGAGATTATAAGGTTTCGATGTCGGAGGGGGGGTTATTATCTCTCCTGTATTGCAGCTTCAGGCTTCGCCTTGGGACACACAGTCCTTCTTGATTTGGTAGGTGAGATACATGACGTGCTGATCTCACGAAATTGAAGGACGCCGATTCCAAATACGATTTTCGTATCGGCTCCCAGCGTAATCTTTGTAGCGCTGTCAAGCCGCCACCCTCGGGCTTCCAAATTCTCATCATGACAACGATTCACCTGGTGCGAATTTTTAAACAAAGTGGACCCGAGCCCCATTTTCATTGATGAGGTAACATCGCGGAGCGTGATTTTAGTCCAAGTGCAGTTGTCATCCAAACATTGTGGATTCTTAATCAAGGAAGAGGCGCTGCAAGGTTGAAGAACTCTTACGCACCGATCTATTCTTGCCATAAAGTTCTCCGCTTGAACCCTTGCGCTGCACTTCCACTTTTGCTCCACTTTGCGGCGATGGAACTTGGACTTTCCCCCAGCAAGATTGTGAGCAATGATGAGTTGATGAGAGTTCGGAAGCTGATGCGTTGGACAAGTGATTCCTTTAACAACGCTATTCGCCACGGCAAGCTCCCATTCAGGAAGGTGTCCTCCAACGACATTGTTTACTTCACGGCGTACGCCATGGTTGGGCTGGTTCGCTAGTGTCCAACTTCTTGCTGATGGTGCTGGAGTCGTACGGGCTCCAACTTCACCACCTTGGACCGCACTCCATCTTGCTAGTGGCGATCTTCGTCCACTACTGCAAGATGTGGGTGGGTGTGCCGCCCTGCATCCATCTGTTCTGGACCTTCTTCACTCTCCAAACAATAGGCAAATGTAACTGCTTGTTGGGGTTCTACTTTGTAAAGCGTAAAAAATGCCCAACACAAGTACATCAAGACCTTTCCTTCCGGGAAGTGGGAGACATGGAAGACCGATTGGTTTGTGATCCGGGTGGACCCACATGATCGGCTGGAGCTGCCAGAAGGGCTTCTGACGATGGATTTCAACTCCTGGGTGGAGCTCTCAGAGCTGTCTAAGAAGTACAACCCCATGCCGACAAGGATCCATCACTTGGTGGACGGAGGAGTAACGTCTCTGATGGTCCTCGGTAACTTCCTGACCAACCGTTGGGCGCTTCTCTAGGAGCAAGAGTTTGCGGCTTGGTCTTTCTCTAGAAAAATGGATTTCCTTCGAATTAAGGTCGGTCGAGGTACCAATTTTTACGAGCGCGCTTTGAAACTCCATCTTCAAAATTGAATAGCGGGACTTTTTCGAGGGATGACTGAACCTCCGGCTAAGTTCCTGCCTCTGAACATGGTTCCAAAGATTAGAAGAGAGTTGCAGAAGATGCTGCTGCTGCTTGACGACACAAGTCTTGCAGTGTGACAAAGAAGCACTCCGCGCAGAAGGGATTGCAATTCCTATAGCTTCAGAGGGCAAGGCTCTTGCAGATTCGAGCCAGAAGAAACCAGACGCAAAGGCAAAGAGCCTGTTGAATCCTCTAGTCGGAAGAGGAGGTTGACACGGGCTGACGACAGCTCCGTCAGATCATCTCCGATGTAAGCGGTGCCATCGCCTCGGCCAGGCCTAAGGTCAGTGCTGGTTGTGTCTCCATCAACGACAACTCTGGTCCCGGTGCAAGCGGCGGGCTCTGGGTCTAGAGTCCCTTCTTAGACAAGGAAGATCTCAGCCGAGGCAGCACCCGTGGCTACCACGACCTCCGAGATGAAGTCAGGAGCCTCTGCCCGACAGACGATGGTGGGTTCTGCCTCCGATCGTCCATGAAAGAAGTTTTGTGCCGACTGGAGTGGCAACGTGCCCAGGTAATGATCGACTCTTGGACTTGTGCTTTGTTTTTGCTTTTTGCTCTTTCCTTAACTTCTATTCCTCTGTTTCTATAGTGTCGAGAGGAGTAGCCGCTGCTCCGGCACCTGCCGCAACCACAGAGACTGCACAAGCTGAAGCCCCCACTACTGCTCCAGCTCCTCCTATGGTTGTGAAGGACGACAAAACAACTCCGACACTGGCTGTCGTCAAGATGACTTCAGCGCCAACAGCCGAAGAACCCGTGGTTGAGCAGTACCACGAAGAAGAAATGCAGTAGAAAGCTTCGGTTGTCCCAGAGCCAGTTGTGGAGGTTCCGGCATCAGCGTCAGAAACATTTGAAGCTCTGAAAGAAGTTCGGACACTAGCTCCATAGGTGACGGCACCTACGTCGCTATGCCAGAGGAAGAAGGTCTAGCTGCGGGGCTTTCCACTACTGCGCCGGAGGTGGATGAACTCCCGGAGCTCAGTGCTACTGATGTAGAGTTATTGGAGTCCGTGCTTGTACCATGGGCTCTGACGACTATTCCAGAAGACTCGGTGGAGCCACAGGAGAAACCTCTAGCAGGTCCTGAGCCAATTCCTCTAGCCATGTCGATAGACAATGCCTGCTCAAGCCTCCGCCAAGTCTAGCTCGCGTTTGATTATGAGCGCAAGACCTTGGAAGAAGAGTGCGAGACCCTGAGGTGATAGCGGAAGTTGCTCTACTTCAAGAGGAAATTGACGTAGTCTCAGCTAGCAGACCAAAGGGAGTGGCTGGAGGCTGAGAAGGCTCGGCAGTCGCACCTGAATAAGGTGTTGGACAAACGAGAGGCTGCTATTAAAGCTTCAACGACAAGACCCGGAAGATCTACGAGCATGCCAAGAAGGCCAATGAAGTGGCCGAAAGTTGCTCGGAGAGTCTCAATGTTTTGAGGGAACAACTCCTCAAATGCCGGGATGAGTTGGATAATAAGGAGGATGAACTCCAAAAAAAGAGAGGATGAAATCTCTGAGAAGCTAGCACGCGGCAAGCAGGACTTGGCTGACTGCGTGGAAAAATTCAAGTCCTGGTGCGGACAAGAGAAGAACCAAGTATGGCTGGCAGGGGAAGGAGTCAACAAAAGAGAGAATGTTGTCTCTACTAGGGAGAACAAGGTGAAGGCGAAGGAGAAGGACCTTACGGAAAGACGAGACTGCATACACCCCCGAGAGAAGCAAATCGCTGACTAGGAGAGGTTGTTGGATGAACAAATCCAACAAGCCAAAGAGGTCAAGCGGTTCTCGAAGGAGGGTTCTGCGTAGCTTTCGTCTGTAAGGGGGTCACTCGAGGAGCTTCGAAGCACAAGAGCAATTGAGTCCTAGTAGGTTTGGGACTTCCTCGGGCGAGCGAATGAAACTCTGGTGCCTCTGGGATTTAGCCCGGTCTGACCGACTGACCCGGAGCCAGAGATGGACAAGGCCTTGGTGCCGCTAAACTCCGCCGACACTAAGCTGGATGCACTGGGAGATGTGGTCATTGACCAGATCGAGACTTAAGGAAAATCTGTGGCTGGAAACATCGCAAAATATGTGCTAACGTGCTTCCGAAGCTGAGATCCCTGAATGTCTTTAGTTTAGGTGGTCGAAGGACCCATCACCGAGAAAGAAGAAGCGACCAAGGTTAGCGTCCAAGAAGCTGTCCAGAAGGTTGCTTCATACTTCGTGAGGAACACCAGCAGTCAGGACCTTTCTTTTTGTACCTTCACCTTGTAGATCTTCAATTTTGAATAAATGAAATTCTTTCGAATTCCATTTTTGTCTTTAATACATTGCCCTTATCTTGTTGCCCCCCTGGTTGATGCGCTCAATTGACTGAGGACATTTACCATAAGGAATTTGACAATGTCTTGAAAACTTGATTGCTCCAAACTTGTAGCTAGTATAATAGCTCCGAGGACCGAGGCTTGCTTCCGAAACCTCCAAGGACCCTTTGTTACGTCGATGGCGGGCCCCCCGGGAGTTATCGCAGCTTAGTTGCTTCGACGGCGCCCACTGTCCACGCGTAAAACATTGACGGCGGGCCCCTAGGGGTTGTCGGAGCTTATTTGCTTCGACGTCGTCCATTGTAAACGCGTAAAACATTGACGACGGGCCCCCTGGGGTTGTCGGAGCTTGATTGCTTTGACAACGTCCACTATCAACGCGTAAAACATCAACGACGGGCCCCCTGGGAGTTGTCGGAGCTTGTTTGCTTCGACGGCGGCCACTGTCAACGCGTAAAATGTTGACGGCAGGCCCCCTAGGTGATGCCGGAGCTAAGTGCTCTGGCAGCATCCACCATCGTTGTACAGACTGCGGTTAATTATTCATTTTTCCTGCGCAAGAGAGACAATAAAATCAGTAGAATTCGTCCTCTTTCCTATAGATTATTTGATGCTTATTACCCTTCTTTGAATTTTAGATACTAACAAATTCAATGTGACAACATAAGTATACTGATTAAACTTGCTTAGATCCGTATCCTTTTTGGACCCGCCTTACTGAGACCCACCAGAATAGGTAGACTGACGTACTTAGGATGCTGGACCAGGCTAAGTCGATAGCACACTCCGAACCTGTCATTGGCTTTTGTTTTCAGGCGAGTAAACTATCTAGCAATACTAAGATCCAATAGAATATTACCAATAAAGAATATTTATCACATGAATCTCTAGGACTAAATTTAAAGTGGATTGCACAACATTGCTATTTACAAGAAGGTATAAGATGATAAAAGTAATGAGCATGCACAAAACTAATGCACGTAGAGTCTATTTGCATATAAATGTATTTTATTATAGGTTCGAATAACAGGGAGACAAGGACACACTTAAAGTACATGACCAAGTTAAGTGTGCTATTTATCTTGTACTAGTCAGGGAAGGTAAAGACACACTCAAAGTACATGATCAAGTTAAGTGTGTTTTTGATCCAAGACCGACCCGACTCTGTTCATAGACTATATAAGATACATTTTATACAAACACAGAATCACCTCCATGTCACTAAGTGTAGAACTTACGAATGTGCTCAATGTTTCACGGGTTGGGAAGTGGTATCTCATCCTCCGTTGCCAAGTGGACGCATTCGGGACAGGAAACTTCGATGACTCAAAAGCGACCTTCCCAGCTGGTGGAACGTTTGTTCATACCTTCATGAGTAAGTATTCGCCGTAGAACCAGATCGCGTTCTTCTAACTGCTGGTTGCACACATACCATTGGTGATAGCGCCGGAGCACCTGGCGGTATCGCGCATTTTGGACAACTGCTTGGCACCTTGCCTTGTCGACGAGGTCTAGGTCTTCATGCCGGAGCTAGTCCTATGCGGCTTCGTCATATGTCCGGACATGGAGAGAACCAATGGTGATCTCTGGAGGAAGGACTGCTTCAGCTCCGTACACCAAGAAGAAGGGTGTCTCTCCTGTTGCCCGGCTGGGTGTTGTCCGGCTCGCCCACAGTGCAGACGAAAGCTCTTCTATCCATTTGGCGTCATGTTTCTTCAAGCACACATAAGTGCACGTCTCTAGTCCCTTGAGTATTTCTGCGTTTGCTCTCTCAGCTTGGCCATTGCTTGCTGGATGAGCTACTGTGCGTAGCTGACTGTTATGTCGAGGTCTTTGCAGTACTCTTGGAAAGATGCACTTGTGAATTAGGTTCCGTTGTTAGTGTTGACTCTGTTCGGAACTCCAAATCTGTAGACAATGGACCTCAAGAACTTGATAGCAGATTGCTTGTTGATTGTCACAACTAGAGTATCTTCCGGCCACTTTGTGAACTTATTGATGGCGATGTATAGGAACCGGTACCCTCTAACAGCTTTTGGGAAAGGTCCCAAAATATCCATCCCCCACACAACGAATGGCCGTGAGGGAGGAATCATCTGCAGTGACCGTGTCAGTATGTAAATCTGCTTCGCGTGGAACTGGCACGCTTCACACTTCTTGACCAGCTCAACTGCATCTTTGAGTGCTATAGGCCAATAAAAACCATGCCGAAAGGCCTTACTGACCAGCATGCGGGATGACGCGTGGTTCCCACACTCACCTCCATGGATCTCTGCGAGGAGTTCGCAGCCTTCTTCTCGAGAAATGCACCACATTAGAACGTTGTTGGCACCATGTCGTTAGAGATCCCCTTCTACCAACATGTATCTTTTAGCCAATCTGACAATTCGCTCAGCGGATACACCATCTTCAGGAAGGATGTTGTCCTTCACGTAGTCCCAGACCTTCAAGATCTATGCATCGGGGCTGACTTGAGCTTTTGAATCTTGCGCGCTTGGTTGCTCAGAGCTTCATGTAGTGCCTATGATCCTTGGTGGACGCTGTGGTAACAGGGCCACCAAGACCGCCACCTTCGGGGTGCTGCTCTCGCCCCATCACTCAGTGCGGTTGGCTGAGTGACAGGTGATGGTAATCTCCTGACAAAAACCCTGTCTGGTGCTTGAACTCCAGTTGAGCCTTTGTCGAGAGATTGTCAGCTTCAGCATTGTTGAGACGCTGGATATGGCAGAGGTCCAGGACGTGGAAGTCTTCCTGCAACTTCTGGACTACAAGTAGATATGCAGCAAGTTGAGGGTTGTTGCAACTACATTCACCTTTGACTTGTTTGATGTTGAGTTGCAAGTCAACCTTCACCAGCAGCTGCTGGACGCCATATGATAGCGCCACCTTAAGTCCGAAGATGAGAGCTTCATAGTCTTCCATGTTGTTGGTTGCCTTGAAGTCGAGGCGCACCATGTACTTGACCTTCTCCTTGGTCGGAGCGAGGAGAAGGATTATAGCTTTGGCCCCCTGCTTCGGCATGGACCCGTCGAAGTAGAGAGTCCAATGAGCCCCCTTCCTTGCGCGCCAAATGTCGAAGTGTAGACTAAGACACTTCCCTCGGCACTACTAAGAAGTAGTCCACAGAGGTTTGCATTTAGATGGGGCGCTGATCAAGAGCAAGAACAAGGGTGAACACAAAGGATTTTTATGTGGTTTGGGTCACCTGAGCATAATACCCTACTCCATCGGGTGTTTATGTATTGTATGAGTGTGAATGTCTTGGTATTCATTGTGGTTAGTTTAGTATGCTTAGCTTAAGTTCTATCGTGCAGCGCAACTCTTTTATATGCCAAGGATTGGTTGTTACAGTATGTGCCATAGCTCGACAGGTGGCCCCAGCTGTCATAAACGCCACGTACATGATCTACGAGTGTTAAGGGTGTTTAATAGTGTGATAACGTGCCTTAATGGCAACGTTACCGATCTTGACAGTCCTCTGATCGTGCGCCATTAATATGACATTAATGACATGTTAACCGGGTCTTGTAATAGCCGACTGATAGCCCTTGAATGTCCGCGCTATTGGAGATTCCGTTGTCTTCTCGTTGAAGACTTAGATCCAGGTGTGTGACACGTGGTAGCTCTGAAGTTTCCCTCTGCAGGGAGGCAGATCCGGAGCTACAGGACACATGGCAGCATCGGAGCTTCCCCTGTCGGGGGGCAGGTCCGGTGCCCCGTGAAACAGTGGCAGCACCGGAGCCAGCCTATGGAGGGAGGCAGGTTCGACACTGCAGGACACGTGGCAGCACTGGAGCCACCCTATGAAGGGAGGCAGGTCCGGCACTGCGAGACACGTGGCAGTACCGGGGCCACCCTAAGGAGGGAGGCTAGTCCGGCACTGCGGGACACGTGTTGCCTCCAGAAGTTCACAATACTGGAAGGTGGATCTTGATGCAACTTCTTCTTGCACGAAGTGATACCTGGTATGCAGGGTATCAACAGTGTCGAAACTGAGGCGCAACTACAAAAAATATGAGAGGACGAACATGACATATGTCGACTTATGAAGTCCGTACGCAGTCGTGTGTTTAACCATTCATTTATCCCGTTTTGTTCTAGAAAATAATATTATATGTATCTGTATTTGTATTCGCTTGTAATAAGTTGGACATAACCTAATTGTAGGAGAAACATGAGACTTTACCCATCATCTAAAAAATATTACGACTCTCTGCACGTCATATTTTAAATTTGTACACTATATTAACTACTCCTTCCGTTCTGAAATACTTGACCGTCTAAGCAAGTGAAAAGGTGTTTTATTACTTAACCCTCTAAGTCAAATTAATAAAGGTATCCGATATTTATCCCTCTAGTCTATCGTATCTTCTCCGGTCTATAGCATTTTCACCTACATTTTTTAAGCATAACTCCTTAAAAAAGGAATAAAGAATGTGGGAGTAGCTAGTGGAAGGTTAAAATCATAATTTCACGTATTCTTTAATTTTTACAAAATTATCTGATCGGCCAAGTTTTCAAAGTGGAGGAAGTATTCTACTCCCCCCGTCTCTGAAAACTTGTCACTTTGTAGTTCATTTTTGAACTACAAACCGACAAGTTTTCGAGGACGGATGGAGTATATTGTATACAACCACCTTCAACATCTCTTCTTTTATTTCTCATTTTTATTGTGGGAAGGGAGCTACGACGGAGCTAATCATGAATGCACCCGACAATTGATTTTGATGAACCACCAACAAAAGTGCGACAATGAAGCAAGGGCACCAATAGTAGATTCATCGAATGCTGAGGCCAACAACCGGAGAAAAAGTCTAGGCTGAGTCAGAGTCAAGTGAGAGAGGAGCACAAATAAACACTCACACACTACTACAAAAAGCATTTTCACAGGCGCCTGAATTTTTCAAACACAGGCGGTCCCTAAAAAATGCGACTGTGATGACGAATGATACAATAACCGCATGTGATGACAGAACATCACAGGTGGATTTTAAGAAACAACGTCTGTGGAAATCATGTATTTTCTCATGCGGTTATTAATTAAGAACCGCCTATGATGTAGCTAACATCACAGGTAGTTCTTAATTAACCAACGCTTGAGAAAATATATGATTTCCATGGGCGGTCATTGTTTAAGAACCGCCTGTGATGCTGCTAAGCTACTGTCAAGCTAATCCCTACACAGCAAGCTCTTGTAGATGCAAGTAACACCCGTGGCTCATCATTTGGATTGTTGAAAGCATCAATTTGAAGCCTGACGATCCTTGGAAGAATTTTCCCATCCATTTGGAGGATTTCTTTCCCTCCCGTCCATTTGAAAACTTAGGAAGATGCTCCTTTCTCAGTTTTAATGCCTAAATATATTGACTAGAAATCAGTACCTACTTTCTTAGTGCTTCACACAAGCGATTTAGCGAACAACTTCAATCACAAATCTTGTTTTTACACTTCCATAGGGATTTAACCTTAATCTTTCAAGCATAGATTTATCAAATAAGTGAAGCTTCCTTATCACACATGTTAATGACAGTTATAAGTGAAGGATGTGTCGAAACTAATGAAATTTGAATCGAACTGAAGATAAAGAGATTTTGCATATGAGTGACAATGTCTAGGTTAAACAGCGTGAAGCTATGATGACAACCTTCAACAACATGAAAAGTGATGCACAGCTTATGCTTGCATCAACCAAGGCATGTTATGAGGGTATAACACTTGTTGGGGCAAGCATAACCTTGGCCAAGGTTATGCTTGCCCCAACAAGTGTTACACCCTAACAACATGTCTTGGTTGATGCAAGTGTTAGTATTTCTTAACACCACAGAGTTATCCGCGAGCGCACGGAAATACCGTTGTAGCACTTCCCCTTAAGGAGTATTCTCAAGGGTATCGAATCCAAAGAACGTGTGTGCTAATCTTTCGAACTAACTCACCCAAGGACAAAAAGTTTGTTTGGTAGGCAAGGAATAGAGAGGAATTCAAAGTATTAATCCTAATTCAAGGTAGTTTGCAGTAGATGCTTTCTTCGGGCACGGGATTACTCCTAGCAATACTAGGACGACTCCGGCCAAGAGCCTATGGCATATCCAAACGTGGAGGATTACAAAGGACAGATAGGGCTGTCACCACCTACTGCCTACCTCTTCAATCTGTGGGTCTACGAGATATCCACTAATGATCTATAACCTAAGCACCATGCTTACGTTCTAAATCACTACTCTAGTTGTTTTGAACACAAAGCTACAGCTAGAGCCTCTAATGAATTAAAGCAGTGAACCCACAAGTAACTACTTGTGCAAACTACTAAGAATAAAAGATCAAACTTGTATTGAATTCACAAAGGCTTACTTGATTGAGTAAAACCTTTGTAGGGGTACAAGTGTAGAAGAGGGACTTGACAAGCCCAAGCCTCCTTCTCATAGACTCTTCACCACACTCTCCTTCTACTTTGGTAGCCTCTAGGACTACTCTAAACCTTTGGAGTGTAGCACTATTCTCAATTTTTGGTGTGTTTGAGAAGTGAGGTGAGGGAGTCTATTTAATGGTGGAGAATGTCGGTTCCCGCCACAATTAACGCGCGAATCAGTCACCATTGACTCCAGGGAGCCGGGAGGAGCCAACACGTGTCATTTGACCAGGTTTGGCGCCAGGAAGGTGTCGACCGAACCCCTGGTTCGGCTGACCTGGTCAAGCCTCCCCTCGAGGAGTGCTTCCTCCAGGTGGCTTCCAGGTGGGCCCCCATGATGTATATGGGTGCAACACCGTTGGATCTCCTCGCATTCCTCTGTTTGTGGGCCATTTGATGCATGTGTTGCCACGTGTCATCGCCTGATTCGTTGAAATCCATTTTCATGGATTCATCTCTGCATGTTTTGGTATTTTGGGTAATAATTCACCTGCATACAAATAAACACCAACACTTGGGGAATTGGGTTAGTGTATAGCCCTACCACTATGTTTTAAGTTTCTTGTATGCACATTATGAGGTGAATTGACAGTCAAAATATGGTACTTAAGGACCGTCAACAAACTCCGCCACACTTAGTCCTTTGCTCGTCCTCGAGTGAAGGCAAGAAGAACTAGAGTGTTGTCATAAATTTGCTATAAGGTAGAAAATAAGGATACTAGATATTTCAACTTATACCTGAATTCATGGATCCCCTTTGTGTATGTGGCTACCACATCAATCTTGGGTGTTTGAAAAGTGGAACGGTTAGAATGATGTTCCATTTGATCATTCTCTGCTGAAATGATTTGACAATTGCTATATTTGAAAGTCATAGGAACATTTGCCCTTGCCTTCTCGATCGGAATCTCTCAAATCTCTCAAAGTGTTTGAGTCCTCACCATGGCATGTTTTGCCAATTCTTGTCCCTATACTAAAAGTGGCTATATCTGGAGCTTGGTAGGGATGAATGTGGCACACATCTTCAATGCATATGTTACTAAGTCAAAAACTTGATCCTATTAGAGACTTATGCAATGAACAAAGTGAAGGGAAAATTCTTGTGCACTTGAATGGAATGGAGGGGTGAGGTGATAACTCCCATGAATTTGCTTTTTTTTTTAAGGATGAAACATGGCTACTCTTTTTTTTAGCACTCTTACTCTTTTTCAAGAGTGGATGCTTTTTCTTTTTCATTGTAACACCCTCATTTTCATGCATCATGCCCTACATACACTCATATACATGCTTAACATTAACCCACAACAAGAGGAACGAGTTTAAGATTGATTTGGAGCATTTAAAATTTATTTGGAAAAAAACCGCGCTTAAAACGCAGGAAAGTGCGGACTGGTCCAATTTTACTGAGGACTAGTCCGATTTCTCTCTGACTAAAAATGGACTTGTCCGTTTTTGGCGCGGACTAGTCCGATTTTGCCTATGGAAACTTTCGGACTTGTCCGATTTTGTGCGGACTAGTCCGATGTTCCAAGAATCCTTGAAAATTTGCTAAGTCCTTGGACTTTTCCGGACTAGTCCAGTGTTCCAGCGGACTTGTCCAATTTCCTCTCTGTTTAAAGTTGGTCTTGTCCGATTTTTTGGCCAGACTTGTCCGATTTTCTCTCTGGACGACTTCGAACTAGTCCGGTCCTTTCCGGACTTGTCCGATATTTCGCGACTCTGAGTTGATCTTTTGTTTTACGACTTGTTTCTTAGGGTTCACATTAAGTGGGCCTAGGGACGTCGTGCCTAACTCTTTTAGAGCCCATGTGGGACTCTAAACCGGCCTCTACTCATCCCAAACTCGAAATCCATCTAACCCTAGCCTCCACCTCTATATAAACAACCCCACCTCTTGGTTTGACATCTATTTGCCACTTTTCCACCCACCCAAACCCTTGTTCATGGAGAGCCACCATCAAGGAGGGAGGAGAAGATCCCAAGCAAGAAGAAGAAGAGGAGGAAACGAAAGAGGA
Organism: Tuctoria greenei; assembly: GCA_036927565.1. Lineage (NCBI taxonomy): Eukaryota > Viridiplantae > Streptophyta > Magnoliopsida > Poales > Poaceae > Tuctoria > Tuctoria greenei. The sequence goes on along the minus strand of JAYESD010000012.1, from coordinate 37,601,447 downwards.
TCAAGATCTCCACCAAGCTTTCGTTCTTCGTCACCAATTCATCTCCAAGTTCATCACCAACCCTAGATCATCAAGATCCAAGTGTTACCTCCAAGTTTCTTGATTCATTGTAGTCCTAAACATCTGGTATACCTTCTATTCTCTTTTCCTTACGTGAATTCAACCCCAAATCTCCAAATTTACATCGATCTAGAAAACCTCAATCAGCTGATCTCGCAAAGTGCGGACTTGTCCTGTCCCTAGCGGACTAGTCCGATCTTCCTAGTTAAATTGTGTTGAATTGATTCTAAAATTTGATCTAATCAACTCCAAACCTGTATAAACTTGTTAAAATCTATTATAACTAGTTAGTGATCATTAAAAGCAATCAATTAACAAGTTCTACCTTGCATTTGTATTAATCATGCATGTCATGTCATCTTGAGTAATATTTGTGCACTCTTTGATTGTGTTTCTTGTCTTGTATGTTTATTGTGTGGATTAGATAGATTTGCGCTAGAGAGTGCCGCGGAGGATCTACAACACCAAGAGTTTGAAGGCTTTGACCCTAATCAACAGCAAGAGCAAGGCAAGTGTCCTTGAAGCATATTGATCCTGTTTTTAAAATAAATGTTTTGTTTGCAAAAGTGCATGCTTGTGTCAATTTGATGGGAATCCTATGACAGGAAGTTTACTAGCTTTGTTTGACCACCCTTGTCACCTGGAATTTATGGTAGAGAGTCGGGAAGGGCTTTTACCTTTTTGCTTCGCTGGATTAATTGAGATTGGAAAACAACACTACACATTTAATTATGTATTAATGATATTCTTGTTAATGTGAACTGGTCAATACGGTATGGTAATGGGTGATCTAAGCAAGCCTGGTATGCAGATGGGTTGTATGTTATGGTGGTTTGCTTGCTTTAGATCTAAGGACCAGTTCATGCGAGAATAAGCCAGGACTACAGTGCCACCACGAGGCCAAATATGGGTGCGGCGTAGCTAATTAATTAGGGCTTTGCTAGTACTGTTTGGACCATTGTGGATGCTCGGGGAAGGGGTAGTCGGATTGGGTTTGTTGAGGATTGGTGGGACTACCCCTGGATCCGAATGGCTCAAGAGGGGGCCCTTGGTTGAAGATGTGCTCAGTTGGAGGCATCACCACCGGTGAAACCTCAGTGGGGTCTAAATAGGCTAGTAATCCCTTTGTAAAGGCTATTTTGTGATCTCTTGGCCACACACCGACGAAAGTGTGAGACGGCATAATAGAGGTTCTAGTCATCGAAAGGTGATGAAATCACAAACACGTGGGTAAAGTGGTACAAACTCTACAGAGTCTAATAAAACTATCATGATAACCGTGCTCCCGGTTATGAGCACCTAGACAACTTCCATGATTAGAGGGAACTTGGTATAATAGTCATGGTTGGTAATGGTTATGGTTTGGTAATGGTTATGGATGGTTATGAATTAAATTTTGATATTGAATATGGATATTGGTATATGGATGATAGATATGGAACATGGATTGGTACTATGTTATTATTTATGGTTTATGACGGGATTACTTCACATACATGATGTATATTGCTTTTCAAATGTTTTAATGTACTTTTCAGCACTTAGCCATTATTATATTCGTCATTTGAATCAGCCACATGTCCTACTTTCTACACTTGCTGAGTACGACATGTACTCACTCTTGCAATCCCCCACAAACAGTTGCAGGTCAGGATTGGGAGTTTAATGGCGATAATGCGGAGTTCTAGGCCGTGTCTACTGTCAGCTTTGCCTGTGGTGTTATTGGAGCTGCGCTATCCCTTATGTTTAGTTGCTTAACTAGTTTATTTCTGCTGCATTAGTTGAACTTGTCATAAATATTCATTAGAGCTTGTATTTGAGGATAATATGATTTGTTTAATAAAATTCTGTTAATTAATCTTATTCTGTAACTCCGCCTATGTTGTAATGACATAGTCGGTCCCAAGCCCGGGTAAAGGAGGAGGGGTTGTGATAGGCTTGGCGAGCCAACAACTAAACTTAGCCATTCTCATGGAAATGAAACCCATTGGAAATTCGTTGGGGTGTAACCCTCTTAGCGACGCGCCATACCGGAACCTGGGTATGGTGTTAAGTGGGCGAGGGCCGGGTCGCCACCGCCTTAGTGGCGCGCCATATCGGAACCCGGATGTGGTGTTAAATGAGTGAGGGCCGGATCGCCATCACCTTAGTGGCGCGCTACATCATCGCCCGAATGTAGTGTTAAGTGAGCAAGGGTCTTTGCATCTTCCTCGACGGATGCGAAGGGTAACGAAGCTAGCTGAGGAAACTAGGTTTCGGGTGGGTAGTTGGAATGTAGGATCCTTGACGGAAAATCTACGAGAGTTAGTGGACGTTGCGATTAGGAGGCGTGTAAATATTCTTTGTGTACAAGAGACTAGATGGGCAGGTCAAAAGGCGAGAGAGGTTGAGAATACCGGTTTCAAGCTTTGGTATTCTGGCTCGACGGGAACTAGGAATGGCGTAGGCATCCTAATAGATAAGAGCCTCAAGGATGGAGTAGTGGATGTCTATGGACGAGGGGATAGGATCTTCCTAGTCAAGGTAGTTGTGGGGGACCTTATCTTGAATGTCATTAGTGCTTACGCCCCATAAGTTGGGCTCGACATGAGCACTAAGAGACAATTTTGGGAGGACTTGGAGGATATGGTTAGTAGTGTACCGGTAAGCGAGAAGCTCTTCATAGGAGGAGATCTCAATGGTCATGTAGGTACAACTAACATAGGTTTTGAGGGGGTACACAGAGGTTTTGGGTGTGGCGATAGAAACCAGGAGGGTAAGGATATCCTAGACTTTGCCGTAGCCTATGACCTATTAGTAGCTAACACCCTCTTTAAAAAGAGGCTATCTCACATAGTGACCTTTACTAGTGCCCAACATTCTAGTCAAGTCGACTATATCCTCACCAGGAGAAGGGAGAGAGGGGCATGTTTAGATTGTAAGGTGATTCCTGGAGAATGTGTTGTTCGACAACATAAATTTGTGGTAGCCAACTTTCGTTTCCACGTGCTTGTGTCACAAGACAAAGATGTTAAAACCACGAGAACAAAGTGGTGGAAGTTGAAGGATGAAGCGCAACAATCATCTAAAAGGAGGATGATCGCAGAAGGACCTTGGAGCGAAGAGGAAGATGCAGATAGTATGTGGGAGAAGATGGCGACTTACATTAGGAACACGACTAGGGAGGTGCTTGGGTGGACAAAAGGTAAGAAACATGTAGATAAAGACACTTGGTGGTGGAATGAAGATGTACAAAAAGCTATTAAGGAGAAGAAGGAGTCTTATAAGAGCTGACATCATGAGAGAAGTGCAAGTAACATGTCAAAGTATAAAGAGGCTAAGAAAAATTCTAAGCGTGTTGTGAGTAAAGCAAAGGGGCAGGTCTATGATGCGCTATATGAGAGGCTAGGGACAAAAGAAGGCGAAAAGGATATATACAACATGGCGAAACTTCGCGAGAGAAAGGTGAGAGATCTCAACCAAGTCAAATGCATTAAGGATGAGGCATGCCAAATTCTATTGAAGGAGGAAGAAATTAGGAACAGATGGCGGGACTACTTCAATGGACTATTCAATGACGGGAATGAGAGTATTAGGTTCGAGTTGGATGACTCATTTGATGACTCCAACATACGATTCGTGTGGAGGATACAAGAGTCCGAGGTTAGAGAGGCCCTAAAAAGGATGAAAGGAGGAAAGGCCCGTGGCCCCGATGATGTCCCCATTGACGTGTGGAGATGTCTAGGGGATGTAGCAATAGTATGGCTCACTAAACTATTCAACCACATTTTTCAGTCAAACAAAATGCCTGAAGAGTGGCGGAAAAGTATTTTAGTACCAATCTTCAAAAATAAAGGAGATGTTCAAAGTTGTACTAATTACCGAGGAATTAAGCTCATGAGTCATACTATGAAGCTCTGGGAGAGAGTGATTGAATACCGCTTGAGGAAAGTGACCAATGTCACTAAAAACCAGTTTGGTTTTATGCCTGAGAGGTCCACTATGGAGGCAATTTTCTTACTCCGTCAGCTTATGAAGAGGTATAGGGAGCAAAAGAAGGATCTACATTTAGTGTTCATTGACTTGGAGAAGGCATACGATAAGGTACCAAGACCAGTCATGTGGTGGGCACTAGAGAAACACAAAGTCCCCAAAGTACATTAACCTTATCAAGGATATGTACGATAATGTGGTGACAAGTGTGCGCGTAGGAGATAGTGAGACCGACACTTTTCCTATCACAATAGGGTTACACCAAGGATCAGCCTTAAGTCCTTACATCTTTTCCTTAGTGATGGATGAGGTGTCGAAGGATATACAAGGGGATATCCCTTGGTGTATGCTCTTTGCTGATGATGTAGTGTTGGTAGATGAAACTAGGGATGGTGTTGATAGAAAATTGGAGCTATGGAGGTAGACCTTAGAGTCTAAGGGGTTTAGACTTAGTAGAACCAAGACCGAGTATATGAGATGCGACTTTAGTGATGTCGGGTGCGAGGATGGTAATGTTAGTTTACAAGGACAAGTAGTACCTAGGAGGGACACATTTCGATATTTAGGATCAATGTTACAAAGCAATGGTGATATTGACGAAGATGTTTGCCACAAGATCAAGATCGAGTGGATGAAGTGGCGACAAGCATATGGAATCTTATGTGATAAGAAAGTTTCACAAAAATTGAAAGGAAAATTCTATAGGACGGTGATCAAACCTGCGATGCTGTATGGAGCAGAATGTTGGCCAACTAAAAGGCAACATGTCCAACAAATGAGTGTTGCGGAGATGCGCATGCTACGGTGGATGTGCGGTCACACAAGAAGAGACAAAATTAGGAACGAAGTAATACGTGATAGGGTAGGGGTGGCACCGATTGAGGAGAAGCTAGTCCAACATCGCCTACGGTGGTTTGGGCATATCCAGCGGAGACCTCCAGAAGCACCAGTTAACAGTGGGATTATAAAGAGTGGAAAAAATTTTAGGAGGGGTAGAGGTCGACCAAGGTTGACATGGCAGGAGGCAGTGAAACGAGATTTAAAGGAGTGGGACATACCTAGAGATTTGGCTCATGATAGGACTGCATGGAAATTAGCAATTCATGTGCCAAAATCTTAGTTTATTCGTAATTTGTTACTCTTAACTATTTTCTTATTAACCCGTTTCTAGAATAAATAAAATGTATATTTTATTATTATTATTATTTTTACTTTCATCTTATTTTCTATTACTTATCTTCAAAATTGTTGGGTTTCATTTCTAGCCGACCCCAACTTGTTTGGGACAAAGGCTTGGTTGTTGTTGTTGTTGTTGTTGTTGTTGTAATTAATCTTATTCTGTGGTAATTTTCTGTATACTCTTTTGTGAATGCACTTGTGTATGTGTGATGAACATCATGGGCACACATATGCGTTAGCTTGGTTCATTTTTGGAACCGGGCGTCACAGATTGGTATCAGAGCCACAGGTTGACCGTAGGATGCATCCTAGATAGAATGGACACTTTAGAGCACATAGGAGCACTCAGGAATCGATGTGTTTTTGGTTGGTGTGCTGTTGCTATATATTGCTTGCTTGTGTGCTTAATTGAGGATTTTGGGATGCCTTAGCATTGCCATGTCCACCTAGGCTAGTGTAGCTGGCTATTTAGTTTCATATCCCTTGATGCATATAGTTGGGGACGTTTTCTAATTCTTACCTATTTCTTTTCTCCAGATGGTGAGGACTCGCAACCAGAGGGATGGCAATGATGAGAAGGAGAACAATGGAGTGCCTCAGAACAACATTGGGCAAGGACCTACTCAGGGAGCTATCAACATTGATCAGCTATTGGCTATGCAAAACCAACTCATGCAGACCATGATACAAACTATGGGACAACTGCAGGCTGGCAATATCCATAATCAGCCCCACATGCCTCCAACACCACCCCCACCCCCTCATAACCGGTTGGGAGAGTTTATGAGGACTAGTCCACCGACCTTTGCTCAAGCTGCTGACCCTATGAATGCGGATGACTGGCTGAAGTCTGTGGAGAAGAAACTAGCTATTGTCCAATGCAATGACCAGGAGAAGGTGCTATTTGCTTCTCATCAACTAGTTGGAGCAGCTGCGGATTGGTGGGATTCTTTATGCAATGCTCATGAGAACCAAGAGAGAATCACTTGGGCTGAGTTCAAAGAGAGCTTCCGTTCTCATTATGTGCCCGAGGGTGTTATGATCTTGAAGAGGCAAGAATTTGAGAATTTAAGGCAAGGAAGATCAAGCGTGAGTGAATATCTCAAGAAGTTCACTCAACTCTCAAGGTATGCCTCTGAGGATGTGAGTCGGGATAGCCAAAAGCAATACTTGTTCATGAGGGGCTTGGACAATGAAATCCAAGTGCAACTACTCAATTGTGACTACGCAAATTTTTAGAAGCTTGTGGGCAAAGCAATTGTGGTTGATAACAAGATTCGTGAGATGGAGCAAGACAATAAGAGAAAGGCGCCATATCAAGGACAGCAACAAGGAAGTAACGTGCGCCCTCGCTTTGCGCCGCCCAATGCGCCTTACTTCAGCCCTATTGCGCCTGCTCAACGCCCTGGATTTGCACCGCGCCCAACTCAGTTTGTGCAGCAGCGCCCTATCATGCAAGCACCTAGGCCTCCAATGCCATATGCACCTCGTGCTAATTTTCCTGATGCAAATGTTCAAAACCAAGCTCGTCCAAACAATTCTGGTGGAGTTAAGAAGTGTTATACTTGTGGAGAAGCTGGACACTTTGCGCATCAATGTCCTAAGTCAGGCCTTGGTCAAGGAAGCAATGCATCGAGGCAAAACCCAAGACCCAATGGAGGACAGCCACAAGGGAACCGTGGGCAGCAGAATTTTGCTCGTGGTAATGTGAACCATGTCTCTACGGAGGATGCTCAACAAGCGGATGACGTGGTCACTGGTATGTTTGTCGCAAACTCCAACCCCGCGACTATGTTATTTGATTCTGGAGCATCGTATTCATTCATTGCATCAAAGTATGTTGCCAAGTATAGTTTCCTATCTCTCATATGAAGTTTACTCTATTGGTTAAGTCTCCTAGTGGAGAGATGAGGACAAATATAGTATGTCCAAAGTAAGCCTTAGAATAAGGGGGGTAGACTTCTCCGCCAACCTCATTGTTTTGGATTCTCAAGGATTGGACATTATACTTGGTATGGACTGGTTGAGGAAGCACGATGGAGTTATTGAGTGTGCCACGAATACGGTGAAGTTGACTAATGAAGAAGGGATCACCGTAGAATTTGAAGCATCACAAACCGCACCAAAGCAATTGGAGTTGAATCATATGGACGGTGCCGCAATTGAGGAGATTCCGGTGGTGTGTGAATTTTTGGGTGTTTTTCCGGACGAGTTGCCAGGTATGCCACCTGATCGAGACATTGAGTTCGTTATTGATTTAATACCTGGAACTGCACCTATAGCTAAGAGGCCGTATAGGATGCCTCCTATGGAACTAGCGGAGCTCAAGAAACAAATTCAACAGCAACTAGAGAAAGGTTTTATTCGCCCTAGTTCTTCACCTTGGGGAGCGCCCGTTCTATTTGTGGACAAGAAGGATGGGACTTAAAGGATGTGTGTAGATCACCGAGCTCTCAACGAGGTGACAATCAAGAACAAGTACACCTTGCCGCGCATAGAAGACTTGTTTGATCAGATGAAGGGTGCTTGTGTATTCTCTAAGATTGATTTGAGGTCGGGATACATTCAAATGAAGATTAGATCATCGGACATACCCAAAACAGCTTTTAGAACACGGTATGGATCTTATGAGTACACCATGATGTCTTTTGGATTGACAAATGCACCTGCCTACTTTATGTACCTCATGAATAAAGTCTTCATGGAGTACTTGGACAAGTTCGTCGTGGATAAGAAAGCGATCTCCCATGCGTTTCGGCGAGGTACAAGTGGGCGTCTTGTAGTGGTGGCTCACTACATCGCCCTTCTTAGTCTTCAATGTGTACATGAACTCCTCGCCGGGCAGCAACGATGGAAATCGATTAGATTTACCATGTCAATTTCTTTTTTCTGTATCCTTTTGGGAATCGAGAAATAATTTGAGTCGGTGCCCATTCACTTTGAATAGTTGACCGTCATCACCTTGGAGTGTGACTGCTCCATGGGATGAAGTCTCTACTACAGTGAAGGGTCCTTCCCATTTACTTCTAAGCTTCCCATGTGCAAAGAGTTTAACCCTAGAGTTAAAGAGTAAAACTTTATCTTCAGGTTTGAACTCTTTCGGCATAATCCTCTTATTGTGCCATCTTTTGGTTCTCTCTTTATAAATTTTGGCACTGTGGTACGCCTTATCTTTCCATTCCTCCAACTTAGAGATTTTCTTTAATCGGTGATTTCCAGCTTCGTTAAGATTCATGTTCCACCGCTAGATGGCCCAATACGCTCTATGTTCCAATTCTACGAGAAGATGGCAAGTCTTCCCATAGACAAGTTGGAAATGAGACATGCCGATAGGTGTCTTGTAGGCAGTACGATATGCCCACAATGTGTCGGGTAGCTTTTTCTTCCATCCCGTTCCCATTTCCAAGTCAGTCTTTTGCAGAATATTCTTAATTTGCTTATTAGATGTTTTTGCTTGACCATTTGTCTGTGGGTGGTATGGGGTAGCAATGTTATGCTGGACTCCAAGTTCCCTTAAAAAGTTTCGGAAGGTCTTATCTATGAAATGAGACCCTCCATCACTTATGACCATACGGGGAGTTCCGAAGCGTGGGAAAATGATCTCATGGAACATTTTCCTTGCTTGCTTGGAATCAGCATTTTTGCATGGCAATGTTTCTACCCATTTTGACACATAATCGACGGCAACCAGAATATACTAGCAATCATAAGACCTAGGAAAATGTCCCATGAAATCAATACCCCATACACCAAATAATTCCACTTGGAGATTGTATGTTAGGGGCATCGCATCACGAGCAGAGATTCCTCCATGCTTCTGGCATTTCCAACATCTGCAAATGAATTCCTTAGTATCTTCATACATTGAAGGCCAATAGAATCCACTCTGCCATATCTTTGCCTAAGTACAGTAAACACCGTAATGACCACCATAGGGGCCAGCATGGCATTTCTCTATAATTTTGGTGCCTTCGATTGATGGGACACACCTTCTAAGAAGGCCATTGGCACATACTCCATAGAGGTAAGGGTCATCCCAAAGGTGTCTACGACTCTCATAAATGAGTTTCTTTTTGTTCTCCCCTGGTGGTACGTATCCCGTGACCATAAAGTTCACGATATCCGCATACCAAGGGTGAGAGTCTGTCACCTTGAGAAGGATATCATCTCGTAGGAAGTCATTGATAGGTATGTCCATGGTTTTTGTGACTTCCATACGTGAAAGATGATCTTCTACTGAATTCTCTACTCCTTTCTTATCTCTTATTTCCAGATCAAATTCTTTGAGTAGAAGAATCCATAGAATTAGCCTGGGTTTAGCAACCTTTTTGGTAAGCAGATATTTCAAAGCAGCATGGCGTGTGTAGACTATGACCTTTGCTCCAAGCAAATAGGATCTAAACTTATCGATAGCAAAAACTACTGCTAGGAGCTCTTTCTCAGTTGTGGCATAATTGAGTTGGGCTGCTGTCAGAGTTTTGCTAGCGTAGGCTATTGCGTGATGCTTTTTATCTTTAGTTTGGCCTAAGACAGCACCAACAGTAAAGTCACTGGCGTCACACATGATTTCGAATGTCATCGTCCAATCAGGAGGTTGGATAATTGGAGCTGAGATGAGTGCCTTTTTGAGTATATCAAATGATTTAAGGCATTCATCATCGAAATCAAAGGGAGCTTCTTTAGCTAATAGGTTGGTGAGGGGTCTAGCAATTTTGGAGAAATCCTTGATAAATAGTCGGTAGAACCCCGCATGACCTAAAAAGTTGTGGATTACCTTAACGTTAATAGGAGGTGGAAGTTTTTCAATAACTTCAATTTTAGCTTTGTCCTCCTCTATCCCTCTCTCAGACACCAAGTGTCCAAGAACGATGCCTTCCCGGACCATGAAATGGCACTTTTCCCAGTTAAGCAGGAGGTCCTTCTCCTGGCATCTTTGTAAGACCCTATCTAATTTTTTTCTAGACAATGATCAAATTTTTTTCCATGAAAACGTCCATGATATCCTCGATCATGTCTGAATATATAGACATCATGCATCTCTGGAAAGAGGCAGGAGCGTTACACAGTCCAAAGGACATACACCGGTAGGCATAGGTCCCGTAAGGACATGTGAACGTGGTCTTACTTTGATCATCGGGATGGACAGGAATTTTATGATATCTCGAATACCCATCAAGGAAACAGAAGTAGGAGTGTTTTGCCAATCGCTCTAACATCTCATCAATGAAGGGCAATGGAAAATGGTCTTTCCTTGTTGCCTTGTTAAGTTTTCGGTAGTCAATGCACATCCTCCATCCCGTGACGGTCCGTTGAGGAATTAATTCATCCCTCTCGTTTGAACGACCGTCATACCTCCCTTCTTAGGCACTACTTGAACTGGTCTTACCCATTCACTATGAGGAACAGAGTAAATAATCCCGGCATGCAGATGTTTCAAGACTTCTCTCTTGACAACTTCCCGCATCGCATTATTCAATCGCCTTTGAGGTTCCCCTGAGGGGACACTCTCAGGGTCAATAGGAATACGATGGTTGCATAACGCTGGACTAATTCCCTTGAGATCCTGAAGTGAATATCCAAAAATAGCTCTACACCTTTCTAACATGGCTATGAGTTTGAGCGTTTCATCATCTGAAAGCTTGTCACTTATGATGACAGGGGCTTCCAAATTGCCATTTAGAAAGGCATAATGTAGGCCTGGAGGTAGAATCTTGAGCTCAACAGGAGGTTTTGGGGAGGGCTCTTCTTTTGGCAATTCAATCTCCTCCTGGAATTCATCCTCCTCCAGGACAAAGTCTTCTTCTCCTTTAATTTCAGGGGGTTCTAAAAATTGAAGAGTCCTAACCTCCTCCATTGGCTCATCTTGGATGGTAGATTCTGCAAATGTGTTCTTTGAACGCAGAATAGGCATGGAGAAATTTCTCCCTCCAAGATTGATATTGAGGCTTCCTTCCAAAGGAACTTCCATGAGAAATTTATCTATGGGAATCCCTATCATGATGTCGAAATCTTGGATTTCGAACACGTGAAAATCTAGGAGAGCCTCAACATCTTTGTGTCTAACAGATACTTGTTGCAGAACCCCACATCCTTCAAGAATAGTTCCGAATGAATCTCAGAAGGATTTGCGTGTTGGTGCCAATGGCACATCGCCAAGAATGGCAAGAGCACAAGAATCAGAAATGAGATTTGCTTCAACAGTGGGGTTGTATAGGATTCTCATTGGTGTCCCTCTAATAGAACATAAAATGGTAGCCAAAGGTGAGGTCATCCGAAGAATTTCGGGTGAATTCTCGACTTCAGCTGTCCACTCTCTGCTTAGGATAGAGGTCAACTCCTTGACCATCTAACGGACGAACACCCCGTCAGGTGGTTCAGGTGGAGTTGGTGACAATGAAGGTTTCATATAGCAACAATACTTCGAGGTATTTCTATAATCTTCAAAAAGCTCTTCTTCGAAGTAAAATGGAAACTGCGAGGGTTGAATTTCTTCTACCTTCATAGTATCAGGTTCGGGAGAGGATTCCCCTGGCAAGGCATGGGGTAAAACAAGAAATGGGTTCATCCTTGTCCAAGAGTGTATCCTCCGTTCTTGACACGACTTCCTCTTGGGGAGGCTCATTAAGACCCATAATGAAGGAAGAATTTTCTAGAATTTTGTCCAGAAGATCCTTGCCTTCTTCTGGAATCTTATAAAGGAAAGATCCTCCATCCATAATGTCAAGATATAGGGCAGAATATTTGTTCAATCCCATGAAGAAATGTTGCAAAAGCATTGGATCAGGGATTAACAAATCTGGGCCAGAATTTTTCAAAAGAGAAAATCTGTCCCAAGCTGCACCTATGGATTCCTTCTCCATGTACTGGAAGCATAGTACTTACTTTCATAAGGAAACAATTCGGGCAATGGGAAAGAAAACAAGACAAAATTTGTCTCGTAATTCACTCCAATCACCGTTTGTCTTCCCAACATAGTTGTTGTACCATTGTTTGGCTTTTTCCTTGAGGGAAAAAGGAAACAACTTCCATTTGAGAGTTTCCTGTGTCATACCTTTGATTAGAAGGCATGAACACAGTTGTTCAAACTCTCGTAGATGGTGGTAAGGGTTTTCACAATCCGTTCCCGAGAAGGATTGTTCCCGAACCGTGGCTATAAAGCCAGGGCGAAGTTCATAGCTGGTTGAACAAATAGGTTATGCCGAAGGCGGTGGCTCACAGAACTTGACCTTCGGGGCAGAATAAGAAAGAATGGTGGGTTGCTCCATTTATATGGTGGTGGTAAGGTAAGAATAAGAAAGGTAAGATGATAGATAAAGGGGATATGATACGAGGGTGATCTTGGTTCGAAGATTAACAGCAACCAACCCCGGCAATGGCGCCAGAAATGCTTGTTGGTATTTCTTAACACCACAGAGTTATGCGCAAGCGCATAGAAATACCGTTGTAGCACTTCCCCTTAAGGAGTATTCCCAAGGGTATTGAATCCAAAGAACCGATGTGATAATCTTTCGAACTAGCTCACCCAGGGACAAAAAGTTTGTTTGGTATGCAAGGAACGAAGAGGAATTCAAAGTATTGATCCTAATTAAAGGTAGTTTGCAGTAGATGCTTGCTTCGGACACCGGCTTACTGCTAGCAATACTAGGATGACTCCCGCCAAAAGCCTATGGCATAGCCGAACGTGGAGGATTACGAAGGATAGATAGGGCTGTCACCACCTACTGCCTACCTCTTCAATTCATGGGTCTATGAGATATCCACTGATGATTTATAACCTAAGCACCACACTTACGTTCTAAATCACTACTCTAGTTGTTTCGAACACAAAGCTACAACTAGAGCCTCTAATTAGTGAACCCACAAGTAACTACTTGTGCAAACTACTAAGAATAAAAGATCAAACTTGTATTGAATTCACAAAGGCTTACTTGATTGAGTAAAACCTTTGTAGGGGTACAAGTGTAGAAGAGGGACTTGACAAGCCCAAGCCTCCTTCTCCTAGACTCTTCACCACACTCTCCTTCTACTTTGGTAGCCTCTAGGACTACTCTAAACCTTTCGAGTGTAGCACTATTCTCAATTTTTGGTGTGTTTGAGAAGTGAGGTGAGGGGGTCTATTTATAGGTGGAGAAGGGTCGGTTCCCACCACAATTAACGCGCGAATCAGTCACCATTGACTCCAGAGTGCTGGGAGGAGCCAACACGTGTCATTTGACCGGGTTTGGTGCCAAGAAGGGGTTGGCCGAACCCCTGGTTCGGCCGACCTGGTCAAGCCTCCCTTTGGGGAGTGCTTCCTCCAGGTGGCTTCCATGTGGGCCCCCTTGATGTATATGGGTGCAACACCGTTGGATCTCCTCGTATTCTTCTGTTTGTAGGCCATTTGATCCATGTGTTGCCACATGTCATTGCCTGATTCTTTGAAATCCATTTTCATGGATTCATCCCTGCATGTTTTGGTATTTTGGGTAATAATTCACCTGCATACAAATAAACACCAACACTTGTAGAACTGGGTTAGTGTATAGCCCTACCACTATGTTTTGTGTTTCTTGTATGCACATTATGAGGTGAATTGACGGTCAAAATATGGTACTTAAGTACCGTCTACGACAAGCATAACCTTGGCATCACTGTTCATGTTGTTGAAGGCTGCCATCATAGCTTCATGCTGTCTAACCTGGACATTGTCACTCATATACAACATCTCTTTGTCTTCAGTCCCGTTGAGATTTCGTTAGCTTCGACACACCCTTCACTTGTAACTGCCATTAACATGTCTAATGAGGAAGCTTCAATTATTGATAAATCTATGCTTGAAAGTTTAAGGTCAAATTCCTATGAAAATGGTAAAAACAAGATTTGTGATTGAAGTTGTACGCTTCGTCGCTTGTGTGAAGCACTAAGAGAGGAAGTATTGATTTGTAGTCAATATATTCAGCCATTAGAACTGATAAAGTAGCATCTTCGTAATTTTTTAAAACGGAGAGAAGAGAAAGAAATCTTTCAGGGCTTGTTTGGGTGTACTCAATCTAATTGGATTGAAGTGAAGAATGAACTAATTTTCTCCTCAATCCACCTCAAACAACTTATATTGATGTGGATCCACTCCTATCCAAACAAGCCCATCAAATGGACGGGAAGTATCGTCAGACTTCAATTGAAGCTTTAAACAATCCAAATGATAAGTCTTGGGTGTTACTTGCATCTACAGGAGCTTGCTGTGAAGGGATTAGCTTGACAGGAGCTTCAAGAGTTGTGCTTCTAGATGTTGTTTGGAACCGAGCTGTTGGAAGGCAAACCTAATCATCATAGGTCAGAAGAAATTTATATACACATACTGAATTTAATAATATTCGAAATAGAAGCTGAATTTAATAATGTTCGAACATGCTATGTAAAGCTGAAATAGAGCATTGTTCTAAGTTGATTTCAGAAGATACAAATATATACAATACATATCATACATTTTTCCAGCATTGAGATCTTCTCGCATATAGGGTTTCAAATTCTTTTTAATGCTTCTCTCTATGCGCTTGATGTTTTTTGGTTCAGTGAAAAGGTACATCTCTTCATACTGATTATATTACTCTTCATAATCTCCAACATTCTCAACCCCAACAATATTTTGCTTTCTAGAAACAACTACATGCATCTTCTCAGTTTCTGGACCTTGAACATAAAAAACTTGTGCAACACTATCGGCGAGAATCCAAAGGTTATCTTTATAACCCGCTTTATTCAAGTCTACCAGTGTCAGCCCGTAATTGTCCACTTTCACACCATCAGGATGTTTGACCCATTGGCACTTAAATATGGGCATTACCATTGTTTCGCCATAATTGAGTTCCCATATTTCCTCTATAAACCCGAAGTATGTGGTCTTTTGCCCTTTTGAATCATAAGCCTCAATGCGAACACCACTATTTTGTGCAACACTCTTACCGTCTTTTTCTTTAGTGTAAAATGTGTAACCATTGATTTCATATGCTTGCCATGATGTCACCAAAGGAGATGGGCCAGAAGCTAACTTATTCATTGTTGCCTCTTCTATAGTGTTTCTGTATAGTATATTTTTGTCCATTAACCATTATGTGAAACATCTTCTGTGCTCTTTCATGATCCAGTCCTCTGTGCGGTCTTGGTTTTTATCACGAAGCTCAATTTGGTGTTGCTCGATGTATGACTCAGCTATTGCGAGCTGTTGTAGTACACCAAAATGTGCACGGTGTACATTCTTGTAATCTTGAATGATAAAAGTTTTCTTACCCACTTTGCCTCTCCCACGTAGTCTACCCTCATGTACTGGTATAGGCACACCTATCGATTTTCCATCTTTGATGTAATCAGCGCAACCCTCAATCACTTCTTTAGTGGTGTATCCTTCCATAATTGAACCCTCTGGGTTCCGCACAAAACCTTTTAATACTCCTAAATATATCTCCAAAGAAAACATATGATGTAAATATAGTGGCCCCAATGCTTTTATCTGATCAACAAGATGTATGATTAGGTGTACTTGCATATCGAAAAAGGATGGTGGGAAACACATCTCAAGCTTGCACATAGTCTCGACGATGTATGTTTTCAGATAGTCTAAATCTTCACATGCTATCACCTTTTGCGATACTACATTGAAGAAGTAACACAAACGTGTGATGACAACTTTTATTTGCTCAGGGTTGATGACTCTTATTGCAATGGCAAGGAACACTATCATCATCATGTGACAGTCGTGATAATTATTACCGAATAAAGACAAGTCTTTCATCGAGACTAATTTTCAAATATTGGATGAGAAACTCGTGGGCACTTTGATCCCACACAAGCATTCGCAAATTTCTTTTTTCTCTTCTAGCGTCAAGTTGTAGATGGCTGGGGGAAGGTAATGCTTCCCGTTCGCCTTTTCTACTGGATGAAGCTCTGGTCTCAAATCAAGATTTACTAGGTCTATACGTGAATTTAATCTGTCCTTTGTTTTCCTCGGCATGTCCAGCAAGGTCCCAATGATGCTGTCAAATACATTCTTTGTAACATGCATCAAATCAATACTATGGCAAAATTCCAGATTCTTCCAATACGGAAGATACTTGAAAAAAATGGATTGTTTCTTGAAAGCCATGTCACTTGTATCATTCGAAGATGTACTTTTCTTTCTCTTAATTCTTTTACTTTTTTGCCCTTACCGAAAGCAATATGAATGTTCTTGACCATTTCGAACACAAGTTTTCCACTGTATGGTTTTGGTGCAGTATCTTTTTCGATTTTGTTATCAAATTGTTCTTTCATCTTCATATACTTGTGTGTATCTTTCAAGAACCGTCGGTGTCTCATGTACACCGTCTTTCTGGATGAAGTGAGGTATAGAAATCAAGTTCTATCCACACACCTTACACAACCTTTCTTTCCTTGCATTTGTCCCGATAATGTAAACAGTCCGGGATCGCGACTCTGGGGCAGGCTTTCAACCAATTAATCCTTTTGCACCGACGCGATATCATGTTGGACGATGAGCCAATTTCTAGCCCCGTCGCATCTCAAAATACTGCAACCCCATCTTCTAAGGTGAAAGTCCAGGAAGATCCACTCCCAGTCCAGGAAGATCCACCCCCCCCCCCTTTTGTCTCAGCAAGGATGATAGTAACCTTGCTAGTAAAGATATCCAAGAGCAACAAGTTGGACAACAGCTTCAAGCAGTACCAGAGCAAGCTGTTGCTAGTAAAGAGCAACCAGTTGAGCAACAACTTGAAGTAGTACTAGAGCCAGCTGCTGGGAGTAAAGAGCAATCAGTTGAACAACAGGTTCAACAACAAGCCAGTGTCCAACTTCCGACGACTACTCCTCGATCATCAGTGCCTATCAAAGTTAGCTCATACGAAATTAAGAAACCTTCATCAGAAGTGTCAAAGTATTTGGAAACTATGAAGTAAAATATTAGAAAATCGAGTGCATCTCGTTCTTCTCATGAGCCAACATTAGAAGATATCAAGTAGTGGGAAGAAGACGATGTCATGTATTATCGGCGGACAGCTTTAGTTAAACCAGGAGTTCCGATATACAAGCTTGAGGATGTTCCTCCTAAATTTAAGAATGGGAAGCCGTTCATGACATCTGTACAACTTAGCAAACAACCTGCCCGCTCAAAATAATGCATGAGTGGTACATCCTTGCAAGCACAAAATATGATCTTTCTTGCGTCACATTTCATATTCCATAAGATGCATTCTGGAGCACTAGAGAAGATAGACAAGTCATTTTATTTGAAGAGATGCATCCCCTTTTCCATCGGGGCATGCTCGAAATGAATTTGCTACTCGTCTGGTGATTGTAAGTGCCTCTAATATTTTGTTTCTTACTACACGCATACACATTTCATGAGAGTATAACAATTCTGGACTTCTTCAATAGGATGCAATACATGGATAATGAAAATATGAAACGCAAGATAGGTATCCTTGGCCCTACACGAATTGCAAAGACCCTATTCGACGTCAAGGCGTATCGAGACTCAACAAAGTTCAAGCACATGAAAAAAAAAGAATTTGAAAAAGCAATCGCAAAACTTAAAAAGGATAGAAGGAAATAAGTTGTAGCTTACATAGGACACGCGATGTTTAACTTTGTCAGAGACGGCAAGGACCTCATAAAGGCTCCGTACCACTTTGAGTAAGTTCGACACATGACATTGAAATTGGAATTATTGGTAATTTTTAACACGTGTGTTTGTATGTTTGCAGTGATCACTACATAATGATCTTCATCAAGCCAACGTAGGGAATGACAATAGTCTTGGACTCGGCCGATTACCCACCAGATCGTTACAAAGATTTCCTTTCCATTTTGAAACTGTACGTTTATTCAATAATTTTAATTTACACACATTTAGAATGTGTTGACAAGTTTTATATGACATTTCTTGTATTAGAGCGCTTGGCGGTTTTACGCGGAACAACTTGGTGGTGAGAGACCTTCTAATACGAATGCATTGGACATTAAAACGTATTATGCTTGTCCGAAGCAGCCTGCTGGGAGTGTCTTAGGCTGGTATTATGTATACGAGCATCTTCGGACCACCAGCGAATATAGAGTGAATCGTGAGGATGTAAGTTATCCTTAATGTTGATATCTTATTTTCTTACTTTTGAGTTTCATTTTCATTGTAACTAGCATAGTTTAATACTTACATTCTCCGTTGTTCAATATTACCAGAAAAATTGTTTTCATATTTTGATTCCAACTTCAAAATTCAATTGCTCATAGTACAACTGCTCCAAAAATACCAAATAAATTCATGTATACTCTCACTTTGATCTACACTTTAAGATTGTTCAAACCAACACATTCTAAACCTTGTTATGTGTTTCATTGCAGCACACGAAGAATGTGAACAAAGAATGGCCGGTTTGTAGATGTATTCCTGGTGGAGGAGCCGACAAGATTGCTGTTGAACTTTGTCAATTCATTCGTCGCGAAATTTTGCACAAAAGAGGGGAGTTCTTTGATGAGAATGGTGCAATAGCTAATGTGCCAGAACTTTGCGACTATGCCAATAGAAACAGTTTTTAGTGAAAACTTGTAAACTATGAGATGAATTGTATGTGTAACTTGTACAGATGTATATTGTTCTCGTGAAATTGACTTCTGTGAGATGACTTCTGTGATGATATTATTGAATTCTGTGATGATATTGTTGACTTTTGTTCTGTGATTATATTGAATTGACCTGGAAATTAGAAATAACAATAGCTAGTACTGCATAGGTTATACCTTATCAAAGGCGATTATTTACCAACGGCTATTATCACAGCCGGCTAGATATAGGTAAAGAACCATATGTGATAATCTAATTATCACATGCGGTTACTATTATGGTAGAAACCGGCTGCGATAAACTGTCTTCACAGGCGGCTTGGTGTAGGTCAGGATCCGCCTATGATAACACTATTATCATAAGCGGTTATATATGCTGCAGGACCCGCCTGTGATAACACAATTATCACAGGCGGTTATGTATGATGCACGACCCGCCTGTGATAACATATCTTCACAGGCGGCTAGCCAAGTAAAAAACCGCCTGTGATAATGTGTCTTCACAGACGGTGTCACTTCTCTGTCTGTGAAATTGCGGATTATCACAGGCTCTTCGTTTCAGGCGGTTTTAAAAACCGCGTGTGATAATAGGTTTGGAGCTGCCTGCGATAAGGCTTATTGTAGTAGTGACAACCTCCGGTAGCATCCAACATGAACATCAAAGCAAGCTTACTAAATGGAGCGAAGGTGTGACACCTCCCCCTGCGCGTCGAGCGTGATGTTTCCGCTGCACGGCCTGACAACGCATGGCAAACCGTACAACAATTGCACAAGTACTAGGATGTCCAGACCTGTGCCCGCACAACTGTCCAGGCCATGCACACATCCATGGCGTGCTGCCATGCCGGAACATCCTTTGTTAGCCCCAAAGGACTGTTGGGTCTAATAATCTTGTTTACGCACTTGTGTTGTGTGGAGCTATAGTCAGTAGTGTCCGCGTACTAATTAAACATTTAGGACAGCTAAAATTATTTACGAGAGTCAGCCATTGTAACTTAACTAATTTACGATGGTCAGTGGGCATCGTCATAAGTTAACTTACTTACGACAGTCATAGGCCAGTAGTCGTTGTAAATAAGATAACCACCGGAATTAAATGTCTTACTTACGATGGTCAAACCCTAAGTCATCGTAAATAAGCTAACCATTGAAATTAAATGCCTTATTTACGACGGTCCAACCCTCGACCGTCGTAAATTAGGGCATTAACCCTACATCCAGGGGCCGCGCGCACAGTCCTCTTCACGCGCTCGTCTTCCTCCTCGCGCCGCCACCTGCCCACGCGCTCGAGCCACTGTCGCCTTGCCTCGCCTCTCTGCGCCGTGCTTGCATCACCGCCTTCAAGCCGTGCACCGCCCGTTGCGCTTAGCTGCCCTCCGTACGCTGTGCCGTGCCGCCTCGCCGAGCCGCCGCGTCGCCCGCCTCGCCATGCATCGCCCTCTGCGCGGCTCGCCTTGTAGTGTGCGCCTGCCACGCCGCCTCCACCCTCTGGTAAGCTGCCTCGCCCATGGCCGGCCGCTGATGCCCCCCACGCCGGCCTCCATTGCCGGCCATGGAGGCAACCGAGGCTAGCTCAATTTTTTTTCTTTTTAATTATTAGTTGTTAAGTGACTAATTCTTTAACTTATGCTTAATTGGGTTTAATTGTTTAGACATGCTTAATTGTTTAGTAAATAATTGTTTAGATTATGCTTAATTATTTAGTGAATAATTGTTTAATGAATAATTTTTGTTGGGTTTAATTATGTTTAATTGTTTAGGTTAGTTTAGATGTTTGTTTTAAAAATTTATTTAATTGTTTAGGTTATGCTAATTATTTAAATTGATAATTGTTTAGATGTTTTATTCTGGTTTAATTGATATTAGGGTTGTTTAATTGTTTATTTATGTATATAATAATTGATATAAAATTTGTTAATTTTTCTTTTTAAACTGTTTAAGATTAATGATATGAGCTTAGTTTTTAGTTTAAAACTATTATTTTTTAATTACTATTTTGATTGTTTGAATGTTTAATATCGATATGTAAATAAACAGCCTTCAGGCCAGCTCGGCCCGGGACAACCCATTTAGGGTCCGACACGATTTATTTAGTAGTAACATATGCGTATAGACATGCACGGAAGAAAAATGCAACGGTCAGAATGGCCAGCTCCTGTGCGTAGACGGCGGGACCTGACGGAGCATAAAGTATGATAGCTAACCCGTAAAGACGTTCAACCGTTAACGGTGGGCCTCGATGGGGCATAACATAGGACTGCTGACACAATTCTCTGTCTCTCTCTCGTTCTTACCTCCTCTCACTCTCTTTCTCTCTCTTTCTTACCTTCTCTCTAGTAAATGACTCAAAAAATGAATGATTAATGTAACCTATACAATATGTGTCACCCGTTTGGAACCGGTCCGTCTCACATGCGTTACGCATGTGAGATGTGTATGTTCGGAATTTTTCCTTTTTGGAAAGCCTAGGAGTGACTGAGGGGCATGCTTATGACGAGACGCAGGGTCTGGATCCGGACGAGATTTTGATGGTGTAACCCTAATGTTCTTTGTTTCATCATTTTTGGGCGTGCAGTTGGAGATTAGCGGAGTAATGCTGCCGAAATTTCATCTGGATCCAGACCCAACGTCTCGTCATAAGCACCTTCTTCTCGGTCACTCTTGGGTGGATTTAGGACCTATCATTTCCAATATATGTAGGGCTATGATATTAAACAAAGTATAAAGTAACAATAATTTCTCTGGCTTTATACTGCAGAGTCAAACATGTATGAAGTCTGTAGTTGGATGTATACTGGTTGGAACAACAGAGGTGGTGGTAACTCGGATGAGTGGTTCGCGAAGACAAATGATTTTATAGATCGAGCTTTTTCTTTGTCAACAATCGATAAGATGTGGTGCCCATGTACGAAATGCCGCAATTTCAAGTTTTTGGACAAAATAATAGTTTCGATACACTTGTGTCGAAATAGTTACATACCGCAATATGAGATTTTGAGCATCTACAGCGAGACAAGTTCTCAAGTTGTACAAGAAGTAGAAGAGGATGATGATACCACGAGGGTCGATAGGATGCATGAGATGTTAGAAGCTATACAACCAGAGTTTACGTAGGATCCTCGTACGAAAGAGATTGAAGCGTTCTTCGAGCTTCTCAAAGTTTCACAAAAGCCACTGCATGAACACACTGAAGTAACCCTCCTCACATTCATGACTAAACTTATGACAATTAAGTCCAAGTACTTCTTTTCTAATAACTGCTACAACAACCTCATCAAATGGATCAGCGATATTCTTGCACAGCTCCATAAAGTGCCTAAAGTTATATATCAGGCGAAGAAATTGCGTTCCGGTCTCGATATGAAATTTGAGAAGATTGATATATGTCCAGAAAACTGCATGCTTTTCTAGAAATAGGGTGCCAAAGAGAATAAATGCTTAAAATGTTGTGAATGGATGTTTTTCAAAGTTGTTAATGACGATGATGATAATGTGATGACAGAAGTCGAACGTAAATAGTTTCGTTACTCACTCGTGACACCTTGATTAAAACGGTTGTTTCATTCAAAAAGAATTTTCATGCACATGAGATGGCACAAAGAAGGTGTACGTAAGAATAATGGAGTCTTGACGCACCCGTTCGACGGTGAGGAATGGAAGGCGTTAGACCGGTTCGATTAAGATTTCAACCGTGATGCAAGAAATGTTCGCATCGGGTTGGCGACAGATGGATTCTCGCCGTTCAGTACAAATGTCACACCATACTCCTATTCGACCATCTTAGTTATTCGGTACAACCTACCATCGGTTCTTTGTATGAAGTATGAGTTCATGTTCCTTAGCCTCATTATACCTGGGCCGGATCATCCAGGGCCATACCTCAACGTATGTTGAAACTGTTGATCGAAGAATTAAAAATGTTGAACAGGAGTCAAAGCATACGACTATTACAAGAAGAAGAAATTCAGCCTTCGAGCTACTCAGTCATGGTCCGTCCATGATTTTCCCGAATATGACATGTTTTCTGGATGGAGCACTCACAATCGTTTGACATGTCTGATATGTGCTTTTGACACAGATTGTTTTCGACTTACTAATGGAGGCAAGATATGCTACTTCAATTGTCCCAGACGTTGGCTGCCTCGAAATCAAATGTTTAGGCAACTGAGAAATGTCTTAAGAGAGGACACCATTGTCACTGAAGGACCACCAAAGCGTCTAAACGGGTCAGAAATATTTGCTATGTTGGTCATATTGGTGCCAGATGAAGGTCGTCTTGGATAATTTCTTGATTACGGAGAGGATCACAATTGGACTCATGTATGTAGACTATGAGAGCTACCATATGTAAAGTTATTGGTACTAATGCACATCATTGATGTCATGCATCAAGAGTGTGAAATGGGTGAATGTATCATAAGCACATGCATGGACATGACAAACAAAACGAAAGACAATATAAAGGTTCGAAAGGATCTGGCAGAGCTTTATAACTGTCCGACTCTTGAGCTCTCCGAAAGTGGTGGTAAACCACGTGCTTCTTTCTGTCTTCAACCTAAAGAAAAGAAAGAAGTCCTCAAATGGTTGAAAAGTTTGAAATTACCAAATGGCTACACAGCTAGTCTGAAGCGAGTCGTGAATGTGAAAACGGGAATGCTCACTGCGTTGAAGAGTCATGATTATCACAAATCATGAAAAGACTTCTACCTGTTATGTTTTGGGGCTATTTTGATGATGTGGTGTGGAAGGTGTTAGGTGAGTTTAGCCACTTCCACAGACAACTTTGTGCTAAAGAAATCATGATAGAGATAATGAGTAAGTTGGAGAAGGAGATACCTGTACGATTGGTTAAAACTAGAAACTACAACCAATATATCATCAATGGCTTCCGATTCTGTATAACTCAATTTGAATCTCTTCATTCTCTTGCAGCAACATATAATACCAGAATTGTGACGAGGGCAACCGACCCTCGAGTACATGAAACTAATTACAATGAGATCATTAAAAAATCCTTGAATTTGATTTTGCTGGGAATAAGGATCTTCGAGCAGTATTCTTTGACTATGATTGGTTTGATAACAATCACGGAACTCGACAAAACCAATATCGCATGGTGGAAATCAAACACAAGGAACGACTACGAGGATACAATTCATTTGTTGTTGCATGTTAGGACCCGCCTTCCGAGGGTCCACTTGTGCATCCTGTACCAATCCCTGGATCAGTAGTTGGTACACACAACAAAATAGATCGAGATCCATACAATGATTTTTTTATAATCGATAAAATTGTTACAAACAGGAAGTAGATTACATTGAACATGGTAGTGATATGACCACTTGAAAAGGGAACATCTTTGAAAACAGCGGAACAGAACAACGCCATGCTCAATAGGCAGACTTGAGAAGTAGGACTAGACCGAATCGTCATTCTCACACGCTTCAACTTCTTCATATTTTGATGAACCACATATAACGCAAGAGTGAGTACATAAGGTACTCCACAAGCCCTAACACTACTCAAGGGGAGGTGTTTCATGCATTAGGGCTTGTAGCAAGGAGAGGCCATACAACTTAGTTTTGTCGAAAGAATTTTATGCAAGATTCTCTTTGAAAAGAGTTTTGCAATAAGAGGGAGAAGTAGTTGTATATGTATTATTATAGTTGGCGGGACCTGGGGGACTTTCATACCATCCCGCCAGTTTCCTCACTTTTAGATGAGTCTTTGGACCTATGGCCCTGATGACTCCAGCACACATGCCAACACTTTCCCCAAAACACGGCGGCCTCGACCATCCACACACACACTTCGAGTAGATGCACTAATGCTAATCATTAGAAGCCCAGATCATAGTGCGCCAAGACTGTGACAACAGCTATCTAGATACATTAAGACTCTAGAGAGTTTGTACACTTTATCCATAGACCATGCGCACCTAGCCAGGATATGACATGGTGCTCATCACATCTTTCCTGAGTAACCCCACAATAACACCTCGGCCCGACACAAGGGCTATTCGGGTATTGACTACCTAACCAGACACTGGATGGTCCTTAGACTCTATTCCATTTCCTGGCCCAAGTTGCCCTCCATGGCTCTCAAGGTCCCTCATGCGGCAGTTGCCAGAAAGGTAGGGCGAGTCCTGCCCATATGGGTTCTTTGGTTGTACGTAATCACTATGTTGAGGTCAAATGAACCGGTCCTTATATTAGTGAGGTGGCTCCATCCGTCCTTGTTAAAAGGACTAGTTTAAATCACTCAACATCAGACTACAATGAAGTACTCAACATAACACTAGTTCGAAAAACATGGCATCGGACTATTACTGAAGCACTCAACATCGATCGGTGGGTTACACTGAATATACAGCCGTAGCTTGTGTGAGACCTATGTGTGCTGATTACATTGGCTATGACGATAAAAGTTTTGAATACTGCCAAAACACCCTTTTAACAAGGTCCAACTCTAGGTCCGAGCTCCTGCAAGGTCCGATAATAGGTCCAACTTGTTTTAGGTAGCTCTGGCAAGGTCCCACAATAGGTCCGACTTGTTTTGGGTACCTCTGGCAAGATCTGATGTAAGGTTCGACTTGCTTTGGCTAGGTCTAACTTGTTTTCGCTAAGTCCAGCGCAAGGTCCGACTAGTTTTGGTTAGCTCCAGCGCTAGGTTCTGCTAGTTTTGGTAAGCTTTGGTTCAAGGTCCTGTTAGCTTTGGCCAGGTCCGGTGCTAGATTGCAATGGTTCTGCTTTTAACTTGCAATGTTTCGAACTTGCTTTACACTTATGGAAAGTTTGCTTAGTATTGTTTTACTAAGTTGTTGATGCATTTTGGCTGATCATGGTGGTTAATGTTTTAGCTATGGTTTGCAACATGCTTATGTGAAGGTGGTCATGTAAGGTGTTGTGGTTTTCGGAACTAACATGAGTCAAGTCGAGGACTTCTGCTCGGAAGTATCAGTTGTTTATTCATGTGTAGGTGTTGCTTGAGTTCAAGACATGGCTGGTGATAAGATCCATTGAACTAGCCTTAGACAGAAGATGAGGTTCAACAACCAAGTTCGAGAGGAATTGTGGTTCAGTTGATTGGGAGATTGCGAAGCATGTTGGAACCAAGAACAATGCATATGAAGGTATCGTGGACGTTGTTGGAAGATGTTTGCACGTGTGCATGGCGTGCATGGATGTGGCTGCATAGTTCCAAGGCATGATGAAGAGAAGTGGACGTAAAAAATTTGTCGGGAAGGTCCAACCGGCTGGAATATGCCTCAGGCTGCGACTGAGGTGGTTATGGTTCATTTATAGAATGTTTCGAGTTTGTTTTGTTAGATTTTGTGTGGATCACGAAGTTGAGTTGTTCTTAGGAATGTGGGATACGTTCCTAAGGTGTTTGGAAGTATTAAGATTGCTTGTATCTGCGTTTAGAAGAGTCTTGAGCAGTTATGGAAGGTTTCGGTGGAAACTAAGTAAGATACGAGTCCTAGTTTGTTTTGGGTTGGCCTCATGGCTGGTTATATAAGCAAGGGAGGCCAGAGCTCGTGGTGCACAGATTTTGGGCTGTTCCTTTTGTGTTCTATTGAATAAAGATCATAGTTCAAAGGAACTTTTGTGCCTCGTTCATCCGACCTGTTTCAGACAAGTTTTTCTCGTCGAGTTTCTGCACAGCACTACCTTGCTCCGGTTGTTTTATCATAAGTTGAGTTTGACAGATCTAATTGATGTGTTTATTTTTGGGTTGTCTTCAAAACTTGATTGTCTATCATCAGTGAAAATTTCACGGTAATTGGTTTTGTGGTTTCTGATCTACACGAGTTTCTTTGCAGTGTTACAAATCTGGTTTTTACTCGGTAGAACTGATTGACCTCTGTTTGATCTTTTGATCGTAACTTGAGTTTTTCTTGACAGATTTTTTTGTTATTCTTGTTGTGACATCTTCGCATTCTCCACAATCCATACTGGCTTTGTCACAATTAATCACGTCTAGATTAGTCGCACACACAATTTCTTTAACAGATCAATTTTCTGCCGAGGGGTTTTCGTTGCTTTCGCTAAAAAAGTTGTAATGTACCGTTCACCCCCCTATGGTAGATTTTCACGTTCTCTTCGATCCTACAATTGGTATCAGATCCATGATGCTCTAATCTTTGTGATTTGCACGTGTTTTAGACTAATTATCATGGAGAAATACTTTGCAAAACCTTGTGTGTTTAGTGGTATTGATTTTCATGTTTGGAAGGCACTTATGGAAGCCTTCATCCAGGCGCAGGGCTTTGCAATATGGGAAAAGGTGTACAAATCTTACAAAGTGCCGCTAAACGATCAAGTTTCTGCTAAGAATCTGAGAGATGTCGAGAACAACAACAAGGCTCAAAAGTTGATCATACAAGGATTAACTCAAAGTGACTTCGACTGTGTTGCTCACCTCCGATCTGCATACGATGTGTGGAAAGCACTTTGCGATTACCAAGAAGGATCCAACACGATCAAGGAGGTAAGGCAAGATATGTTCAAAAACGAATACATGCATTTTGAGATGCAACCAGGTGAGTCCATCGATGATTTATTTGCTCTCTTTAACAAAATACTCAACAACTTGCATAATGCCAACGCTAATTTTTCAGATGCTGAGATGCTAGGCAATTACTAAGTGCGTTAGACATGTCAATTTGGGCGATGAAAGTCACATCTATTCATGAATCTACTGTCATGAGTACACTTACTTTAGATGTTCTATATTCTAAATTGAGAACTCATGAAATTGACATAATATCTTGTAAGAACCCCAACAAGTCTCTTGCATTTGTTTCTCAATGCGACATGTCTAGCTCTGGCCAATCTTCACCTTGTGGAACACTTGCTTTGTTGTCCTCTCTAACCCTTGAACATATTGAAGAGATTCCAAAGGAAGAACTTGCACTCATCTCTACTCGGTTCTCAAAAGCATTGCAAAATGTGATAACTAGAAGGAGAGGAAGTGCCGAACTCAACGATGCTTCGAATTTGGTAAGACAGGTCATTTTTGCACGGATTGTCGTAACCATTTAGGTACCCCTTCCCGTGATGAAAAGCAAACAAGGACGAAGCACTCCTCTACAAACATCAACAAGAAAAAGAAGGGTTTTACAGGATGCCAATTGGTAAATAGTTTTATCGCCGCACTTCAGGAACTTGGCTCGAGCGATGTGGACATCAAAAGTGACAGAGATGAAGATGATTTGGAAAACTTGTGCTACATCGTGGGCAAGTCAAGATCAAGTATGGATGAGGCATAACACAAAAACAACAATGAAGATGTAAGTCCTACTTGCGAAGAAATGTGTGATGTTATTTCTCGTGCCACTATTATAGTTAAGAGAAAGGACAAAAAGCTTAGGGACAATGCTGTTAAAATATAGTCACTATGTCGGTACACTGCGTACCGTATACCCCTTGGGACTACAAAAAGACCAAAGGAACTTCACCAGTCTGAGTTGAAGACCTGTGAAGGCCCCACGGGTCATACGGGACCGGACCTGCCTCACATCTATGGTTAGTCCTGGTGTTGCCACGTGTATACAGCAACCGGACCTACATCCCACACATGGGATAGCTCCGGACTAAACACTTGTGCGGCACCCCCAGACCTAACCCCCGACAGAGGGAAGCTCCGGTACTGACACGTGTACATCTACACCGGACCTACCCGTCCCAGACGGAAAGCTCCGATGCTACCACTTGTCCAACCGCCGGACCTTCAGCCTCAACAATCAGACTGGTGGACCCCCAACGGCTCGGACCTTCAAGGGGCAATCAAAGACTTCAAGACCCGATTAAGTGTCATTAATACCATATTAATGACACACTATCAGAAGGCTCTTAATACAAGTAACGACACTGTCAAAGCCCGTTACCACGCTATTAAGGGTAATTAACCTCATTAATTGTGT
This sequence comes from Tuctoria greenei, assembly GCA_036927565.1. Classification (NCBI taxonomy): domain Eukaryota; kingdom Viridiplantae; phylum Streptophyta; class Magnoliopsida; order Poales; family Poaceae; genus Tuctoria; species Tuctoria greenei. The sequence continues at coordinate 37,572,724 of JAYESD010000012.1, read as the reverse complement.
ATTAAGCATTAGTAACCGCCAGGGCCATATGTCGGGCCAGGCTAATGGTGTATCGACCAGTCCTTGTACTATAACAGGACTGGTCGACGATACATAGGGGACGGCTTTTTGAACTCTGAGATCTCTCCCATACTCAGCGGAGACGCTCAATTCAACAACTACACACCCCGTGGAGTAGGGTATTACGCTCTGGCGGCCCGAACCACGTAAATCCTTATGTCTATTTCCCATTGTATTTTGAATCTCTGCGTGCCCAATACCGAACTACAAACTCCGTGGGCTACCAACGGTAGTACCGGGAGAATTGCCGGAACCAAACTCCAACAGTTGGCGCGACAGGTAGGGGAGCACCAGAGATTCGAAGATGGTGAACTCTGCAGCTGGATCGTCCAACGGCTACCCTGCAGTACAACCTGTTCGAGGCAATCCCTCCAATGTGTAGCAGCCAGCAGGTGCCACAGCTCCAGCAGGAGTCATGCCTCCACCGCCATCGTCCGCACCGGCAAATCAAGCTGGACAGCGGGACGGGGCATCTACGTCGGTCACGACATCAGCTAACAACAACCCTGAACACACGCTCCATGCAGCGCGTGCTCTTCTCCAACGCCCGCCACCTCCAGGTGCATCCCAGGGAGCAATGGAGCAGTGGAGGGCTGATGTGGAACATTTGGTTGCAGCAGCAGCCGATCGCATCAGCAACCAAGGTCCTCCCCCCTCAGGGCGGGCCCCATCACAGCATCGGACCGTGTCGCGCAGACTTGGTCTGCACGCTTCCCAGCATAGGAGGCGTGCTACATCTCAACAAGCGAAGTCGCTGCCTCCCAGGGCGCGACACACCCATATGATAACCAGGCTTTCAACTCACGACCTTCGGGCGGAGCTTGATCGCCGTTACTGTCAACAAGACGGCCGTGTCCATATTGAGCGCGCTCGCAAAAGGCGAGAAGCTCGGGACAGTCCTGCTCCTGAGGGAGTAGGAGGGGGCTGTTCTGCCCTGGCCATGCACCTACGCATGGTCAGATGGACACAAGAGTTTCGGCCTCACCAGCCGGAGAAATTTAACGGGACTGTCAATCCCACTGAGTTTCTCCAGATTTACTCCATTGCAATCCTCGTGGCCGGAGGCAACGGGGCTGTAATGGCCAACTATTTCCCTGTGGCTTTGTCTGGGACTGCCAGATCCTTGTTCATGAGCCTTCCGCCCGACTCCATCAACAGTTGGGCGGAACTGTGCCAACAGTTCACTGCTAATTTCGGGAGTTCATACACTCGACCAGACACCGAACTGAACCTTTTTGCTGTCAAGCAGAAGGGGGGAGAGTCCCTACGATCTTTCATCCAGAGGTTCTCCCAGGTACGAAACACTATTCCTTCTATCTCTAGCGCCTCTATTATTGTGATTTAGACAGGGCGTACGAGACAAGAAGATGCTGGAGAAGCTGGCGACCAAGGAGATCACCAGCGTCACGGAGCTCTTCAGCTTGGCAGACAAATGCGCCAAAGCTGCGGAGGGTCGTGAAATGCACCCCCAACCACCTCTGGAGGACAACAAAAAATCCTCCATGGGTGAAGCCACTACCTCAGGGAGTGGTAAGAAGAAGAAAAAGTCCAATGACAAGAAAAAGCCGTCGACCGGCACACCTACAGCCGCTGCTGCCGCAGCTCCGGGTGGCCGGGGGCCATGCCCCAAGACACGACCTCGGCCATCGCCTGAAGACGGTGGCAGATCCAAGATGTGGTGTCCTATACATAAGTCGAACAGCCACAACCTGGAAGACTGTCGAGAGGTCCAAAACCTTGCCGAGCGCTACAACAAGCGCCGAGAAGAAGTTCCTTTCTGTCAAAGGGAAGGAAAACAAAAAGTCGACGAAGCTCCGGTGAAGAGGAGTTAGGCTTTCAGGACCCTAAAAAGGTCTTGAAGGCTGTTTACACCTCTGTCGATGATGACTCCGACGTCTCTGATAATGAACGTCGGAAAACCATGAACACCATATTTCGTGGTTCGTGGGGCATCACCTCCCGATGTGTCCTCAAGACCATGCGGCGGGACATGGACTCAGTAGCTCCCACCGCCAGGGTGGAGCCGCACCGAAAGTGGATGGATACTCCCATCACCTTTGATGCATCAACTGCCCTCGAAATATGATCAGAGCCGGCCAAGTCCCATTGATGGTATCGCCGACCATCAACAACATCCAACTCCACCATGTAATGGTGGACGGAGGTTCGAGGCTGAACCTCATAAGCTTTGAAGCTTTCGTCAAGCTTTAGCTCCGACCTTCGCCCCTCCCGACCTTTCTCCGGAGTAGGTCCGGGGGCCATAACCCCACTCAGTGTAATAACTCTTCCGGTGACCTTCGGGACCTGGGAGAATTAGCGCACTGAGAACTTGGTCTTCGACGTGGCGTAGATCAACTTACCTTTCAACGCCATTCTGGGCAGGCTGGGTTTATACAAGTTCATGGCTGCTGCTCATTATGGCTACTTGGTGTTGAATATGCCAACACCAGCTGGGGTTCTCCGGATCCGTGGAGATCGCACCGTCGGAGTAACAACTCTAGAAGAACTCCACGCGCTTGCTACAACGCAGGAATAAGAATCCAGAAAGGAGCAAGCTCCAAAACCCCCGGGCATTCGTCATCGAGGCTCAACCTCCGCACCTCGTGTGCAACCAAGCGGCGAACCGACATTCCCGTCAAAGTCGTCCAAATCAGTTTCGACGCCACTCTAACCACCCGTATATTGGGAGGTCTGAATGACAAATAGGAACTCGCGCTCGTCACTTTCCTTCGGGCTAACATCGACGTGTTTGCCTTGCAACCATCACAAATGCCTGGGATCCCTAGGTAAGTGATCGAGCATAATCTGATGATCTATCCCGACGCTCTGCCTGTACAATAGAAGCCTCAAAGGCAATTAGTAGAGCGACAGAACTTCATACGACAATAAGTGAAGAATTTTCTTGAAGCTGGATTTATCTGAGAAGTCTTCCACCCAAAATGGCTGGCAAACCCAATCATTGTACCCAAGGCCGGTGGGAAGCTTCGAATGTGTATCGACTACACAACACTGAATAAGGCATGTCCAAAAGATCCATTCCCACTACCTAGAATAGATCAAATAGTGGATTCCACCTTCGGGTGTGAATTACTGTGTTTCCTAGATGCATATTCTGGGTACCATCAAATCAAAATGTCTAGGGAAGATGAAGAGCATACCTCCTTCATCACCGTAAACGGATTATATTGTTATACTGCCATGCCATTTGGTCTCGAGAATGCTGCTTCAACATTTGTACGAGCTATGTACAAAACTTTTGGAGAGCTCATCAGAGACGTAGTGGAAGTGTATGTCGATGACATCGTCGTCAAGATTAAGAACAAGGAGTCGTTCCTTGACACCTTGCAAGCTGTCTTCGACAAGTTGCGAGTCACTCGCACGAAGCTGAACCCAGTCAAGTGTGTCTTCGGGGTTAGCTCCGGAAAACTTCTTTGTTTCTTGGTGAATCACCGAGGAATAGAACCAAATCCGGCGAAGATAAAAGCTATTGAAGACATGCGGCCACCAGCCCACATCAAGGACGTCCAAAAGCTGACTTTATGTCTAGCTGCCCTTAGCCGGTTCTTCTCAAGACTGGCGGAACAGGCGCTACCTTTCTTCAAGCTATTGAGGAAGTCCGGACCATTCCAATGGTCCGAAGAAGCAGAAAAGGCATTCCAGGAGCTGAAGCAGCTCCTCACCACCCTACCGTCCTTGGTAGCTCCGAACCCTGGTGAGCCACTTCTGCTTTACATTTTGGCAACTAACGAAGTTGTCAGCATGGTCCTGATTGCGGAAAGGCCAGAACCATCTCCAGCTCAGGAATCCAGACCCCTTTGGAAGGGTCCAGAGCTACTTGAAGTCGAGTCTGGGTCCCAGCTCCCAGACCCGGATCCTTAAGGAGAGACTCTGGAGGATCCCCCTCCTTCAAATGAAGGAGTCACTGTTACTGAACAACAAGATCCGTACCCCTCCGGGAAGGTCCGGGTCACTACGGAAGAAGCTCCGGGTTCCTCCAACCGGAACACGGAGGTCCCCGAACAAGGTCCGGACCCCTTCGGGAGGGTCTGGACGGTCCAGCACCCAGTGTATTTTATTAGTGAAGTACTCCATGATGCCAAGACTCGGTACCTGGAGGTGAATAAGCTGCTCTACGCAGTCCTTATTGCCTCAAGGAAACTCCGACACTACTTCCATGCTCACAAGATTTCAGTGGTAACTTCTTATCCACTGTGTGCGATCTTGCATAACCCCAATTCCACAAGGAACACTGCAAAGTGGGAAGCGGAGTTAGCCGAGTTCGACCTTGAATTCGTTCCAAGACAAGCACTCAAGAGTCAAGCACTGGCGGACTTCGTGGCGGAATGGACCCCCTCTCCATCAAATCCTGGGGGCCCCAGTGAGCAAAAGTCGGAACCCAATGTTCCAATCTTCACTGAGCCTCACTGGACTCTCTACTTCGACAGCTCCGTGCAGAAGTAGGGGGCCAGAGCTGGAGTCCTTTTCCTCGCTCCGACCGGGGAGAAGGTTAAATACATGGTGCACTTTGACTTCAAGGCGACCGACAACATGGCGGAGTATGAAGCACTCATTTATGGACTCAAGGTGGCACTATCGTATGGTGTCAAGCAGCTGTTGGTAAAGGGTGATTTACAACTTGTTGTAAAACAAGTCAAAGGTGAATGTTGCTGCAACAACCCTCAACTAGCTGCATACCTACTTGAGGTCTAGAAGCTTCAGAAGGACTTCGACGTCCAGGATCTTTGCCATGTCCAGCGTCTCAACAACGCTGAAGCTGACGAACTTTCAACGAAAGCTTCAACTGGGGCTCCGGCTCCCGACGGAACCATCATCCAGAGGTTGTCTAAACCTACAGCTTAGCCTGCCGAACTGAGCGAAGGGGGCGACACCAGCACCTCGAAGCTGGCGGTCCCGATGGCCCTGTTACCATGGCATCCATCAAGTGTCGTAGGTGCTGCAGGAAGCTCCGAGCAACCCAACACGCAAGACTCAAATGCTCAAGCTAGCTCTGATGCATGAATCTCGGAGATCTGGAGCTACTTGAAAGACAACTTCCTTCCTGAAGATAATGTATTCGCTAACCGGATAGTCAGATTGGCTAAAAGATACACGCTGGTAGAAGGGGATCTCTACCGGCGTGGTGCCAACGGCGTCCTAATGTGGTGCATTATGAGGGAAGAAGGTTGCGAGCTCCTCCTGGAAATCCATGGAGGCGAGTGTGGGAACCACACGTCTTCCCGCACGCTGGTCGGTAAAGCCTTGCGGCATGGCTTTTACTGGCCTACAGCGCTCCAGGATGCAACTGAGCTGGTGAATAAATGTGAAGCATGCCAATTCCATGCGAAACAAATTCACACACCGGCTCAACCTCTACAAACGATACCTCCTACATGGCCTTTCGCTGTGTGGGGGATGGATATCTTGGGACCTTTCCCAAGAGTCATCGAAGGTTACAAGTTCCTGTATGTTGCCTTGACAAATTCACCAAATGGCCGGAAGCAACTCCAGTTGTGACAATAAACAAGCAATCAGCTATCAACTTCTTGTAGTCCATCATATGAGGATTTGGAGTCCCAAACAAAATCATAACTAATAATGGGACTCAGTTCACAAGCTCTGCATTTCAAGGATATTGCGAAGACCTCAGCATCCAGGTCAGCTACGCTTCCGTAGCTCACCCGGCAAGCAATGGCCAAGCCGAGAGAGCAAATGCAGAAATCCTAAAATGACTTAAGACGCACACATATGAGCGCCTGAAAAAACATGGAGCCAACTGGATCGAAGAGCTTCCGCCCACACTGTGGGCCAACAGGACAACTCCAAACCGGTCAACTAGAGAGACACCCTTCTTTCTGGTGTACAGAGCTGAAGCAGTCCTTCCTCCAGAAATCACCTTGGGGTCACTCCGGGTCTGGACCTTCGACGATGCCACGCAGGACCAGCTCCAGCGTGAAGACCTTGACCTCCTTGAAGAGGGAAGGTGCCGAGCAGCTGTTCGGAATGCCCGATACCGCCAAGCTCTTCGGTGCTATCACCAACGGCATGTTCACATCCGACAGCTCGAGGAAGGCGATCTGGTGCTATGGAGAATACAATCCAAAGAAGGGTTAAACAAACTTTCCCCCAAATGGGAAGGACCTTTCCGAGTGATCAAAGTATCCCATCCCAGATGCGTTCGCTTGGCAACCGAGGATGGGACACCTCTCCCAAATTCTTGGAACATTGAGAACCTCCGTAAGTTCTACGCTTAATATCACGGAGGTGAGTCTGTAATTGCATGTGATGTATGTTATAGAGTCATAGTATAGAGTCGGGTAGCTCCTTCGGGAGAACATGTAACGCCCTAATTTTCTTGCATCATGCCTGCATACACTCATATACATGTTTAACATTAACCCACATAAAGAGGAACGAGTTTAAAATTGATTCGGAGCATTTAAAATTGATTTGGAACAAAACCACACTTAAAATGCAGGAAAGTGCGGACTAGTCCGATTTTGCTGAGGACTAGTCCGATTTCTCTCCGACTAAAAACGGACTTGTCCGTTTTTGCTGCACACTAGTCCGATTTTTGGCACTGGAAACTTTTGGACTTGTCCGATTTTGTGCGGACTAGTCCAATATTCAAAGAATCCTTGAAAAATTGCTAAGTCCTTGGACTTTTCCGGACTAGTCCGGTGTTCCAGCGGACTTGTCCGATTTCCTCTCTGTTTAAAGTCGGACTTGTCCGATTTTAGGCCAGACTTGTTCCATTTTCTCTCTGGACGACTTCGGACTAGTTCGGTCCTTTCCGGACTTGTCCGATATTTCGCGACTCCGAGTTGATCTTTTGTTTTACAACTTGTTTCTTGGGTTTCACGTTAAGTGGGCCTAGGGATGTTGTGCCTAACTCTTTTAGAGCCCATGTGGGACTCTAAACCGACCTCTACTCCTCTCAAACTCGAAATTCATCTAACCCTAGCCTCCACCTCTATATAAACAACCCCACCCCTTGGATTGACATCTATTTGCTGTAAAAGCCCGCTTTTCGGAAGAACAAAAATGTAAAAATGTGAACTTAAAATTTTTTGAAAATGAACTTAGAAATCCAAACTCACATGTATCACGTGCGTTAACCCATGTTCACTACAAATATGGACTTGTTAAAACTTAAAATCTTAATAGGAATTATTTCAACCCTAAAATGGGACATTCAAAAATATTCAAATCTCATGCCGTAAATTTTTCCATGACCTTCTAATATTCCAATTGGACTCTCGGAAAAGTTTCAAAAATTTTTGAAGCACGTTTCCCATTTATTGGACACGTACTGAAAGTTTAATCAACGTCGACTTCAAATTTAAACTTCGCGCTCAACCTTGTCCAAATCAACTCCAAATTTTTCCTGAGGTCCCTTATGGTTCAAAAAGGTTAACTTCAAAGTTTCAGGATTTTTCAACCTAATCTACTATTTATTTCCTTGAGTCAAGTGTCACCACTTGAATTCAAATTCAAACCTGAGTTCAAATTCAACTTGCTCAGTTTTGAAATCTGATCGCACCCTAAAATTCTCCACATTTTATTTAGTCACTGGGCCAAAGTTGACTATTTTTGAAGCCTGTCTGTTAGCTCCTTTTGAATTTTGAAAAGAGGAGGGAGAAGAGAGTGGGACCCACATATCATATTTATCTTCAGTACTAGGAAAAAGTGACCCCACATGTCATGTTTATCCTAGTGGTCACAAAAACCGAATTGGCTCCTTCTCTCCCGTCCTTATCACCGCGCTCGACCGCTCGCTCCACGGCACTCCCGCGCGCCTTCTCCCCGCCGGCCTTCCCCTGCTCGAGCGCGCCTCCCCGCCGCCGCCATAGCTCCCGGCCACCGGCTCTCGCCGCCCTGCGCGCCTTCACTGCCCGCGCCTGCTCGCCTGGTCGCCCCGATGCACCCGCGCTGTTGTGCCCCACGCCGGCCGCCGCTCGGCCTGGCCGGTGCTCCACCTGTGCCTTGCCCCCGGCTCCTCCCGTCGGCCGTCCACGGCGACTGCGCCTAGCCCCGCGCTCGGCAGCCCACGGCGCCACCAGCTCGCGAGCGCTCCACCGCCCCGACGCCTCGTCTCCCTGCTCGCCGACTCGCACCGTCTCTGCTCCTCGCCTCCCTCCGGCGCTTGTCCACGCGCCGACGATGCCGCGCTGCTGCGCCCCGCGCCCGGAGCCGCACCACCCCGCCGGCCGTCCGTTCGCCAGCGTCCCAGCAGCGCCCGCGCCCCAGCGCTGCCGCGCTGTCCCCGTGCTCTGGCTTGCCGCCCACAGACGTGCCTTGGTCTGCGCTTGCTTCTCTCGCCGTTCTGCTCCTTCGCCGACCGCCCTCCACGCTGCTGCATCGCCTCGCCGGCAACCGTGCCCCCTTGTCCTCCTGCGGCTGTGTGCCCCTGGCTGCCGACGCTGCGCCCATCCCACTGCTGCGCGTCGCGTTCCAGCCGCCGCTGCAGGCTGCGCCACGCCGACCACCCATACCATGGCTGTGCCATCCTGCTTGTGCCCTGTTCCAATTCCAGCACGCCATGGTCGCTATTGCACACGCCGAGCCTGCACACCATAGCCGCCTTCTGCTGACCATGCCCCTGCCTTGCCGCGCCCCAACCGGTGGTCGACGCCCGACATCGTCGCCCCGTTCCGCGCCATGGTTGCACCCAACCAGCAAAGTGAGGGATGTATGTGATGTATGAGATCCCAGAACGCGTCGTTGACACAATGGTATCGACCATTGATCCAGGTTAGCTCTTATTTTGCAAGGGTGATTGGATCGGTGACTGCAGCCTAGGTATTCGATGAAATGTTCACAAGGAAAGAACCAACTTCGTTGATGTTCAGAGTTGGTCTTGATGCAGGGGTATGGTGATGTGGTAACTCGACAAGCCCAAGTGCCAAGATACCCTTTGAATGGTGATGAAGCGACGGAAATCAAGTACACACCCAAGATGTTCGGCGAAATGCATACAAGGTGAGCCTTACCCTGAAATACCTTGCTTGATGTCACCGACGTCCGTTCGTCATGATCGCTAAGGTTACTCATGTGTCGTCAAGTCGTACATCCAGTTTCCGCATTGATACCATTCCTATAGGAGTCCCCAAGTTGACCTTCTTTGTCCTTTGGATCGCGTTAACTTGTCCGTGTGTGCTCGTGATGCTCCACCATGAGCCGCGTCGACGTCGTTGACCATATGACGTCGTCGTGACGCTCCGAGCCGTTATCGTGTCCTGGCATCGAGGTGAAGGATACATGTGATGTACGTGGTACTGGAACACGACCACGACACATCAGTCGATGGTCGTTCAGCCAAATTAGGGTTTGGTCAAGGCGAGACTCGTCGAGTCCTAGGTGTAGCCTAGATGCTAGATGAAATGCCTTCTAGGTCAAACCGAGTGTATTGGTGACCACCGATGACCTAGGGTAGAATACTGCGAGAACGTTGCGACCGACGAGGAGAGCTAGTCCAAGTGGAACCTTGGATAAGAATTTCTTAGTCGTGTCGAGGACGTTTCCTTTCCGCTCGCAGAATTGCTTACCTAGGTGTACCTCTTCATCGACGGTAGGTTCGTCGAGTCTTTTGTCGACAACTAAGTCGAGTCCCTAACTCTTCGACTCATGAAGTGGTGTTCGAGATTCCGCTCACCCCTTTGACGAGTCCGGGTCGATGTGGACCTCGCTAATCCGATCTTCTCGTGATGGCAAAGCATGATCGTCATGACAAGGTCTCGCATCATGTTCGAGTTCTAGGAGTTCACCGAGCTCATCTGGACAATCTTGCAAAGGACACTGCAATAGTGTCGTGTAAGCACTTGAACGATGCTCAAGAAGCTTGCCGTAGAAACTACTTTACCAAAAAGTCATTTCAATGTTGTCTTGGTACTCACATCAAATTAACAGGGCTTGTTACGACTCTTTGAGTCCAAGCAATGTTGACCTCACTTCACTCCCAAGTGTCGCTAGGGTTTCACCCTGGTTCATCCTTATCAGGACCCTGCGACCACACTTGTCCCGTAATTAGGTTTACTCCTTAATGAGTTTGTGTAACTTCATTGGTCGACTTCTAAGTCACAAACTCTTGTTGCACAGTTCACTCACGCCTTAAGCTTTCAATGCTCCATCTTGATCGCTTAGTCTTCCTTACATCACACAGTCCAGTAATACTTCTTCACCATTCTACCTTATCACTCTTTGTGCGGCATAGCTCCAAGTGTCGAGTGCTAAATTGCGATGTGTCATTACATTGCACCTTTCAGTGCTTATCTCGACACTACTATGCCACCTTGACTCTTAGGTCATCCTTACCCTACCAGTCCAACACTTTCACACCATTCAGCTGTATCGTCCTTGAGTGGCATAGCGTCGAGTGTTGAGTGCCAAGTTGCAATGTGTGCTTACATTGCACCTTTCAATTCACATCTCGATACTACTATGACCACTTGACTTCATCCTTTGTTCATTCACACAACAAAGGCATATCTGTCCTTCCTAGTCGAACTCCTCATTCTTAGAGTTTACACAACCCCGTGGAGTCTTTTCTTAAATTACTTAATTACTTAATTACTTATATGCATATCATGTCGATAGGAAATGTGATGGTAGGTGATCGACGAGGAGCTTCCCTTGGAGGAGAAGGCCGATGTGTTTCCACTGAGGTTCCATGGCAGGTTCTCCGGAGGAAGATCAAGCCCTAACAATTGACATTTGTTCAGTCGCAAACTAAGGCAAGCTCCGGTTTGCATTTAAAAGCTTTACAGAGTTTTTACAGTCTTTATCACCTTACGTCATAAGTTTGATATGTGCATTACGTATAGGGTGATTGATACTCCACTTGCATGACCAAAAAAAAAATCCCATGGATTGGTTGGAACGAGTTACAGTTTGACCTATAGTAACTGCTTTGCTAATGCATAGGAAATCCGGTAGAAGTCGAGTAGTTGGAATCTACTCGCGAGAGATGTAGGACATATCTCACAGGATTGGTTAGATAGAAAATGACATAATGTAATGAAACTGAGACCGGGCAGGGAATGGATAGGAAGCGGCGAGAATTGAGTCTCGGTCACATAGCCCTGCCTGTGTCGATTAAGGCCCGTCCGTATGCGGCCCCTTCGGACAAGCTTGAATTGTACCGGCAACATAATGGACATATGGAATCCAATAAACTGACGTAGCTTGGTCACTTGGGTGTCGAGGCATACCGTTCCGTTTTATAGGTGTGGGTTGAGGGTAGCAAGGTGTAAATCCGCTGGTGGGCACGTCAGAGTACGCCCCACGCAGGGACCTCCTGCCCGTGACGGATCGACCGGTTCGGCATTTGAGTGTCTCGCGAAAGGTTGCCATATACGACTAGTACTGAAGTGCTACGTAGGTACTGCGCGAAGTGCTCGCTGGCATTTCCGAAAGTGCGTATGTGTCGTGTTGTCCGGGTGTGTCCTGATTGCAATCACTGTCCCTCGCAGTAATAGAGTACCACTTGTCTGTCGCAGTCGTGACGTAGTAAATACTAAAGAAGCCAGAAAATCATATTGTATTGAATTATAATTACTTTGCAACCTTGTATGATTTAGAGATAGTACAATTAAAAGTTTACAGTTTCCCCATACTTTAGCTGTAATAGCATTATGTGCTTTGGGCATGTCATATCATCGGTAAAGCGTTTCTTGTTTGATTGTGGAGCCCATGATGTGCCGTGCTCGGAGAATGTCATTTGCTACTTAAAACTTGATTATAAGGATCCACTTGTAGGCGAGTCCATTTATGCTATTCCTTACCTATGTTTAGTGTCCCCTTGCATATGTCTAGTGAGACGGTTAAGTCTTGCTGAGCCTTATGCTCACGTTTGCGCTTTAACGATTTTTGCAGGTATTAGTTTTATTTCTGCTGTTCAGGTTGTACATGAGACTCGGGGTGTCGAGATAAATCTCATGTGAGCCACGCCGCTGCTGTATGTTCTTCGTGTTGCTAGTGAGAATCGTCCTAGGGCATGGACGTCTTCTCTCCTGCTTAGTTAGGTGAGATTTTGAGTATGTATTTTCCGCTGCGTGTGTACCCTTGTTGTACACTCTTTTGTAAACTCTTCTTATTATGAAATGAAAACTTTATATGTTTTGGTATCCTTTTCGTGTGTGCTGTTAGGTGCCGCATCGCACGGCACCACCCAATGAGATCCTCGGATGTGTGGACTCTGGTCCCCACAGACATGGTATCAGAGCTTCATTGGGAATAGCACGCTCGAAAAAGAGCCTATTTTCAAAAACTCCGAAGTAGTCGAGTGAGGATTAGCTATATGCCCATGAAGGACTATTACTAGTATAAGTTATAAAGGTGGTGAACTAACTTGTTATATTATTCTGTAACGACGCTCTGTCTTCAAGGTAAGAGGTAAGGTACGCCGCCGAGAGCGGATCAATCTCGGTAAACTCTGCATACGAGATATGGTATGTGAAATTTCCGTGGCTTAGTACGGAAAGTCAATATGAGTCTCTGAAACTTTCCATGTTTCTGAGAACATATGACACGCGGTACCCCAGCGTGACACAAAATTAGTGGGAGCCCCCGTCGGGTGGTGTATAACCCGATAGTGTGCATCTCTAGAACTATTCATGTTCTATGGGATCATGCGAAACACGTATGCCTGAGCGTGTATAAGCCGGATCGTACGGGAGTCTTTGCTGTACAGATGTATTTACAGCCATGTACCTCGAGACATGGCCTCGCTCGAGGGCGACTCACACCAGAGTCGTATGCATTTACTTTCATATATATTATTGTGACTGCCTGTCGTGTTTCCCCGTGCCGCCCTTGAGGTGTGAAGGTGTGAAAGGGGATTGTTTGTCTTCTGCAGGTACACTAACTCCGGTAGCGACCCGTGTAGAATACGTTTGCGAGTGATCGATAGTAGGACCACCTCTAGACGTATCCGGATATACCGGATTAGACTTTTCTTTTAGTAAGGCACGTAGTACCGTCAGTATCACACTTGATACTTTGACCATCCCCCACGAAAGAAATGACTTCATATTCATATTGAGTCCAAGTATCAGTTGCTGATATCTTGTGGACAAATTAAAATGTTTCTTTTCAAGAGTAGGTGAACCAAAGTTCTTTGCTCCTGGCGAGAGTTTAGCTCGACTTCGCCGGAGTAAGACTTTGGTTAAGTTTGAAGATCCATAGTGATATGCTATGGATAAGAAGGTCGTCAAGTCTCTTTTAAGATTCCATTTGGTTCTAAAGAAAATGATTAGTTGTGAATCAAGTTCTAGCCATCGGACTTGAGTTTTGAGCTAAGTTTCAAAATTTGAGTTTGTTTCCAAATTCTTGTGTTTCGAAGCCGGTGAGTTCTGTTTTCGAACAGAATGGACCTGACTTTGAAATTCCATATCTCTTCAACCTGGAGGGCTTTGGAGGCAAGTGAATACTTTTTGAAAATCTTTTGGAGTCTTCTAATATTTTCCTATTGACCTCCAAGCCAAAAGATGCTTTTATGGTGATGAAAATGCACCATTATCACAGCAGCTGCTGTTCTGAAACTACACGGACCAGCATCTGAACTTTTGTCATATTTCCTTGAAGAAAGCTCTTCTATTCCATTATGATACATTTCTGGAAAGTGGAAAAGCTATTCTACAACTTTGTTATTCAGTGATACCTCAAATTCAGCTTATAACTAATTAGAAAACAGAGTTGAAGATAATACATGTATATAGGTGCTATCTGAAACAGTCAGAAAAATTCTGAACTTTGAACGGACATAACTCTTAAACTAGAAATGCAAACTATGCATGTTTATACATGCCTGGAAAGCATAAATAGTCCTCTACCAGCTTCCTATTCAACACGAAGGCTAAAACTCGCAATAACCAAGTCTAAATTGAAGTATCGTTTAAGGTGTCGAAACAGTTCAGAATATGGACCGTTACCTATTCAGTTACTGTTTCGATTATAATTCCTAGTAGAATTGTCGAATGGATTCGTATTTTACATTTCTGGAATCTTGAGAATGTATGCAACATGTTTTCTATGTATTACTTTTGCAAATATTGATGTTTGTATATCTGAAATTTGTGGACAAAATCAGCCTTAAACAAAGGAGGTGCTGTCCAAATTTTCAGAAAAACTGTCAACTTGCAAATGCCGTATCTTCTCAACCAGAAGTGCTACGAGGGCAAGTAAATACTCTTTAGAAAGATATAGAAGTCCTCTACATGTTTTCTGTTGAACACCAGACCAGAATCCTTTTCTAAATGGGTGAAATTTGGATAATTGCAGAGACTGTCCAGACATACCCAAACTGGACAGCAATCTGTACACCTCTGAATTTAATCCATAACTCGCAGACCCTTGATCCAATGGTGTCGCGCGAGTAACCGTTGGAGAGGTTAGAGAGTCAGATACAATTTTTGCAATTGGCTCCAGACCTGAATCGGTCATCTACCTATTCCAAATCGAGTTTGAATACAGAGTGGTCAATCTGAACTGAATTCAATTCTGAATGCTGAAATTTTACCCAACTTCAAAAATTCATATCTTTTGAACCAGAACTGATATGAAGACAAGTAAGTAAATTCTGGAAAGCTTATTACATTGGCTACAACTTTGTAAATAAGAATATTTCCAGATTTCCATCAGAACAGCCTGAAAACTTTAGATCAAAACTGCTACTGTTTAAGCAGATTCTGCTGAAAGTGCAGAGAAATCTGCTAACTTTAAAATTGCATAACTTGCAAACCAGAGACGATCTAGAGTCAAACCAATACTTTTTAGAAAGGTCTTGAAGTGTACTTTAACTTTGTTGTTCACCTCAAGATATGATTTTACCATTTACTTGGCCAAAATCTAAGTTGCGTCCAAGCTGTTCATCCTCCACCAGGATTTAATCGGGTGATGACCCTTTGGGGTGTTTATGGATTTGGTTCTCGAGTTCAACTCGAGGAGTTCCATAACATCCCAGGTGTTGCGACCCAACAATATTTGCCTTTAGAGTTGAGTATTACACTAAGGCAAATCCCTTTTTGCTCGGATGCACATGCTAGTGTTTTGACTATGCAACCTTGCATCTCACACTTTAATTGTGCATTGAGCATGTATGACACTTCCCTTAGTTGGACGACCCTCCCCATAAATATTGCTTGGAGTAAGTTTCTTGCTCACCTAGCTTGAATCTTAAGGGGGAAGGAGTTCATCTAGTAATTGAAGTGTTACGTTCACCTAGGTGTCATACCAAGGTACATCGACACCGAACCAACGTGCTGGGAGCAATGCTCAAGTAAGTAGGACCGAGTACAACATTGACTCATTAAGTCAATGTGAAGCTTAAGTAACGGATCACCTTGAACCCCGTTTCTTGTGGAATTCGATCAACGAGTTAAAGGAGTCAGTTGATTCTTCACGCTAAACCACTCCTTTGCTTCAGTCTTTGAGACGAGAAGCCATAAGCGAGTAGTATGAGCTGGAAATTCTTTAACAAGAACGTGGATTACTAACCAAGGTCGTGCCTAGCACAGTACCTTGTCAACCACTTAGTGCAACCTACGGAAGTGAGGAGAACCTTACTCTTCAAAGGTTACTCTCTTTGCCACTTCTGAAGGCAACCCTACCGCATCTTTTAAGGGGTAGACATAGTACTTTAAGAAAACTACGAGATGAAAAACCTGACCCATTGTTAAGGAACCACAATTACCTGTAAGTTGTGATTAACAAGCTTTAGGGAACTTCCAATCAACAAGAAGTTCAATCACTTTGTTCCATTTTGTACACTTCGTTGCCTTGAGATGAACCCCACCATTCCTTGCTAATACTTTTACCTTGAAACCATCGAACTTGGTCCAGATATGAAAGTAGCAAGTCTTTTCTAGCGCCTTTCATGACCAAGTTTATTCAATCCTCCTGTATTTGGGATACTTCTGATTGTGTTTGGATTGTCCTACCTATTTTTGCTCAAAGCATAATAATGAATGCATCATACCGTCTACATTTCTAGCTGGCCAGCGTTGCATCATTAATGCATAACATTATTCCACTTGTGATGCATCATGAAACGTAATTACTAATGAGTTTTGAGCAAGAATATATGACCCCATTCAAATACCTACGTTGTGTCTCACAATTTTGAGTTGTGATCAACTTTATCATTCGCAACGCCTTCGACTTGTTTCATTATCTTGAGTGGCACAAGGGAAACCACTTAACACCTTGTGACCAAAACAAAGTTGAGCCTTTGTCCTTGACCCGTTGAAACTCAAATCAACTTGAGTCCTGGAAACTGATTGTTTCTAGTTGCGAGGAGCTTCCTATGGACTTCTCGACCTCGCTAAAACCCTGCATCTTTCTTTTCGCGAGGTTATCAGTTAATTATCAGGTCTTGGAACTCCTTGACTCGTAATGGATGGTGACATTGCTTTAGCCACAAGACCAGGGCAGCAAAGTCTTCGTAAGAGAAACACCCAGAGTTAAGAACACCTAACTATCTTAGAGTTCTAAAGTCCTCCAATGCAGAAGCTTACTTCCTTTTGACGAAAAGAAGAAGACCCCAATATATCAATATAGCTTTCTAAGCTACAAACTTTACGGTGTGATCCCAGTCAGGCCGAGCATCCAATCCGTAGATGCAATAAGAAGACGAAGAGTCTCTTTCTCCAATCACATGCCAGGAGATGGTTGTCTCATCAACAACTCGGCCTAACTTTCTCTCTTCCTTAGAATCTCGGGACGAGATTCCTTTAAGGGGGAAGGATTGTAAAAGCCCGCTTTTCGGAAGAACAAAAATGTAAAAATGTGAACTTAAAAATTTTTGAAAATGAACTTAGAAATCCAAACTCACATGTATCACGTGCGTTAACCCATGTTCACTACAAATATGGACTTGTTAAAACTTAAAATCTTAATAGGAATTATTTCAACCCTAAAATGGGACATTCAAAAATATTCAAATCTCATGCCGTAAATTTTTCCATGACCTTCTAATATTCCAATTGGACTCTCGGAAAAGTTTCAAAAATTTTTGAAGCACGTTTCCCATTTATTGGACACGTACTGAAAGTTTAATCAACGTCGACTTCAAATTTAAACTTCGCGCTCAACCTTGTCCAAATCAACTCCAAATTTTTCCTGAGGTCCCTTATGGTTCAAAAAGGTTAACTTCAAAGTTTCAGGATTTTTCAACCTAATCTACTATTTATTTCCTTGAGTCAAGTGTCACCACTTGAATTCAAATTCAAACCTGAGTTCAAATTCAACTTGCTCAGTTTTGAAATCTGATCGCACCCTAAAATTCTCCACATTTTATTTAGTCACTGGGCCAAAGTTGACTATTTTTGAAGCCTGTCTGTTAGCTCCTTTTGAATTTTGAAAAGAGGGGGGAGAAGAGAGTGGGACCCACATATCATATTTATCCTCAGTACTAGGAAAAAGTGACCCCACATGTCATGTTTATCCTAGTGGTCACAAAAACCAAATTGGCTCCTTCTCTCCCGTCCTTATCACCGCGCTCGACCGCTCGCTCCACGGCACTCCCGCGCGCCTTCTCCCCGCCGGCCTTCCCCTGCTCGAGCGCGCCTCCCCGCCGCCGCCATAGCTCCCGGCCACCGGCTCTCGCCGCCCTGCGCGCCTTCACTGCCCGCGCCTGCTCGCCTGGTCGCCCCGATGCACCCGCGCTGTTGTGCCCCACGCCGGCCGCCGCTCGGCCTGGCCGGTGCTCCACCTGTGCCTTGCCCCCGGCTCCTCCCGTCGGCCGTCCACGGCGACTGCGCCTAGCCCCGCGCTCGGCAGCCCACGGCGCCACCAGCTCGCGAGCGCTCCACCGCCCCGACGCCTCGTCTCCCTGCTCGCCGACTCGCACCGTCTCGGCTCCTCGCCTCCCTCCGGCGCTTGTCCACGCGCCGACGATGCCGCGCTGCTGCGCCCCGCGCCCGGAGCCGCACCACCCCGCCGGCCGTCCGTTCGCCGGCGTCCCAGCAGCGCCCGCGCCCCAGCGCTGCCGCGCTGTCCCCGTGCTCCGGCTTGCCGCCCACAGACGCGCCTTGGTCTGCGCTTGCTTCTCTCGCCGTTCTGCTCCTTCGCCGACCGCCCTCCACGCTGCTGCATCGCCTCGCCGGCAACCGTGCCCCCTTGTCCTCCTGCGGCTGTGTGCCCCTGGCTGCCGACGCTGCGCCCATCCCACTGCTGCGCGTCGCGTTCCAGCCGCCGCTGCAGGCTGCGCCACGCCTACCACCCGTACCATGGCTGTGCCATCCTGCTTGTGCCCTGTTCCAATTCCAGCACGCCATGGTCGCTATTGCACACGCCGAGCCTGCACACCATAGCCGCCTTCTGCTGACCATGCCCCTGCCTTGCCGCGCCCCAACCGGTGGTCGACGCCCGACATCGTCGCCCCGTTCCGCGCCATGGTTGCACCCAACCAGCAAAGCGAGGGATGTATGTGATGTATGAGATCCCAGAACGCGTCGTTGACACAATGGTATCAACCATTGATCCAGGTTAGCTCTTATTTTGCAAGAGTGATTGGATCGGTGACTGCAGCCTAGGTATTCGATGAAATGTTCACAAGGAAAGAACCAACTTCGTTGATGTTCAGAGTTGGTCTTGATGCAGGGGTATGGTGATGTGGCAACTCGACAAGCCCAAGTGCCAAGATACCCTTTGAATGGTGATGAAGCGACGGAAATCAAGTACACACCCAAGATGTTCGGCGAAATGCATACAAGGTGAGCCTTACCCTGAAATACCTTGCTTGATGTCACCGACGTCCGTTCGTCATGATCGCTAAGGTTACTCATGTGTCGTCAAGTCGTACATCCAGTTCCCGCATTGATATCATTCCTATAGGAGTCCCCAAGTTGACCTTCTTTGTCCTTTGGATCGCGTTAACTTGTCCGCGTGTGCTCGTGATGCTCCACCATGAGCCGCGTCGACGTCGTTGACCATATGACGTCGTCGTGACGCTCCGAGCCGTTATCGTGTCCTGGCATCGAGGTGAAGGATACATGTGATGTACGTGGTACTGGAACATGACCACGACACATCAGTCGATGGTCGTTCAGCCAAATTAGGGTTTGGTCAAGGCGAGACTCGTCGAGTCCTAGGTGTAGCCTAGATGCTAGATGAAATGCCTTCTAGGTCAAACCGAGTGTATTGGTGACCACCGATGACCTAGGGTAGAATACTGCGAGAACGTTGCGACCGACGAGGAGAACTAGTCCAAGTGGAACCTTGGATAAGAATTTCTTAGTCGTGTCGAGGACGTTTCCTTTCCGCTCGCAGAATTGCTTACCTAGGTGTACCTCTTCATCGACGGTAGGTTCGTCGAGTCTTTTGTCAACAACTAAGTCGAGTCCCTAACTCTTCGACTCATGAAGTGGTGTTCGAGATTCCGCTCACCCCTTTGACGATTCCGGGTCGATGTGGACCTCGCTAATCCGATCTTCTCGTGATGGCAAAGCATGATCGTCATGACAAGGTCTCGCATCATGTTCGAGTTCTAGGAGTTCACCGAGCTCATCTGGACAATCTTGCAAAGGACACTGCAATAGTGTCGTGTAAGCACTTGAACGATGCTCAAGAAGCTTGCCGTAGAAACTACTTTACCAAAAAGTCATTTCAATGTTGTCTTGGTACTCACATCAAATTAACAGGGCTTGTTACGACTCTTTGAGTCCAAGCAATGTTGACCTCACTTCACTCCCAAGTGTCGCTAGGGTTTCACCCTGGTTCATCCTTATCAGGACCCTGCGACCACACTTGTCCCGTAATTAGGTTTACTCCTTAATGAGTTTGTGTAACTTCATTGGTCGACTTCTAAGTCACAAACTCTTGTTGCACAGTTCACTCACGCCTTAAGCTTTCAATGCTCCATCTTGATCGCTTAGTCTTCCTTACATCACACAGTCCAGTAATACTTCTTCACCATTCTACCTTATCACTCTTTGTGCGGCATAGCTCCAAGTGTCGAGTGCTAAATTGCGATGTGTCATTACATTGCACCTTTCAGTGCTTATCTCGACACTACTATGCCACCTTGACTCTTAGGTCATCCTTACCCTACCAGTCCAACACTTTCACACCATTCAGCTGTATCGTCCTTGAGTGGCATAGCGTCGAGTGTTGAGTGCCAAGTTGCAATGTGTGCTTACATTGCACCTTTCAATTCACATCTCGATACTACTATGACCACTTGACTTCATCCTTTGTTCATTCACACAACAAAGGCATATCTGTCCTTCCTAGTCGAACTCCTCATTCTTAGAGTTTACACAACCCCGTGGAGTCTTTTCTTAAATTACTTAATTACTTAATTACTTATATGCATATCATGTCGATAGGAAATGTGATGGTAGGTGATCGACGAGGAGCTTCCCTTGGAGGAGAAGGCCGATGTGTTTCCACTGAGGTTCCATGGCAGGTTCTCCGGAGGAAGATCAAGCCCTAACAATTGACATTTGTTCAGTCGCAAACTAAGGCAAACCCCGGTTTGCATTTAAAAGCTTTACAGAGTTTTTACAGTCTTTATCACCTTACGTCATAAGTTTGATATGTGCATTACGTATAGGGTGATTGATACTCCACTTGCATGACCAAAAAAAAAAAATCCCATGGATTGGTTGGAACGAGTTACAGTTTGACCTATAGTAACTGCTTTGCTAATGCATAGGAAATCCGGTAGAAGTCGAGTAGTTGGAATCTACTCGCGAGAGATGTAGGACATATCTCACAGGATTGGTTAGATAGAAAATGACATAATGTAATGAAACTGAGACCGGGCAGGGAATGGATAGGAAGCGGCGAGAATTGAGTCTCGGTCGCATAGCCCTGCCTGTGTCGATTAAGGCCCGTCCGTATGCGGCCCCTTCGGACAAGCTTGAATTGTACCGGCAACATAATGGACATATGGAATCCAATAAACTGACGTAGCTTGGTCACTTGGGTGTCGAGGCATACCGTTCCGTTTTATAGGTGTGGGTTGAGGGTAGCAAGGTGTAAATCCGCTGGTGGGCACGTCAGAGTACGCCCCACGCAGGGACCTCCTGCCCGTGACGGATCGACCGGTTCAGCATTTGAGTGTCTCGCGAAAGGTTGCCATATACGACTAGTACTGAAGTGCTACGTAGGTACTGCGCGAAGTGCTCGCTGGCATTTCCGAAAGTGCGTATGTGTCGTGTTGTTCGGGTGTGTCCTGATTGCAATCACTGTCCCTCGCAGTAATAGAGTACCACTTGTCTGTCGCAGTCGTGACGTAGTAAATACTAAAGAAGCCAGAAAATCATATTGTATTGAATTATA
This sequence comes from Tuctoria greenei, assembly GCA_036927565.1. Taxonomy (NCBI): domain Eukaryota; kingdom Viridiplantae; phylum Streptophyta; class Magnoliopsida; order Poales; family Poaceae; genus Tuctoria; species Tuctoria greenei. Next base: position 37,551,382 of record JAYESD010000012.1, on the reverse strand, counting down.
ATTACTTTGCAACCTTGTATGATTTAGAGATAGTACAATTAAAAGTTTACAGTTTCCCCATACTTTAGCTGTAATAGCATTATGTGCTTTGGGCATGTCATATCATCGGTAAAGCGTTTCTTGTTTGATTGTGGAGCCCATGATGTGCCGTGCTCGGAGAATGTCATTTGCTACTTAAAACTTGATTATAAGGATCCACTTGTAGGCGAGTCCATTTATGCTATTCCTTACCTATGTTTAGTGTCCCCTTGCATATGTCTAGTGAGACGGTTAAGTCTTGCTGAGCCTTATGCTCACGTTTGCGCTTTAACGATTTTTGCAGGTATTAGTTTTATTTCTGCTGTTCAGGTTGTACATGAGACTCGGGGTGTCGAGATAAATCTCATGTGAGCCACGCCGCTGCTGTATGTTCTTCGTGTTGCTAGTGAGAGTCGTCCTAGGGCATGGACGTCTTCTCTCCTGCTTAGTTAGGTGAGATTTTGAGTATGTATTTTCCGCTGCGTGTGTACCCTTGTTGTACACTCTTTTGTAAACTCTTCTTATTATGAAATGAAAACTTTATATGTTTTGGTATCCTTTTCGTGTGTGCTGTTAGGTGCCGCATCGCACGGCACCACCCAATGAGATCCTCGGATGTGTGGACTCTTTCCACCCCACCCAAACCCTAGTTCGTGGGGAGCCACCATCAAGGAGGGAGGAGAAGATCCCAAGCAAGAAGAAGAAGAGGAGGAAACAAAAGAGGATCAAGATCTCCACCAAGTTTCGTCCTTCACCACCAATTCATCCCCTAGTTCATCACCAACCCTAGATCAGCAAGATCCAAGTGCTACCTCCAAGTTTCTTGATTCATTAGAATCCCAAACACCTGGTATACCTTCTATTCTCTTTTCCTTACATGAATTCAACCCCAAATCTCCAAATTCACGTCGATCTAGAAAACCCTAATATGCTGATCTCGCAGAGTGCGGACTTGTCCGGTCCCTAGCGGACTAGTTCGATCTTTCTGGTTAAATTATGTTGAATTAATTCTAAAATTTAATCTAATCAACTCTAAACCTGTATAAACTTGTTAAAAGCTATTAGAACTAGTTAGTTATCATTAAAAGCAATCTAGTAACAAGTTCTACCTTGCATTTGCATCAATCATGCATTTCATGTCATATTGAGTAATATTTGTGCACTCTTTGATTGTGTTTCTTGTATTTTATGTTTATTGTGTGGATTAGACGGATTTGCGCTAGAAAGTGCCGCAGAGGATCTACATCACCAAGAGTTTGAAGGCTTTGACCCTAATCAACAACAAGAGCAAGGCAAGTGTCCTTGAAGCATATTGATCCTGTTTTAAAATAAATGTTTTGCTTGCGAAACTGCATGCTTGTGTAAATTTGATGGGAATCCTATGGTAGGAAGTTTACTAGAATTGTTAAACCACCCTTGTCACCTGGAATATACGGTAGAGAGTCGGGAAGGGCTTTTTACCTTTACGCTTTGCTTAATCAACTGGGATGGGAAAACAACTATACCACTCAATTTAATTATGCATGGATAAGATTATGTTTAACATGAACTGGTTAATATGATATGGTAATGGGTGATCTAAGCAAGCCTGGTATGTGGATGGGTTGGATGTATGGTGGTTTGCTTGCTTTAGATCTAAGGACCGGTTCATGCGAGAATAAGCCAGGACTACAGTGCCACCACGAGGCCAAGTATGGGTGCGGCGTAGCTGATTAATTAGGGTTTTGCAAGTGCTGTTTGGACCATTCTGGATGCTCGGGGGGTAGTCGGATTGGGTTTGTTGATGATTGGTGGGTCTACCCTGGGATTCGAATGGCTCAAGAGGGGGCCCTTGGTTGAAGATGTGCTCAGTTGGAGGCATCGCCACCGGTGAAACCTCAGTGGGGTCTAAATAGGCTAGTAATCCCTTTGTAAAGGCTACTTTGTGATTTCTTGGCCACACACCGACGGAAGTGTGTAATATGACCGACGGGTCACGGCCATAAGGGAGGTTATTAGTCACCGAAAGATGATGAAATCACAAACACGTGGGTAAATTGGTACAAACTCTGCAGAGTTAAATAAAACTATCATGATAGCCGTGCTCCCGGTTATGAGCACCTGGACATCTTCCATGATTAGAGGGAAATTGGAATTTGGGATGGTTATGGATTTATTTCTTGTATTGAATATGGTTATTGGCAAATGGTGAAATATGGAATTATTGATGAAGATGGTAAATTGTGGACTGGTATTATGGTATTACTTATGATTATGATGGGTTTACTTCACATACATATAATATATTGCTTTTGAAACATTTTAATGTACTTTTCAGTGCTTAACCATTATTATTGTCATCATTTGAATAAACCACATGTCATACTTTCCACACTTGCTGAGTACGACATGTACTCACTCTTGCAATCCCCCCCCAACAGTTGCAGGTCAGGATTGGGAGTTTAATGGTGATAATGCGGAGTTCTAGGTCGTGTCTACCGTCAGCTTTGCCTGTGGTGTTGATTGGAGCTGCGCTATACCCTATTGCTTATGCTGCCCAGCTGTTTAGTTTGCTTAATTAGTTTATTTCCGCTGCATTAGTTGAACTTGTAATAAATATTCATTAGAGCTTGTATTCGAGGATAATCTGGTTTGTGTAATAAAATTTGATAATTAATCTTGTTCTGTGGTATTTTTCTGTATACTCTTTTGTGATTGCACTCGTGTATGTGTGATGAACATCCTGGGCACACATATGCGTTAGCTTGGTTCATTTTTCGGAACCGGGCGTCACAGATTGGTATCAAAGCCACAGGTTGACCGTAGGATGTAGCCTAGATAGAATGGACACTTTAGAGCACATAGGAGCACTCAGGAATCGATGTTTTTGTTTGGAGTGCTATTTGCTATATATATTGCTTGCTTGTGTGCTTAATAGAGGATTTTGGGATACTTAGCATTGCAATGTCCACCTAGGCTAGTGTAGCTAGCTGTTTAGCTTCATATCCCTTGATGCATATAGTTGGGGACGTTTTCTAATTCTTACTGTAAGACCTATATGTGCTGAATACATTGGCTTGTAGTGAATACACTTGACTTTGATGATAAAAGTTTTAAATATCACCAAAACACCTTTTTGTCAAGGTCCGACTCTAGCTCTGAGCTACAGCAAGGTCCGACGGTAGGTCCAGCTTGGTTTGAATAGCTCCGGTTACGTTCGATGCTAGGTTTGACTTCTTGGTAAGGTCTGACCAGCTTTGGTAAGCTCCGGTGAGCTTTATCCTTAGCTCCGGCATGTCTTTGATAGCCCTGACATGTTTTTTATAGCTCCGACATGTCTTTGATAGCTCCGGCGTGTTTTTTGCTAAGCTCCGAATTGATTTTTCTAGCTCCGGCTTTTGGGTTTACTAGTTCCGACTAGTTCTGGTTAGCTCCGGCGCTAGATCCTGCTAGTTTTGTAAGATCCGGCAGGAGCTTGGTTGTACTAGTTTTGGTAAGCTCTGGCACTAGGTTATACTAGTTTTTGTTAGCTCTGGCTCAAGGTCCGGATTGCTTTGGCAAGGTCCGGAACTTGACCGTAGTGCTTTTGCTTTTCATTTGCAATGTTTCGTACTTGCTTTACATCTCTGGAAAGATTGCTTAGTATTCATTTGCTAAGTTTTTGGTGTGTTTTGGTTGATATGGATGATATCGTGTTACTGTGGTTTTGCAACATGCTTATGTGAGGTTCTCACGTAAGGTGTTGTGTTCGGAACTAACTTGAGTCAAGTCGAGCACTTGGGCTCGTATGGATTGGTTGTTTATTCACGTGCAGGTGTTGCTTGAGTTCAAGACATGTCTGGTGACGGGATCCATTGGACTAGTCTCAGGGAGGAGATGAGGTTCCAACAACCAAGTTCGGGAGGAACTGTGGTTGAGCTGATCAGGAGGTCGTGCAGGATGATTGAATCAAGGGCAGTGCATATGAAGGATACTGAACGTCGAAGGAAGGTGTTCGCACGTATGCATGCGGTGCATGACGTGGCAACATGGTTCTGAAGATGGGATAAGGAAGGAAATATATGGTTGAAAGGATCGGATTGTACCGGTTGATGACTTTGGCTGCGGCGGAGTCGGTTATGGCTCGTTATGGAAAGTATCGAGTTCGTTATGATAGGATTTCGTGTGGGTCACGAATTTGAGTTGTTTAGGAATGTGGGATACGTTCCTAAGGTGTTTGGAAGTCTTAAGATTGCTTCTATCTGCGTATAGAAGAATCTTGAGCAGTTATGGAAAGTTACGATTCATGATCTGAGTAGGATTGGAGTCCTAGTTGGTATTGGGTTGGCCTAAGGGCTGGTTATATAAGCAAGGAAGCCTAGAGCTCGTGGTGCACGACTTTGGGGCTGTTCCTCTTGTGTTCCATTTAATAAAATTCGTAGTTTGAAGGAACTTTTGTGCCTTGTTCGTCCGACTTGTTCCAGACAAGTTTTACTCGTCGAGTTTCTGGACAGCACTACCTTTCATCGGTGGTTTTATCATAACTCGAGTTTTACAGATCCAATTGACGTGATTCTTTTTGGGTTGTCTTGACAACTTGATTTTACATCATATGTCAAAATTTCACGGTCGTTGGATTTGTGGTATATGATCTACATGAGTTTCTTTGCAGCATTCCAGAACTGTTTTTTCTCGGGTAGGGCAGATTGACCTTGTTTGATCTTTCGATCATAGCTTGAGTTTTTTCTCGACGGATTTGAGTGATTCCTTTTGTGTTGTCTTCGTGACTTGATTCTCTCTGATATCCATCACTTTTGTCACGGTGAAACACATTTAGATTAGTCTCACACACGATTTCATTAAGAGATCGTTTTTCTGCCGAAGGGTTGGGGTTTAATTGTTTCCGCTGCGTAAGATTTTTAAATCTACCATTCACCCCCCTCTGGTAGCTTTTCACGTGCTCTTCGATCCTACAATTGGTATCAGAGCAACAGTGCTCTAATCTTTGTGATTTGCGCGTGTTTTTGACTAATCATCATAGAGAAGTACTCTGCCAAACCTTGTGTGTTCGCGATTTTCAGGTTTGGAAGGCACGCATGGAGGCTTTCATCCAGGCACAAGGCTCTGCAATATGGGAGAAGGTATACAAACCTTACGAAGTGCCATCAAACGATCAAGTTACAGCTACAAATCTGAGAGATGTCGACAACAACAACAAGGCTCGGAACTTGATCATACAAGGATTAACTCAAAGCGACTTCGATCGTGTTGCACACCTCCGATCTGCATACGGTGTGTGGAAAGCACTTTGTGACTACCACGAAGGATCCAAAACGATCAAAGAGATAAGGCAAGACATGTTCAAGAAAGAATACATGCGCTTCGAGATGCAACCCGGTGAGTCTATTGATGACCTTTTTGCTCGCTTTAATAAGATTCTCAGCAACTTGCGTAGTGTCAATGTTAATTTTTCAGATGCTGAAAATGCTAGGCAATTGCTAAGTGCATTAGATATGTCAATTTGGGAGATGAAAGTCACATCTATTCGTGAATCTACTGTCATGAGTTCACTTACTTTAGATGTGCTATATTCCAAGTTAAAAACTCATGAAATTGACATAATCTCACGTAAAAACCCCAATAAGTCTATTGCATTTGTTTCACAACGTGATATGTCTAGCTCCGACCAATCATCTTGCAATACTCTTGCCTTGTTGTCCTCACTAACTGTGGAGCAGATCGAAGAATTTCCAGAAGAGGAGTTGGCACTCATCTCTACTAGATTCTCAAAAGCATTGCAAAATGTGAGAACTAGAAGGAGAGGAAGCTCCGGACCTCAACGCTGTTTTGAATGTGGTAAAACAGGACACTTTCGTACAGAATGCCCTAACCTTTCAGGTCCGACCACCCGGGAAGAAAAACAAAGCAAGGTTCGAACCTCCTCTGGAAATTTCAACAAGAAGAAGAACAATACCATAGGACGCAAGATGATCAACAGTTTCATCACCGCGCTTCAAGAGTTCAGTTCAAGCGACGTGGACATTGGAAGTGATGAAGATGAAGATGATTTGGCAAATTTGTGCTTCATGGCAGGCAAGTCAAGATCAAGTATGGAGGAGGCAGAACACAACAGCGACAATGAAGAGGTATGTCCTACTTGCGAAGAAATGTGTGATGCTATTTCTCGTGCCACTATTATTGTTAAGAAAAAGGACAAAAAGCTTAGGGATAGTGCTGCTAAAATTGAATCACTAGAATCTGAAATCAACCGTTTAAAAACTTTGATTCCTCGTGATGATGCATGTTCCTCATGTGATTTAATATATGAACAATTGTCCTCATTAAGAAGTGCGCACACCTCCACACTTGATAAACTTGAGTTAGAAATTGAAAAGAACAAAGAGCTTGCTGCACTTAATGATAAAAACTTGAAAGATGCTAGCTGTTCTACAATTGATTTGCATTGTTCTACTTGTGATGATCTTGATAAGAAACTACAGGATGCTATGAATGAAATTTCTATATTGAACAATGCTTTACGTTCTCATGAAGTTAAATTTTGTTCAAATTGCAAACTAAAAGGAAAAACTTCATGTGAAAATTGCCTTGATCTGTCCAATAAACTTGATGACATGCATAGGACATTAGATCGGTTTTGTAATGGGAATAAGAACCTAAACTTACTGCTGAATTCTTCCAAGTCTTGCAATGATAAAACTGGTTTAGGTTTTGATTCTCATGCTCATGCTAAGGCACATTCACCTAAAATTGTAAAGTCATTAGGAAGTGGTTTGATTCAAATAGTTCCTAAACAAAAAGGAGTGGTTTTCAAATCTGCAGGAGTGTTGCCTCATTCGGTTTCAAATAAAAATATTGCTTGCTCATCTAGACATGAACACAAAGTTAAATTTCATTGTACCTCCTGTGGTAGAGATGGTCATGTCATAGATTTTTGTTATAGAGTAGCTAAACAACAGAAAAGGGAAAGAATGGTTGCTAGATCTCATAACTTTCATGCAAAATTTGCTACACATATTGAACCGAATGTACAACCAGCTGTTATGAGTCAAAAACATTCAAAGTTTACCTCTGGACCTTCTGTTTTTGCTTCCGGAGCTACTGATTTTTGTGCTACACAAGTAACACCTTATAGGTCAGTAGCTAAGAATAAAAAAACTCAAACTTTGACTCATAAACCTGCTGTTTTGTCTCAGCTTTCGCGTATTTTTCCTGCTGCACGTCGCGTGACTCAGTACTGGATTCCTAAATGCCTTTTGACTAACCCCAGTATTGAGTCATCGACGTATTGTGCTTCTATGTAGGTTATACGTTTGAGAAAGGAGAACATTTGGATTGTGGATTCAGGCTGCTCACGCCACATGACCGGTAACAAAGTTTGGTTCTCCTCCCTCTCTTTTGTGTCACGTGTAGAGAATGTTACTTTTGCCGATAATTCTTCAACTCCTATAATTGCTAAGGGTTCGGTTAGAGTAAATGATCACTACACTTTGAAGGATGTGGCACTTGTCAAAAATTTGAAATACAATTTGCTTTCTGTTGCACAATTGCTAGATGAAAATCTAGAAATTATTTTTAATAAAAACTGCTGCAAAGTTGTAGGTTCAAATAGTGAGCTTATTTTTAACATGTCTTGGTTTGGAAGAGTTTTTAAAGCTGATTTTGATATGTCTTCCTCTAAGCATAGGTGTGTAGTTGCTAATGATTCAAAGGACTTATATTTTTGGCATCGTAGACTTGGTCACGTAGGCTTTGATCACCTAACGCGTATTAGTGCTCTTGATCGCATACGTGGGATGCCTTAGCTTAAAGGGGACAAAGAAATTGTGTGCTCTTCTTGTAGACATGCTAAGATGGTTGCAGGTTCACATACTCCTCTCACAATGATCATGACAACTGAACCATGTCAACTTTTGCATCTTGACACTGTAGGACCTTCACGTGTTCAATCTTTCGGAGGTAAATGGTATGTTCTTGTTATTGTTGATGATTATTCTAGATACTCTTGGGTTTACTTTATGGCGTCTATGAATGAAGCTTTTAGTCACTTTAGTAATTTATTTCTTAGATTATCTATTGATCACCCAGGATCTTTAAAGGCAATTAGAAGTGATAACGAAACTGAATTTAAAAATCAATCTTTTGATCACTTTTGTGCTGAAAATGGAATAGATCATCAACTTTCTTCCCCATATGTACCTCAACAAAACGGTGTTGTAGAAAGAAAGAACAGAACCTTAGTTATGATGGCTACAACTATGCTTGATGAATGAATGTAGGCCTAGAGGGGGGGGGGTGAATAGGCCTTTTGAATTTTTGTCGGATCCTGCAACACTCAACAACAAGTTCAATAACAGAGAAATCGGACTAGTCCGGTAAAGTGCAGACTAGTCCGGTGTTCACGGACTAAGTTGATCAAGATTAATCTATTAGGTTGATTCTTTAATGTATGCAGCGGAAATATAGAATCAAACAACAGTTTAACAGTTATATATTGGATTGTATCACAATTAAGGCTTGTGTTCAACAATTTAATGTAAATTCAACAATGAGTATCAAACCCTAGAGTAAGTAGATCAATTTGAGTGATGAACACAAAAAGGACAAGACACTCGATTTATCCCGTGGTTCGGCTACCACGAAGGCAACCTACATCCACGTTGAGGAGCCCACAAAAGGACCGGGTCTTCTCCAACCCTACCCTCGTCTGATCGCCACGAAGGCCAACCCTCTTCCGCTAATCACAAAGAGGTGAATAACCAAATTCAAGGGGCGTTCTCACACGTTGAGAGCTCCCTTAGATTACAAATCACAATGCCACCAAAAATACACTCAGAAATTACAATTGAAACGCAGGAGTGTGTTAGAGATTCAAACCAAGAGCTCAATGATGTGTGCCAAGTGTCTCTCCAATGATCTAGAAGTGATCCTTAAAGGATTGATCGATTTTGCACTTAATTTCGTGGAGAGAGGTGGTTTCTGAGTCTCTTGGGAGGTGTGACGGCGCTAGGGTTCGAGAGATTTTAAAAGTGGGTCGTGCACCTCTATTTATATGGGCTTCTAAAAGTGACCGTTAGGGTTCAGAAAGATCGGACTAGTCCGTGGTGGTCACCGAACTAGTCCGGTGTGCTGTGTGTAGCAAACCCTAAGTGTCCCAAAATATCGGACTAGTCTGGTCGAAAACGGACTTGTCCGATTTCACTACTGGAAATCTTCGGACTAGTCCGATAGCCATCGGACTTGTCCGGACATATGAAATCCTAAGTGTGTTGGATGACAAGTCCGCACTTGGAGGACTTGTCCGATTTAGATCAGTGGGTATTTCGGACTAGTCCGTGTAAACATCGGACTTGTCCGAAGTGGATCAGAATGAATATCGGACTAGTCCAGTTAACAACGGACTTGTCCGATTTTGTGTGACTTGTGAAGTGTGTTGAGGACTAGTCTGCCCTGGGGAGGACTAGTCCGACCCAAGTCAGAAAGATATCGGACTAGTCCGGTCCTGTGTAACTTTGTGCAATATGTGTGTGTGCTTAAATATGATTGAGCTCTTGGGTGTGTTTCCTTAACACACTCCATACACAATAATCTACTATTTCTTTTCCTTGAGCTCAAGTTCACCTTGCTCCTCATTATCCCTTCTTTTTGGTATTTTGCTCATTTTTCATTATTGGCCTGCATTCATCTCAACAAAAAGGTTAGGATCCCAATTGCTTGTCATAAATCATCCAAAACCCACAAGGGAGTCCTAGATGCACTTTCAATCTCCCCCTTTATGGTGATTGATGACAACCAATTGAGATTTCACAAAATATGACAAAAAGAGATGAGATTTTCATAAAGTATGCACATATGACTCAAAAATACATCAAGCAGTAAGAGAAATATCTATATGTGCATTCTTTATGGTGGGATGCATGACTAAGTGCATTGAAACATTGAGAATGACATAATTTACATTGATGAATCAATACAAAGTACATATGTCATTTCAGGAGCAAAATTGTAGATTTCAACACATATTTGCAAATTAATTAAGCATTTCAGCACAGAACCATAGTTAACATGTAAACAGCGTTAAGGCATTACAATCACAAAGAAAGATAAAGAGAACTCTCTCCTCGCACCCTACCACAGCTAAAGCTAAGACTCCCCCTCAATCTCTCCCCCTTTGGCATCAAGACACCAAAAAGAGAGAGAGGAGGGTTCTAAGTTCTTCACTCTTCACTGTCGGTCCTCTCGTCATCGTCTTCATCTTCTTCGCTTTCCGCTTGACGAGGAGGAGAGGGAGGAGGAGCGGAGTCGCTCGAGCCCCCAATGCCAAAGTAGGCAAGCTCGGAGGGGTTCAGAGGCCCGAGCTCAGTGAAGTCTGGGTCGGACTCCTCAGAAATCACTGGAGATCCAATGGGGTCGATCTCCAGCTTCTGGCAGATTTGCTTCATATTGGACTTTATATACTTCATCCTCCTTTCTTCTCTTGTTGAGCTTGTGGACCTTCACTTCGGTCTTTGTAACACCCTCATTTTCATGCATCATGCCCTACATGCACTCATATACATGTTTAACATTAGCCCACAACAAGAGGAACGAGTTTAAAATTGATTTGGAGCAAAACCGCACTTAAAACGCAGGAAAGTGCGGACTAGTCCGATTTTACTGAGGACTAGTCCGATTTCTCCCTGACTAAAAACGGACTTGTCCGTTTTTGCTGCGGATTAGTCCGATAATTGCCTCTGGACAACAGCGGACTTGTCCGATTTTGTGCGGACTAGTCCGATATTCCATGAATCCTTGAAAATTTGCTAAGTCCCTAGACTTTTCCGGACTAGTCCGGTGTCCCAGCGGACTTGTCCGTTTTCCTTTCTGACTAAGATCGGACTTGTCCGATTTTTGGCCAGACTTGTCCGATTTTCTCTCTGGACGACTTCGGACTAGTCCGGTCCTGTCCGGACTTGTCCGATATTTTGTGACTCCGAGATTGACCTTTTGTTTTACGACTTGTTTCTTGGGTTCACGTCAAGTGGGCCTAGGGACGTCGTGCCCAACTCTTTTAGAGCCCATGTGGGACTCTAAACCGGCCTCTACTCATCCTAAACTCGAAATCCATCTAACCCTAGCCTCCACGTCTATATAAACAACCCCACCCCTGGGTTTGACATCTATTTGCCACTTTTCCACCCACCCAAACCCTAGTTCGTGGGGAGCCACCATCAAGGAGGGAGGAGAAGATCCCAAGCAAGAGGAAGAAGAGGAGGAAACGAAGGAGGATCAAGATCTCCACCAAGTTTCGTCCTTCACCACCAATTCATCCCCAAGTTCATCACCAACCCTAGATCATCAAGATCCGAGTGTTACCTCCAAGTTTCTTGGTTCATTGGAGTTCTAAACACCTGGTATACCTTCTATTCTCTTTTCCTTATGTGAATTCAACCCCTAATCTCCGAATTTACGTCGATCTAGAAAACCCTAATCTGTTGATCTCGTCAAGTGCGGACTTGTCCGGTCCCAAGCGGACTAGTCCGATCTTTCTGGTTAAATTGTGTTGAATTAATTCTAAAATTTGATCTAATCAACCCCAAACCTGTATAAACTTGTTAAAAGCTATTAGAACTAGTTAGTGATCTTTAAAAGCAATCTAGTAACAAGTTCTACCTTGCATTTGCATCAATCATGCATGTCATGACATATTGAGTAATATTTGTGCACTCTTTGATTGTGTTTCTTGTCTTGTATGTTTATTGTGTGGATTAGACGGATTTGCGCTAGAATGTGCCGCGGAGGATCTACAACATCAAGAGTTTGAAGGCTTTGACCCTAATCAACAGCAAGAGCAAGGCAAGTGTCCTTGAAGCATATTGGTCCTGTTTTAAAATAAATGTTTTGTTTGCAAAACTGCATGTTGTGTCAATCTGATGGGAATCCTATGGTAGGAAGTTTACTAGATTTGCTAAACCACCCTTGTCACCTGGAATTTATGGTAGAGAGTCGGGAAGGGTTTTTACCTTTTTGCTTTGCTTAATCAACTGGGAAACAACTATATCACTCAATTTAATTATGCATGGATGAGATTATGGTTAACATGAACTGGTTAAACATGGTATGGTAACAGATGATCTAAGCAAGCCTGGTGTGTGGATGGGTTGGATGTTACGGTGGTCTGCTTGCTTTAGATCTAAGGACCGGTTCATGCGAGAATAAGCCAGGACTACAGTGCCACCACGAGGCCAAGTATGGGTGCGGCGTAGCTGATTAATTAGGGCTTTGCCAGTGCTGTTTGGACCATTGTGGATGCTCGGGGAAAGGGTAGTCGGTTTGGGTTTGTTGATGATTGGTGGGACTACCCTGGGATCCGAATGGCTCAAGAGGGGGCCCTTGGTTGAAGATGTGCTCTGCGGGAGACATCGCCACCGGTGAAACCTCAGTGGGGTCTAAATAGGCTAGTAATCCCTTTGTAAAAGCTATTTTGTGATCTCTTGGCCACACACCAACGGAAGTGTGTAATGTGACCGACGGGTCATGGGCATAAGGGAGGTTCTTAGTCGCCGAAGGGTGATGAAATCACGAACACGTGGGTAAAGAGGTACACACTCTGCAGAGTTAACTAAAACTATCATGATAGCCGTGCTCCCGGTTATGAGCACCTGGACAACTTCCATGATTAGAGAGAAATCAGGATTTGGGATGGTTATGGTTTCGTAATGGCTATGGTTTGGTAATGGTTATGGATGGTTATGGATTAATTTCTGAACATGGTCATTGACAATGGTGAAATCTGGAATTATTGATGATGGTAATGAATTCAGTTTGGTATTATGGTATTACTTATGATTATGATGGGTTTATTTCACATACATGTAATGTATTGCTTTTCAAATGTTTCACTGTACTTTTCAGCACTTTACCATTATTATCGTCGTCATTTGAATAAGCCACATGTCATACTTCCCACACTTGCTGAGTACGACATGTACTCACTCTTGCAATCCCCACCCCAACAGTTGCAGGTCAGGATTGGGAGTTTAATGGCGATAATGCGGAGTTCTAGGCCGTGTCTACCGTCAGCTTTGCCTGTGGTGTTGATTGGAGCTGCGCGTATATACCCTGTCGCTTATGCTGCATAGTTGCTTTAGTTTGCTTAATTAGTTTATTTCCGCTGCATTAGTTGAACTTGTCATTAATATTCATTAGAGCTTGTATTCGAGGATTTAATGAATTGTGTAATAAGAGTACTTATTTAGTAATTTGAGCTGTGGTAATTTCCTGTATATCCTTTTGTGATTTCACTCGTGTATGTGTGATGAACATCCTGGGCACACATATGCATTAGCTTGGTTCATTTTCGGAACCGGGCGTCACAGATTGGTATCAGAGCCACAGGTTGACCGTAGGATGCAGCCTAGATAGAATGGACACTTTAGAGCACATAGGAGCACTCAGGAATCGATGTATTTTTTTTTGCTTGGAGTGCTGTTTGCTATATATATTGGTTGCTTGTGTGCTTAATAGAGGATTTTGGGATGCTTTAGCATTGCCATGTCCACCTAGGCTAGTGTAGCTAGCTGTTTAGTTTCATATCCCTTGATGCATATAGTTGGGGACGTTTTCTAATTCTTACCTATTGCTTTTCTTCAGATGGCGAGGACTCGCAACCGGAGGGATGGCAATGATGAGGAGGAGAACAATGGAGTACCTCAGAACAACAATGGGCAAGGATCTACTCAGGGAGCTATCAACATCGAGCAGCTATTGGCCATGCAAAACCAGCTCATGCAGACCATGATACAGACTATGGGACAGCTGCAGGCTGGCAATATCAACAATCAGTCCTACATGCCTCCACCGCCACCCCCACCTCCTCATAACCGATTGGGAGAGTTTATGAGGACTAGGCCACCAACCTTTGCTCAAGCCGCAGACCCTATGGATGCGGATGATTGGCTCAAGTCCGTGGAGAAGAAGCTAGCCATTGTCCAATGCAGTGACCGGGAGAAGGTGCTATTTGCTTCTCATCAACTCGTTGGAGCAGCTGCAGATTGGTGGGATTCTTATTGCAATGCTCATGAGAACCAAGAGAGAATTACCTGGGCGGAATTCAAGGAGAGTTTCCGTTCTCATTATGTGCCGGAAGGTGTTATGCTCTTGAAGAGGCAAGAATTTGAGAACTTGAGACAAGGAAGATCAAGCGTGAGTGAATACCTCAATAAATTCACTCAACTCTCAAGATATGCATCTGAGGATGTTAGCCGGGACAGCCGGAAGCAATACTTGTTCATGAGGGGATTGAACAATACGATCCAAGTGCAATTGCTCAACTGTGATTATGTCAATTTTCAGAAGCTTGTGGACAAAGTAATTGTGGTCGAGAACAAGATCCGTGAGATGGAGCAAGAAATCAAGAGGAAGGCGTCATATCAAGGACAACAACAAGGAAGTAATGTGCGCCCTCGCTTTGCGCCACCAAATGCGCCTCATTACAGCTCCTCTATTCCTGCTCAGCGCCCTGGATATGCACCGCGCCCAACTCAGTTTGTGCAGCAGCGCCCTGTCATGCAAGCACCTAGGCCTCCGACGCCTTATGCACCTCGTGCTGATTTTCCTGGAGCCAATGCTCAAAACCAAGCTCGTCCCAATAATTCTGGTGGAGTTAAGAAGTGCTATACTTGTGGAGAAGCTGGACACTTTGCACATCAATGTCCTAAGTCGGGCCTTGGTCAAGGAAGCAATGCATCGAGGCAAAACCCAAGACCTAATGGAGGACAACCACAAGGAAGCCGTGGACAGCAGAATTTTGCTCGTGGCAACGTGAACCATGTCTCTACGGAGGAGGCTCAACAAGCGGATGACGTGGTCATTGGTATGTTTCTCGCCAACTCCAACCCCGCGACTATGTTATTTGATTCTGGAGCATCACATTCATTCATTGCATCGAAGTATGTTGCCAAGTATAGTTTGCCTATCTCTCATATGAAGTTTACTCTGTTGGTTAAGTCTCCTGGAGGAGAGATGAGGACAAATATAGTATGTCCAAATGTAAGCCTTAGAATAAGGGGGGTAGACTTCTCCGCCAACCTCATTGTTTTAGATTCTTAAGGGTTGGATATTATACTTGGTATGGACTGGTTGAGGAAGCACAATGGAGTTATTGGATGTGCCACAAAGACGGTGAAGTTGACTAATGAAGAAGGGATCACCGTAGAATTTGAAGCAACCCAACATGCACCGAAGCAATTAGAGCTGAATCATATGGACGGTGTCGCAATTGAGGAGATTCCGGTGGTGTGTGAATTTTTGGATGTTTTTCCGGACGAGTTGCCAGGTATGCCACCCGATCGAGACATTGAGTTTGTTATCGATTTAATACCTGGAACTGCACCTATAGCTAAGAGGCCATATAGGATGCCTCCTATGGAATTAGCGGAGCTCAAGAAACAAATTCAAGAGCAATTAGAGAAGGGTTTTATTCGCCCTAGCTCTTCACCTTGGGGAGCGCCCGTTCTATTCGTGGACAAGAAGGATGGATCCCAAAGGATGTGCGTGGACTACCGAGCTCTCAACGAGGTAACAATCAAGAACAAGTATACCTTGCCCCGTATAGAGGATTTGTTTGATCAGATGAAAGGTGCCTGTGTGTTTTCCAAGATTGATTTGAGGTCAGGTTACTTTCAAATGAAGATTAGACCATCGGACATACCTAAGAAAGCTTTTAGAACGCGGTATGGATCTTATGAGTACACCGTGATGTCTTTTGGATTGACAAATGCACCTGCCTACTTTATGTACCTCATGAATAAGGTCTTCATGGAGTACTTAGATAAGTTCGTTGTGGTGTTTATTGATGATATTATGATCTACTCGAAGGATGAGAAGGAACATGAGGAACACTTGAGGCTTACGTTGCAAAAATTGAGGGAGCATCAATTGTATGCCAAGTTCAACAAGTGCCAGTTTTGGTTGAAAGAGGTGCCATTTTTGGGTCATATAATCTCAGGAGGAGGAGTATCGGTTGACCCCAGAAAAGTGAGAGACGTGTTGAAGTGGGAACCGCCGCAAAATGTCAAGGAAATAAGGAGTTTTCTTGGGATGGCTGGATATTACCGTAGATTCATCAAGGATTTTTCCAAGATAGCCAAGCCCATGACGGAGTTGCTAATGAAGGGAAAGGCATTCCAATGGACTCAAGCTTGTCAAGAGAGTTTTGAGGAGTTGAAGAAGCGGTTGACAACAGCCCCAGTTTTGGTATTGCCGGATGTAAGCAAGAGTTTTGACATTTATTGCGATGCATCAAGACAAGGGCTTGGATGTGTATTGATGCAAGAAGGTCAAGTGGTCGCCTATGCGTCAAGACAATTGAAGAAACATGAGCAGAATTACCCCACGCATGATTTAGAACTTGCAGCCGTGGTACATGCATTGAAGGTTTGGAGACACTATATTCTTGGACATAGGTGTGAAATTTATACGGATCATAAGAGTTTGAAGTATATTTTCACACAAACGGATCTGAACTTGAGGCAACGAAGATGGTTAGAGCTCATCAAAGATTATGATTTGGGGATCAACTATCATCCGGGAAAAGCCAACGTAGTGGCCGATGCTTTGAGTAGGAAAGGAGTAAGTCATCAACTTACCGTTCGAGAGTTACCATTCGAGTTATGTAAGGAGTTTGAAAGGTTGAACCTCGGGTTTGTAAATGAGATGGAGATGATGGAGTTAAATCCAACCTTGGAGCAAGAAATTCGAGAAGCACAAACCACGGATGAGGATATCAAGGAAATCAAGGAAAGGATCGAAGAAGGGAGAGAATTGAGATTTGACGAGGATGAACATGGTACCTTATGGCTTGGAAAGAGAATCGTTGTGCCTAATGTAAAGCATATTCGGGAGACAATATTAAAGGAGGCACATGACTCGCCTTACTCGATTCACCCCGGTTGTACGAAGATGTACAAGGACTTGAAGACTTGCTATTGGTGGGATAGCATGAAAAAGGACATAGCCGAACATGTTGCATTGTGTGATGTGTGTCAACGAGTCAAGGCGGAACATCAAAGGCCGGCCGGACTATTGCAACCGTTGAAGATTCCGGAATGGAAGTGGGAAGAAATTGGTATGGACTTCATAGTTGGGTTACCGCATACTCAGTCCGGGTATGACTCAATTTGGGTAATTGTGGATCGCTTAACTAAGTCAGCTCATTTTGTCCCTGTGAAGACTAAGTATACAGCTGCACGATTGGCCGAAATATACATGGAGCATATTGTATGTCGACATGGAGTCCCTAAGAAGATAATCTCGGATAGAGGTTCTCAATTTACCTCCAGATTTTGGCAAAAATTGCATGAAGCTTTGGGAATGAGGTTGAATTTTAGTTCAGCATATCATCCTCAAACGGATGGACAAACTGAGAGGACCAATCAGATTTTGGAGGACATGTTAAGAGCTTGTGCTTTAAAGCATGGGAAAAGTTGGGACAAAAGCTTGCCATACGCAGAATTTTCATACAACAATAGTTACCAAGCAAGCTTGAAAATGTCACCATATGAAGCGCTTTATGGGAGGAAGTGTAGGACACCTTTATTCTGGAATGAGGCAGGAGAAACTCAAGTATTTGGTCCGGATGTGTTGCAAGAAGCCGAAAAGCAAGTCCAAATAATTCGTGAAAACTTGAGGGCTGCCCAATCAAGGCAAAAAGGCTATGCGGATAATAGGAGAAGGAAATTAGCCTTTGAAATAGGAGATTTTGTTTACCTCAAGGTGTCACCAATGAGAGGTCATAAGAGGTTTAACATAAGAGGCAAGCTCGCACCTCGTTATATTGGACCATTCGAGATTTTGGACAAAAGAGGAGAAGTAGCATATAAGTTGGAGATGCCAGCTCATCTTTCATACGTACATGATGTGTTTCATGTTTCCCAGCTCAAGAAGTGTTTGAGAGTACCGGAAGAACAAGTGCCAATGGAAGAATTGGAACTAGAGGAAGATTTAACGTATGCCGAGCAACCGGTCAAAATCTTGGAAACCAAGGAGAGAGTCACAAGGAACAAGGTGATTCGATGGTGTAAAGTCCAATGGAAGCACCATACCGAAAAAGAAGCAACTTGGGAGTTAGAGGATGATCTCAAAAAGGAATTTCCCTATCTCTTCTCTTCCGCGTCGAATCTCGAGGGCGAGATTCATTTTAAGGGGGGTAGGTTTGTAACACCCTCATTTTCATGCATCATGCCCTACATGCACTCATATACATTTTTAACATTAGCCCACAACAAGAGGAACGAGTTTAAAATTGATTTGGAGCAAAACCGCACTTAAAACGCAGGAAAGTGCGGACTAGTCCGATTTTACTGAGGACTAGTCTGATTTCTCTCTGACTAAAAACGGACTTGTCCGTTTTTGCAGCAGATTAGTCCGATAATTGCCTCTGGACAACAACGGACTTGTCCGATTTTGTGCGGACTAGTCCGATATTCCATGAATCCTTGAAAATTTGCTAAGTCCCTGGACTTTTCCGGACTAGTCCGGTGTCCCAGCGGACTTGTCCGTTTTCCTTTCTGACTAAGATCGGACTTGTCCGATTTTTGGCCAGACTTGTCCGATTTTCTCTCTGGACGACTTCGGACTAGTCCGGTCCTGTCCGGACTTGTCCGATATTTCGTGACTCCGAGATTGACCTTTTGTTTTACGACTTGTTTCTTGGGTTCACGTCAAGTGGGCCTAGGGACGTCGTGCCCAACTCTTTTAGAGCCCATGTGGGACTCTAAACCGGCCTCTACTCATGCTAAACTCGAAATCCATCTAACCCTAGCCTCCACGTCTATATAAACAACCCCACCCCTTGGTTTGACATCTATTTGCCACTTTTCCACCCACCCAAACCCTAGTTTGTGGGGAGCCACCATCAAGGAGGGAGGAGAAGATCCCAAGCAAGAGGAAGAAGAGGAGGAAACGAAGGAGGATCAAGATCTCCACCAAGTTTCGTCCTTCACCACCAATTCATCCCCAAGTTCATCACCAACCCTAGATCATCAAGATCCGAGTGTTACCTCCAAGTTTCTTGGTTCATTGGAGTTCTAAACACCTGGTATACCTTCTATTCTCTTTTCCTTATGTGAATTCAACCCCTAATCTCCGAATTTACGTCGATCTAGAAAACCCTAATCTGTTGATCTCGTCAAGTGCGGACTTGTCCGGTCCCAAGCGGACTAGTCCGATCTTTCTGGTTAAATTGTGTTGAATTAATTCTAAAATTTGATCTAATCAACCCCAAACCTGTATAAACTTGTTAAAAGCTATTAGAACTAGTTAGTGATCTTTAAAAGCAATCTAGTAACAAGTTCTACCTTGCATTTGCATCAATCATGCATGTCATGACATATTGAGTAATATTTGTGCACTCTTTGATTGTGTTTCTTGTCTTGTATGTTTATTGTGTGGATTAGACGGATTTGCGCTAGAAAGTGCCGCGGAGGATCTACAGCATCAAGAGTTTGAAGGCTTTGACCCTAATCAACAGCAAGAGCAAGGCAAGTGTCCTTGAAGCATATTGATCCTGTTTTAAAATAAATGTTTTGTTTGCAAAACTGCATGCTGTGTCAATCTGATGGGAATTCTATGGTAGGAAGTTTACGAGATTTGCTAAACCACCCTTGTCACCTGGAATTTATGGTAGAGAGTCGGGAAGGGTTTTTACCTTTTTTGCTTCGCTTAATCAACTGGGAAACAACTATATCACTCAATTTAATTATGCATGGATGAGATTATGGTTAACATGAATTGGTTAAACATGGTATGGTAACAGATGATCTAAGCAAGCCTGGTGTGTGGATGGGTTGGATGTTACGGTGGTCTGCTTGCTTTAGATCTAAGGACCGGTTCATGCGAGAATAAGCCAGGACTACAGTGCCACCACGAGGCCAAGTATGGGTGCGGCGTAGCTGATTAATTAGGGCTTTGCCAGTGCTGTTTGGACCATTGTGGATGCTCGGGGAAAGGGTAGTCGGTTTGGGTTTGTTGATGATTGGTGGGACTACCCTGGGATCCGAATGGCTCAAGAGGGGGCCCTTGGTTGAAGATGTGCTCTGCGGGAGACATCGCCACCGGTGAAACCTCAGTGGGGTCTAAATAGGCTAGTAATCCCTTTGTAAAAGCTATTTTGTGATCTCTTGGCCACACACCAACGGAAGTGTGTAATGTGACCGACGGGTCATGGGCATAAGGGAGGTTCTTAGTCGCCGAAGGGTGATGAAATCACGAACACGTGGGTAAAGAGGTACAAACTCTGCAGAGTTAACTAAAACTATCATGATAGCCGTGCTCCCGGTTATGAGCACCTGAACAACTTCCATGATTAGAGAGAAATCGGGATTTGGGATGGTTATGGTTTCGTAATGGCTATGGTTTGGTAATGGTTATGGATGGTTATGGATTAATTTCTGAACATGGTCATTGACAATGGTGAAATCTGGAATTATTGATGATGGTAATGAATTCAGTTTGGTATTATGGTATTACTTATGATTATGATGGGTTTATTTCACATACATGTAATGTATTGCTTTTCAAATGTTTTACTGTACTTTTCAGCACTTTACCATTATTATCGTCATCATTTGAATAAGCCACATGTCATACTTTCCACACTTGCTGAGTACGACATGTACTCACTCTTGCAATCCCCACCCCAACAGTTGCAGGTCAGGATTGGGAGTTTAATGGCGATAATGCGGAGTTCTAGGCCGTGTCTACCGTCAGCTTTGCCTGTGGTGTTGATTGGAGCTGCGCGTATATACCCTGTCGCTTATGCTGCATAGTTGCTTTAGTTTGCTTAATTAGTTTATTTCCGCTGCATTAGTTGAACTTGTCATTAATATTCATTAGAGCTTGTATTCGAGGATTTAATGAATTGTGTAATAAGAGTACTTATTTAGTAATTTGAGCTATGGTAATTTCCTGTATATCCTTTTGTGATTTCACTCGTGTATGTGTGATGAACATCCTGGGCACACATATGCGTTAGCTTGGTTCATTTTCGGAACCGGGCGCCACAGTCTTTTTGCAGGAGGAGAATATGGTGGTCAGGTACTTGAGGATCCCACTAGCTGATCCTCTCCGAGGGGCTTCCCTAGAGGTAGGGACAGCCCTAGCACCACTTCTTGATCTTGCCGGTGCCTCGGGACTGGAGGCCGGCGAGGGAGTAGCCTGGACACTCACTGGTTGAGGCTTCTGAGGCCTCAAAGGAGTGTGCTCCACATCCTTCACGAACTCAATACCTGTGACTTTCTCAATCATATACATGAGGTAGGGAGCATAGCCACATGACCTGTTAGGCGTGCAGGATATGTTGACCATATCATTCCAAATGTATTCCGCCACATCAAATGGGCGGTCCTTGCTTATGACTCTCATTAGGGTTCGGAGGTAACCCTGCATGCTCCCAGCATCTCCATCTTTAGGAGCAATAGTCTTCGTCAGCACTCTGTGGAGGACCACAAAGAATGGTTTCATGTTCTTTGTAGAGGGAGGGACATACTTTGAGTTCGGCTCATATAGGAATTTCATCCTATCCTTCTCCATGACACCTATGTTGTGGATGATCAGCCTGTCATGTCCAGAGGTGTCCAGATGGAGCAGATTAGCAAAGTCCTCTTGAGTGATACTATACTTAGATCCGTGTGTCATCCAAGTAACACTCTCTTCATCCTCACTTGAGAAGTGGCAAGTTGCAAAGAACTGTGCAATCACTTCATCATTCCAGTTATGCCTGAAGGCAAAGAGATCCTCCAGGCCATGCCTCTCAACTGCTGCAATGACTTCATCAAAAGCGGAGCACTTCTTCTTCTCAAGGTGTGCCCAGTCAATCCACTGACTGCGCACCACGGGGGTCTTCATCGGTAGATACACCGATTTTTAGAAGTCTGCATGGAAGTTGCACCAAAACCTTCCATCGACAGCTTGCTTTGGCCTGCCATACCAGTCAATGCTTCTGAACTTGGCTGCAGAATCACTACCCTTGCCGTTGAACTTCTCCTCAGTAGGGTCCCGGACCCCTTCCCTGGGAGCATGGAGCTTCAAGGGCCCGACTGGCCCCGTTGCTATCCCCTTGCCCTTGCCCTTGTCTTGGCGGGCACTTGCCGAGCTAGGGCCACCACCAGCCTTAGAGGCTGGCACCTTGGAGGCCGGCTTCTTCGCTAGCACTTTCCTCCGAACCTGAGGAGGGGAAGGAGCAAGCTTGGAGGGTCTTTCTTGGCGCTTCTTGCCACGACCCGTCGAGGACCGAGGTGCCACCTCGTGGTCCAACTCGACATCAAAGTCAGAGATTTCGTTGTTTGAGCTCGACATGATCTGAGAATGATTTTGCAAGAATGATTGAAAGTGATACAAGGCATAGGTATGAAAAGATAGCAATGAATTGCATTGAGGAATTGAAAAATTAGGTTTTCTGTTCAGAAACATCGGACTTGTCCGGTGCACAGGCACAGACTAGTCCGGAGGACCGGACTTGTCTGTGCATGGACCGGACTAGTCCGGTGCTCATCCTCAAAAACCTAACAGATTAGTCAAGGGATGATTCCTAATGCAAATCTAGTCTAGCATACACGTAGTACATCAAATAAGCATGTATCTATTGAAGGATGCTAGGCTATACGATCAACAATGGAGAAAAACAAGATTTCTAGGGTTTTGAAGAAGGTTACAGAAGAAATTGATTGAAGCTTGAAGGTTTGGGGGTTGGAGGCCGGACAAGTCTGCTAGCTTCAATCCCCAAGAGGTCAAGCTTGATCTCCACCCAAATGTGGACTTTTTCGACGGAGGGAGCAGAGAATCGCCTTGGTAGCTCGAGCGCAAGAGAGAGGAAGGCGTGAGCAAATGTGGGGATGAGAAAATTAGGGTTTGGTGGCGGCCAGGGTTATGGACACGAAAAATCGCACAAGTCCGGACATGACCGGACTAGTCTGAAGTCATCCAGAGAGCTATATCGGACTAGTCCGTGGTCTATCGGACTAGTCCAGTCTAACCGGCACTCTACGGACTAGTCTGCAAGAGCGGACTAGTCCGGGTAACCACAGACTAGTCCGTGGTCACCAGGAGAAATTGCATAGCCCATTCATATATATTTGAAGGTTCATTAATAGAGAATAGGTGGGACAAAACAAATCAATTAATCTTGATGAATTTGACCAGTAAGCATTCAACAATCACACAATGGTCATAATTCATCAAGATCTAATAATTGACATAGTTTTTCGAGAAAAAATGAAGAGGGATGATTTTCACAATTCAGTCAAAATTTTGAAGAGGTCATACAGGTATGCAAGTTTTCAAGCCACACTCTGAGAATCCAGGATATTTAGTTCATTTCGGAGTTCGCAAAAACGCTTTTCATCAAGTGGATTGGTGAATATGTCGGCCAATTGTTTTTGGGTGTTGACATGTGAGATGGTAATGTCTCCTTTCATGGAATGGTCTCTCAGGAAATGATGTCTTATGTCTATGTGTTTAGTTCTAGAGTGCTCAACTGGATTGTTGGCTATTTTAATGGCACTCTCATTGTCACAAAGGAGAGGAATACGGTTCAAATTGTAACCGTAATCCCTTAGAGTTTGTCGCATCCAAAGGAGTTGTGCACAACAACTCCCGGCTGCAACATACTCCGCTTCGGCTGTGGATAAAGCAATGGAATTTTGTTTCTTGGATGACCAAGAAACTAAGGATCTCCCTAGGAATTGGCATGTGCCAGAGGTGATTTTTCTATCTACTTTGCACCCGGCATAATCTGCATCGGAGTAACCAATGAGATTGAATTTTGAGCCTTTTGGGTACCAAAGACACGGTTGGGTGTATGAACTAAATACCTCAAGATACTTTTTACGGCTGTCAAGTGACATTCCTTAGGGTTGGCTTGAAATCGTGCACACAAACATACACTCTACATAATATCTGGCCTAGATGCACATAAGTAAAGTAGAGATCCAATCATGGAGCGATATACCTTTTGATCGACGCTAGGTCCATCTTCATTGAGATCCAAGTGGCCATTCGTTGCCATGGGGGTCTTTATGGGCTTTGCCTTGTCCATGCCAAACTTCTTGAGTATGTTCTGCGTATACTTGGTTTGGCTTATGAACGTTCCTTCCCTTTGTTGCCGCACTTGGAATCCCAAAAAGTATTTTAATTCTCCCATCATTGACATTTCAAACCTGTCTGTCATGATTTTGCTAAATTCCTCACAAAAGGATTGATTAGTTGATCCAAAAATTATATCATCAACATAAATTTGACAAATAAAAAGATCATTATCTAAGTTCTTTGTAAATAATGTATAATCTACTTTGCCAATTTGAAAACCATTCTCAATTAAGAAATCTCTAAGACACTCATACCAAGCTCTAGGAGCTTGTTTGAGGCCGTAGAGAGCCTTACGCAATTTATATACGCGGTCGTGGAACTCTTCGTCTTCAAATTCGGGTGGTTGCTCCACGTACACCTCTTCCTTGATCGGTCCATTGAGGAAGGCGCTTTTCACGTCCATTTGATACAGCTTGAAATCATGGTGAGTAGCATATGCAAGTAATATTCTAATAGATTCAAGCCTAGCTACTGGAGCAAAAGTCTCATCGAAATCCTAACCTTGGACTTGTGAGTACCCTTTGTCCACAAGTCGCGCCTTGTTTCTTGTTACCACTCCGTGTTCGTCTTGTTTGTTGCGGAAGACCCACTTGGTGCCCACTATGTTTGCATTGGGTCTTGCCACAAGTTCCCACACCTCGTTCCTCTTGAAGTTGTTCAATTCTTCTTGCATTGCCACCACCCAGTCCGGATCCTTCAATGCATCCTCAATCCTGCGTGGTTCCAAAAAGGAGACAAACGAGTAATGCTCACAAAAGTTAGCTATGCAAGATCTAGTGGTTACTCCCTTTTGGATGTCACCGATGATGTTGTCGATTGGGTGATCCCTTTGAATGCATTGGTGTACTGGGGCACTTGGGGAGTTTTGTCTTCATGATCGTTTTCTTCTCCCCCTGATTGGTTGCCCTCGTTGACTTGTTGATCATCTTCATACTCTCGTGCTTGTGTTGAAGCTCCCCCTTGATTGTTGGTTTCCTCTTGTGGTTCATTTTCCTCATTTATGTGTGAAGGTGACTCTTGTGGTCGAACTTCACCTAGAGCCATTCTTTTCAATGCTAGACAAGGAGCTTCTTCTTTACCTAATTCACATGGATCAAATTGCTCCTTTTGGGAGCCGTTAGCCTCATCGAACACCACGTCACGTGCTACTTCAACAAGTCCGGAGGACTTGTTGAAAACACGATAGGCGTAGGTGTTCGAATCGTAACCGAGCAAGAAACCTTCATCGGACTTCGAAGCGAACTTTGAAGTCCTGGGCTTCTTGTTCAGGATATAACACGGAGAACCGAAAACTCAAAAGTAAGAAATGTTTGGTTTGTTACCGGTGAGTAGCTCATAGGGAGTTTTCTTGAGTAGTCGATGAAGATAAAGCCGACTTGCGGCGTGGAAAGCGGTGTTAATCGCTTCCACCCAAAATCGATCCGAAGTCTTGTATTCATCGAGCATTGTTCTTGCCATCTCTATGTGTGTTCGGTTCTTCCTTTCGGCAACTCCATTTTGTTGTGGTGAATATGGCGCTGAAAATCGTGCTTGATGCCCTCTTCATCAAGGTACTCCTCCACTTGTATGTTCTTGAACTCCGTTCCATTGTCGCTTCGAATACTCTTGATTGACAATGAAAACTCATTTTGAGCTCGCTTGAAGAATTTCTTGAGTGTTCCTTGTGTTTCTGACTTATCATGCAAAAAGAAAACCCAAGTGAAGCGAGAAAAATCATCAATGATAACCAAACCGTATTTGTTACCGCTGATGCTTATGTAAGCAACTGGACCAAACAAGTTCATGTGAAGTAGTTCGAGCGGTCTTGTTGTAGTCATGATGTTCTTTGCGGGATGATGTGCTCCAACTTGCTTCCCGGCTTGGCACGCGCTACAAGGCCTGTCTTTCTCAAAAAAAAACATCTTTAAAACCTCGGATGTGATCGCCCTTGAGGAGTTTTTAAAGATTCCTCATACCAACATGCGCTAGCCGTCTATGCCACAGCCAACCCATGTTGGTTTTTGCAATCAAGCATGTGTCGAGTTCGGCTTTATCCTTGTTGAAGTCAACAAGGTAAAGCTTTCCCTTCAACATGCCCTTGAATGCAACGGAACCATCACTCCTCCTTGAGACGGTCACACCCTCGTTAGTGAACAAGCAATTATAACCTTTGTCACATAGTTGAGATATGGACAGCAGGTTATAATCCAAAGATTCAACATGTAAAACATGAGAAAGCGTGTGTTCAGAAGATATTGCAATTTTACCGGTACCGAGCACCTTTCCTTGACTATTATCTCTGAAGTAGATGCCTTCGTTTGGGTCCTCGTTTTCTTCATATTCCACGAACATCCTCCTTTCTCCGGTCATGTGGGTGGTGCATCCACTGTCTAGCACCCATTTGGATCCACCGGAGGAATAGGCCTGCAAAAACAAATTATGCTTTGGTTTTAGGTACCCAAGCTTGCTTGGGTCCTTGGAGGTTAGTTACAATACATTTGGGCACCCACACATGGGATTTTGTGTTCCCATGGCGTGGCCCAACATAATAAGCATAAACCTTACCAGGATTGCTTCTCATTAATACATAAGAGGCATCAAAAGTTTTAAATAGAAGCTGCTGTTGTTTATGAATCGTACTAGTCTGGGTGGCCGGACTTGTCCGGATGACCGGACTTGTCCGGACACCGACCGGACTAGTCCGGTATTCATGCGAGTTCAGTTTCTTATTCTTCAACTTATCAGTTTGAGAGGATCTTCCCTTCACAAAGGAGATCCTTCCCCTGTTATTCTTATGACTTCCAGCATGTTGCTTTTCATCATAAGAGTAACCATATTTGACATTTGGAGGTCTTTGGACCAAGTATGCACTACGTGCATAGTTGATCTTCTCCTTGTCAAATATTCCATACTGGGTAGGATTTTTATCCTTTGTGGAGGTTGACTTCTCCTTCAAACTGGTGTTGATTTTACTACATGTGCACATATGAACAAGATCAGTTTTAGTGGGTTGAGAAGGTGAACTTGAAGAGGAGGAAGGTTCACCTAGCTTGAGTGACTCGACTTGCACTTCAAGGATTTTGTTAACCTTGATCAGGTCAGCAAGTTGGTCCTTGATTGCAACATTTGAATCGGTTAACT
Organism: Tuctoria greenei; assembly: GCA_036927565.1. Lineage (NCBI taxonomy): Eukaryota > Viridiplantae > Streptophyta > Magnoliopsida > Poales > Poaceae > Tuctoria > Tuctoria greenei. Next base: position 37,524,145 of record JAYESD010000012.1, on the reverse strand, counting down.
CCAAGCAAGTTTTCTTGCTTGAAGCTAGCTCAAGCTCTAGTGAACCGTTTTTGTCCTTTTCAAGCTCTAGGAGTTTGTCAAGTTTGACATACTTCTCCTTTTGGGAGATAATCATGTCCTCTTGACGATCAATTAACCTCTCCTTCTCAACAATTTAGTCAAGTAAAAATCTCATTTTAGCAGCAGTTTTCCTATCTAGTCCATTTAGCATGTCCTCATCATCACCATCTAGTTCATCATCACTAGAGTAAGAATGCATGGAAGGGGTTTTGATGTTTACCTTGCGTTTACCTTCCTTTTCCATGAGACAAGTGCCATTTCCCTTCTTTGCACCGAGTGTGGGGAAGAGTGTGGATTTCTTGGATGTGCTTTCTATGGCTATGCTAGCCATCTCTTCTTCATCGGATGATGAGGACTCATCGTTTGAGTCCCACTCCTTCTCAATGTGTGCTTGTTCGGCTTGTTTCTTCTTCTTGAAGAATTTCTTAGGTTGAGGCTTGGTTTCTTTATTTTTCTTCTTGTTGTCCTCATACGAGCAATCGACTATAAAGTGGTTATACTCACCACAATTATAGCACGCCCGCCTCATCTTTGGCTTCGTCCTATCCTTGTACTTTCCTTCACTTGATTTTGTTCCTTGTATCTTCTTCATTATTCTCTTGAACTTTTTCATGAACAAAATCATATCCTCTTCATCTAGCTCACTACTCTCGTCATCACTGTCCTCCTCTAGTTGTGCTTCTCTTGCTTCTTTGGATAGAGGCTTGAGAGTAGATTTTAGGGCAACTCCTTTCTTCTTGGCCGAGGTGAGGTCGGTAATTTCTTTGACGTGCTTGGCTTGTTTCTCCATCATTTCAAAGTTGATAATTTTACCAAGCAATTCATCCGGAGTCATCGTTTTGTAACCGGGGCTTTCTCTGATCATTGAGCATAGCGTGACATTGCGAGGCATAAAAGCTCTAAGGATGAGCTTTACCACCTCGTGGTCATTCCACTTCTTGCTCCCATATGATCGAACCTTGTTGAAAAGTGTCTTCAATCGATTGTACATGTCCTGGGGTGACTCGTCTTCCTCAATTGCGAATCTTCCTAGTTCCCCTTTGATCATTTCAATTTTTGCCTCACGCACATGCCGGTCACCTTCATGTGCTGTTTGTAGTGTATCCCATATCTCCTTAGCAATTTCGAGTCCATCCACCTTGGTGAACTCGTCTCGACTGAGAGAGGAGGTGATTACGGCTGCGGCTTGAGCGTTTCTATGGATGGCCTGCTCTTGACTTGGGGTGAGCTCTTCGTCGTCATCCGGAATATCTATCCCTGTACATACAACATGCCATAAACTTGGGTTGAGGGAAATCAAATGCATCTTCATATTCTGCCTCCACAATCACTCCCATCGAAGTGTGGGGCTTTTCCAAGTGGGATAGATAAGTAGTGATTGTTATTGGAATTTAGACGATCATAATTAAAAGGATATCGGGAGTAGTCGGTGTGACTACTGCCCTTCTTCTTCTCTTCAACTTTCACTTTCCCTTTTGAAATTGCCTTCTTTCTGAGGAGCGCCTTTAGCTCCAGCGTCTCCTCATCGTCGTCCTTGAAGTCTTGAATGGCTTCGAGGTACTTCTCCAGTATTTAGGGCTTGTCGTTGTTGACTTCCTCTTGGTTGTTGATTTTGTGGACGTCCTTCATGTCCGACATGATCTCTTCGAGTGGTTAAACTCTTTCTTGAAGAACCTGCTCTGATACCAATTGAATGTAGGCCTAGAGGGGGGGGGGTGAATAGGCCTTTTGAATTTTTGTCGGATCCTGCAACACTCAACAACAAGTTCAATACCAGAGAAATCGGACTAGTCCAGTAAAGTGCGGACTAGTCCGGTGTTCACGGACTAAGTTGATCAAGATTAATCGATTAGGTTGATTCTTTAATGTATGCAGCAGAAATATAGAATCAAACAACAGTTTAACAGTTATATATTGGATTGTATCACAATTAAGGCTTGTGTTCAACAATTTAATGTAAATTGAACAATGAGTATCAAACCCTAGAGTAAGTAGATCAATTTGAGTGATGAACACAAAAAGGACAAGACACTCGATTTATCCCGTGGTTCGGCTACCACGAAGGCAACCTACATCCACGTTGAGGAGCCCACTAAAGGACCGGGTCTTCTCCAACCCTACCCTCGTCGGATCGCCATGAAGGCCAACCCTCTTCCACTAATCACAAAGGGGTGAATAACCAAATTCAAGGGGTGTTCTCACACGTTGAGAGCTCCCTTAGATTACAAATCACAATGCCACCAAAAACACACTCAGAAATTACAATTGAAACGCAGGAGTGTGTTAGAGATTCAAACCAAGAGCTCAATGATGTGTGCCAAGTGTCTCTCCAATGATCTAGAAGTGATCCTCAAAGGATTGATCGATTTTGCACTTAATTTCGTGGAGAGAGGTGGTTTCTGAGTCTCTTGGGAGGTGTGACGGCGCTAGGGTTCGAGAGATTTTAAAAGTGAGCTGTGCATCTCTATTTATATGGGGTTTCTAAAAGTGACCGTTAGGGTTCAGAAAGATCGGACTAGTCCGTGGTGGTCACCGGACTAGTCCGATGTGCTGTGTGTAGCAAACCCTAAGTGTCCCGAAATATCGGACTAGTCCGGTCGAAAATGGACTTGTCCGATTTCACTACTAGAAATCTTCGGACTAGTCCGATAGCCATCGGACTTGTCCGGACATATGAAATCCTAAGTGTGTTGGATGACAAGTCCGCACTTGGAGGACTTGTCCGATTTAGATCAGTGGGTATTTCGGACTAGTCCGTGTAAACATCGGACTTGTCCGAAGTGGATCAAAATGAATATCGGACTAGTCCGGTTAACAACGGACTTGTCCGATTTTGTGTGACTTGTGAAGTGTGTTGAGGACTAGTCCGCCCTGGGGAGGACTAGTCCGACTCAAGTCAGAAAGATATCGGACTAGTCCGACAGATATCAGACTTGTCCGATCTGGTGCAGAAAGGATATCGGACTAGTCCAGTTGATATCAGACTAGTCCGATCCTGTGTAACTTTGTGCAATATGTGTGTGTGCTTAAATATGATTGAGCTCTTGTGTGTGTTTCCTTAACACACTCCATACACAATAATCTACTATTTCTTTTCCTTGAGCTCAAGTTCACTTTGCTCCTCATTATCCCTTCTTTTTGGTATTTTGCTCATTTTTCATTATTGGCCTGCATTCATCTCAACAAAAAGGTTAGGATCCCAATTGCTTGTCATAAATCATCCAAAACCCACAAGGGAGTCCTAGATGCACTTTCAATGAATATCAAACTCCTAGGAAATTTTGGGCTGATGCGTTAGCAACCGCTTGTTATGTCTCAAATCATGTTTTCTTGCGTGCTAAGCTAGGTAAAACACCATATGAGCTTCGGTTTGGACATAGGCCTAGTGTTACACACTTTTGGGTCTTTGGATGCAAATGCTTTGTTAAGAAACATGGTAATCTTGAAAAATTTGAACCTAGATCCATTGATGGCATCTTCTTGGTTATCCATCTCATACTAGAGGCTACCGTGTGCTTTTACATGACACTAACAAAATTGTGGAGACTTGTGAAGTATATTTTGATGAAGCTAGCCCAGGTACTAGCTCCGGTGTTGCATCACCAGATCCGTATCCTCCGGGAGAGGGTATTTTCAAAGATGAAGAAGAGCCGGTGATACTGCCTGGTAGTTCCAAAGTTGACACGTGTCCAGCTCCGGACATTGAACAAGCTCCGGCTATCACCTATGCTAGTCCTGATTGTCCACAAGTCACAAGCTCATCAATCTACGATGAACCTAATGAAGAAGAAGCTTGTGAGACATCTGTTCCCCTATGTTTTTACAAAGATCAGCCCCCACAACAGATGATTGGAAGCTTGCACGAACGAGTCACACGGTCCAGGTTTTGCGATCCAAACTTTCATGCTCATTCTGCTTTTGTTGCTTCTTTTTAACCCAAAGATATATCACACGCACTCACTAATGGATCTTGGATTATTGCCATGCAAGAAGAGTTAGAAAATTTTGAATGAAATAATGTTTGGAAACTTGTACCTCCACCTCTAGGTCACACTTTAATTGGAACTAAATGGGTATATAAAAATAAACAAAGTGAGGATGGGGTTGTGGTTAGGAATAAGGCTAGGTTGGTTGCTCAAGGTTTCACTCAAGTTGAAGGTCTAGATTTTGATGAAACTTTTGCTCCTGTCGCTAGATTAGAAGCCATAAGAATTTTGTTAGCTTTTGCAGCATCTAAAAGTTTTTAAGCTATATCAAATGGATGTTAAAATATTTTCTTAATGGCTACATAGGTGAGGAGGTTTATGTCAAACAACCACCGGGTTTTGAAAATCCAAATTTTCCTAATCATGTTTACAAACTATCCAAAGCCTTATACGGTCTCAAACAATCCCCTAGAGCATGGTATGATAGGCTAAAAACATTCTTACTTGAAAAGTGGTTTACCATGGGCAAGGTTGATAAAACTCTTTTTGTGCTTAAGCATGGCAATGACTCATTATTCGTTCAAGTGTATGTGGATGATATTATCTTTGGTGGTGCTTCTCATGATCTTGTGTCCAAGTTTTCAGCAATGATGAGTTCCGAATTTGAAATGAGTATGATGGGTGAACTTACTTACTTTTTGGGGCTGCAAATCAAGCAAACCAAGGAGGGTAGCTTTGTGCATCAAACGAAGTATACCAAAGACCTCCTAAGGCGCTTCAACATGGACAAAAGCAAGCCTCTTTGGACACCAATGGGAACAGCAACAACACTTGAACTTGATGAAGATGGTGAATCCGTGGATCAAAAAGAATATAGAAGCATGATCGGATCACTTTTGTACCTCACGGCATCAAGACCGGACATACAATTCAGCGTATGTCTTTGTGCACGGTTTCAAGCTTCCCCGCGTGTTTCACATCGTCAAGCCGTCAAAAGGATTCTCAGGTACTTACATGGAACCCAAGAATTTGGCATTTTTCTTCCTTCTTCCTCAACCGTTACTTTGAAAGCTTTTTCGAATGTTGATTTTGGGGGTTGTAGGATTGATAGGAAAAGTACTTCCGGTGCTTGTCATTTTCTTGGTAATTCTCTTGTTGCTTGGTCCTCTAGAAAACAAAATTCAGTTGCACAATCCACAGCCGAATCTGAATATGTAGCTGCTGCTAGTGCTTGCTCACAAATTCTTAGGATTGTTCAAACACTTAAGGACTATGGGGTTGATCTAGATAGTATTCCACTGTTTTGTGATAACACTAGTGCCATTTGCATTGCTAAAAACCCCGTGCAACATTCTAGAACTAAGCACATTGACATTAGGTATCACTTTCTCCGAGATAATGTTGAAAAAGGAAACATTGTGCTTCACCATGTAGATACCGAACAACAATTGGCTGACATTTTTACAAAACCTTTGGATTTCACTCGTTTTTGTTACATTCGTAGTGAAATAGGGGTTATGCATCCTTATGGCTTAAATTGAGGGGGAGTTTTTGAAACTTTGGAAGTCTTTGTGTGAATCTAAAATTAAAATAATATGAGCATAGTATTTCATACATATATGACTCTGTGATTCCTTTTACATGCTGAAAGTTCTTACTACATTACTCGTGTTATACATTTTGTAGTTTTTGCCATGTCTAGTAATTGGAATAATTACTTACACTAAATCTAGTCATGGTCGAACTTTCTTGCTGTTTTGAACTTGTTGCATGCTCACAAATGCTTTTAATCATTAAGAATTTATCAAATAATCAACTCACATGTTGAGTTTTTATGAACAAATATAAATTGAGAAAAGATCAAAAGAATATGCTTGCATCGCACTTCTTCTTTTGAGATGGCTTGTCATTGCACTTAGATGTGAACTTGGAAGAAGTTGTGTATGACTAAAACCGTGTCCTTAAGCTTCTGATTGTCAAATGACATAGGCTTGGCTTGGTTGGTTAGAATAAGGCAGATGCGCATGTAATCTCTTGCAAATATCATATGATCTAAATTTATGCTTTGAAAAATAAAAAAATGCAGCAACTAGTGTCATGCTATCAGGTTTTGAAATAGTTAAGTTTGTGAGATCATGACTTGCTTAAATTGAAAATTACATATGATCTCTAGCATGGCTTACACTACTTTATGTATCTCATTGATGTGATAGTGTAAGTTGCTTGATAGTATGACTTGGATGAGCTTTGTTTTATATGTATATGTTATAATATGCTCATAACAATTAAACTTTCTCTTTTACCTTGCTGAATACATTGTCAAAGGGGGAGAGATTAATCACACATTCAAAATGGGAAAGAGAATGTGCATAAAGGGGGAGAGATAAAGGGGGAGAGATATGTGAATTTTGAATTTTGAATTTTTGCTTTTCTTCTCATTTTATTTCTGATTTACAAAAGGGGAGAAATTGTCTTCAAAACTTTTATGTGAATAAGCCAATGTTCGGATTTTAAATGGTGTTGCCAATGCATTCATCAAGGGGGAGATTGTAAGACCTATATGTGCTGAATACATTGGCTTGTAGTGAATACACTTGGCTTTGATGATAAAAGTTTTAAATATCACCAAAACACCTTTTTGTCAAGGTCTGACTCTAGCTCTGAGCTACAGCAAGGTCCGACGGTAGGTCTGGCTTGGTTTGAATAGCTCCGATTACGTTCGATGCTAGGTCCGACTTCTTGGTAAGGTCCGACCAGCTTTGTTAAGCTCCGGTGAGCTTTATCCTTAGCTCCGGCATGTCTTTGATAGCTCCGACATGTTTTTGATAGCTCCGACATGTCTTTGATAGCTCCAACGTGTTTTTTGCTAAGCTCCGAGTTGATTTTTCTAGCTCCGGCTTTTGGGTTTACTAGTTCCGACTAGTTCTGGTTAGCTCTGGCGCTAGATCCTGCTAGTTTTGTAAGATCCGGCAGGAGCTTGGTTGTAATAGTTTTGGTAAGCTCCGGCGCTAGGTTCTACTAGCTTTTGTTAGCTCCGGCTCAATTTCCGGATTGCTCTGGCAAGGTCCATAACTTGACTGTAGTGCTTCTGCTTTTCATTTGCAATGTTTCGTACTTGCTTTACATCTCTGGAAAGATTGCTTAGTATTCATTTGCTAAGTTTTTGGTGTGTTTTGGTTGATATGGATGATATCGTGTTACTGTGGTTTTGCAACATTCTTATGTGAGGTTCTCACGTAAGGTGTTGTGTTCGGAACTAACTTGAGTCAAGTCGAGGACTTGGGCTCGTATGGATTGGTTGTTTATTCATGTGCAGGTGTTGCTTGAGTTCAAGACATGGCTGGTGATGGTATCCATTGGACTAGTCTCAGGGAGGAGATGAGGTTCCAACAACCAAGTTCGGGAGGAACTGTGGTTGAGCTGATCAGGAGGTCGCGCAGGATGATTGAATCAAGGGCAGTGCATATGAAGGATATTGAACGTCGAAGGAAGGCGTTCACACGTATTCATGCGGTGCATGACGTGGCAACATGGTTCCGAAGATGGGATAAGGAAGGAAAGATATGGTTGGAAGGATCGCATCGTACCGGTTGATGACTTTGGCTGCGACGGAGTCGGTTATGGCTCGTTATGGAAAGTATCGAGTTGGTTATGATAGGATTTCGTGTGGGTCACGAATTTGAGTTGTTTAGGAATGTGGGATACATTCCTAATGTGTTTGGAAGTCTTAAGATTGCTTCTATCCGCGTATAGAAGAATCTTGAGCAGTTATGGAAAGTTACGATTCATGATCTGAGTAGGATTGGAGTCCTAGTTGGTATTGGGTTGGCCTAAGGGCTGGTTATATAAGCAAGGCAGCCCAGAGCTCGTGGTGCACCTCTTTGGGGCTGTTCCTCTTGTGTTCCATTGAATAAAATTCGTAGTTTGAAGGAACTTTTGTGCCTTGTTCGTCCGACTTGTTCCAGACAAGTTTTACTCGTCGAGTTTCTGGACAGCACTACCTTTCGTTGGTGGTTTTATCATAACTCGAGTTTTACAGATCCTATTGACGTGATTCTTTTTGGGTTGTCTTCACAACTTGATTTTCCATCATATGTAAAAATTTCACGGTCATTGGATTTGTGGTCTATGATCTACACCAGTTTCTTTGCAGCGTTCCAGAACTGTTTTTTCTCGGGTAGGGCAGATTGACCTTGTTTGATCTTTCGATCATAGCTTGAGTTTTTTCTCGACGGATTTGAGTGATTCCTTTTGTGTTGTCTTCGTGACTTGATTCTCTCGTATCTCCATCACTTTTGTCACGGTGAAACACATTTAGATTAGTCTCACACACGATTTCTTTAAGAGATCGTTTTTCTGCCGAAGTGGTTGGCGTTTAATTGTTTCCGCTGCATAAGATTTTTAAATCTACCATTCACCCCCCCTCTAGTAGATTTTCACGTGCTCTTCGATCCTACACTTACCTATTGCTTTTCTTCAATTGGTGAGGACTCGCAACCAGAGGGATGGCAATGATGAGGAGGAGAACCATGGAGTACCTCAAAACAACAATGGGCAAGGACCTGCTCATGGAGCTATCAACATTGAGCAGCTATTGGCTATGCAAAACCAGCTCATGCAGACCATGATACAAACAATGGGACAGCTGCAGGCTGGCAATATCAACAATCAGCCCCACATGCCACCCCCGCCTCCTCATAACCGATTGGGAGAGTTTATGAGGACTAGGCCTCCGAACTTTGCTCAAGCTGCTGACCCTATGGATGCGGATGATTGGCTCAAGTCCGTGGAGAAGAAGCTAGCTATTGTCTGATGCAGTGACCGGGAGAAGGTCTTGTTTGCTTCTCATCAACTAGTTGGAGCAGCTGCGGATTGGTGGGATGCTTATTGCAATGCTCATGAGAACCAAGAGAGAATTACTTGGGCCGAATTCAAGGAGAATTTTCATTCTCATTATGTGCCGGAGGGTGTTATGATCTTGAAGAGGCAAGAATTTGAGAATTTAAGGCAAGGAAAATCATGTGTGAGTGAATATCTCAATAAGTTCACTCAACTCTCAAGATATGCACCTGAGGATGTTAGTCGGGACATCCGGAAGCAATACTTGTTCATGAGGGGCTTGAACTATGAAATCCAAGTGCAACTACTCAATTGTGACTATGCAAATTTTCAGAAGCTTGTGGACAAAGCGATTGTGGTTGAGAACAAGATTCGTGAGATGGAGCAAGACAATAAGAGAAAGGTGCCATATCAAGGACAGCAACAAGGAAGTAATGTGCACCCTCGCTTTGCGCCGCCCAATGTGCCTTACTTCAGCCCTTCTATTCCTTCTCAGTGCCCTGGTTATGCACCACGCCCAACTAAGTTTATGTAGCAGCGCCCTGTCATGCAAGCACCTAGGCCTCCAATGCCTTATGTGCCTCGTGCTAATTTTCCTGCTGCAAGTGCTCAAAACCAAGCTCGTCCCAATAATTCTGGTGGAGTTAAGAAGTGTTATACTTGTGGAGAAGCTGGACACTTTGCGCATCAATGTCCTAAGTCAGGCCTTGGTCAAGGAAGCAATGCTCCGAGGCAAAGCCCAGGACCCAATGGAGGACAACCACAAGGGAACCGTGGACAGCAGAATTTTGCTCGTGGCAATGTGAACCATGTCTCTACGGAGGATGCTCAACAAGCGGATGACGTGGTCATTGGTATGTTTCTCGCCAACTCCAACCCCGCGACTATGTTATTTGATTCTGGAGCATCGCCATTCATTCATTGCATCAAAGTATGTTGCCAAGTATAGTTTGCCTATCTCTCATATGAAGTTTACTCTATTAGTTATGTCTCCTGGAGGAGAGATGAGGACAAATATAGTATGTCCAAAAGTAAGCCTTAGAATAAGGGGGGTAGACTTCTCCGCCAACCTCATTGTTTTGGATTCTCAAGGGTTGGACATTATACTTGGTATGGACTGGCTGAGGAAGCACAATGGAGTTATTGAGTGTGCCACGAAGACGGTGAAGTTGACCAACGAAGAAGGGATCACTGTAGAATTTGAAGCATCTCAAACCGCACCGAAGCAATTGGAGTTGAATCATATGGACGATGCCGCAATTGAGGAGATTCCGGTGGTGTGTGAATTTTTGGATGTTTTTCCGAACGAGTTGCCAGGTATGCCACCCGATCGAGATATTGAGTTTGTTATTGATTTAATACCTGGAACTGCACCTATAGCTAATAGGCCTTATAGGATGCCTCCTTTGGAATTAGCGGAGCTCAAGAAGCAAATTCAAGAGAAATTAGAGAAGGGTTTTATTCGCCCTAGCTCTTCGCCTTGGGGAGCGCCCGTTCTATTTGTGGACAAGAAGGATGGATCCCCTGTAATCTTAACTTTTGCTACTCATTCTCATTTTGGATTGTAATGACATTATCACTATGCTATCACCCAATGTTACGTTTATGTGAACTTTATTGCCTATCTTGTCATTATTGATTCCATTGAAGATCATTCTAGTCAAATATGTGTGATGATGCTAATTTAAAATCTGAGATGCATACTTCACTCCACTTTTTACGTGCCAACACTTGCATCACAAGTAGACAGCCCACCATAATGCACAAATATATAAGCCTCCCATAGACTTCATTCTTGTGCATCTAACTTATTGCAAATCATCTATGCACACACTTAGAAGGAGCTCCTTATACACATGTGTGTTATGAAAATTATCTTAACCATTTTTATCAAAAACCTTAATGTGTTGTCATCAAATCACCAAAAGGGGGAGATTGAAAGTGCATCTAGGCTAATCTCCATGGGTTTTGATGATTAATGACAACACTTAAGGGACTAATGAGTTTTTCAAGTGTAAGCACTGGTGATTGAAAGATGGACTTCATTGTATGCACTCAAAAAGGGAAAAAGACAAGAAAATGTGAGGAACTCGAAGAATGGAACTTGAGTGATTAAATTCTTTGTGTCGAGTTTAGTCACTTAGATTGAGTGTGTTCAATGAGACAAAGTGTTAGAATCTCCTAAGAGCTCATAGTCCAAGCTAGACTAGATTGAGAGATGAGTTGAAGCAGCCCTAAGGACAGGGCCACACTTGTCCGGGCTGGAAGGCCGAACTAGTCTGGACACATCGGACTGATCTGATGTTAGGTGGACCAAAGTGTTCTGTGTAAGTTCGGACTTGTCAGTTATGGGATGGACTAGTCCGGTATGAGTGTGTCTGTGTCCTTCTGTGTGACGCCCGGTTCCGAAAATGAACCAAGCTAACGCATATGTGTGCCCAGGATGTTCAACACACATACACGAGTGATTCACAAATGATAAACAGATAATTACCACAGCTCAAATTATTAAATAAGTACTCTTATTACATAATTCATTATATCCTCGAATACAAGCTCTAATGAATATTAATGACAGGTTCAACTAATGCAGCGGAAATAAACTAATTAAACAACTAAGCAAACTAAGCAAAAGAGATAGCGCAGCTCCATGCAACACCACAGGCAAAGCTGACGGTAGACACGGCCTAGAACTCCGCATTATCGCCATTAAACTCACAGTCCTGACCTGCAACTATTTGGGTGGGGGATTGCAAGAGTGAGTACATGTCGTACTCAACAAGTGTGGAAAGTATGACATGTGGCTGATTCAAATGACGACAATAATAATGGCTAAGTGCTGAAAAGTACAGTAAAACCATTTGGAAAGCAATACATTATATGTATGTGAAGTAATCCCACCATAAACCATGTAACCATAATAATACCAGTCCGTAATTCACCATTACCAATAACCATAATCAATGTCATAAACTATAATTCCATCCATAACCATAACCATAATCTTAATATCAACCATAACCATTACAAAACCATAACCATTCCAAATCCCAATTTCCCTCTAATCATGGAAGTTGTCCAGGCGCTCATAACCGGGAGCACGGCTATCATGATAGTTTTAGTTAACTCTGCAGAGTTTGTACCTCTTTACCCACGTGTTCGTGATTTCATCACCTTTTGGCGACTAAGAATCTCCCTTATGCCCATGACCCGTCGGTCATATTGCACACTTCCGTTGGTGTGTGGCCAAGAGATCACAAAATAGCCTTTACAAAGGGATTACTAGCCTATTTAGACCCCATTGAGGTTTCACCGGTGGCGATGCCTCCAACTGAGCACATCTTCAACCAAGGGCCCCCTCTTGAGCCATTCGGATCCCAGGGTAGTCCCACCAATCATCAACAAACCCAATCCGACTACCCCTTCCCCGAGCATCCACAATGGTCCAAACAGCACTAGCAAAGCCCTAATTAATCAGCTACGCCGCACCCATACTTGGCCTCGTGGTGGCACTGTAGTCCTGGTTTATTCTCGCATGAACCGGTCCTTAGATCTAAAGCAAGCAAACCACCATAACATCCAACCCATCCACATACCAGGCTTGCTTAGATCAACCATTATCATACCATATTGACCAGTTCACATTAACCAGAATATCATTGATGCATAATTAAATGTGTAGTGTTGTTTTCCATCCCAATTAATTAAGCGAAGCAAAAAGGTAAAAACCCTTCCCGACTTTGTACCATGTATTCCAGGTGATAAGGGTGGTTTAACAATTCTAGTAAACTTCCTACCATAGGATTCCCATCAAATTGACACAGCATGCGGTTTTGAAACAAAACATTTATTTTAAAACAGGATCAATATGCTTCAAGGACACTTGCCTTGCTCCGACGGATGGGGTTGCTCAAGCGCTTCGAAATCTTGATTCTGAAAATCCTCGTACATGATCTCTTGAGCACTTCCCTCTACTCGTGATCACACATACAAGAATATGCATACAAATTAATATGATGCACACACTTTAATCAACATGCGATTATATGCATGCATGCAAGGTACAATAATTAATTAACTACGGTTGTCTATTAATTAGATGCAACTAGTTCATACGTGTTCATACGAGTTTACGGGGGGTTTTAGGGTAGATTAATGCTGCTGAAAATAAAAAGACAATGCAACTAAAATCAATTTATGTCTATTAGATCTAATGCGTCACTAAAATTCGGATCGGGAACGTGACCTACCGTAGATCTGATGGCTTGACGGTCGCGGGATGGGGACAATGCGTAGACGAAGTGGATGGCGCAGCAGTCCTTCGGCGGCATGACAACGGCGACGATCTCCGGCGGACGGTGGCACCCTCCTCTTTTTCTTCCTCTTCTTCCCCTCTTTATTTCTTCCTTTTCTTCCGTGGCGGCGCAACCTCTGTTCTCTGGAGTTTTTCTTCCTGTACCGGCGGCGGCGTTTTCTTCTCTGGGCGGCGACGGTTTCTGGGATGGGGAAAAACCTAGGGACCTACGGTCCTTTTTTTATAGGCGCTGGACCGCGTGGGCGAGCGGGAAAATCGGGCTGGCGCAGAGTCCGTGCGCGCTGTGTGGGAGCGGTTGGCGCGGAGGGCGGGAATCGGGCGGCGGGGCGATCGAGGCAAGGGCGGGAGGCCAGGGGGCTTCGGTGCGGGCGGCAGGCGGCGGGGCCAGGCGCCTCGGGCGCGGTGCTGGCGTGGGAGGCAGCGTCGGGCGGGGCCGGCTCAACGCGCGGGCGCGTGTGCGTGGGGGCGTCAGGCGGCAGGTGGCGCGCTGGTCGGCGCGCGTGCGTGCGTGGCCAGCTGGGCCGGTACGGCCTGGCCGGCGGATAGAGATTTTTTTTCTTTTTTTTTCAATACACTACTATTATTTTTTTATATGTTTTCTTTTTCTTTTTTATCCTTTTTATATCATTATTATTATAATATATTTTATTATTTATATTTTTCTTATTCATTTTATTTATTATTATTATTTTTTTATTTATATATTTATTATTATATAATTTGTTTATATATATTTCTTTTTATCTATTATTATTATTTTATACTTATTCCCTATTACAAGTTTTAGGCTATAATTATTATTTTCTATTTCTTCTTTTGCTACATACATTTGTATATACATCCTTTTATTATCTTTTTTTTGTTCCTACTAATGTTTAATGCATGATCATGTATGCAATGCATGATGCGAAAATTTAGGATGTTACAAACCTACCCCCCTTAAAGTGAATCTCGCCCTCGAGATTCGACAGCGTGGAGAAAAGATGCGGGAATTCTGCCTTCAGGTCTTCTTCACGTTCCCACGTAGCTTCAGCTTCGGTATGGTGTTTCCATTGCACCTTGCACCAACGGATCCTCTTATTTCTCGTGACCCTTTCCTTCACGTCCAAGATCTTGATAGGTTGCTCGACATAGGACAAATCCTTGTGAAGTTCTAACTCGTCCATCGGCACTTGTTCTTCCGGTACCCTGAGACACTTCTTGAGTTGAGACACGTGAAATACGTCGTGTACGTCTGAAAGATGAGCTGGCATCTCCAACTTATATGCTACTTCTCCTCTTTTGTCCAAAATCTTGAATGGTCCAATATAGCGAGGTGCGAGCTTGCCTCTTATGTTAAACCTCTTATGACCTCTCATAGGTGACACCTTGAGGTAAACAAAATCTCCTATTTCAAAGGCTAATTTCCTTCTCCTATTGTCCGCATAGCCTTTTTGTCTTGATTGGGCAGCCCTCAAGTTTTCACGAATTATCTGGACTTGCTTTTCAGCTTCTTGCAACACATCCGGACCAAATACTTGAGTTTCTCCTGTTTCATTCCAAAACAAAGGTGTCCTACACTTCCTCCCATAAAGCGCTTCATATAGTGACATTTTCAAACTTGCTTGGTAACTATTGTTGTATGAAAATTCTGCGTATGGCAAGCTTTCATCCCAACTTTTCCCATGCTTTAATGCACAAGCTCTTAACATGTCCTCCAAAATCTGATTTGTCCTCTCGGTTTGTCCGTCCGTTTGAGGATGATATGCTGAACTAAAATTCAACCTCGTTCCCAAAGCTTCATGCAATTTTTGCCAAAATCTGGAGGTAAATTGAGAACCTCTATCCGAGACTATCTTCTTCGGGACTCCATGTCGACACACAATATGCTCCATGTATATTTCGGCCAATCGTGCAGCTGTATATTTGGTCTTCACAGGGTCAAAATGAGCTGACTTGGTTAAGCGATCCACAATTACCCAAATTGAGTCATATCCGGACTGAGTACGTGGTAACCCAACTATGAAGTCCATTCCAATTTCTTCCCACTTCCATTCTGGAATCTTCAACGGTTGCAATAATCCGGCTGGCCTTTGATGTTCTGCCTTGACTCGTTGGCACACATCACACAGTGCTACGTATTCAGCTATGTCCTTCTTCATGCTATCCCACCAATAGCAAGTCTTCAAGTCTTTGTACATCTTTGTACAACCAGGGTGAATTGAGTAAGGCGAGTCATGTGCCTCCTTTAATATTGTCTCCCGAATATGCTTTTCATTAGGCACAACAATTCTCTTTCCAAGCCATAAGGTACCATGTTCGTCTTCATCAAATCTGAATTCTCTCCCTTCTTCGATTCTTTCCTTGATTTCCTTGATCTCCTCATCTGTGGTCTGTGCTTCTCGAATTTCTTGCTCCAGGGTCGGATTTAACTCCATTATCTCCATCTCATTTACAAACCCGAGGTTCAACCGTTCAAACTCCTTACATAACTCGGACGGTAACTCTCGAACTGTAAGTTGATGGCTTACTCCCTTTCTACTCAAAGCATCGGCCACTACATTGGCTTTTCCCGGATGATAGTTGATTCCCACATCATAATCCTTGATGAGCTCCAACCATCTTCGTTGCCTCAAATTCAGGTCTGTCTGTGTGAAAATATACTTAAGACTCTTGTGATCCGTATAAATTTCACACCTATGTCCAAGAATATAGTCTCTCCAAATCTTCAATGCATGTACCACGGCTGCAAGTTCTAGATCGTGTGTCGGGTAATTCTGCTCATGTTTCTTCAATTGTCTTGACGCATAGGCGACTACTTGACCTTCTTGCATCAATACACACCCAAGTCCTTGTCTCGATGCATCACAATAGATATCGAAACTCTTGCTTACATCCGGCAATACCAAAACTGGGGCTGTTGTCAACCTTTTCTTCAATTCCTCAAAACTATTCTGACAAGCTTCAGTCCATTGGAACGCCTTCCCCTTCATTAGCAATTCTGTCATGGGCTTGGCTATCTTGGAAAAGTCCTTGATGAATCGACGGTAATATCCAGCCATTCCAAGAAAACTCCTTATTTCCTTGACGTTTTGCGGTGGTTCCCACTTCAACACATCCCTCACTTTACCGGGGTCAACCGATACTCCTCCTCCGGAAATAATATGGCCTAAGAAGGAAACTTCCCGTAACCAAAATTGGCATTTACTGAACTTGGCGTACAATTGATGCTCCCTCAATTTCTGCAGCGTAAGCCTCAAGTGTTCCTCATGTTCCTTCTCATCCTTCGAGTAGATCATAATATCATCAATAAACACCACGACAAACTTATCCAAGTACTCCATGAAGACTTTATTCATGAGGTACATAAAGTAGGCAGGCACATTTGTCAATCCAAAAGACATCACGGTGTACTCATAAGATCCATACCGTGTCCTAAAAGCTGTCTTGGGTATGCCCGACGGTCTAATCTTCATTTGAAAGTATCCCGACCTCAAATCAATCTTAGAGAAGACACAAGCACCCTTCATCTGATCAAACAAATCCTCTATACGGGGCAAGGTGTACTTGTTCTTGATGGTCACCTCGTTGAGAGCTCGGTAATCCACGCACATCCTTTGGGATCCGTCCTTCTTGTCCACAAATAGAACGGGCGCTCCCCAAGGTGAAGAACTAGGGCGAATAAAACCCTTCTCTAATTGCTCTTGAATTTGCTTCTTGAGCTCCGCTAATTCCATAGGAGGCATCCTATACGGCCTCTTAGCTATAGGTGCAGTTCCAGGTATTAAATCAATAACAAACTCAATGTCTCGATCAGGTGGCATACCTGGCAACTCATCCGGAAACACATCCAAAAATTCACACACTACCGGAATCTCCTCAATTGCAGCACCGTCCATATGATTCAGCTCCAATTGCTTCGGTGCGGTTTGAGATGCTTCAAATTCTACGGTGATCCCTTCCTCATTGGTCAACTTCACCGTCTTCGTGGCACACTCAATAACTCCATTGTGCTTCCTTAACCAGTCCATACCAAGTATAATGTCCAATCCTTGAGAATCCAAAACTATAAGGTTGGCGGAGAAGTCTACCCCCCTTATTCTAAGGCTTACTTTTGGACATACTATATTTGTCCTCATCTCTCCTCCAGGAGACTTAACCAACAGAGTCAACTTCATATGAGAGATAGGCAAACTATACTTGGCAACATACTTTGATGCAATGAATGAATGCGATGCTCCAGAATCAAATAACATAGTCGCGGGATTGGAGTTGGCGAGAAACATACCAATGACCACGTCATCCGCTTGTTGAGCATCCCCCGTAGAGACATGGTTCACGTTACCACGAGCAAAGTTCTGCTGTCCACGGCTTCCTTGTGGCTGTCCTCCATTAGGTCTTGGGTTTTGCCTCGGCGCATTGCTTCCTTGACCAAGGCCTGACTTAGGACATTGATTCGCAAAGTGTCCAGCTTCTCCACAAGTATAGCACCTCTTAACTCCACCAGAATTATTGGGACAGGCTTGGTTTTGAACATTTGCAGCAGGAAAATCAGCACGAGGTGCATAAGGCATTGGAGGCCTAGGTGCTTGCATAACAGGGCGCTGCTGCACCAACTGAGTTGGGCGTGATGTATAACCAGGGCGCTGAGCAGGAATAGAGGAGCTGTAATAGGGTGCAGTGGGTGGTGCAAAGCGGGGGCGCACATTACTTCCTTGTTGCTATCCTTGATACGTCGCCTTCCTCTTGATTTCTTGCTCCATCTCACGGATCTTGTTCTCAACCACAATTGCTTTGTCCACAAGCTTCTGAAAATTGACATAATCACAATTGAGCAATTGCACTTGGATCTCATTGTTCAAGCCCCTCATGAACAAGTATTGTTTCCGGCTGTCCCGACTAACATCTTCAGGCGCATATCTTGAGAGTTGAGTGAACTTGTTGAGATATTCACTCACGCTTGATTTTCCTTGCCTTAAATTCTCGAATTCTTGTCTCTTCAAGATCATAACACCTTCCGGCACATAATGAGAACGAATGTTCTCTTTGAATTCTGCCCAAGTGATCCTCTCTTGATCCTCATGAGCATTGCAATAAGAATCCCACCAATCTGCGGCTGCTCCAACGAGTTGATGAGAAGAAAATAGGACTTTCTCCCGGTCACTGCATTGGACAATAGCTAGCTTCTTCTCCACGGACTTGAGCCAATCATCTGCATCCATAGGGTCTGCGGCTTGAGCAAAGGTTGGAGGCCTAGTCCTCATAAACTCTCCCAATCGGTTATGAGGAGGCGGGGGTGGCGAGGGAGGCATGTGGGGCTGATTGTTGTTATTGCCAGCCTGCAGCTGTCCCATTGTTTGTATCATGGTCTGCATGAGCTGGTTTTGCATAGCTAGTAGCTGCTCGATATTGATGGCTCCATGAGCAGGTCCTTGCCCATTGTTGTTCTGAGGTACTCCATGGTTCTCCTCCTCATCATTGACATCCCTCTGGTTGCGAGTCCTCACCATCTGAAGGAGAGCAATAGGTAAGAATTTAGAAACGTCCCCAATTAAATGCATCAAGGGATATGAAGCTAACCAACTAGCTAGCCTACGTGGACATGGCAATGCTAAAGCATCCCAAAATCCTCTATTCAACACAGAAGCAAACAATATATATAGCAAACATCACTCCAAGAAAAAACACATCGATTTCTGAGTGCTCCTATGTGCTCTAAAGTGTCCATTCTATCTAGGCTGCATCCTACGGTCAACCTGTGGCTCTGATACCAATCTGTGACGCCCGGTTCCGAAAATGAACCAAGCTAATGCATATGTGTGCCCAGGATGTTCAACACACATACACGAGTGATTCACAAATGATAAACAGATAATTACCACAGCTCAAATTATTAAATAAGTACTCTTATTACATAATTCATTATATCCTCGAATACAAGCTCTAGTGAATATTAATGACAGGTTCAACTAATGCAGCGGAAATAAACTAATTAAGCAACTAAGCAAACTAAGCAAAAGGGATAGCGCAGCTCCATGCAACACCACAGGCAAAGCTGACGGTAGACACGACCTAGAACTCCGCATTATCGCCATTAAACTCACAGTCCTGACCTGCAACTGTTGGGGTGGGGGATTGCAAGAGTGAGTACATGTCGTACTCAGCAAGTGTGGAAAGTATGACATGTGGCTGATTCAAATGACGACAATAATAATGGCTAAGTGCTGAAAAGTACAGTAAAACCATTTGGAAAGCAATATATTATATATATGTGAAGTAATCCCATCATAAACCATGTAACCATAATAATACCAGTCCATAATTCACCATTACCAATAACCATAATCATTGTCATAAACTATAATTCCATCCATAACCATAACCATAATCATAATATCAACCATAACCATTACCAAACCATAACCATTCCAAATCCCAATTTCCTTCTAATCATGGAAGTTGTCCAGGCGCTCATAACCGGGAGCACGGCTATCATGATAGTTTTAGTTAACTCTGCAGAGTTTGTACCTCTTTACCCACGTGTTCGTGATTTCATCACCTTTTGGCGACTAAGAATCTCCCTTATGCCCATGACCCGTCGGTCATATTGCACACTTCCGTTGGTGTGTGGCCAAGAGATCACAAAATAGCCTTTACAAAGGGATTACTAGCCTATTTAGACCCCACTGAGGTTTCACTGGTGGTGATGCCTCCAACTGAGCACATCTTCAACCAAGGGCCCCCTCTTGAGCCATTCGGATCCCAGGGTAGTCCCACCAATCATCAACAAACCCAATCCGACTACCCCTTCCCCGAGCATCCACAATGGTCCAAACATCACTAGCAAAGCCCTAATTAATCAGCTACGCCGCACCCATACTTGGCCTCGTGGTGGCACTGTAGTCCTGGTTTATTCTCGCATGAACCGGTCCTTAGATCTAAAGCAAGCAAACCACCATAACATCCAACCCATCCACATACCAGGCTTGCTTAGATCACCCATTATCATACCATATTGAACAGTTCACATTAACCAGAATATCATTGATGCATAATTAAATGTGTAGTGTTCTTTTCCATCCCAATTAATTAAGCGAAGCAAAAAGGTAAAAACCCTTCCCGACTTTGTACCATGTATTCCAGGTGACAAGGGTGGTTTAACAATTCTAGTAAACTTCCTACCATAGGATTCCCATCAAATTGACACAGCATGCAGTTTTGCAAACAAAACATTTATTTTAAAACAGGATCAATATGCTTCAAGGACACTTGCCTTGCTCCGACGGATGGGGTTGCTCAAGCGCTTCGAAATCTTGATTCTGAAAATCCTCGTACACGATCTCTTGAGCACTTCCCTCTACTCGTGATCACACATACAAGAATATGCATACAAATTAATATGATGCACACACTTTAATCAACATGCGATGATATGCATGCATGCAAGGTACAATAATTAATTAACTATGGTTGTCTATTAATTAGATGCAACTAGTTCATACGTGTTCATACGAGTTTACGGGGGGTTTTAGGGTAGATTAATGCTGATGAAAATAAAAAGAAAATGCAACTAAAATCAATTTATGTCTATTAGATCTAATGCGTCACTAAAATCCGCATCGGGAACGTGACCTACCGTAGATCTGACGGCTTGACGGTCGCGGGATGGGGACAATGCGTAGACGAAGTGGATGGCGCAGCAGTCCTTCGGCGGCACGACGACGGCGACGATATCCGGCGGACGGTGGCACCCTCCTCTTTTTCTTCCTCTTCTTCCCCTCTTTTTTCTTCCTTTTCTTCCCTGGCGGCGCAGCCTCTGTTCTCTGGAGTTTTTCTTCCTATACCGGCGGCGGCGTTTTCTTCTCTGGGCGGCGGCAGTTTCTGGGATGGGGAAAAACCTAGGGACCTACGGTCCTTTTTTTATAGGCGCTGGACCGCGTGGGCGAGCGGGAAAATCGGGCTGGCGCGGAGTCTGTGCACTCTGCGCGGGAGCGGTTGGCGCGGAGGGCGGGAATCGGGCGGCGGGGCGATCGAGGCGAGGGCGGGAGGCCAGGGGGCTGCGGTGCGGGCGGCAGGCGGCGGGGCCAGGCACCTCGGGCGCGGTGCTGGCGTGGGAGGCAGCGTCGGGCGGGGCCGGCTCCACGCGCGGGCGCGTGTGCGTGGGGGCGTCAGGCGGCGGGTGGCGCGCTGGTCGGCGCGCGTGCGTGCGTGGCCGGCTGGGCCGGTACGGCCGGGCCGGCGGATAGAGATTTTTTTTCTCTTTTTTTTTCAATACACTACTATTATTTTTTTATATGTTTTCTTTTTCTTTTTTTATCCTTTTTATATCATTATTATTATAATATATTTTATTATTTATATTTTTCTTATTCATTTTATTTATTATTATTTTTTATATATATATTTATTATTATATAATTTGTTTATATATATTTCTTTTTATCTATTATTATTATTTTATACTTATTCCCTATTACAAGTTTTAGGCTATAATTATTATTTTCTATTTCTTCTTTTGCTACATACATTTGTATATACATCCTTTTATTATCTTTTTTTTGTTCCTACTAATGTTTAATGCATGATCATGTATGCAATGCATGATGCGAAAATTTAGGATGTTACATTCTGGGACTAAGTCCTCAAAGACCAGACTAGTCCGCCCAGGGGGTCGGACTGGTCCGCTTGGACAGACTAGTCCGTTTCAGTCCAGAAAAGTAGTTCAGACTGAGTTCGGACTGACAGATGTGGGGACCGGGGTCCACACATTCCAAGAATCGCATTGGGTGGTGCCGTGCGAAGCGACACCCAACAGCACACAAGAAAAACCATATAAAATAACTAACACAAATATTTTATTTCACAAGGTGATTCTCTTTTGCAACATAATATACAACGCAACGGAATATTTTATACTCACACTCTCAACTAACTATGCACAAGAGAAGCCGTCCATGCCCGCGAACGCTTCTCACTAGCAACACGAAGAAGAGAGCAGCGGCGAGGTTTCCGTGAGGGATACATTCGACAGGCTTGAGGTCTCACGGACAACCACAACATAAGCATAAGCTAATAATACCTGCAAAAAGCACAATAGAGCAACTGTGAGCTTGACGCTCTGCAAGACTTAACCGTCTCACCTAAGGCATGAAACTCTACATGCTGAAAACTCTAAATAACGGAAGCTGAATTTGCATAAAGGACACGTCTACAAGTGAATCCTTACTTTCATTTTTAGCATCAAGTTAAGGCTTAATAGAAATTCAATTTAGTTTGTACTACAACTATTGCATACAAGTTTGCAATACAATTATATATCAAGAAGTATCAAATTCCCATAAACCATGTTTACTTCTTACTACGTCAAGACTTAGTGTCAAAGTATGCTCAAATAACTGCGAGCGACGATGGTTGCAACCAATATACACCCGGACTGCATGACACGTACGTCATACTCGGAGTTGTGACAACACACTCCACTGATGTCGCACGCAACCTCCTTTCCCCAGATTTAACTACATCGAAATAGTTTGATCGACCCGAACAGCGAGCTCCCTCAAGGTGCACCTCCGCTGTGAGATGTTCATGAGCGAGTTGACTCCCACTCTACTAATAGCTGACAACTTAAGCCCATTGAAAAGGTTCCAACGTAGGATCCTCAAGGTACATCGGTTTCCTGGGTCCTATATAGCCAGTATGCACCCGATACATTTCAAACTTGTCCAATAGGGCCAGGCACGAGACGGGCCTTAATTGACACAGGCAGGACTATGCAGCTAGGGCCATGTCCTGCTGCATCCTATGTTCCTGCCCTGTCTCCAATTTATTAAAGTGAGTCCTCACAATTAAACTCATAATTCCAATCCAGTGTAAACCAAGTGCTAGTCTCGCGAGAAGGTTGCAACCTCTTGACTTCTACCGTTTCTTCCAACTAGACATTAAGCATAGCATATCTAAACATGGAGTATTAATCTACTCAAACCACTCTCTAGATTATTCTGGTCAGGCAATTGGGTTTCTTTGCACAAGACCTAATGCACAATACATCTCATCCATATAGTGTATAGAAATGAAAACTTTGCAAAATTTCTTAAATGCAAACCGGGGCTTGCCTTTCTGTTGAATAAATGACAGTGACAATCAGTTAGTACACTCCATCGAGAATTCACGCCACAGCAGAACCAATATATAAATCCTCTGCTCCGGGTTGTGTTTCTTGTTGGCCACCTTCGTCACGATCATTATCGAAATGATATACAAATAAGAGAATGCAATTTATTTAAGTAACAATTGAAGTTTATTATAACTCGAGAAGGATTAAAACTAGCTAGGAATAGAGGTTCTGTTTCTAGACTGCACAGCAACAGAGAGGAAACAAGATGAACTTAGGCAATGGGAATATGAAGTGAAATAGAAAATGTTTTGTACATAGAGATTTGATCTGAATTTATCCAGGTTCAACATATCCCCTGAGCCTGAGAAAATTACAGTGATTTCATATGGTCATGGAGGAATAACCAGGTAAGTTTCAGATACAGCAATTAAATATATTGGTCTACAAAATTAATTAAGTGTTTAGCCTTCTCTGAATTGTCATGGCCAAACAAAGGCTTTAGTATAGGTCAAACTAGGTTTTCTGGATAGGGGGATTCATATAGAGTCCAACACAATTGGTTTGACATTTTTCTAATCATTATACATGGAGATATGAAATTTACAAGTTCCTACATTATTCTGAAAATGTCTTTGTTATTTTTCCTATTTGCAGGGACATTGAAGAAGGAAGCACAATTTTCTATAGTAAATATGTGTTCTGAAATTTTTATTGTACATAAAAGATATTTAAATGAAGATTGTGGCAAAGTTTGAGAATTTTGTAATAAGGAAATCACCTGGAATTAATTCCTAATGATTTACATTGTGGGAATTATTAGGTAAAAACCCTGTACTTTCATAAAAAATAATTTGCACCACTGTAGAGTACTTGCCATGAGGAATCCAACAAAATTTATTTCACAATTTTTGGAAATTTCAACTGGCCATGGTGAGTTTCCAAAGATTGGGTAGTTTCTACAATTATTTCTATATTGGAAATTGGCTGAACCATTGACAATGGGCCCCACTATTTGAAATGGGCCACTGAGGTGGAAGCAACAGCCTGGGCCACAAGGTGCATGTAGCAGCCACACTCGATCCTAGCCGCAATTAGATCCAGGCAATGCCTTGTTAGGCTGACAGGTGGGCCATAGCCTCTCCTTCTTCAACCTTAGGCCCAGGGCAGGGGGCTGGCAGCACCCACAGTTGCCACGGCGGGGCCCCTCGCAGGCGGCCTTTCCCCTGTGTCTCCTTGCCCCAAAATGGCCGCTTGTGCCCAACTCTACACGGGAAGAACGCTAGTGTGGTCGAGGAGGGCCGGGATGGCCTTCCCACAGCGGCGGACCTAACTCCGGCGAGGTAACCCGGTGTACAGAGAGCACCATAGCGATCAGCATTTGATCGCACGACACCAGTAGGCGATGAGGAACAAGATCGGGGAGAAATTGACTGGAAAAAGGATTACACCGGTGACCTAGGTCACAAGCTTTGGAACTCGAAGAACAGAGCCTAGGATGTTTGATCATTTTCTCTGGTTTTTGATTTAGGGGGTTTGTATGGTCATGAGGAAGATCTTATCTAACTGAATTGAAAAATAATTATACATAGAATCCGAATTGTCTGGCGGAAATTTCCCCTGTTCTTGAGAACGGCCGAATCAAAAATTCGATCTCCGGCTAAATGGTGCTACTAACGGACTAGCAACTATGGGGATGACATGGTGGAGTTGTGGCAAACTTTGGAGCATTTTTTGTTGCGTGGAAGACGGGCCGAGATGACAGGGCAACCGAGAGCAGCACCCACGCCGTCGTTTTTGAGCTCCGGGAAAGAAGACGTTGTGCCCCGTGCAGTAGAGGAAGAAGGCAACAGGCAGCAGCTCAGGGAGGTTGAGGCCACGCCGGCGCACAGCCCTGCTGCATGAAGCTGGCTCGAGGATCCTTGCTGCAGCTGGACGATGGAGAACAGGGAGGCGGCCACCGTGACTCGAGCAAGCAGAGTGCAGCGCTGGAGCGAGCAGAGAGGAAATGAGTTGAGGAGCAAGCTTCTGAGCAACGATAAGGAAGAATTTTTCCTATCCTTAAGTATATTCATGTCTTATAGTCCTGGGCTGGTACATGGGATTTGCGTAATTTTGTGCATGGGACCTCATGGTCCGACTTCCTACTTACTCGAGGTATGAGCGTCCTGGCTCCCTGGTACTTAGCCGCAACACTGGGAGGCAAAACGCACAAGCTTAGGGTAAAGGACCAAGCTAAGCATGCTGTGCGCTCTGGACCTCCAGCTCGGCGTTGGCCGTTCGCAGGGAACCATATGGCACCACAAGGCCCCAAGTAAGAGGGTAGCCGTGAGGTTCCAAGACACCTTGCAGGTACCTCAAATACATTCACCTGTAGCAGGGTTGCATGACTGTACTAGGGGCGATACAGAAAAGATTTTACCAAATACACGAAGGCGATGTACGAAAGACGAGTCTAGTTTGATTGATCACAAAATTAATAGGTTAACGTCAGTGAGCATAAGAGGAAGCATATGGTAAGAAAGTGATTTCCTTATCATTGGTGTGCATAGAGATGAATTGGCTTTACAACAGGCAACAACCCACTCCAGTTGGCAAGGGAGGTAGAGTGTTCATGCTTAGGGCACAGGACCATGCTAAACGGCTGGACACTCGGGACTTGTCCCTCCCAGAGCTTGGTTGTCCTATATGGCGTTTCCTGGTACCATGACACCCCTACACTGTCCTACATTTAAGCTTACGGACATAACTTAAGGAGGTGTTCTATGTCCCAAGGGTCGAGGAGGGGCTCTCCTTCTTCCGTGTTGAGGTGGACACACCCAGGTCGGGATACTTGTATCACTCGGAAGGGGCCTTCCCAGATGGGGGAAAGTTTTTGCAAACCTTCTCAAGAGAGTATGCACTGCAGCACCAGGTCACCTGTCTTGAGTTCTCTACTCCGTACGAACCGCTCTTGGTAGCGCCTCAGCGCCTGTCGGTAACGTGCGTTCGGATGGTGGCGTGCCTCCTTGCTTCGTTGATGAGGCCGTCGTCTTCTCGTTGGATCTGGTTGTGCAAGACTTCATTGAACGCTCGGACTCTCAACGAACCCACAGTGATCTCTGGTGGGAGGACGGCCTCAGCCCAATATACCAGAAAGAAAGGTGTTTCTCCTATATCACGGCTAGGTGACGTTCGGCTTGCCCATACTGCACAGGGGAGCTTGTCGACCCACTTGGCACGATGCTTATCCAAGATATTATATGTGTGTGTCTTGAGGCCCCTAAGGATCTCAGCGTTGGTCCTTTCGACTTGTCTGTTGCTCTTTGGAGGAGCCACGGAAGGATAACAAACTTGGACACCAAGGTCTTTGTAGTAATCCTAGAAAGCTGCACTGGTGAACTGGGTCCCATTATCGGTTATGATCCTGTTCGGGACCCCGAACCTGCAGACAATTGACTTGATGAACTTGACTGCGGACTCCTTGTTTATGTTGATTACTAGGGCTGCCTCCGGCCACTTGGTTCACTTATCTATTGCGACGTAGAGGAACCGGTACCCTCCGACTGCGTCGGGGAAGGGTCCCAGGATATACAGCCCACATACCGCGAAAGGCCAGGAGGGCGGGATCATCTGTAGTGACTGTGCAGGGGTGTGGATTTGCTTGGCGTGAAACTGGCATGCCTTGCACTTCTTGACTAGCTCGACGGCGTCTTGTAGTGCTATTGGCCAGTAGAAACCATGACGGAAGGCTTTGCCAACTAGCGTGCGGGAGGCTGCGTGATTCCCACACTCTCCTTCGTGGATTTCTGCGAGCAAGTCGCGGCCTTCCTGCCGAGTTATGCATCGTAGCAGTACGCCGTTGGCACCACATCGGTGGAGATCACCTTCTATCAGCACGTAGCGTTTTGCCATCCTCGCAACCCTGTAAGCGGATGTTGGGTCCTTTGGGAGGAGATTGTCTTTCAGGTAGTCTTGGACCTCCGTGATCCACGCATCGGGAATGTCCTGGGCTTCCAGATCTCGGGTGCCAGGTGATTCGGGATCCCTGGTGATGCTCAAGAGCCTTGGTGGCCCCCATGGTCGTAGGGCTGCCGTGGTTGCCAGCTCTGTGGGGCTGGGCTCACCTTCTTCATTAGGCCTTGCTGGCCTAGTGATCGGCCGCACCAACCTCCTGCTGAAGACCCTTTCTGGAATGGGGGCTCCTGTGGATGCCATGGTTGACAGGGCATCATCGATGGAGTTGCCGGCGCGTGGCACATGGCAGAGATCCAAGGCCTTGAACCCAGCTTCTAGCTTCATGACATGTATCAGATATGCCGCAAGCTGCGGGTTGTTGCAGCAGCACTGCCCCTGGACTTGCTTGATGATCAGCTGGGAGTCTCCCTTGACCATCATCTGTTGGACACCAAGACCTCGCGCAGCTGTGAGCCCGAAGATGAGGGCCTCATACTCCGCCATGTTGTTGGTGGCCTTGAAGTCGAGGCGCACTGCGTACTTGGACTGCTCACCGGTTGATGAGGTGAGCAATACCCCGGCTCCTGCCCCTTGCTTCCTTGAGGATCCATCGAAGAAGAGTGTTCAGTGAGGTTCGGTAAGTACCGGAGTCCTGGGCTCTGGTTTACCGTTCTCTCTGCCCCCTGGGTTGCTCGGTGAGGCGGTCCATTCAGCAACAAAGTCCGCCAGAGCTTGATTCTTGATTGCATGTCGTGGCAAGAAATCAAGCTCGAAATCCGCTAATTCAGATGCCCACTTGGCGATGTTGTCGGTTGCGTTTGGGTTGAGCAGCACTGCTCCCAGTGGGAACGAAGTCACCACTGATACTCGGTGTGCCTGAAAATAATGGCGGAGCTTCCTCGATGCGATTAACACCGCATAGATCAGCTTGTGCACTTCAAGGTATCTTGTCTTTGCCTCATGCAGGACTTCACTGATGAAGTAGAATGGGCGTTGGATGGTCCGAGACTTTTACGGGGAATCCATCTCATCTTTTACCTTCTGCTTTAGGTCCAACAATTTCATGTCTCCAGGGACAGGTGCTTCCTTTAGGGGCTGGGGCCCAACTTCGGGGCCCCCTAGGGGGACCCGGTCATCCTCTGGGGGTTGGGACCCATAGGCTCTTTGGGCTTTGGGGCCCCCTAGGGGGACCCGGACGTCCTCTGGGGGCTGGGACCTAGAGGTTTCGTGGGCTCCGCGGCCCCCTAGGGGGACCCGGATGTCCTCTGGGGCTGGGACATAGAGGCTCCTTGGGCTCTGGGCTCACTAGGGGAACCTGGACGTCCTCTGGGGGCTGGGACCTAGAGGACCCTTGGGCTCCGGGGGCCCTTAGGGGGACCCGGATGTCCTCTGGGGGCTGGGACCTAGAGGCTCCTTGGACTCCGGGGCCCCCGAGGGGGATCCGAACGTCCTCTGGGGGCTGGGACCCAGAGGCTGCTCTGTTGCTGGGCCCCTGCGAGCTCCAAGCCCCGGGCTCAGAATCAGCTGCAGGGGCCCCTTCCTTTCGCCGGTGCAGCTGGTGACTCGCCCACTCTGGAACCAACACCATGCTTACCACTTCTTATGTGGCTGCGATGTAGAGGTACAGGGGCTACCTAGGCTCTGGTGCCACCATTATTGGCAGCGTCGTGATCTGCTGCTTTAGCTCGCGGAACGCCTTCTTCACTTCTTCGGTCCAAACGAATGGTCTGGCTGGCGCAGGTGCTTGAGGAACGAATGGGTCCGCTCAGCCAGCCTAGAGATAAACCGGCTGAGCGCTGCCAAACACCCTGCAAGCTTCTGTACATCCTTGATGCGGGCTGGGGGCCGCATCAGCTCTATCGCTTTGATCTTCTCTGGTTGGCCTCAATCCCTCGGTGTGAGACCAAGAAACCGAGGAGCTTCCCAGCTTTGACTCCGAACACGCATTTGTTGAGATTGAGCTTCGTGCATGTGGTTCGCAATCTATCAAAGTCTAGGGCGAGGTTCTTTAGTAATGATGTATGCAACTGGATTTTTACTACAATATCATCGACATATACCTCTACTAGGTCCCGAATGAGGTCCCTGAATGTTTTATGCATAGCTCGTACAAAGGTGGGGAGGGCATTCTTAAGAACGTAAGGCATGGAGGCATAGCAGTAAAGGCCATCTACGGTTATAAATGATGTATGTTCTTCGTCCTCTCTAGACATTGGGATTTTGTGGAACCCTGAATACGCATCTAGAAAGCATAGCATATCGCACCCTGAAGTTGAATCTATGATTTGATAAATTCTGGGGAGAGGGAAGGGATCTTTAGGACATGCCTTGTTGAGGTTGGTGTAGTCAATGCACATCCGAAGCTTACCACCAGCTTTGGGGACGACAACCAGATTGGCCAACCATCTGGGATGGTGGACTTCCCGTATGAATCCAGCATCGAGGAGCTTCTTGATCTCCTCACGAATGAAGTTCTGCCGCTCGATGGACTTCTTACGGGGCCTCTGTTGTTGCGGCCGTGCCTCGGGGTAGATCTTCAGACGGTGCTCAATCACTTCCCTGGGGATGCCCGACATCTGCGACGGTTGCCAGGCAAAGACATCGACGTTGGCTTGCAGGAAGGTAATGAGTGCCGATACCTGCTCGCCGTTGTAACACCCTCATTTTCATGCATCATGCCTTGCATGCACTCATATACGTGTTTAACATTAACCCACAACAAGAGGAACAAGTTTAAAATTGATTTGAAGCATTTAAAATTGATTTGGAACAAAACCGCACTTAAAACGCAGGAAAGTGCGGACGAGTCCGATTTTACTGAGGACTAGTCCGATTTCTCTCTGACTAAAAATGGACTTGTTTGTTTTTGCTGCGCACTAGTCCGATTTTAGGCCAGACTTGTCCGATTTTCTCACTGGACAACTTCAGACTAGTCCGGTCCTTTCCGGACTTGTCTGATATTTTGTGACTCCGAGTTGATATTTTGTTTTATGACTTGTTTCTTGGGTTTCACGTTAAGTGGGCCTAGGGACGTCGTGCCTAACTCTTTTAGAGCCCATGTGGGACTCTAAACCGGCCTCTACTCCTCTCAAACTCCAAATCTATCTAACCCTAGCCTCCACCTCTATATAAACAACCCCACCCCTTGGATTGACATCTATTTGCCACTTTTCCACCCCACCCAAACCCTAGTTCGTGGAGAGCCACCACCAAGGAGGGAGGAGAAGATTCCAAGCAAGAAGAAGAAGAGGAGGAAACGAAAGAGGACCAAGATCTCCACCAAGTTTTCATTCTCCATCACCAATTCGTCTCAAAGTTCATCACCAACCCTAGATCATCAAGATCCAAGTGTTACCTCCAAGTTTTTTGATTCATTGGAGTCCTAAACACCTGGTATACCTTCTATTCTCTTTTCCTTACATGAATTCAACACATAATCTCCAAATTCACGTCGATCTAGGAAACCCTAATCTGCTGATCTCGCTGAGTGCGGACTTGTCCGGTCCCTAGCGGACTAGTCCGATCTTTCTGGTTAAATTGTGTTGAATTAATTCTAAAATTTGATCTAATCGGATCCAAACCTGTATAAACTTGTTAAAAACTATTAGAACTAGTTAGTGATCATTAAAAGCAATCTAGTAACAAGTTCTACCTTGCATTTGCATTAATCATGCATGTCATGTCATATTGAGTAATATTTGTGCACTCTTTAATTGTGTTTCTTGTCTTGTATGTTTATTGTGTGGATTAGACGGATTTGCGCTAGAATGTGCCGCGGAGGATCTACAGCACCAAGAGTTTGAAGGCTTTGACGCTAATCAACAGCAAGAGCAAGGCAAGTGTCCTTGAAGCATATTGATCCTATTTTAAAATAAATGTTTTGTTTGCAAAACTGCATGTTGTGTCAAATTGATGGGGAACCCTATGATAGGAAGTTTAATAGCTTTGTTTAACCACCTTTGTCACCTGGGACATATGATAGAGAGTCGGGAAGGGTTTTTACCTTTTTGCTTCGCTTAATCAACTGGGATGGAAACAACTATACCACTCAATTTAACTATGCATGGATGAGATTATGATTAACATGAACTAGATAACATGATATGGTAATGGGTGATCTAAGCAAGACGGTACATGGATGGGTTGGATGCCATGGTGGTTTGCTTGCTTTAGATCTAAGGACCGGTTCATGCGAGAATAAGCCAGGACTACAGTGCCACCACGAGGCCAAGTATGGGTGCGGCGTAGCTGATTAATTAGGGCTTTGCTAGTACTGTTTGGACCATTGTGGATGCTCGGGGAAGGGGTAGTCGGATTGGGTTTGTTGATGATTGGTGGGACTATCCTGGGATCCGAATGGCTCAAGAGGGGGCCCTTGGTTGAAGATGTGCTCAGTTGGAGGCATCGCCACCGGTGAAACCTCAGTGGGGTCTAAATAGGCTAGTAATCCCTTTGTAAAGGCTATTTTGTGATCTCTTGGCCACACACCAACGGAAGTGTATAATGTGACCGACGGGTCATGGGCATAAGGGAGATTCTTAGTCACCGAAAGATGATTAAATCACAAACACGTGGGTAAAGTGGTACAAACTCTGCAGAGTTAAATAAAACTATCATGATAGCCGTGCTCCCGGTTATGAGCATCTAGACAACTTCCATGATTAGAGGGAAATTGGAATTTGGGATGGTTATGGATTTATTTCTGGTATTGAATATGGTTATTGGCAAATGGTGAAATCTGGAATTATTGATGAAGATGGTGAATTGTGGACTGGTATTATGGTATTACTTATGATTATGATGGGTTTACTTCACATACATATAATATATTGCTTTTAAAACGTTTTAATGTACTTTTCAGCACTTAACCATTATTATTGTCGACATTTGAATAAGACACATGTCATACATTCCACACTTGCTGAGTACGACATGTACTCACTCTTGCGATCCCCCCCCAACAGTTGCAGGTCAGGATTGAGAGTTTAATGGCGATAATGCGGAGTTCTAGGCCGTTTCTACCGTCAGCTTTGCCTGTGGTGTTATTGGAGCTGTGCTATACCCAATTGCTTATGCTGCCTAGCTGTTTAGTTTGCTTAATTAGTTTATTTCCGCTGCATTAGTTGAACTTGTCATAAATATTCATTAGAGCTTGTATCCGAGGATAATCTGGTTTGTGTAATAAAATTTTGTTAATTAATCTTGTTCTGTGGTAATTTTCTGTATACTCTTCTGTGATTGCACTCGTGTATGTGATGATCATCCTGGGCACACATATGCATTAGCTTGGTTGATTTTTCGGAACCGGGCATCACAGATTGGTATCAGAGCCACAGGTTGACCGTAGGATGCAGCCTAGATAGAATGGACACTTTAGAGCACATAGGAGCACTCAGGAATCGATGTGTTTTTGCTTGGAGTGCTGTTTGCTATATATATTGCTTGCTTGTGTGCTTAATAGAGGATTTTGGGATGCCTTAGCATTGCCATGTCCACCTAGGCTAGTGCATCTAGTTGTTTAGTTTCATATCCCTTGATGCATATAATTGGGGACATTTCTAATTCTTACCTATTGCTTTTCTTTAGATGGTGAGGACTCGCAACCAGAGGGATGGCAATGATGAGGAGGAGAACCATAGAGTACCTCAGAACAACAATGGGCAAGGTCCTGCTCATGGAGCTATCAACATTGAGCAGCTATTGGCTATGCTAAACCAGCTCATGCAGACCATGATACAAACAATGGGATAGTTGCAGGCTGGCAATATCAACAATCAGCCCCACATGCCTCCACCGCCACCCCCGCCTCCTCATAACCGATTGGGAGAGTTTATGAGGACTAGGCCGCCGACCTTTGCTCAAGCTGCTGACCCTATGGATGCGGATGATTGGCTCAAGTCCGTGGAGAAGAAGCTAGCTATTGTCCAATACAGTGACTGGGAGAAGGTCTTGTTTGCTTCTCATCAACTAGTTGGAGCAGCTGCGGATTGGTGGGATGCTTATTGCAATGCTCATTAGAACCAAGAGAGAATTACTTGGGCCAAATTCAAGGAGAATTTTCGTTCTCATTATGTGCCGGAGGATGTTATGATCATGAAGAGGCAAGAATTTGAGAATTTAAGGCAAGGAAAATCAAGCGTGAGTGAATATCTCAATAAGTTTACTCAACTCTCAAGGTACACGCCTGAGGATGTTAGTCGGGACAGCCGGAAGCAACATTTGTTCATGAGGGGCTTGAACAATGAAATCCAAGTGCAACTAATCAATTGTGACTATGCAAATTTTCAGAAGCTTGTGGACAAAGCGATTGTGGTTGAGAACAAGATTTGTGAGATGGAGCAAGACAATAAGAGAAAGGCGCCATATCAAGGACAACAACAAGGAAGTAATGTGCGCCCTTGCTTTGCGCCGCCCAATGCACCTTACTTCAGCCCTTCTATTCCTGCTCAGCGCCCTGGTTATGCACCAGGCCCAACTCAGTTTGTGCAGCAGCGCCCTGTCATGCAAGCACCTAGGCCTCCAATGCCTTATGTGCCTCGTGCTAATTTTCCTGCTGCAAGTGCTCAAAACCAAGCTCGTCCCAATAATTCTGGTGGAGTTAAGAAGTGTTATACTTGTGGAGAAGCTGGACACTTTGCGCATTTATGTCCTAAGTCAGGCCTTGGTCAAGGAAGCAATGCTCCGAGGCAAAACCCAAGACCCAATGGAGGACAACCACAAGGGAACTGTGGACAACAGAATTTTGCTCGTGGCAACGTGAACCATGTCTCTACGGAGGATGCTCAACAAACGGATGACGTGGTCATTGGTATGTTTCTCGCCAACTCCAACCCCGCGACTATGTTATTTGATTCTGGAGCATCGCATTCATTCATTGCATTGAAGTATGT
Source organism: Tuctoria greenei (assembly GCA_036927565.1). Taxonomy (NCBI): domain Eukaryota; kingdom Viridiplantae; phylum Streptophyta; class Magnoliopsida; order Poales; family Poaceae; genus Tuctoria; species Tuctoria greenei. Next base: position 37,490,089 of record JAYESD010000012.1, on the reverse strand, counting down.
TGCCAAGTATAGTTTGCCTATCTCTCATATGAAGTTTACTCTATTGGTTAAGTCTCCTGGAGGAGAGATGAGGACAAATATAGTATGTCCAAAAGTAAGCCTTAGAATAAGGGGGGTAGACTTATCCGCCAACCTCATTGTTTTGGATTCTCAAGGGTTGGATATTATACTTGGTATGGACTGGTTGAGGAAGCACAATGGAGTTATTGAGTGTGCCACGAAGACAGTGAAGTTGACCAACGAAGAAGGGATCACCGTAGAATTTGAAGCATCTCAAACCGCACCAAAGCAATTGGAGTTGAATCATATGGACAGTGCCGCAATTGAAGAGATTCCGGTAGTGTGTGAATTTTTGGATGTTTTTCCGGATGAGTTGCCAGGTATGCCACACGATCGAGACATTGAGTTTGTTATTGATTTAATACCTGGAACTGCACCTATAGCTAAGAGGCCGTATAGGATGCCTCCTATGGAATTAGCGGAGCTCAAGAAGCAAATTCAAGAGCAATTAGAGAAGGGTTTTATTCACCCTAGCTCTTCACCTTGGGGAGCGCCCGTGCTGTTCGTGGACAAGAAGGATGGATCCCAAAGGATGTGTGTGGATTACCGAGCTCTCAACGAGGTAACAATCAAGAACAAGTACACCTTGCCGCGCATAGAAGACTTGTTTGATCAGATGAAGGATGCTTGTGTCTTCTCTAAGATTGATTTGAGGTCGGGATACTTTCAAATGAAGATTAGACCATTGGACATACCCAAGACAGCTTTTAGAACATGGTATGGATCTTATGAGTACACCGTGATGTCATTTGGATTGACAAATGCGCCTGCCTACTTTATGTACCTCATGAATAAGGTCTTCATGGAGTACATGGATAAGTTCGTTGTGGTGTTTATTGATGACATTATGATCTACTCGAAGGATGAGAAAGAACATGAGGAACACTTGAGGCTTACATTGCAGAAATTGAGGGAGCGTCAATTGTATGCCAAGTTCAACAAGTGTCAGTTTTGGTTGAGAGGTGTCATTTTTGGGTCACATCATCTCAGGAGGAGTGTCGGTTGACCCCGGAAAAGTGAGAGACGTGTTGAAGTGGGAACCACCGCAAAATGTCAAGGAGATAAGAAGTTTTCTTGGGATGGCCGGATATTACCGTCGGTTTATCAAGGACTTCTCCAAGATAGCCAAGCCTATGACGGAGTTGCTAATGAAGGGAAAGGCTTTCCAATGGACTCAAGCTTGTAAAAATAGTTTTGAGGAGTTGAAGAAGAGGTTGACAACAGCCCCAATTTTGGTATTGCCGAACATGAGCAAGAGTTTTGATATTTATTGCGACGCATCAAGACAAGGGCTTGGATGTGTATTGATGCAAGAAGGTCAAGTGGTCGCCTATGCATCAAGACAATTAAAGAAACATGAGCATGATTACCCCACACACGATTTGGAACTCGCGGCCGTGGTACACGCATTGAAGATTTGGAGGCACTATATTCTTGGACATAGGTGTGAAATTTATACGGATCATAAGAGTTTGAAGTATATTTTCACACAAACGGATCTGAACTTGAGGCAACAAATGTGGTTGGAGCTCATCAAAGATTATGATTTGGGGATCGACTATCATCCGGGAAAGGCAATTGTAGTGGCCGATGCTTTGAGTAGAAAGGGAGTAAGTCACCAACTCACAGTTCGAGAGTTACCATTCGAGTTATGTAAGGAGTTTGAAAGGTTGAACCTCGGATTTGTAAATGAGACGGAGATGATGGAGTTAAACCCATCCTTGGAGCAAGAAATTCGAGAAGCACAAACCACGGATGAGGAGATCAAGGAAATCAAGGACAGGACCAAAGAATGGAGAGAATTCAGATTTGATGAAGACGAACATGGTACCTTATGGCTTGGAAAGAGAATCGTTGTGCCTAATGTGAAGCATATTCGGGAGATGATATTAATAGAGGCACATGACTCACCTTACTCAATTCACCCTGGTTGTACCAAGATGTACAAAGACTTGAAGACTAGCTATTGGTGGGATAGCATGAAGAAGGACATAGCTGAATACATAGCATTGTGTGATGTGTGCCAACGAGTCAAGGCGGAACATCAAAGGCCAGCTGGACTATTACAACCATTAAAGATTCCGGGTGGAAGTGGGAAGAAATTGGTATGGACTTCATAGTTGGGTTACCACGTACTCAGTCCGGGTATGACTCAATTTGGGTAATTGTGGATCGCTTAACCAAGTCAGCTCATTTTGTCCCTGTGAAGACCAAATATACAACTGCACGATTGGCCGAAATATACATGGAGCATATTGTGTGTCGACACGGAGTCCCAAAGAAGATCGTGTCGGATAGAGGTTCTCAATTTACCTCTAGATTTTGGCAAAAATTGCATGAAGCTTCGGGAACGAGGTTGAATTTTAGTTCAGCATATCATCCTCAAACGGATGGACAAACCGAGAGGACCAATCAGATTTTGGAGGACATGTTAAGAGCTTGTGCTTTAAAGCATGGGAAGAGTTGGGACAAAAGCTTGCCATACACGGAATTTTCATACAACAATAGTTACCAAGCAAGTTTGAAGATGTCACCATATGAAACACTTTATGGGAGGAAGTGTAGGACACCATTATTCTAGAATGGGGCAGGAGAAACTCAAGTATTTGGTCCGGATGTGTTGCAAGAAGCCGAAAAGCAAGTCCGAATAATTCGTGAAAACTTGAGGGCTGCCCAATCAAGGCAAAAAGGCTATGCGGACAATAGGAGAAGGAAATTAGTCTTCGGAATAGTAGATTTTGTTTACCTCAAGGTGTCGCCAATGAGAGGTCATAAGAGGTTTAACATAAGAGGCAAACTCGCACCTCGTTATATTGGACCATTCAAGATTTTGGACAAAAGAGGAGAAGTAGCGTATAAGTTGAAGATGCCAGCTCATCTTTCGGATGTCCATGATGTCTTTCATGTTTCCCAGCTCAAGAAGTGTTTGAGAGTACCGGAAGAACAAGTGTCAATGGAAGAATTGGAACTAGGGGAAGATTTGGCTTATGCCGAACAACCGGTCAAAATCTTGGAAACTAAGGAGAGGGTCACATGGAACAAGGTTATTAGATGGTGTAAAGTTCAATGGAAGCACCGCACACAAAAAGAAGCAACTTGGGAGCTAGAAGATGATCTCAAGAAGGACTGTCCCTATCTATTCTCTTCCGCGTCGAATCTCGAGGGCGAGATTCATTTTAAGGGGGGTAGGTTTGTAACACCCTCATTTTCATGCATCATGCCTTGCATGCACTCATATACGTGTTTAGCATTAACCCACAACAAGAGGAACAAGTTTAAAATTGATTTGGAGCATTTAAAATTGATTTGGAACAAAACCGCACTTAAAACGCAGAAAAGTGCGGACTAGTCCGATTTTACTGAGGACTAGTCCGATTTGTCTCTGACTAAAAACGGACTTGTCCATTTTTGCTGCGGACTAGTCCGATTTTGGCTCTGGAAACTTTCGGACTTGTCCAATTTTGTGCGGACTAGTCTGATCTTTCTGGTTAAATTGTGTTGAATTAATTATAAAATTTGATCTCATCGAATCCAAACCTGTATAAACTTGTTAAAAGCTATTAGAACTAGTTAGTGATCATTAAAAGCAATCTAGTAACAAGTTCTACCATGCATTTGCATTAATCATGCATGTCATGTCATATTGATTAATATTTGTGCACTCTTTGATTGTGTTTCTTGTCTTGTATGTTTATTGTGTGGATTAGATGGATTTGCGCTAGAAAGTGCCACGGAGGATCTACAGCACCAAGAGTTTGAAGGCTTTGACCCTAATCAACAGCAAGAGCAAGGCAAGTGTCCTTGAAGCATATTGATCCTGTTTTAAAATAAATGTTTTGTTTGCAAAACTGCATGCTGTGTCAAATTGATGGGGAACCCTATGATAGGAAGTTTACTAGCTTTGTTTAACCACCTTTGTCACCTGGGACATATGATAGAGAGTCGAGAAAGGTTTTTACCTTTTTGCTTCGGTTAATCAACTGGGATGGAAACAACTATACCACTCAATTTAACTATGCATGGATGAGATTATGATTAACATGAACTGGATAACATGATATGGTAATGGGTGATCTAAGCAAGCCGCTACGTGGATGGGTTGGATGTCGTGGTGGTTTCCTTGCTTTAGATCTAAGGACCGGTTCATGCGAGAATAAGCCAGGACTACAGTGCCACCACGAGGCCAAGTATGGGTGTGACGTAGCTGATTAATTAGGGCTCTGCTAGTACTGTTTGGCCCATTGTGGATGCTCGGGGAAGGGGTAGTCGGATTGGGTTTGTTGATGATTGGTGGGACTACCCTGGGATCCGAATGGCTCAAGAGGGGGCCCTTGGTTGAAGATGTGCTCAGTTGGATGCATCGCCACCGGTGAAACCTCAGTGGGGTATAAATATGCTAGTAATCCCTTTGTAAAGGCTATTTTGTGATCTCTTGGCCACACACCAACGAAAGTGTATAATGTGACCGACGGGTCATGGGCATAAGGGAGATTCTTAGTCACCAAAAGGTGATGAGATCCCAAACACGTGGGTAAAGTGGTACAAACTCTGTAGAGTTAAATAAAACTATCATGATAGCCGTGCTCCCGGTTATGAGCACCTGGACAACTTCCATGATTAGAGGGAAATTGGAATTTGGGATGGTTATGGATATATTTCTGGTATTGAATATGGTTATTCGCAAATGGTGAAATCTGGAATTATTGATGAAGATGGTGAATTATGGACTGGTATTATGGTATTACTTATGATTATGATGGGTTTACTTCACATACATATAATATATTGCTTTTGAAACGTTTTAATATACTTTTCAGCACTTAACCATTATTATTGTCAACATTTCAATAAACCACATGTCATACTTTCCACACTTGCTGAGTATGACATGTACTCACTCTTGCAATTCCCCCCCAACAGTTGCAGGTCAGGATTGGGAGTTTAATAGCGATAATGCGGAGTTCTAGGCCGTGTCTACCGTCAGCTTTGCCTGTGGTGTTATTGGAGCTGCGCTATACCCTATTGCTTATGCTGCCTAGCTGTTTAGTTTGCTTAATTAGTTTATTTCCACTGCATTAGTTGAACTTGTCATAAATATTCATTAGATCTTGTATTCGAGGATAATATGGTTTGTGTAATAAAATTTGGTGAATTAATCTTGTTCTGTGGTAATTTTCTTTATACTCTTTTGTGATTGCACTCGTGTATGTGTGATGAACATCCTGGGCACACATATGCATTAGCTTGGTTCATTTTTCGGAACCGGGCGTCACAGCCGTCCAGACTCCTCACGATACGGGTGATCTGAGCCGCATCAGAGCCAATCTGGATTGTCTTGATTGGTACGTTGTCGTCGTCAGAGGGCTGCACTAGTGGTGCAGTGGCGCGGCTGCGAGCGCCTGGGTCTGACGAAGGCTTACTCGGCTGAGCATCACTCAAGATAGGTGCTGGGACCGTTGCCAATGCTCAGAGCTTTTCTAAGACCGTCACCGCAGTAGCACGATCTCTGCAGATCTTGAGGACGCCAGAAGGTGTCGGCATCTTGAGGACGAGGTAGCCGTAATGAGCTACTGCCATGAACCAGTACAGGGCTGGCCTCCCAATAATGGCGTGGTAGGGGAGGCTAAACTCCGTGACGTCGAATAGGATATTCTCCGTCCTGAAGTCCTCGGGTGTCCCTAGGGTCACCCAGAGGTGGCTGCAGCCGTACGGGGTAACACTCTCCGGTCCTACCCCGGAGAACGATCTTGTCAGGGTGAGCTCAGACACGGGGATCTTCAGCTTGTCAAAAGCCACATGGCCGTTGAGGTTGAGGCCGGCTCCACCATCTACCAGGACATGAAATTTACGTTAGCGATGGTGGGGGCAAGGAGGTGGGGCAGCTGCCCGGCTCCCGCAATGTTCTCGGTGTAGTCGGAGGCGTCGAAGCTGATCGTCGTCTCCACCCATTTGTGATGCAGCACCAGGGCAAGCGTAGAGGCTGACGAAGTCATTGCCTGGTGCACGATCTTGACTGCATTCCTGGAAGCGGGTTCCCAAGATCCTCCACAATGTTCTTGATGAAGTATGTGGAGGATCTTGGGAACCCGTCCGGGAGGTCCACCATCACAGATGGCTCGCCAATCCGGTTGTCGTCCCCAAAGCTGGTGGTAAGCTTCAGATGCGCATTGACTACACCAACCTCAACAAGGCACGTACTAAAGATCCCTTCCCTCTCCTTAGAATTGATCAAATCGTAGATTCAACTTCGGGGTGCGATATGCTATTCTTTCTAGATGCGTATTCAGGGTTCCACCAAATCCCAATGTCTAGAGAGGGCGAAGAACTTACCGCATTTATAATCGTAGATGGCCTTTACTGCTATGTCTCCATGCCTTACGGTCTTAAGAATGCCCTCCCCACCTTTGTAAGAGCTATGCATAAAACATTTGGGGACCTCATTCAGGACCTAGTAGAGGTATATGTCGATGATATTGTAGTACAAATCCAGCGCATACAACATTACTAGGGAACCTCGCCCTAGTCTTTGATGGATTGCAAACCACACGCACGAAGCTCAATCCCGAGAAATGCGTGTTCGGAGTAAAAGCTGGGAAGCTCCTTGATTTCTTGGTCTCACACCGAGGGATTGAAGCCAACCCAAAGAAGATCAAGGCGGTAGAGCTGATGCGGCCCCCAACCTACATCAAGGATGTACAGAAGCTTGCATGGTGTTAGGCAGCGCTCAGCCGGTTTATCTCTAGGCTAGCTGAGCACGCCCTTCTGTTCTTCAAGCTCCTACGCCAGTCCAGAGTGTTCGTCTGGACCGAAGAAGCGGAGAAGGCATTCCGCGAGCTAAAGCAACAGCTGACGACGCTGCCAATAATGGTGGAACCGGAGCCCAGGGAGCCCTTGTACCTCTACATCGCCGCCCCAACAGAAGTGGTAAGCATGGTTTTGGTTGCAGAGCGGGCCAGTCACCAGCTGCACCTACGAAAGGAAGGGGCCCTTGCAGCTGATTCCGAGCCCCAGGGCTTGGAGCTGGCAGGGGGCCTTAACGACAGAGGAGTCTCTAGGTCCCAGCCCCCAAAGGATGTCCGGGTCCCCCAAGGGGGCTCCATAGTTCAAGGAGCCTTTGGGTCCCAACTCCCAGAGGACGTCCGGGCCCCCCTAGGGGGCCCCGGAGCCCAAGGAGCCTCTGGTTCTGGGACCCCAGAGGACGTCTAGGTCCCCCTACAGGGCCCCAGAGACCGAGGAGCCTCTGGGTCCCAGTCCCCAGAGAACGTCTGGTTCCCCCAAGGGGGCCCCAGAGTCCAAGGAGCCTGTTGGTCCCAGCCCAAAGAGGATGTCTGGGTCCCCCAATGGAGCCCTAGAGACTAAGGAGCCTCTGGGTCCCAACCCCGAGAGGATGACCGAGTCTGCCTAGGGGCCCCCAAAGCCTTTGGGTCCCAGCCCCTAAAGGAAGCACGAGGCCAAGAGACATGGAATCGTTGGACCTGGAGCAGAACAAAGAAGATGAGCCAGATTCCCCGGAAAAGTCCCGGACCATCCAACGCCCAGTCTACTTTATCAGCGAAGTCTTGCATGAGGTAAAGACAAGATACCTCAAAGTGCACAAGCTGCTTTAGCGGTGCTATTCGCGTCGAGGAAGCTCTGCCATTATTTTCAGGCACACCGAATATCAATAGTGACTTCACTCCCTCTGGGAGTAGTGCTGCGCAGCCCGAACGTAACTGGCAACATCGCCAAGTGGGCGACTGAATTAGCGGAGTTCGAGCTTGATTTCTTGCCATGACATGCAATCAAGAGTCAAGCTCTGGCGGACTTCATTGCCAAATGGACCCCCTTCATCGAGCAACCCAGGGGGCCGGGAGATCAGTCAACCACAGCCCAGAGCTCGAGTACTTATCGGACCTCACTGGATACTCTTCTTCGACGGATCCTCAAGGAAGCAAGGGGCTGGAGCCAGGGTATCGCTCACCTTGGCAAAAGGGGAGCAGTCCAAGTACGCAGTGCGCCTCGACTTTAAGGCCACCAACAATATGGCGGAGTACGAAGCCCTCATCTTCGGGCTCACAGCTGCGCGAGGCATTGGTGTCCAGTAGATGCTGGTCAAGGGAGACTCCTAGCTGATCATCAAGCATGTCCGGGGTGAGTGCTGCTGCAACGAGCCGCAACTTACGGCATATCTGATACATGTAAAGAAGCTAGAAGCTGGGTTCGAGGCCTTGGATCTATGCCACGTGCCGCGCTCCGACAACTCCTTCACCGATGCACTGTCAACCATGGCATTCACAGGAGCCCCCGTTCCAGAAGGGGTCTTCAGCGAGCGGTTGGTGCGGCCGACCGCTAGGCCAGCAAGGCCTAATGAAGAAGGTGAGCCCAGCCCCACGGAGCTGGCAACCAAGACAACCCTGCGACCATGGAGGCCACCAAGGTTCTTGAGCATCACCAGGGATACCCGATAACCTGGTGCCCAAGATCCGGAAGTCTAGGACAGTCCCAATGCACGGATCACAGAGGACTGGGACTACCTGAAGGATAACCACCTCCCTGAGGACCCAACATCCGCTGAGAGGATCGTGAGGATGGAAAAACGCTACATGCTGGTAGAAAGTGATCTCTGCCGATGTGGTGCCAACGGCGTACTGTTACAAGGCATAACTCAACAGGAAGGTTGTGACTTGCTCGAGGAAATCCACGAAGGAGTCTTCTGACATGGTTTCTACTGGCCAACAGCAACACAGGACGCAGTCAAACTGGTCAAGAAGTGCAAGGCGTGCCAGTTCCACGTAAGCAAATCCACACCCCAGCACAGCCACTACAGATGATCCCTCCCTCCTGGCCTTTCGCGGTCTGGGGGCTGGATATCCGAAGACCCTTTCCCAAGGCAGTCGGAGGGTATCGATTCCTCTATGTCGCCATAGATAAATGCACCAAGTTGCTGGAAGTAGCCCCAGTGATCAACATCAACAAGGAGTCCGCAGTCAAGTTCATCAACTCAATTGTCTGCAGGTTCAGGGTCCCGAACAGGATCATCACCGACAACGGGACCCAGTTCACCAGTGCACATTCCAGGACTACTGCGCATACCTTGGCATCCAAGTTTGTTATGCATCTGTGGCTCATCCAAAGAGCAACAGACAAGTCAAAAGGGGCAATGCTGAGATCCTCAGGGGCCTCAAGACACGCACATATGACAACTTGGATAAGCATGGTGCCAAATGGGTCGACAAACTCCCCTGTGCACTGTGGGCAAGCAGGACGTCACCCAGTCGTGCCACAGGTGAAACACCTTTCTTTCTAGTGTGCGGGGCCAAAGCTGTCCCCCCCCCCCCCAAAAAAAATCGCTGTGGGCTCGTTCAGAGTCCGAGCGTTCGACGGAGCCTCATAGGAACAACTTCGACGAGAAGATGTTGACCTCGTCGACGAAGCAAGGTGGAACGCCACCATCTGAAATGCACATTACTGACAGGTGCTGAGGCGCTACTAAGAGCGGTTTGTGCGGTGTAGAGAGCTCAAGACAGGTGACCTGGTGCTACGGCGCATACTCTCTCGAGAAGGGTCGCACAAACACTCCCCCAGCAGGGAGGGCCCCTTCCGAGTGATACAAGTATCCCACCCAGGGTGTGTACGCCTCGCCACGGAAGAAGGAGAGCCCCTCCCCAACCCATGGAACATAGAGCACCTCCGTAAGTTCTATCCCTAAGCTTAAAAGTAGGACACTGTAGGGTGTCATGGTGCCAAGGAACGACATGTAGGACAACCAATCTCTGGGAGGGACAACTCCAGAGTGTTCAGCCGTTTAGCTTGGTCTTGTACCCTAAGCATGAACACTCTAGCTCCGTTGCCAACTAGAGTGGGCCGTTGCCTTATTGTAAAGCCAATTCACTCCTAGGAACACCAATGATAAGAAATTCACTGTCTTACCATATGCTTTCTATTATGCTCACTTACGTTACCTGTTAATTTTGTGATCAATCAAACTAGACTCGTCTTCCTTACATCGTCTTCATGTACTTGGTAAGATATTTTCTGTATCGCCCCTAGTAGAGTCATGCAATGCTGCTGGAGGCAGATGTATTGGAGGTACCTGCAAGGTGTCTTGGAACCTCGTGGCTCCCCTCTTACTTGGGGACCTATGGTGCCAAAAGGTTCCCCACGAAAGGCCAATGCTGAGCTGGAGGTCCAGAGCGCGCAGCATGCTTAGCTTGGTCCTGTACCCTAAGCACGTGCACTTTGCCTCCCAGTGCTACAGCTAAGTACCAGGGGCCAAGACGTTCACACCCCGAATAAGAAGGAAGTCGGATCCTGAGTGCCAATGCATAGAATTACCCAAAGCCTGTGTACCAGCCCAAGACTATAAGACATGACTAAACTTAAGGATAGGAAAAGATCATCAGCGAGCAAAATGATATGCACCTCCATTATGTGTGCAGGACATACGAAGCAGGGTGCAACGGAGCATCCAGCTCCGGCACCTCCCATTGGGCCATCCGTCGATGTCCCAGAAAATCATCGACAGCACCAAGCGCGAATAAGTAAGTAAACTCTCCTGCCCCGCACTTGTCGTTCACAGGTTTCTCTTTCCATAGCCTGTACACCAGAGGCCTGCCGTCGACGTCTCTACGACGACGGTGGACGACGCCGGAGCATCCAGCTCCGGCACCTCCCAAGGGGCCTACCATCGACGTCTACACTAAGATGGTGGACGACGCCGGAGCATCCAGCTCTAGCACCTCCCAAGGGGCCTGCTGCCGACGTATACACAAAGATGGTGGACGACGCCAGAGCATCTAGCTCCGACACCTCACAAGGGGCCTGTCGTCGACGTCCCAGAATGTAAATGACAGCACCAAGCGTGGATAAGTGAGTAAACTCTCCTACCCCGCTCCTATTTCTAACAAGGTTCCCTTGCGATGGCCTGTAAACCAGGGTCCTGCCGTCAACGTCTCTACGGTGATGGTGGACAACGCCAGAGCATCCAGCTCCGGGACCTCCCAAGGGGCCTGCCGTCGATGTCTACACAAAGATGGTGGACGACGTCGGAGCATCTAGCTCTGGCACCTCACAAGGGGCCTGCCGTCGATGTCCCAAAACGTCAACGACAGCACCAAGCTCAGATAAGTGAGTAAACTCTCCTGCCCCGCTCCTATTGCTAACAAGGTTCCCTCGCGATGGCCTATAAACCAAGGGCCTGCCATCGACGTCCCTACAATGATGGTGGACGGCGCCGGAGCATCCAGCTCCGGCACCTCCTAAGGGACTGCCGTCGATGTCTCTACAGCGATGGTGGACGACGCTAGAGCATCGAGCTCTGGCACCTCCCAAGGGGCCTGCCGTCAACGTCTACACGAAGATGGTGGATGACGCTAGAGCATCCAACTCTGGCACCTCCCAGGGGAGCCGCCGTCGATGTTTCTGCGAAGATAGTGGGTGAAGCCGGAGCATCCAGCTCCGGCACCTCACAGGGGGCCCGCCGTCGACGTACCTACGAAGATGGCGGGCGACGCCAGAGCATCCAGCTCTGGCACCCCCAAGGGGCCTCCTGTCGATGTCCCAGAATGTCAATGATAGCACCAAGCACGAATAAGTGAGTAAACTCTCCTGTCCCACACTTGTTGCTACCAGGTTTCTCTTGCGATAGCCTGTACACCAGGGGCCTGCCGTCGACAACATCACAATGATGGTGGATGATGTCGGAGCATCCAACTCCGACACCTCCCAGGGGGCCCGCCGTCGACATTTTTGCGAGGATGGTGGGCGACGCCAGAGCATCCCTCTATGGCACCTCCCTGGGGGCCTGCCGTTAACGTTTCTAAGAAGATGGTGGGCGACGCCAGAGTATCTAGCTCTGACACCTCCGAGGGGGGCCACCGTCGACATTTCTACGAAGACAGTGGGCGACGCCGGAGCATCCAGCTCCGGCACCACCCAGGGGGCCCGCCATCTTAGTACACACAAAGATGGTGAAGAACACCGGAGCATCCAGCTCCGGCACCTCCCAAGGGGCCTGTCGTCGATGTCCCACAACGTCAGCGACAACACCAAGCGCGAATAAATTAGTAAACTCTCCTGCCTTGCACTTGTTGCTAACAGGTTTCTCTTGCAATAGCCTGTACACCAAGGGCTTGCCGTCAACGACTTCACAACGATGCGAGATGATGTCGGAGCATCCAGCTCTGGCACCTCCCAGGGGGGCTGCCGTCGACATTTCTACGAGGATGGTGGATGATGCTAGAGCATCCAGCTCCAACACCTCCCTGGGGGCCTGCAGTCGACGACTTCATGATGATGGTGGACAACATCGGAGCATCCAGCTTGGCCCCCCCAGGGGGCCTGCCGTCGACGATAACACTCAGAAAAGCCCGGCGTTCTCGAAAGGGGCACGCTGAAACCAATCACTCACGCTCTTCTAGCCCATTGGGGGCATGTCGAAGACACCCTGGGTTCAAGTGGCAGGCGTACCCAACTATCTGGCCACGCCTACCAAGGGGCCTCTCAGGGGGTTCCGTAGGCAGGGCATCATCTAGCGACAAACTGGCTATGTCATATGTGCAAGTGTTGGTCCCTAAAAGGCTAATGGCGTCAACAAAGGCTCTTCAAGACCTTACACAAGAGAAGGAACTGGGGCAACTTTTTGAAGCACGCGACAAAGCCAACAAGCAAAGAAACATAATCCCAAATTAATGACCATTTATTTTCACAAAGGGGTCATCCCCGGATACAAAAACATGGCCCCTAGGTGCCACCAGCCTCAGCTACGCTGGAACAAAGAAGCCACCCCCTTGGCAAGGCCCTGGACTTCAGCCCTAGCCTCAGCCTCCCTCTCATCAAAGGGACCTTTCTCCACTGGCTCCAGCGGGATCTAAGGGTACCAACTTCGAAAGCACACCAGAACATGGCAGGCCACCAGCTGAACCAGCTCCTCTCCTTCGGCCTCCAGCCGCCTTGCAAGGACGGTGTTCATCGACCCCAATGAGGAACAGAGGGACTCCAGGGCAGGAAGCAGCTGGGCCACTCCATGAGATGGCTCCCCACGCCGCACGGGACCAAGGCCGAGGGGTTCTAGCATTGTCCCAACACGGGCCAGGAAATCCTGTACCCCTTGGGCCTCGGCCAGACAGGAGACCTGGAGGCTCTCCGCCTCTCTCTGCGCAGCGTCCTCCCGGTCAGCAAGCTCCCGAGCACGACGCTCCAGATCATTCTCCCAGCGTTTGATGGCGAGCTCCAGGTCCTGCAAAGCCCGGTGTTTCTCCTCCAGGCCCTGGGAGACCTCCCCCTCCTTGGCTGCCAAATCCCGTTCAGCATCCACAAGGGCAACCACGCGACGGACCAACTCCAGACGTTGATCCTCCCACAACCTCAAGCGGGCATCAGCGGTGCTCTGGGCCTTCAGAGTCTCCACCTCAAGCTGTTTATTCTTGGCATCGACCAACTTCACCAAACGTCGCTCCTCTACAAGCTGATCCCACTCCCGAGCGAAAGCAGTCTGATTCTGGCGTAAGATGGACTGGGCTGCGACAACAGCGTAAGAAAGAGGAATCGGAGGGACTGTCATCATAGGCGACTGCCTCTCCGTCTCCTCCACGAATGCCACGACAGACACCAGTGGCTTGGGACCAGTTGGTGCACCATTTGGAGCTCTGGGAACCGCCACATCGCTTCCGACGCTGAAGCCCCCTCCTCCGCTACAACAGCGTCACCGATGGTCGGTGGCAAGTCGCCGCATTGAGCGACAACAACGTCAGGTGCCAGCGCCACATCGACGACGGGCGGGTCAGCCTCACCAAGGGGAGCAACCACGACCAGTGTAGCCCCCTCCACGCCAGGCACACCCTCGCCCGACACCTCCGTGCCTGGCACCTCCTCGCCCAGCACCTCCACGCTAGGCACGTCCTCGCCTGGCACACCTACGCCAGGCACATCCTCACCGGGCGCCCCCTCGTTGGGCACATCCTCGCTGAGCGCCCCCTTGCCTAGCGCTTCCTCACTATGCGCCACATTAGCCCCACCTGCCTTGACGGACGAGAGCACAGAGTCATCGACAAAACCTGGGGCTGAGGTGCCCTCGGGCATAGGACGCAGCATGGTAGGCCCCGTCCGTGCTCTGGGGAGGGCAGAGCCTACCAAGCCTAACCCTGGGAGCACCAAAGGCACCAAGTCGGTTGATGAAACGCTGAAAAGACAGGATAAAACATCATCAGAATGCGCGTAAGGAAAGAAGGGAGAAGCAGAAGAAGAAGATGTGCCTCACTGGCGGGTTGGACCACTCCAGTGACCCTGGCCCTCCACCCTGAACGATAGATCGAGACCACCAATGCTTGACGGCAAGATTGGCACCGCCATCTCTGGTCCTGCCTCTTGATTGAACCATGCTGGCATGGTCTCCTGCGCAGACCCCAATGCACCCCCACCAGAACAAGAGCCTCTATAGGAATTGGAAACCAAGTCTACGACAGGAGCTTCAGTCGATCCAGCCCCATCACAATGAGAAGTTGGGGTGTTGCCCCCCCCCCTACGTCAACTTCTGCTTCTTCGAAGTAAGAATAGCGGAATCCACGGCCAGATAGTGGGAACGTCTCCCTGGTGACGGAGCTGGTATTGGCTCACTGCCCTCCAGCCCGACAGAGGACGATTGCGACCCTACCTCTGCCTTCTCTGACAAGTGGGAGGAATCCGACCTTTGTTGCAACATGATGCGGAACTGCACCAGAACCACTAAAACCCATGACATCTCCTCGGGGTGCAAGCGGGTGACACCGAACATGTTGACCACCGGCATCGAGCTCAGAAGTTTGTCCCTCTCGACTGGGGTCGTGAATACTGGCTGGCAGTCAACTAGGATGGAGACGTGCTCGTCATCAATCGTATCACTGGTCACCAACTTCAACAAATCATCCAACACCTTCGGCAAAAGATCGTCTAGAGCTAGTCGACACTGATCATCAGTACCGGTATAGTACCAGGCCTCGTAGCTACGGTGATGCAAAGGGGCGGTACGACGACGCAAGAAATCAGCCAGCACCATCAGGAAGGTCAAACCTTTGCTCGCCATGAATTGGATCCTTCTAAGTATTAGCACATACTCCTTCGGCAGCCCCTGGAATGCTTCCCTGGTGGTGGGATTAGCAGCGGGACCTGCAGTGGGCATCTTCAGCGCATGATGGGCCTCAACCCGCATGATCGCCCAATCTTCCCTTTATGTTTTCGACTTCCCCCCTTTGAGCGAAGGGATGTAGTGTCGGGTGGACTTGTCCCAGTGCTGAAAGTAGTAGGCACCCACCTTGGTAGTCTCGCTTTTCCCGATGGTCTTCATCATGAAGAAGAGTCGGAACAACTCCACTGTTGGCTTGCAGCCCACGAACGCCTCATAGAGGTGGATGAACACCGCCATCACCGCCAATAGAGTTTAGCGACAGGTGGTGAAGTTGCAAACTGTACTCCTCCAGCACGGCGAAGAAGAACCTCGATAGCGGAAGCACAAGCCGTGCAGACACGTAGGCGGAAAAGAGGACGGTCTCGTCCTCGTGCAAATCTTCAAGAGCGGGAGATCCATAGCGGATCATCCCCGCACGCTCCGATGCCGACCAGCCAAGCAGTTGCCGCATTGACAACAGGTCGTCTGCTGACCGAAGGCGAGATGGGGGCAGTGGGGAGGCCAATGGAGCAAGAAAAAGGGGAGAATCTTTGGCTAAAGTAAGGAAGCTCGAGCTCTCAAGGAGAAAGGTGAAAGCTCTGGGTGCAGGGTGTGACTAGGGAAGGAAATGATTCCCCTAAGGGTTTCCTTTTTAAATCACCCCCGCAGCGCCTGAGTGCAGCGAGGCCAGGACCGACTCGCACCACTCAAAAACCCGGCGTCCATGATGATAGGCCCTACGCCCCTAGGTAGAAGCGCTAGCCCAGGCAGTCAGTCACCTGAAAAAATAACAAGTACAGCTCCCATAGAGGCGGGTCGACAAAAGGGCTATAACCGCATCGGGAACCGTAGCCGTTAAAACCGCTGCAGAAGGCAGAGAAGCGACATCAAGCAAAGATGTCGTCACCATAACCTCTCAACCTGAGGAAGACGCGTGGCGACGTTGGCAGAAGCGCCCACCGCTTTAACTACCCAAGACAGAATTCAAAGCCCAGTGCGGGAAAACAGGGAAAGGGCCCCACCTTTGGGCTCCCCATCTTGCCCCAATGTGGACCCAGGGGCCACTATCGGTACCCTGCAGAGTGGGTACCCTTGCACATAGGATGAAGACACCGACGCATGTCCAGCAGACCACGTGTCTAAAAGTTGTTGAGGCCTCAGCCTCCCCAAGATCCGGCCCCAGTGCCGGCACGTCGGGCATGAAGGATGGGATAAAGACCCTTAGGGGGGACGACCTCCCAAGGCGCCACATGTTGAGGGGAGACCCCACACAACCTCGACACGGAAGCTCCAAAGCTGCCACGTAGCCTGGAGCACCAAACCAAGCGCTCTCCCTCTAAGGAAAGAGGGGAGCTGCAACGTGCCCTGGGGAGCCCCGGAGCTGCCACGTGCCATGAAGGATCGGGGCTAGCCTGCTCGGCGAGGACCTGCCCTGGCGCGGCCACGTGTCTAGAAGCACCCCTAGGCGGTAAGGTGTGTGAGTTAAAAGCTGGAGCACTCCACTCAGGACAGGCATTGAAGGTTTGTACCCACCTCCGACACACGACGCAGAGCACGCCAACGGTCAGAGATTGCTATGACCGATCACATCACAGTGAAGGCGCTGCATGACTATCCCACTTGGCTAAGTGGGTAGCTTGCGGCAACAAGACAGGCTGATGGGACACCATTTGCCACCGTCAGCAACGGCGCATGAGCTACAAGGAAGGTGGCAAGACGGCGAGTCTCCTCTGCCATGCTCAGAGAAGCTTACGCGGGAAGCCTTAGATCTTTTAGGATAAGATCGCCCCGGGACCACCTGTCGGGCCCCAAGACCCCGCTTGTAAGGTGTCCAGTCTTGGTTATAAAATGCTCAGACTGCCTCCGATACGGAGGACCAGACTCATAATCCCTGATACACACACATACAAATACACACTCACCAAGCAATACAATCCACCGTGGATTAGGGTGTTACGCTCCCTGTGTTCGCTAACCACGTAAAAACAACTGTCTCATACTCTTCCGCTAGAACACTAGTTTGAGGCCTAAGCCCCGCCGAACAAGAATGTCCACGGGCTGCTCCTTAGCAGATCCGGGGGAAGTTTCTCATTGACCCTTCGACAGTATTGGTTCTAGTTCACAACTGTAGTTAAGTTATAGCATTAAAGACTACAGAGTGAAAAAACACGCTATGTATAAGAGACATACCATGCTTCTTCCATGTGTTCTTTCTTCTTGCCTTCTCGTCTTCCTTGCGCTCTATCTTCTGATCCCCCACCCTTCTTCACCTTCCCCAGTCTAGGGAGAAGGAGTGAATGGCAGGTAGGCCGTTGCCCGGCCGTGGGTGGCTATCACCGTCAGGGTCATCTTCCGAGGGGGGTGAGTCCTCTAATCTACAGCTAGGAAGTGTTATCCCTGGATTAATTTTTCTCACTGGCCTAATTACTCTCAGCTTTCATGGACAGTGGCCCTTGATCACGGCATCCTTTAAGACCAGTCTTCACCATCTGGCTCACCTCCCAGGCCCCCTACTTCCATAGCGCATTCTTGGGAAGCTCTGCCTGCTGGTAGGGCGGTCGAGAGGGAGAGGCTCCTCTCCCGGGTCATTGAGTTGGAGAGGTCGCTAATAGATGCTAAACAGAGGTTCAACAAGTTAGAGGCTGATTTATCATACGCGACAAAGATTGCTAAGAAGAAGTTAGGAATGTAGTTGTGCATGTCTACGTACCTAGTTGGATTTTGTGGTCATCATGTTTATAAATAATATAGGTTTGCATTTATTTCTATATGAATGTTTGTAATACAATTTCAGAGTTCACTAGTCACTTATTAAATTTTATATTTGATAATTTGTAGTGTTTGTACCGGTTATGATAATTGTTATCTAGTAATATGACGAGGTTCCGCACCCGACTACAAGAAGGTACGAGTTGTTCGCAGCGAGTAGGTACATCGCCCCGTACCTTAATGAAACATGACCCCGTGCGGGATTCCGGAAGGGTGCCCCATCGGAGGGCCACGACGGCAGGTCGAGATCCGGGTTTCCCGAGTCTGAGGTTGGATAGTAGGCAGGCAGGTAGCCTTCAATGCAAAGTGGGTGCCGCCACAATCAAGTCAGGCACACTAAAGTACGCCCCTAGCGCACTCTGCCGAATCAACTTGTACGCTCTACGCCCCATCACATCCAACGATAAGGCGAGCATATGTGTTATGGCGAGCGTGCATGCACCTTGCTATGGCTCTGCCCAGTGACAAGACGGACGCACGCGGGACTGCGACTTTTGTGCCCCGACTTCTTCCTAAGGCACTCAGCCTCAAATTGGGTCCCATCTATGAGGTGTCACGGGGTAGGTGCCGATTAGATAGGGCAAGTCGGGTGGCCTATATAAAGGGGTTGATATCCATCCCTCCAAAGAAAGAGAACACCAACTTGTTAGAGAACTTCCTCATTTTTAACAAAGAAGAGGGAGACACATGAATAAGACGTAGGGAACCTTGCTAAAACCAGTCAGAAGTATTCGTAGCTTGGCCATCTCGAGGACGAATACACGACACAATCTATACTAGTCAGAAGTTCGAACACAGACAGTTGACACGCTAGGTAGGGGATTGCTGTGTTCCAATCTCTGCTTCATCAATGGCTTCATCAAGCCTCAGTTTCATGTCTGAAACGAATGTCCATTTTGGGAAGTCTGACTGTGACCAGTGGTAATGAGTTGAAGTTCGATCTCAGCCTCCCTCATCGCTAAGGCCTCTGCTTCAGAAGCTTCGATTTCTTCGCTAGCAACTCTGACACCATTCATTTCTCCAATATGGGGCCCATCAGCTGGTCTGAGACAGGTAGGACAGTCATTGCCTCTAGCGTGTGCATCGCCATTGTGGTCTCGGTGCCCTCCTTTGCAAGGATGATCAAGTCACCCTGACATCCCTCCACCACATTGCGGAGTACATCTCAAGTTCAAATGACTGAAATGAGGGGAGTGAACACACCTAACGCGAGTTCTGTGTTGTCGGGATAAGCGACGCCCCCTAGCTCACCTTTCCATCCAACACAACACCACAGGCCGACCCTGAGCTGCAGAAGTGCAAGCCCTCGAGCTGGCCAACCAGCTCACGATGCGGTGAGCTGCTCTGAAGGTCAACTAGGCGTACCTAGACATGGATGCCATCGCGTTTCCAACAATAACGAGTCTCAGCCCCACCACCAGCACGAGCATAGTACGCCTCCGTGCTTGCAAACAATCAAAACAGACATCGTCAATGACAGCCACGCCCTGCACTTCTAGCGAGCCATTCAGAATGTGGCATCCATGGCTGCCGTATGGCGCAATATAACCGAGCCCTTCGAGCTTGAGGCCTAGCAGGCTGACAAGGACCTCTGGGTCCTCCTGGCCACAGCCACCGACCAGCAAGACGAAATCTGCTTCACCCGGGTGCGGGGCTCGTTGACCCCTGGTTGAGACCTAAGGCATGGTCAGAGCAGCGTGTGCCCCACCAGGACCATGCACCGAGCCAATCAACTAGAATCGAAATGGCCAAATCGTCGACTACCTCGTGCAACTTTATACACTAGCGCGTAGCACCATGCGACCTCCACCGAACCCTCGAGGCCCGACGGCGAGCACATGAAGACCTCGGGGATCCGCTACCTAGGCCCATACAGCGCCAACGCTATCAGGGCAGCCGCTACAGCAACGAAGAAGACAGAGCCTGAGCTCTGATTCCCCAGTGCCGAAAACCATTGCGATGCGGATACCCAACACTCCTTTACATCAAGGTTTCGATTCCAGACCAACATCGGGAAGTACGATGGGCACACCAACCCTAACATCTATTTGGAGGACTACCACCTGGCTTGCAGAGCCGACGGGGTGGATGATGACAACTTCATCTTTCAATACCACCCCATCTACCTAGCTGAATCAGCCGGGGCCGGGCTAGAATACCTCCCGCTCGATTACATTTAGGACTGGACTGAGCTCTACGAAACTTCTGTTGGCAACTTCCAAGGGACCTACACGTGCTCCAACAACTCCTGGGACCTCAAGGGTTGCCGACAGGGAGTCAGATGAAACCCCCATCAATACAATCGATGCTTCTTGAAAAAGTGTAACGAGCTCTCCAACAGCATCGATGCCGATGTATTCTCGGCCTTCCTCTTTGGAATGACCTGCGGGTCCTTGGTACACAAGCTCGGTTGCGTCAAACGAGGGAGCACCAGGAGCCTTCTTGACATAGCCACCAACCATGCCTCCATCGGAGGCAGTCGGGGCCATCTTCGACCAAAGGAAATCGAAGAACCCCAATGTGGGGAAGAAAGAGGTGCCCCACAACAGCGAGAAGAAGAGGAAAGCAGGCGCCAACAAGCACAAGCACCCAACCACCAGCAGGTCGGACCTTGTCTCGATCACCGAGCATCGTGAATCCTTTGAGAGGCTCCTTGGATATCCAGCACCAACCAAGCCTATTCGATCAGGCATGCCCTTAAGAAATGCACCCTCCTAAAGCGCTTGTCGGCAATGAGCCAAGCACTATGGGCAATAAAGGAAAGAAGCCCATCGAATCAAGCCCCAAGCCCGATGAGTCGGCCTTCCCCACGCCAGAGTGTTGCCTCATGATCTAAGGGGGAAGTCAGCCTTACAAGAGCCATTTCAAGCAAAATCTAACAACTAGGTACGTCAACATTGCCACCCCAGCCATTCCTACATTCCTTCGATGGTTCGAAGTGACAGTCACATTAGACCGGCCGGACCATCTCAACCTCATACCACAGCCGAGGCGTTCCCCACTAGCCATGGATGCAATCGTCGGCCCAAAGTGTGTGACTAGGGTTCCAATGGACGGAGGAAGCAGTTTCAATATCATCTATGTTGGGGCCCTTGACGCTCTAGTGGTACTGTGTTGAAGCCTCCATTCAACCCGAGCCCTTTTCCATGGTATAATCCCTAGCAAGCAGGCGATACAGCTTGGAAAAATCGACCTCCTCATAATGTTTGGGGACGAGAAGAACTTCCGCAAGGAGACCGTCATGTTTGATGTCTCCGACTTCGATAGCTCCTACGATGCCATCCGCGGAAGGCTGGCCTACGGGAAGTTGTTGGTCATTCCGAACTACATCTACCTCAAGCTGAAAATGCCTGGCCCTAATGGGATCATCACCGTGGAGGCATAGTTCCAACAAGCCCTGCTATGCGAGCAGCACAGCTGCAGGTTGCCCTTGACGGTGGTCGTAGCAGCGGAACTCAGACAGTCCTGCCGAGCGGCGGCAGGAGCCACACCGGACATAGATAGACATTCAAACATTCCATTGGAAGACCCGGGGATGGCCGAAACCTACCCTCATGGCCTAGTGAAGATAGCGTGTGTGACGCCCGGTTCTGAGAGTGAACCAAGCTAATGCATATGTGTGCCCAGGATGTTCATCAGACATACACGAGTGCAATCACAAACGATGTCGGTACCCTAAAAACCATACACCCCCTGAGGTTACAAAATCTCAAGGGAAGTACGTCTACTCAAATTGAAGACCCTCGGAGGCCCACTTGTCAGACATAATCGGACCTGCTTCTCCAACATGGTTAACCCCTAGGTTGCCACGTGTACTGTCAGACCGGAGCTACTACCCGCAAGGGTGAAGCTCCGGGCTAGGTACTGAAACAGCACCTCCGGACTTAACCCCTGACCGAGAGAAGCTCCGGACCTGACACGTGCCAGGCCACCCCGGAGCTTCCCGCTTCCCACAGGCAAGCTCCGGAGCTGCCATGTGTCCATACGTCGGAGCTGGCCGCTTCAAACCTCCGGGAGACATTGTAACGGCCCCGGATCTTCAAAGGACAGCCGCGGACTTCAAGACCCGATTAATTGTCATTAATTCCACGTTAATGACACTTAATCGGACGATCTTAACACCTGTAACGGCACTGTCGGAGCCGTTACAGGTTATTAACAACAATTAATCTCGTGTATCAAGACTAGTAACCGCCAGGGCCACATGTCGGGCCAGGCTGACTTGTAACGGTATGTCCTTGTACTATAAAAGGACAAACCGACGATACACGAAGGGGGGGACTCTCTAACGCTCTCACGTTCACAAGTTAATACAACACACACACACCCGTGGAGTAGGGTATTACGCTCAGGCGGCCCGAACCACGTAAACCACTGTGTCTCTCGTGTCCAATCATGATTCACCTTCTTGAGTCTCCGCGCGCCCAAACCGAACTACAAACTCCTTCAACACTTTAGTAGTGTCAGGGAATCTGCCGACTCCAACAATCGACAGTTGGCGCGCCAGGTAGGGGCGCCTGAGATCTTCAAGAATGGTGAATTCTGCGGCTGGATCATCCAACGGGCAACCTGCTGCTCAGGCTGTCGGAGGCAATCCCTCCAACATGCAGCCACTGGCAGGAGCCTCAGCACCAGCAGGAGTCACACTCCCACCACCACCATCTTCTCCGGCAAGACGCGCCGGGCAACATGATGGTGTGCCGGCGTCACATACTGCTCCTGCAAGTCGTGACAACCCAGAACACGCGCTCCATGCAGTGCGTGCTCTTCTCCAGCGACCACCACCTCCGGATGCATCTCAAGGTGCCATGGAGCAATGGAGGGCTGATGTTGAGCATTTGGTCGCAGCAGCGGCCGAACGCCTCAACAACCAGGGTCCACCTCCTTCAGGGCGGGCCCCGTCGCAGCGACGGACGTTGTCTGGAAGACTTGGTCCGCATGTCTCCAATAACCGAAGACGAGCTGCGTCACAGCAAGTGACGTCGTTGCCCTCTGGGGCACGACGCACCCATACTGCATCTCGGCTTTCGACACATGACCTCCGGGCTGAGCTTGATCGTCGATACCGCCAACAGGATGGCCGTGTCCATATCGAGCGAGCTCGAGAAAGGCGGGATGCTCAAGACCTTTCTACTCTGGAAGGAGTAGGAGGAGGCTGTTCCGCCCTAGCCATGCACCTACGCATGGTTAGATGGCCACAGAAGTTCCGGCCACATTTGCCGGAAAAATTCGACGGGACTGTCAACCCCGTAGAATTTCTGCAGATATACTCCACTGCAATCTTAGCAGCTGGAGGAAACGAGGCCGTAATGGCCAACTACTTTCCAGTGGCCTTAACTGGGACCGCCAGGTCCTGGTTTATGAGCCTTCCACCCAACTCTATTGACAGTTGGGAGGAGCTGTGCCGTCAGTTCACTGCCAACTTCGGGAGTTCATACACACGACCGGGCACTGAACTGGACCTTTTTGCGGTCGTGCAAAAAGGAGGAGAATCTTTGCGGTCATTCATCCAGAGGTTCTCTCAGGTACGTAACACAATACCTTCTATCTCAAGCGCTTCTGTCATTGTGGCATTCAGACAGGGTGTGCGAGACAAGAAGATGTTGGAGAAGCTGGCGATCAAAGAGATCACCAGCGTCACGGAGCTCTTCAGCTTGGCTGACAAATGTGCCAGAGCTGCGGAGGGCCGTGAAATGCACTCCAAACCAGCCTTGGAGGATCATAAAAAATCCTCCAAAGAAGAAGCCGCTACCTCCGGGAGTGGCAAGAAGAAAAAGAAGACCAACGGCAAGAAGAAGCCGTCGGCCGGCACATCCAACGTTGCAGCCATTGCAACTCCTGGTGGCCGGGGGCCACGCCCCGAGAAGCGACCTCGACCATCTTCCGAAGACGGTGGCAAATCCAAAATGTGGTGCCCCATTCACAAAACGGGCAGCCACAGGCTGGAAGACTGCCGGGAGGTCCAAAACCTTGCCGAGCGCTACCACAAGCGCCGAGAAGGGTCTCCCTTCCGACAGAGGGAGGGAAAACAAAAGGTCGATGAAGCTCCGGCTGAAGAGGAGTTAGGGTTTCAGGACCCCAAAAAGGTCCTGAAAGCCGTCTACACCTCCGTCGACGATGACTCAGACGTCTCCGACAACGAGCGTCGGAAAACCATGAACACCATCTTTGGTGGATCATGGGACATCACTTCTCGCCGTGTCATCAAGACTATGCGGCGGGATATGGCTGCTGTAGCTCCTACAGCTAGACCGGAGCCACATCGAAAGTGGATGGACACACCCATCGCTTTTGATGCTTCGGACTATCCTCAAAGCATGGTCGGAGCTGGCCAATTACCCTTGATGGTATCTCCCACCATCAACAACATCCAGCTCCATCATGTTATGGTGGATGGAGGTTCGGGGCTGAACCTTATAAGCTTTGAAGCTTTCACTAAGCTTCAGCTCCGACCTTCGGACCTCCAGCCCTCTCGACCTTTCTCCAGAGTAGGTTCGGGGGCCATTACCCCACTCGGAGCTATTACTCTCCCCGTTACCTTCGGGACCCGAGAGAAGTATCGCACCAAGAAGTTGGTCTTCGACGTCGCTCAGATCAACTTACCATTCAACGCCATCTTGGGTAGACCTGCCCTGTACAAATTCATGGCAGCTGCTCATTATGGATACCTGGTGTTGAAGATGCCAACACCAGTAGGCGTTCTCCGGATCCGCGGAGATCGCACTGCCGGAGTAACTGCTCTGGAGGAACTCCACGCACTCACCACGGCGCAAGAGGAGGACTCCAGACAGGAGCAAGCTCCGAAACCCCCGAGCATTCGTCAACGAGGCTCGACCTCTGCACCCCGTGTGCAGCCAAGCGGCGACACCGACATTCCCGTCAAAGTCGTCCAAATTGGTTCCGATGTCACTCAAACTACCCGCATATCAGGTGGGTTGAACGACAAATAGGAACTCGCGCTCATCACTTTCCTCCGGGCTAACGTTGACGTGTTTGCTTGGCAACCGTCACAAATGCCTGGGATCCCCAGGGAAGTGATTGAGCACAATCTGAAGATTTACCCCGACGCTCGGCCTGTGCATCAGAAGCCTCGGAAGCAATCTGTAGAGCGACAGAACTTCATCCGACAAGAAGTGAAGAAGTTGCTCGAAGCCGGATTCATCCGAGAAGTCTACCATCCAAAATGGCTGGCAAACCCAGTCGTTGTGCCTAAGGCCGGCGGGAAACTTCGGATGTGCATCGACTACACCACACTGAATAAGGCATGTCCAAAAGATCCATTCCCACTACCTAGAATAGATCAGATAGTGGATTCCACCTCCGGGTGCGAGTTACTGTGTTTTCTAGACGCATATTCTGGATATCATCAAATCAGGATGTCTAGGGAGGATGAAGAGCATACTTCATTCATCACAGTAGATGGATTGTATTGTTACACAGCCATGCCTTTTGGTCTCAAGAATGCAGCTTCAACTTTTGTACGAGCTATGTACAAAACTTTTGAAGAACTCATCAGAGACATAGTGGAAGTGTACGTCGATGACATTGTGGTCAAAGTCAAGAACAAGGAGTCCCTCTTGGACACCTTGCAGGCTGTCTTCGACAAGTTGCGAGCCACCCGCACGAAGCTAAACCCAGATAAGTGCGTCTTCGGGGTTAGTTCCGGAAAGCTTCTCGGATTCCTGGTAAGTCACCGGGGCATAGAGGCTAATCCAACGAAGATAAAAGCCATTGAAGACATGCGGCCACCAACCCGCATCAAAGACGTCCAAAAGTTAACTGGATGTCTAGCAGCCCTTAGCCAGTTCATTTCAAGACTGGCGGAAAGGGCACTTCCCTTCTTCAAGTTACTGAGGAAGTCCGGACCATTCCAATGGTCTGAAGAAGCAGAGAAGGCATTCCAGGAGCTGAAACAGTTCCTCACCACCCTACCAGTCCTGGTAGCTCCGAACCCTGGTGAGCCTTTATTGCTTTACATTTCAGCTACTGACGAAGTCGTCAGTATGGTTCTGGTTGCGGAGAGACCGGAACTACCCAATACTCAGGAATCCAGACCCCTTCGGGAGGGTCCGGAGGTTCCTAAAAGCGGGTCTGGGTCCCAGCTCCCAGACTTGAACCCACAAGAAGCCACTTCAGAGGACCCGGATCCCTCCGAGAGGATCCAGGTCATTCCTGAAGAAGCTCCGGGTTCCTCCACCCAGAACCCGGAGGTCCCCGGAGAGAGTCTGGATCCCTCCGAGAGGGTCCGGATCAATGAAGAGGAAGCTCCGTACTCCTCCGGGAGGGTCCGGACCATTCAACGCCCAGTATACTTCATCAGTGAAGTGTTACATGATGCCAAGACTCGGTACTTAGAGGTGCATAAACTGCTTTATGCAGTTCTTATTGCCTCAAGGAAGCTTCGACACTATTTCCAAGCTCACAAAGTCTCGGTGGTGACCTCATATCCACTTCGAGCAATCCTGCATAATCCCAATTCAACTGGGAATATTGCAAAGTGGGCGGCGGAATTGGCTGAATTCGATCTTGAATTCATTCCGAGACAAGCAATCAAGAGTCAAGCGTTAGCAGATTTCGTGGCAGAATGGACTCCCTCTCCATTAAATCCTGGGGGCCCTAGCGAGCAGAAGACGGAACCTCAAGTTCCAACCTTCACTAAGCCTCACTGGACCCTTTACTTCGACGGCTCCATGCAGAAGCAGGGAGCCGGAGCTGGAATCCTTCTTCTCGCACCAACTGGGGAGAAGGTGAAATACATGGTACACCTTGACTTCAAGGCAACCAACAACATGGCGGAGTACGAAGCACTCATCTATGGATTAAAGGTGGCACTATCATACGGTGTCAAGCAACTGCTGGTCAAAGGAGATTCACAACTTGTCATCAAGCAGGTGAAGGGTGAATGCTCCTGCAATAATCTCCAGCTGGCTGCTTACCTCCTTGAAGTCCAGAGGCTTCAGAAGGACTTCGAAGTCCTAGACCTTCATCATGTACAGCGTGCTCACAACGCTGAAGCTGACGAACTCTCGACCAAGGCGTCAACTGGAGCTCCGGCTCCTGACGGAACCTTTGTCCGGAGGTTGTCAAAACCCACAGTTCAGCCTGCCGAACTGAACGAAGGGGGTGAGATCAGCATCCCGAAGCTGACGGTCCCGATGGCCCTGTTACCATGGCAGCCATCAAGGGTCGTAGGTGCTGCCGGAAGCTCCGAGCAACCCAGCACGAAAGACTCAAATGCTCAAGTCAGTTCCGATGCATGGATCTCGGAGATCCGGAACTACTTGAAAGACAACATCCTTCCTGACGATGATGTATCCGCTGACCGGATAGTTAGATTGGCTAAAAGATACACGTTGGTAGAAGGGGATCTCTACCGGCGCGGTGCCAACGGCATCCTAATGCGGTGCATCACAAAGGAAGAAGGCTGCGAGCTCCTCGCAGAAATCCATGGAGGCGAGTGTGGGAACCACGCATCTTCCCGCACGCTGGTCAGAAAAGCCTTTCGGCACGGCTTCTACTGGCCTACAGCGCTCCAGGATGCAACTGAGCTGGTGAAGAAATGCAAAGCATGCCAATTCCATGCAAAGCAAATTCATACACCTGCTCAGTCCTTACAAATGATACCTCCTACATGGCCTTTCGCTGTGTGGGGGATGGACATCTTGGGACCCTTCCCAAGAGCCGTCGGAGGTTACAAGTTCCTGTACGTCGCCATCGACAAGTTCACCAAGTGGCCTGAAGCTACTCCCGTTGTGACGATCAACAAACAATCTGCAATCAATTTTCTACAATCCATCGTGAGCAGATTCGGAGTCCCAAATAAGATCATCACTGATAATGGGACTCAATTCACAAGCTCCGCATTTCAAGGATATTGCGAAGACCTCGGCATACAAGTTTTCTACGCTTCCGTAGCTCATCCTGCCAGCAACGGGCAAGCCGAGAGAGCAAATGCAGAGATCCTTAAAGGACTCAAAACACGCACTTATGAGCGTCTGAAGAAACACAGAGCCAATTGGATCGAAGAGCTTCCGCCCACTCTATGGGCCAACAGGACTTCTCCAAGTCGGGCAACCGGGGAAACACCCTTCTTCTTGGTGTACGGAGCAGAAGCGATCCTTCCTCCGGAAATCACCTTGGGTTCCCTTCGGGTCCGGACCTTCGACGAAGCCGCGCAGGACCAGCTCCGGCGTGAAGACCTAGACCTCCTCGAGGAGGGAAGGTGCCAAGCAGCTGTTCGGAATGCCTGATACCGCCAAGCTCTACGGCGCTATCACCAGCGGCATGTACACAGCCGACAGCTCGAGGAAGGCGATCTGGTGCTACGGAGAATACTATCCAGAGAAGGGCAAAACAAACTCTCCCCCGGCTGGGAAGGGCCCTTCCGAGTGATCAAAGTATCCCGTCCCAGAAGCGTTCGCTTGGCTACCGAGGATGGGACACCGCTCCCAAACCCTTGGAACATCGAGCACCTTCGTAAGTTCTACACTTAATTCCACGGAGGTGAGTCTTAAGTAACTTGAAATGTATGTTATAGAGTCATTGTACAGAGTCGGGTAGTTCCTCCGGGAGAGCAGCCGGACCTTTCCCGAAAGGTTTGAAAAGCTCATGCAACACTTGATACAGTCTCCGGACTAGAAGTGTGGCTAACCACCCTGGGTCAAATGAGAAACCAAACACACTTAGCCTGGTTCCGTACCCTAAGAGTGTACTTGTTTCCCCTGTACCCCGGACCTATAATGAAAGACATCTTCATGTGAAATAGACTCCACGTGCATTCATTTTTGCATAGGCTGCACATTTTTATTTTTCTCTTTCTTGTCTATAACAGAAACGTGCAATTCTTAAGAAGTTCTAGTTTGACCGGTTTACATACGATTCGAGTTGAATTGTCGGATTTTTTGGATTTAAATATCGTCTGTGGCCAACTCGCCTAAAAGCCGCCAAGCCATTCTAGGGCCGGAGTGCGCTATCGACTTAGCCTGGTCAAGCACCCTAAGTACGCCACTCTACCTACATCCCGGCAAGCCAAAGTAAGGTGGGTCCATGGACAGTTGGATCCAAAAGAAAAGACAATTCATCCAGTCGTATTAAAAATCGTGTTCAATTTAAAATTTTCTTGAGAACCGTAAGTCGCGACGAAGTTATAGACAAGGAACGAATTTTACTATTTTTCTTGGCTTAAGTGTGCAGGAAAAATGAACCCTACGTTAATGGAGAAAAACCGGAGCTAACCAAGCTCCGACTCCCACCAGGGCGTCAACCGTCAGCGTTGACTAAAAGATGGTGAGAAGACCCCGTTACTGGAGTCTGTTGCCAACAAACCAAGCGTGGCAAGGGTCATTGCCGGAGCTACTAAGCTCCGACACCTTGGAGTATTAACTATCGACGCTCAACGTGTTGATAGAGGCTATTGCCGGAGCTACTAAGCTCCAGCGATGGACAGTGCCGGAGCTTCTAAGCTCCGACAACTTCAGGGGACCTTCACTATCAAAAACTTCGGGCATAGATTCCACAAGTTCGAAGCAAATTCGTCTTCAACAAAACTCAACATCCTTTTGGTACATGTCCACAATCAAATTGTGCACATCTACCAGGGGGCCAAGTGAAGACAAAGATGTTGAAGACAAAAAAATGAAATTCACAAAAAATTGGGGATTTCATTTCATCTGAAGACCGGAGATTACATCTGGAGACAAGGGATTACAAAATTGAGGAAGAAGAGAAGATACAAGTAAAGGCTAAAAGAGACGGTCCTAGAGCCTATGGAAGAACTCGGCGACCTTCTGGGCTACCTCCGACACGCTGGCTCGGGTAGCTTCGCCTTCTCCTTCGACGGGGCCTTCAAGCACCGGGTCCAGAGGAAATCGAGTCCGGCTGGTGTAGCACGTCAACACATATTCTGTGACGTTCCTAGCCAGGGATTGCCCCTCGACCTCCAGTTGGTCCGTGATGACGTCGCCCACCTTGGAGAGCTTACTACCCGGGGCGCTCAACGCTTGCAACGCAAGGTCCGGCTCCGGCTCCAGATCATCCGGGAGCACGGGGCTGAAACCCATCGGCGCCAGCGCATCGTCGGCCTTGCCCAGGAACTCCCAAATCTGTAGGGAGTCCGCCTTCCTCAAGTTCTTCAGCTCCTCCAGGGATCTCCGGGCCGCCGTCAGCTCCAAATTCTCGCGGGCGAGGCGCTCAACTTCTTTGGCGTTTTGCTGGATCTTCGCAGCAACCCGCTTCTCAAGTCTTCTGAGCTCCTCCTCCCGGAGGTGGATCTTGTTCCGGCGGTCGACCAGGTCTTTCTCCCTAGCCTCTATTTTCTTCTCCCGGGCGACAAGGGCACACTCGTACTCGTAGAGTTCCTGCCCCCGCACCCAGGTCTTCTCCTCCTCCTCGAGGCAGCGCTCTTCCAATTTTTTAGTGCGCTCCTCGAGGCCCTTGTCCGCCAGAGCTGTTTTCTCGGCGAGCTCTTCCTCCCGTCGCAAGACGTCATCCCGTAGCTCCAGGAGTTTTTGCTCCTCATCCTCGAGCCGCTTTTCCCTTCCTTCAAGTGCCTCTCGGCGCTTGATGAGTGCGGTGCTGATGGCCTCGAGTTGATCGAACCGAGCATTGGCCGCGTCGTTAGTAGCCTTAGCTTGGTCATGGAACTCCCGGGATTGAGCGTCGAGGGCGTGAGTCATGCTCTCCCTCTCGTCCAGCAGCTCACCCCAGAGCTCCAGGCAGACCTTCTCCCGCCTGATCCATTCTTTGTCATCCGCAATCCTCAACTGCGCCAGCTTAGTCTCAAAGTGGAGCCGATTACGCCACCTCCTAAGGGTTTGGCGCTCCTCTTCAAGAGCTTTGCTGTCGTGGAAGAAGGACAGTTGGACCTGACGTAGACTGGAGCAGGCGTTGTCGATGGACATCGACAGAGAGATGGGCTCCGGACCTGCTGGGGTCTCTTCCGCTGGTTCCAGCGGGTCTTCACTTACAAAAATTGGGTCCCACTCTACGAGAGTGGAACCCCGAGCTTCCAAAGCGCTAGGGCACTCCTCCAGGATGGCCTCAGTCGCCACTGAAGGAGGTCCCACCACCAAGTCTTCATTTGCCCCCTCAGGCTGGGGGCCGGCGACTTCGTTCAGGCACTCTGGCTCCGCCACGGGTACCATCGACGTCGTCGCCTCCACTGGCTCCGGCCGGGACACTTCTTCTGAGGGAGGCTCAAGCTCCCTCGCCTCTTCAGCCACCGGCTCTGCGGCCAGCGCTCCAACAATCACCGGCTCTGCGGCCGGCGCTCCAACAATTACCGGTTCTGCGACCGGAGCTTCGGAAGTAACCGGCTCAACTGCCGGAACTACTTCAACTTCCGGCTCGCATGCCGGTGCTTCAGCTACCTCCGGCTCAACCGCCGGGGCTTCAGCACTTTCCGGCTCCGAAGCCGGGACTGCTACTTCCACCGACTCAATAGTCGGAGCTTCTACTTCTGCAGCACCAGGACCCGGAGCTTCCACCTCCGGAATGGGTGCCGCTGGCGCATCTTCAATCCCGTGGTCCGGCGCTACCACGGGAACTTCTGGAGACGAGTCGAGGTCCATGACCACGACAGCCGGCGCCGGAGCTGTCGCAGCCTCCGCTTGGGGCGGCACCGGAGCTGGAGCAGAAGCCCTCGCAGCCTCCGACACTGTGGCCGAGGGCGGAGCTTCACTCCCCTTCTTGGGAACGCTGCAGGTAAAGAACGAAGAAATTGAGCAAACAGATGCAACAATTAAAAGATAATCAAGGTAAGAAAGAAAAATTACCTTGGGAGGCTCACGCACCAGCTTGCGCGGAACCTCTTTCCCGGATGATCCGGGCTGGCCACGGTCGGCATAGGAGCTCCGGGAGGACTCCCAGGACTTGCCGTAGCCGCGGGCGTTTCCCGGGTCGGAGCTCTCCTTGATCGGGAGGAACTCCTGGACCTGGAGGCCCTCACCGCTTCTCGTGCCGGAGTCGCGTGCACGGAGCTGGCACCTCCGGAGGGATCCACCACGGGGACAGACGCACTCCGGGAGGATCCCACCGCCGGAACAGTAGCGCTCCGGAAAGACCCCACCACGGGAACAGTCGCCACGGCGGCGGAGGATCTTCCTTCCTGAGGACGGGGAACTGGGGGGGAAGTGGCAGGCCCGACAGACCTTCCGTCAGCATGTCGCAGTTTCCTCTTCCGGCTCTCCGGCTCCTCCGCCA
This sequence comes from Tuctoria greenei, assembly GCA_036927565.1. Lineage (NCBI taxonomy): Eukaryota > Viridiplantae > Streptophyta > Magnoliopsida > Poales > Poaceae > Tuctoria > Tuctoria greenei. Next base: position 37,457,943 of record JAYESD010000012.1, on the reverse strand, counting down.
ACTCTTTGCCCTTGCCGACGACCTCAGCTCTTGGCTGTGGGGCAGGGGCGGAGCCGCCTTCAGACAACCCGGGGATCGCCAACCGGGTGACTGATCTTCTCTCGACGACACCAAGGTCATCAAGCGCGGGCATCTTCCGCCGGAGCTCCCTGCTGAGCTCAACTTCCACGTTCAGAGGGAGGAAAGCCGGCCGGCGGAGTCAAGTAATCTCCGTCAACGTCGATGCCGTGCTGGAGTTTCTTGAGGTGAAACTCCAAGTACTTCCCCACCATGCTGGACTTCAACCCGGTTTCAACCCGATCCTCGTCCATCACGCTGTTGAGGGCCCAGGCGAGCTTCTCCCTCCTCTTCAGCGGTGCCCACCTGTTGGACAGGAAGTTGCAGAACACCGCCTGGGGAGTCAATCCTCCCTCCACACATTGGCGGATTCTGGTCAAGACAGGGTCGAAAGCTCCCGCCAGCACCGGAACTTCGCTCCATACCGACGTGTCAATGCCGGGCAGACCGTCTGGCAGCTCCAACCGCTCATGCTCCTCCACCCGGACGACTACCCAATATTTCTTCCAGTCATCCCACTTCCCGGAAGGGAATGACCGAAGGTACTTGAACGGGCACTTCTTGCGCTTCACAAAGTAGTAGAAGCCAAGATACTCGTCGCTTCGGCCGGTGGTTTGGACGGTGAAGAAGGTTCGGAAGAGCTCGATGCAGGGAGGGATGCCCACCCACATCTCGCAGAAGTGGACAAAGATGGACACAAGGAGAATGGAGTGAGGGCCAAGGTGGTACAGCTGCAGACCATAGAAGTCCAGCAGCATCAAGAAGAAAGAAGAAAACGGTGGGATCAGCCCCACCATGGCGTACGAGGAAAAGTACACCATCTCGCCAGAGTGCTCCTTTTTAAAGGGAAGCTCTCCGCCGGCGCGGACCGAGCGGTTGAAGAAGTCCGAAGACCACCCCATGAGGGCCCGGACCTTCTTCAGATCGCCGTCTGTCTTCAAGCGACTCTCACGCAGACCCAACTCCATTGCAGCAAAGCTAGGCAAGAGAAGAGGAGCAAAGCACAAGTTGGGAGTTTGAGCGCAAGAACATATGGGAAGCGTAAAGAACTCCCGACGGTGCGCTTTCCTTCTTAAGTAAGACCTCGCAACGCTTGGATGGAAACTGCAGGAGAGTCAAGGATACTACTCAAGAATCCAACCCTGCCGATGACTAGGGGGCCCGGGACCACCCTGACGATCAAGTCGAGGTGCTTACCCAGGCGAACAGTTGTCATCACGAGGCGGGAAACCCAAAGGCGGCGAACTGACAAGGCGCGCGGAACCGATACGGTTTTCGTATTGGGAACCGGCGACCTTCAATTGCGAGAGATCCGCACATCAAAGATCCTATCTGCCGCCTGAGGTGCGCCACGCGTCGGGACTTAACTGTAAAGCCCTGCCAACGGCACCTCCAAAGACCCTTGAAAACCCAGTTCAAGAGTCGCGAGTGTGGACCCACCTCCGACGGAATGACTTCACCCCGGTGACTTTCCCCGGAGGTAGGTCCAGGGGGCCACTGTCGGTACCCTAAAAACCATACACCCCCTGAGGTTACAAAGATCTCAAGGGAAGTACGTCTACTCAAATTGAAGACCCTCGGAGGCCCACTTGTCAGACATAATCGGACCTGCTTCTCCAACATGGTTAACCCCTAGGTTGCCACGTGTACTGTCAGACCGGATCTACTACCCGCAAGGGTGAAGCTCCGGGCTAGGTACTGAAACAGCACCTCCGGACTTAACCCCTGACCGAGAGAAGCTCCGGACCTGACACGTGCCAGGCCACCCCGGAGCTTCCCGCTTCCCACAGGCCAGCTCCGGAGCTGCCACGTGTCCATACGTCGGAGCTGGCCGCTTCAAACCTCCGGGAGACATTGTAACGGCCCCGGATCTTCAAAGGACAGCCGCGGACTTCAAGACCCGATTAGTTGTCATTAATTCCACGTTAATGACACTTAATCGGACGATCTTAACACCTGTAACGGCACTGTCGGAGCCGTTACAGGTTATTAACAACAATTAATCTCGTGTATCAAGACTAGTAACCGCCAGGGCCACATGTCGGGCCAGGCTGACTTGTAACGGTATGTCCTTGTACTATAAAAGGACAAACCGACGATACACGAAGGGGGGGACTCTCTAACGCTCTCACGTTCACAAGTTAATACAACACACACACACACCCGTGGAGTAGGGTATTACGCTCAGGCGGCCCGAACCACGTAAACCACTGTGTCTCTCGTGTCCAATCGTGATTCACCTTCTTGAGTCTCCGCGCGCCCAAACCGAACTACAAACTCCTTCAACACTTTAGTAGTGTCAGGGGATCTGCCGACTCCAACAGTCGACAAACGATATACAGATAATTACCACAGAACAAGATGAATTATCCAAACTTCATTAAACAAACCATATTATCCTTGATTACAAACTCTAATGAGTATTAATGACAGATTCAACTAATGCAGCTGAAATACTCTAATTAAGAAACTAAGCAACTAAGCAAACTAAGCATAAGGGATAGCGCAGCTCCAAAAACACCACAGGAAAGGTGACGGTAGACATGGCCTAGAACTCTGCATTATCGCCATTAAACTCCCAATCCTGACATGCAACTGTTGGGGGGGGATTGCAAGAGTGAGACATGTCGTACTTAGCAAGTGTGGAAAGTATGACATTTGGATGATTCAAATGACGACAATAATAATGGCAAACTGCTTAAAAGTACATTAAAACATTTTAAAAGCAATATATTATATTTATATGAATCAAACCCATCATAAGCCATAAGTAATATCATAATACCAGTCCTTATTCCATATCCATCATCATATACCAATATCCATATTCAATATCAGAGTTCAATTCATAACGATCCATAACCATTACCAAACCATAACCATTCCAAATACCATCCCAATACCGAGTTCCCTCTAATTACGGAAGTTTTCCAGGTGCTCGTAATCGGGAGCACAACTATCATGATAGTTTTATTAGACTCTACAGAGTTTGTACCACTTTACCCACGTGTTTGTGATTTCATCACCTTTCGATGACTAGAACCTCTATTATGCCGTCTCACACTTCCATCAGTGTGTGGCCAAGAGATCACAAAATAGCCTTTACAAAGGGATTACTAGTCTATTTAGACCCCACTGAGGTTTCACCGGTGGCGATGTCTCCTACAGAGCACATCTTCAACCAAGGGCCCCCTCTTGAGCCATTCAGATCCCAGGGTAGTCCCACCAATCATCAACAAACCCAATCCGACTACCCCTTCCCCGAGCATCCATAATGGTCCAAATAGCACTGGCAAAACCCTAATTAATCATCTACGCCGCACCCATACTTGGCCTCGTGGTGGCACTGTAATCCTGGCTTATTCTTGCATGAACCGGTCCTTAGATCTAAAGCAAGCAAACCACCATAACATCCAACCCATCCACATACCAGGCTTGCTTAGATCACCCATTACCATATCTTATTTAAACAGTTCATGTTAACAATAATCTCATCCCTGCATAATTAAATTGTGTGGTATAGTTGTTTCCCATCCCAGTTGATTAAGCGAAGCAAAAGGTAAAAAGCTCATCCCGACTCTCTACCATAATTCCAGGTGACAAGGGTGGTTAAACAAATCTAGTAAACTTCCTACCATAGGATTCCCATCAAATTGACACAAGCATGCTATTTGCAAACAAAACATTTAATTTAAAAATAGGATCAATATGCTTCAAGGACACTTGCCTTGCTCTTGCGGTTGATTAGGGTTAAAGCCTTCATACTCTTGGTACTGTAGATCCTCCGCGACACTCTCTAGCGCAAATCCGTCTATTCCACACAATAAACATACAAGACAAGAAACACAATCAAAGAGTGCACAAATATTACTCAATATGACATGGCATGCATGATTGATGCAAATGCAAGATAGAACTTGTTACTAGATTGCTTTTAATGATAACTAACTATTTCTAATAGCTTTTAACAAGTTTATATAGGTTTGGAGTTGATTAGATCAAATTTTGGAATTAAATCAACACAATTTAACCAGAAAGATCGGACTAGTCCGCTAGAGACCGGACAAGTCCGCACTCTGCGAGATCAGCAGATTAGGGTTTTCTAGATCGACAAGAATTTGGAGATTAGGGGTTCAATTCTTGTAAGGAAAAGAGAATAGAAGGTATACCAGGTGTTTAGGACTCCAATGAATCAAGAAACTTGGAGGTAGCACTTGGATCTTGGTGATCTAGGGTTGGTGATGAACATGGAGATGAATTGGTGGTGAAGGACGAAACGTGGTGGAGATCATGATCCTCTTCGTTTTCTCCTCTTCTTCTTCTTGCTTGGGATCTTCTCCTCCCTCCTTGATGGTGGCTCTCCACGAACTAGGGTTTGGGTGGGGTGGAAAAGTGACAAATATATGTCAATCCAAGGGGTGGGGTTGTTTATATAGAGGTGGAGGCTAGGGTTAGATGGATTTCGAGTTTGGGATGAGTAGAGGCCGGTTTAGAGTCCCACATGGGCTTTAAAAGAGTTAGGCATGACGTCCCTAGGACCACTTAACGTGAAAACCAAGAAACAAGTCGTAAAACAAAAGATCAACTCGGAGTCACAAAATATTGTACAAGTCCAGAAAGGACCGGACTAGTCCGAAGTCGTCCGGAGAGAAAATCGGACAAGTCTGGCCAAAAATCGGACAAGTCCGACTTTAAACAGAGAGGAAAACGGACAAGTCCGCTGAAACACTGGACTAGTCCGGAAAAGTCCAGGGACTTAGATATTTTCAAGGATTCTTGGAATATCGGAATAGTCCGCACAAAATCGGACTGGTCCGAAAGTTTCCAGAGCCAAAATCAGACTAGTCCGCAACAAAAACCGGACCAGTCCGCACTTTCCTGCATTTTAAGTGCAGTTTTGTTCCAAATCAATTTAAAATTCTCCAAATAAATTTTAAACTCGTTCCTCTTGTTGTGGGTTAATTTTAAACATGTATATGAGTGTATGTAGGGCATGATGCATGAAAATGAGGGTGTTACAAACCTACCCCCCCTTAAAATGAATCTCGCCTTTGAGATTCGACGCAGAAGAGAAGAGATAGGGAAATTCCTTTTTGACATCATCCTCCAATTCCCACATCGCATCTTTTTTCTGTGTGGTGCTTCCATTGAACTTTACACCATCTAATAACCTTGTTCCTTGTGACTCTCTCCTTGGTTTCTAAGATCTTGACCGGTTGCTCAGCATAAGTCAAATCTTCCTCTAGTTCCAATTCTTCCATTGGCACTTGTTCTTCCGGTACTGTCAAGCACTTCTTGAGCTGGGAAACATGAAAGACATCATGTACGTCTGAAAGATGAGCTGGCATCTCCAACTTATATGCTACTTCTCTTCTTTTGTCCAAAATCTTGAACGGTCCAATATAGCGAGGTGCGAGCTTGCCCCTTATGTTAAACCTCTTGTGACCTCTCATTGGTGACACCTTGAGGTAAACAAAATCTCCTACTTCAAAGGTTAATTTCCTTCTTCTATTGTCCGCATAGCCTTTTTGCCTTGATTGGGCAGCCCTCAAGTTTTTACGAATTTTTTGGACTTGCTTTTCAGCCTCTTGCAACACATCCGGACCAAATATTTGAGTTTCTCCTGCCTCATTCCAGAATAAAGGTGTCCTACACATCCTCCCATAAAGTGCTTCATATGGTGACATCTTCAAACTTTCTTGGTAACTATTGTTGTATTAAAATTCCACATATGGCAAGCTTTTGTCACAACCTTTCCCATGCTTTAAAGCACAAGCTCTTAACATGTCCTCCAAAATCTGATTGGTCCTCTCGGTTTCTCCATCCATTTGAGGATTATACGCTGAACTAAAATTCAACCTCGTTCCCAAGGCTTCATGCAATTTCTGCCAAAATCTGGAGGTAAATTTAGAACCTCTATCCGAGACTATCTTCTTAGGGACTCCATGTCGACACACAATATGCTCCATGTATATTTCGGCCAATCGGGCAGCTGTATATTTGGTCTTCACAGGGACAAAATGAGCTGACTTGGTTAAACGATCCACAATTACCCAAATTGAGTCATACCCGGACTGAGTACGTGGTAACCCAACTATGAAGTCCATACCGATTTCTTCCCACTTCCATTCTGGAATCTTCAATGGTTGCAATAATCCAGCTGGCCTTTGATGTTCAGCTTTGACTCGTTGGCACACATCACACAATGCTACGTATTCAGCTATGTCCTTCATGCTATCCCACCAATAACAAGTCTTCAAGTCTTTGTTCATCTTTGTACAACTAGGGTGAATTGAGTAAGGTGAGTCATGTGCCTCTTTTAATATCATCTCTCGAATATGCTTCACATTAGGCAAAATGATTCTCTTTCCGAGCCATAAGGTACCATGTTCGTCTTCATCAAATCTGAATTCTCTCCCTTCTTCAGTCCTTTCCTTGATTTCCTTGATCTCTTCATCCGCGGTTTGTGCCTCTCGAATTTCTTGCTCCAAGGTTGGGTTTAACTCCATCATCTCCATCTCATTTACAAATCTGAGATTCAACCGTTCAAACTCCTTACATAACTTGAATGGCAACTCTCAAATCGTAAGTTGATGACTTACTCCTTTTCTACTCAAAGAATCGGCCACTACATTGGCTTTTCCCGGATGATAGTTGATCTCCAAATCATAATCTTTGATGAGCTCCAACCATCTCCGTTGCCTCAAGTTTAGATCCGTTTGTGTGAAAATATACTTCAAACTCTTATGATCCGTATAAATTTCACACCTATGTCCAAGAATATAGTGTCTCCAAATTTTTAATGCGTGTACCGCGGCTGCAAGTTATAAATCATGCGTTGGGTAATTCTACTCATGTTTCTTCAAATGTCTCGATGCATAGGTGACCACTCGACCTTCTTGCATCAATACACATCCAAGTCCTTGTCTCGATGCATTGCAATAAATGTCAAAACTCTTGCTCACATCCGGTAGTACCAAAACTGGGGATGTTGTCAACCTCTTCTTCAACTCCTCAAAACTGCTTTGACAGGCTTGAGTCCATTGGAAAGCCTTTCCCTTCATTAGCAACTCCGTCATAGGCTTGGCTATCTTGGAAAAGTCCTTGATGAGTCTACGGTAATATCCAGCCATCCCAAGAAAACTCCTGATCTCCTTTACATTTTGCGGGGGTTCCCACTTCAACACATCTCTCACTTTTCCGGGGTCAACCGAAACTCCTCCTCCTGAGATGATATGACCCAAAAATGACACCTCTCTCAACCAAAACTGTCACTTGTTGAACTTTGCATACAATTGATGCTCCCTCAATTTTTGCAACGTGAGCCTCAATGGTTCCTCATGTTCCTTCTCATCCTTCGAGTAGATCATAATATCATCAATAAACACCACAACAAACTTGTCCAAGTACTCCATGAAGACCTTATTCATGAGGTACATAAAGTAGGCAGTCACATTTGTCAATCCAAATGACATCACGGTGTACTCATAAGATCCATACCGTGTCCTAAAAGCTGTCTTGGGTATGTCCGATGGTCTAATCTTCATTTGAAAGTATCCCGACCTCAAATCAATCTTAGAGAAGACACAAGCACCCTTCATCTGATCAAACAAGTCTTCTATGCGTGGCATGGTGTACTTGTTCTTGATTGTCACCTCGTTGAGAACTCGGTACTCTACGCATATCCTTTGGGATCCATCCTTCTTGTCCACGAATAGAACGGGCGCTCCCCAAGGTGAAGAACTAGGGCGAATACAACCTTTATATAGTTGCTCTTGAATTTGCTTCTTAAGCTTCGTTAATTCCATAGGAGGCATCCTATACGGCGTCTTAGCTATAGGTGCAGTTCCAGGTATTAAATCAATAACAAACTCAATGTCACGATCAGGTGGCATACCTGACAACTCATTCGGAAAAACATCCAAAAATTCACATGCCACCGAAATCTCCTCAATTGCGGCACCGTCCATATGATTCAGCTCCAATTTCTTCCGTGCGGTTTGAGATGCTTCAAATTCTACGGTGATCCCTTCCTTATTGGTCAACTTCACCATCTTCGTGGCACACTCAATAACTCCATTGTGCTTCCTCAACCAGTCCATACCAAGTATAATGTCCAATCCTTGAGAATCCAAAACAATGAGGTTGGCAGAGAAGTCTACCCCCCTTATTCTAAGGCTTACTTTTGGCCATACTATATTTGTCCTCATCTCTCCTCCAGGAGACTTAACCATTAGAGTAAACTTCATATGACAAATAGGCAAACTATACTTGGCAACATACTTTGATGCAATGAATGAATGTGATGCTCCAGAATCAAATAACATAGCCGCGGGGTTGGAGTTGGCGAGAAACAAACCAATGACCACATCATCCGCTTGTTGAGCATCCTCCATAGAGACGTGGTTCACATTGCCACGAGCAAAATTCTTCTGTCCATGGTTCCCTTGTGGCGCTCCTCCATTAGGTCTTGGGTTTTGCCTCGACGCATTGCTTCCTTCACCAAGGCCTGACTTAGGACATTGATGCGCAAAGTGTCCAGCTTCTCCGCAAGTATAACACTTCTTAACTCCACCAAAATTATTGGGACGAGCTTGGTTTTGAGCATTGGCACCAGGATAGTTGGCATGAGGTGCATAAGGCATTGGAGGCCTAGGTGCTTGCATAACAGGGCGCTGCTGCACAAACTGAGTTGGGCGCGGTGCAAACCCAGGGAGTTGAGCAGGAATAGAAGAGCTGTAATAAGGCGCATTGGGCGGCGCAAAGCGAGGGCGCACATTACTTACTTGTTGCTGTCCTTGATATGGCGCCTTCCTCTTGTTGTCGTGCTCCATCTCACAAATGTTGTTCTCAACCACAATTTCTTTGTCCACAAGCTTCTAAAAATTTGCGTAGTCACAATTGAGCAATTGCACTTGAATTTCATTGTTCAAGCCCCTCATGAACAAGTATTGTTTCCGGCTGTCCTGACTAACATCCTCAGGTGCATACCTTGAGAGTTGAGTGAATTTATTGAGATATTCACTTACGCTTGATTTTCCTTGCCTTAAATTCTCAAAGTCTTGCCTCTTCAAGATCATAACACCTTCCGACACATAATGAGAACGGAAACTCTCCTTGAATTCCGCCCAGGTAATTCTCTCTTGGTTCTCATGAGCATTGCAATAAGCATCCCACCAATCCGTAGCTGCTCCAACAAGTTGATGAGAAGCAAATAGCACCTTCTCCCGGTCACTGCATTGGACAATAGCAAGTTTCTTCTCCACGAACTTGAGCCAATCATCCGCATCCATAGGGTCAGCAGCTTGAGCAAAGGTCGGCGGCCTAGTCCTCATAAACTCTCCCAATCGGTTATGAGGAGGCGGGGGTGGCGGTGGAGGCATGTGGGGCTGATTGTTGTTGTTGCCAGTCTGCAGCTGTCCCATTGTCTGTATCATGGTCTGCATGAGCTGGTTTTGCATAGCCAAAAGCTGCTCAATGTTGATAGCTCCATGAGCAGGTCCTTGCCCATTGTTGTTCTAAGGTACTCCATTTTTCTCCTCCTCATCATTGCCATCCCTGTGGTTGCGAGTCCTCACCATCTGAAGAAAAGCAATAGGTAAGAATTAGAAAACGTCCCCAACTATATGCATCAAGGGATATGAAACTAAACAACTAGCTACAGTAGCCTAGGTGGACACGGCAATGCTAAGGCATCCCAAAGTCCTTTATTAAGCATACAAGCAACCAATATATATAGCAACAGCACACAAAGCAAAAACACATTGATTCCTGAGTGCCCCTATGTGCTCTAAAGTATCCATTCTATCTAGGCTGCGTCCTACGGTCCACTTGTGGCTCTGATACCAATCTTTGATGCCCGGTTCCGAGAATGAACCAAGCTAACGCATATGTGTGCCCAGGATGTTCATCACACATACACGAGTGCAATCACAAACGATATATAGATAATTACCACAGAACAAAATTAATTATCCAGACTTCATTAAACAAACCATATTATCCTCGATTACAAACTCTAATGAATATTAATGACAGATTCAACTAATGCAGCGAAAATACTCTAATTAAGAAACTAAGCAACTAAGCAAACTAAGCATAAGGGATAGCGCAGCTCCAAAAACACCACAGGCAAGCTGACGGTAGACACGGCCTAGAACTCCGCATTATCGCCATTAAACTCCCAATCTTGACCTGCAACTGTTGGGAGGGGATTGCAAGAGTGAGTACATGTTGTACTCAGCAAGTGTGGAAAGTATGACATGTGGCTTATTCAAATGACGACAATAATAATAGCAAAGTGCTGAAAAGTACATTAAAACATTTGAAAAGCAATATATTATATCTATATGAACAAACCCATCATAAGCCATAAGTAATATCATAATACCAGTCCGTATTCCATATCCATCATCATATACCAATATCCATATTCAATATCAGAGTTCAATTCATAACCATCCATAACCATTACCAAACCATAACCATCCCAAATACAATCCCAATACCGAGTTCCCTCTAATCATGGAAGTTGTCCAGGTGCTCGTAACCGGGAGCACGGCTATCATGATAGTTTTATTAGACTCTACAGAGTTTGTACCACTTTACCCACGTGTTTGTGATTTCATCACCTTTCGATGACTAGAACTTCTATTATGTCGTCTCACACTTCCATCGGTGTGTGGCCATGAGATCATAATAGCCTTTACAAAGGGATTACTAGTCTATTTAGACCCCACTGAGGTTTCACCGGTGGCGATGTCTCCTACAGAGCACATCTTCAACCAAGGGCCCCCTCTTGAGCCATTCGAATCCCAGGGTAGTCCCACCAATCATCAACAAACTCAATCCGACTACCCCTTTCCCGAGCATCCATAATGGTCCAAATAGCACTAGCAAAACCCTAATTAATCAGCTACGCCGCACCCATACTTGGCCTCGTGGTGGCACTGTAATCCTGGCTTATTCTCGCATGAACTGGTCCTTAGATCTAAAGCAAGCAAAACACCATAACATCCAACCCATCCACATACCAGGCTTGCTTAGATCACCCATTACCATATCATATTTAACCAGTTTATGTTAACCATAATCTCACCCATGCATAATTAAATTGAGTGGTATAGTTGTTTCCCATCCCAGTTGATTAAGCAAAGCAAAAGGTAAAAAGCCCATCCCGACTCTCTACCATTATTCCAGGTGACAAGGGTGGTTAAACAAATCTAGTAAACTTCCTACCATAGGATTCCCATCAAATTGACACAAGCATGCAGTTTGCAAACAAAAAATTTAATTTAAAAATGGGATCAATATGCTTCAAGGACACTTGCCTTGCTCTTGCGGTTGATTAGGGTCAAAGCCTTCAAACTCTTGGTACTATAGATCCTCTGCGGCACTCTCTAGCGCAAATCCGTCTAATCCTCTCAATAATCATACAAGACAAGAAACACAATCAAAGAGTGCACAAATATTACTCAATATGACATGACATGCATGATTGATGCAAATGCAAGATAGAACTTGTTACTAGATTGCTTTTAATGATAACTAACTATTTCTAATAGCTTTTAACAAGTTTATATAGGTTTGGAGTTGATTACATCAAATTTTTGAATAAATTCAACATAATTTAACCAGAAAGATCGGACTAGTCCGCTAGCGACCGGACAAGTCCGCACTCTGCGAGATCAGTAGATTAGGGTTTTCTAGATCGACAAGAATTTGGAGATTAGGGGTTCAATTCTTGTAAGAAAAAGAGAATAGAAGGTATAACTGGTGTTTAGGACTCCAATGAATCAAGAAACTTGGAGGTAGCACTTGGATCTTGGTGATCTAGGGTTGGTGATGAACTTGGAGATGAATTGGTGGTGAAGGACGAAACTTGGTGGAGATCTTGATCCTCTTCGTTTTCTCCTCTTCTTCTTCTTGCTTGTGATCTTCTCCTCCCTCCTTGATGGTGGCTCTCCACGAACTAGGGTTTGGGTGGGGTGGAAAAGTGACAAATAGATGTCAATCCAAGGGGTGGTGTTGTTTATATAGAGGTGGAGGCTAGGGTTAGATGGATTTCGAGTTTGGGATGAGTAGAGGCCGGTTTAGAGTCCCACATGGGCTCTAAAAGAGTTAGGCATGACGTCCCTAGGCCCACTTAACGTGAAACCCAAGAAACAATTCGTAAAACAAAAGATCAACTCGGAGTCGTGAAATATCGGACAAGTCCGGAAAGGACCGGACTAGTCCGAAGTCGTCCACAGAGAAAATCGGACAAGTCTGGCCAAAAATCGGACAAGTCCGACTTTAAACAGAGAGGAAAACAGACAAGTCTGCTGAAACACTGGACTAGTCCGAAAAAGTCCTAAGACTTAGAAATTTTCGAGGACTCTTGGAATATCGGACGAGTCCGCACAAAAGCGGACAGGTCCGAAAGTTTCCAGAGCCAAAATCGGACTAGTCCGCAGCAAAAATTGGACCAGTCCGCACTTTCCTGCATTTTAAGTGCGATTTTGTTCCAAATCAATTTTAAATGCTCCAAATAAATTTTAATCTCGTTCCTCTTGTTGTGGGTTAATGTTAAACATGTATATGAGTGTATGTAGGGCATGATGCATGAAAATGAGGCTGTTACAGTGCGGACCGCCCCTACAGCGTCTAACAAAATAAAGGAGTATGTTGCTCGTTGTGCAGTATACTCTAGGCGTAATCTATTATACTTTGAAGCACCAACTACAAGAAATGATTTAAAGGGCATTGGCAGTATAGCCGTCATTTGCAACTGTAGCCGACGCCGATAAATTATAAACGTCGATGTACCGGCGGATCTAACCGTCATTCTTCGTCGGACGGTTTTAACATTTATGACCATCGGTCTCGGCGGCTTTAGATTCTATATAAGTCGGTCTGCAACCCTGATGGTTGGACGGTTTTACGACCGTTGGACAGGCCCCCAAAAGCCTCTACGGCACTAAGACCATCCGCCCAGCAGAGACCCGACGGCTTTGAAACCATCAAAGTCACAAAAAAATCTTCTACAGACTCGCACAACACCAACACGCATTATACAAAACCGAATCTTATGTAGGATCGAGCTTCTGCACGAAAAATCACAGATCAAGCTAAGACAAACGGGGGCATTATACAGAACTGAATCTTTACCAGCAGTGAAGCAAACAGGGGCATTATACAATGGCATTTTTCAATATCTCTCACACACAGAACAATATCTATATCTCTCACACAAAGAACTATTCAGATCTCACAGAGATGTTTACCCAAAATGGACACTTAGATCAGATCTCAAGAAGAACGGATGCGGAGGTGACATCGAGCGGATCTGGGCCACGGTAGCCATCACAGCGGTGGCCCACGCGGCTGCAGGGGTGATGGTGAGTGCAGCGCTGGGCGGGGAAGTGAAAGGCGTCAAAGCAGATAGGATCTGTACCGTGGAGCCGCCACGGGTGTCAAGTCGGTGCAGGGAGGATCTAGGCCGCAGTAACCGCCACAGGTGCCGCATCGGAGCAGAGCGGGAGTAGCATCATGTTGGGGCCCGAACGGGTGTCACCGGGGCGGGCACGGGGGCAGCGCTTGTGGTTGGCATCACCGGAGCCCGCGCCGACGAACGGACGGGCGGCAGTGAAGAGCCCATGGGGGCACGTGGGCCTGCATGGCAGCAACAAGGGCTGCACATAGAGAGGGAGAGAGTTCTGCACAAGGGCGGCGCGTCAAAGAGAACGACCGGCACAAGAGATAAGAGAAGGGAACACCATCATTGGCGGTGGGCAGTGGCTGCTGGTGGAAGTGCGATGGGGCCGGGTTTGCAAGTGGGCGGTGGCCTGTGTTGGAAGTGTGCGGTTAGGATTATGCAAGTGGTTGGCAAGTGGGAATATAAAAAGAGTGAAACAACCCTACAATCGTCAGTTATATTGGTCTAGCCGATGGCCATAAAGTTAGAGCCGTCGGCACTTTTGGCTGCCCCGACGCCATTAATTAATGTCGTCTGTTTATGTTGGAAGGCCGACAACTTTAACTATTGCCGTCAGTTATATTAGTACTGACACCTTTAGTGTAAATATATGCAACAGCCTTGATGTTTATAAAGTCCCTGGGTGCCCTATTGCTCGTTTCATGTAGTGACTGAGCTTATCACATATAATATAGACACCAGGTTCATGCCTTCTATTTTTTGGCTCCCCATATGTTGACCTGTGCATTTGGTCCCAAGTCCAAGCCTAGATACGACCTCTGGCACCACGTAGCTCTCAAAAAGATCCACACACCATCATGCGACACTTTGGGGCTGATCACCCATATGGGGCCCAGCCGTACCACTCAAGAATTTTTAATCCTTGTCACCACCCCTTGTCGTTCAAATCACCCTCCTCATGACTCGCAACTCAGGTTAAGAAAGTTGTAAGTTCTTAAAAAGCTACAATTCAAGTGAGCCAAGAGGACAAACAAATAACAATATCACCAAAAATAAAGATCCTTCCTTTTACAACGAGGAGAAGTCCCCAAAGGTCCCTACTACAAAAAAAACTACTCAGGCTTCAATCACGTTCCACCTCCTCCTTAATGGCCCCTTCCAGGACATGTTCAACCACGAGGATGCAGCGGGTACAACCGCGTCAGTGAACATGTCAAGCTCTTTGATCCTGCTACCCTTGGGGATGTTGTGGAGGACCTGGAGATCAACGACATTTTTGTGGGACAATATGATGCCCAAGGCAGATAAATCCCCGCAAAAGGTCGCATTGGTGTTGAAGGCCCACACTCGGGCACCTACTCAGCCCGGCATTTGAGCCAGCTGGTCAGCGAGCTCGATTCAGGACCGATCCCCGAGCACCAACTGCCATATAGAGCGACCAGCAGCCCGGAGCCCCTCAATCTCTGACTGAAGCACCATGACTCATTCGGGAACCTGTCGAAGCCATGTCTCTAGAGAAATAAAGCTGGAGGAGGTGGTCACCCTCGATGAACCAAGCACCGGATTGCAAACCACCACCGCTTATTGTCGGACCTTCTTCAGCTCCCACTTCGTGATGGAGAGCTGACCATGAAGGTCCGAAATGCTCTCCTCCTGAGCTCAGAGATGGTCCTCAGCGCGCACCACTTGCCCCTGCACCTCTGCCTAAAGCATCCCATGAAGCGGTCAAACCAGCACAGAGTCAGGGAATCAAAAACAGGAGAAAAGAGAAACTAGCCTGCGATTTGGTCTTCCGCCATGGCATCCCTTGCTTCCCAAATCTCTCATGCACAGGCCTTCGACTCTTCCATAGCCTGGGCCGCATCCCCCCTAGAAGCCTCGCTGTAAGAACGGACACGAGCATGCTCAATGGCTGATGTTGCTGCCACTCCAATCGCAACCGCTGCTGCTCGAGCAATCCATCTTTCGGTGGCCTGGGCCCGCTTGAGCTCTGCCCGTGCCTCAACTAGCTCAAGCTACACGAGGCATCGTTGATGCTTTCTCTCGCGAAGGAGCCACTACTTCTTAGCGGCCCGGTGAGCCAAATCTTATGAAAAAGTTGGTCCCATTCAAACCTAGGGCAACAAACCAGGAGGCAAAATGGCCAAAAAAGGACTCACTAGCTCACCAGGAACCGCTCCTCGTAGTCGTTTGAGCAAGATGTCCATGTGCTCACACTCTGATGAAATGCCCGCCTGAGCGTCGGCGAGTTGGGAGTAGATGTCCACACCTTATGCACCCGCTCTGACTCGTCAAGCCTCGAGACGCCACCAGGCTCACCTCGACACCACCTTCTCCCAGGCCAATCCAACTCAAGAAGTGGGCGAGGGGATTAACAAGGTCAGTTCATCCATAGTGGGCCTAGGGCTGCCACGACTGGCCTCTGGTGCCTCCGTCCCACCTTCGGCAATCGATACTTCGGAGTAACCTTCGAGATAGACATTGTCAATACCATGCATACTAGGTATCCCTTCGTACTATATAAAGATGCATCGAGTTCCACCTTCCAGTATTGTGGACTTCCGGAGGCCACATGTGTCCTGCAGTGTCGGACATGCCTTCCTTCTTAGGGTGGCTCTGGTACTACTATTAGTCTCTCAGTGCCGGACCTGCCTCCCTTCATAGGGTGGCTTCAGTGCTGCCGCGTGTCCCACAATGATGGGTCTACCACCATCCATACAGTGGCTCCAGTGCCGCCCCATGTCATGGGACACCGGACCTGCCTCCCCAACAGAGGAAGCTCCGGTGCTGCCACATGTGCAGTAGCTCCGGACCGGCCTCTCTTCAAGGGGAAGCTCTGGAGCTACCACGTGTCACACGCCCGGACCTAAGTCTACAATGGGAAGATAGTAGGATCTCCAACGCCGCGAATATTCAAGGACTATTAATCGGCTGTTACAAGACCTGGTTAACGCTTCACTAATGCAATATTAATGAAGCACGATCAGAGGACTATTAATACCAGTAACGCTACCGTTATGGCATGTTATCATGCTATTAACCACCCTTAACACCTGTATATCGTGTATAGGCAGGTTATTATAGCCAGGACCACCCTATGTATGGCTCATACTATAACAGCCAGACCATGGCATATGAAAGGATTGCGCTGCACGGTAGAAAGAACAATACAACTGAGCCTAGACTAAGCTCGGGCTTACGTACACTCTCATACAGTCAACACACACCCTATGGAGTAGGGTATTACGCTTAGGCGGCTTAAACCACATAAAATCCTCTGAGTTCACCCTTGTTCTTGATGTTGATTAGTGCCCCGCCTAATTAAGAACCTTCGTGGAATACTTCTTAGTAGTACCGGCTGAAGTGTCTTAGCCTACACTTCGACATTTGGTGTGCCAGGTAGGGGAGCTTAGTCTCAAGATCTCCAATAAAGTGAACTCCGCTGTCGCTTCCATGGATCAGCTGCACAGACCGTTGGTGGAAATCCCTCCAATGTTCAACAGCCGGCCAACATTGTTGTCCTGGAAGGCATCGCACCACCACCACCATCTGCTGCAGCAGTCAATGCTGGACAGCAGGATGGTGAATTTGTGTCAGTCACAGAATCGACAAACGATCCAGAGAATGCGCTGAATGTAGCGCAGGCTCTACTTCAGCGTCCTCCGCACCGAGACCTCCTACAGCCACTCTGGAGCAATGGCGCGGTGACGTTGAGCATCTGGTTGCAGCTGCAGCCACTGCGCTCAACAACCAAGGTCTGCCCCATGTAGAGCGGGATCCTTCCCATAACATGAACTTGTATGGAAGACTTGGTCATGCGGCGTTGCATCCCAAGAGACGTGCTCTCTCTCAGCCTGCAACGTCACTGCCCTTCGGGGCTCGTCGTACTCATAGAACATCGAGGCTCCTGACTTAGGACCTTCGGCCGAATCTTGACCGCCGATACACGGGGCAAGACGACTGTGTTAACATTGAGCGTACTCGTAAGAGGCGGCTTGCTCGAGAAAATCCTTCTCTTCTAGGAGTTGGTGGTGGCTGTTCAGCTCTAGCCATGCATCTTCGCATAGTGGAATGGCCACCCAAGTTCCAACCTCATCTGCTGGAGAAATACTACGGGACTATCAACCTCGTTGAGTTTCTTCAGATCTACTCCACCGCCATCCTCGTGGCTGGAGGGAATGAGGCTGTCATGGCCAACTATTCCCCAGTGGCTCCGACAGGGACTGCAAGGTCCTAGTTTATGTGTTTACCTCTGACTCCATCTAAAGTTGGGGGAAACTATGTCGCTTGTTCAGTGCTAACTTCGATAGCTCCTTCACCTGGCCTGGCACTGAGGTGGACCTCTTCGCGTACAACGAAAGTTGGGACAATCACTGCGATCATTTATCCAGCAATTCTCTTAGGCATGGAACACTATTCTTTCTATCTCCATTGCTTCTGTTGTTGCTGCATTCCGACAGGGGGTTCGAGATAAGAAGATGCTAGAGAAGCTTGCAACCAAGGATGTCAGCAGTGTCATGGAACACTTAAGCTTGACTGACTAATGTGCTATAGCATCAGAGGGCTGTGAGATGCACCCTGAACCAGCTACAGAGGCTGGCCAATCTGCCTCCAAAGCTGAGGCTGCTATCCCGGTAGTGGCAAAAAGAAAAACAATCATGTGGCAAGAAGAAGTCACTTGTCGGCACACCTATCGTTGCTGCTGCCGCTGCACCTGGTGGTCGGGGGCAACGCCCAAATAAGGGACCTCGACAATCGTCAGAGGATGTTGAAAAGATGTGGTGCCCGATTCACAAATCTACAAGCCACAATCTAGAAAACTGTCGTGAGGTCAAGAGGCTTGCTAAACACAATAGCAAGCGTCAAGATGACACCCCTTTCTGCCATTGGGAAAGGAAGCAAAAAGTCGGTGAAGAAGCTTCGTCTGACCAGGAGCTAGGCTTTCAAGACACCAATAAGGCATGGTGGTCTACAATACCGTCGACAACGACTCTGACATCTCTAACAACGAATGTAGAAAGACTCTCCATATGATGTATGGAGGGTATTGGGAGATCACCTCTCGCCACATTTTGAAGACTAGGTTGTTGCTGCTTGTACTGCCAAGGCGGAGCCTCATCGGAAGTGGATGGATACTTCCATTACCTTTGATGCTTTGGGCTATCCGAAGAACATGGCGAGAGCTGAACAATTGCCCCTGATGGTCTCCCCATCTGTCAACAATGTCCAGCTCTTCCATGTCTTGGTTGACGGAGGCGTGGCACTCAGCTTCATTAGCTTCGCAACCTTTGTGAAGCTCCAACTCGGTCTCTCAGACCTCAGGCCCTCACACCCATTCTTTAGAGTGGGTCCTGGAGCTATCACGCTCTCAGGTCAGTTACTCTACCGGTGACCTTCGGGGCACCAGAGAACTATAGGTTCGAGAAGATGGTGTTTGATGATCCACACATCAATCTTCCCTTCAATGCCATCCTAGGCAAGACAGAGCTGTATAGGTTTGTGGCAGTAGCACATTACAATTACCTTGTGTCGAAGATGCCAACTCCGTCAGGCGCCTTCTGGATCCGAGGGGACCGCACTGCTGGGTTTAGTGCGCTGGAGAAACTTCATGCGCTTGCAACAGCCCAACAAGATAAATCTGGTATGAAGCAACCAGCTCAGTAACCACCGTGCTCGCGCCAGTACTGCTCATCTTCTACACCTCATGTGCAACCAAGCAGTGACACTGACGTACCCATCAAAGTCGTCCAAATCAGCTCTAATGTTGCTTAGACCACCCGTATATCGGGAGGTCTGACTGACAAATAGGAACTTGCGCTCGTCACTTACCTCTGGGCAAATTTCAACTTGTTTGCATGGCAACCGTCAAATATGTTTGGGGTCCCCAGGGTGGTGATCGAACACCATCTGAAGATCTTTCCTAACACACAACCTACACAACAGAAGCATTGAAAGCAATCTGTTGAGTGGCAAAACATCATCTGAGAAGAAGTTAAGAAGCTGCTAGATGCTGGATTTATCCGGGAGGTTCATCATCCATGATGGCTGGCAAACCCAATTATTGTACAAAAGGCCAGCAGGAAGCTTCGGATGTGCATCGACTACACCACACTAAATAAGGCATGTCCAAAAGATGCCTTTCCACTACCAAGAATAGATCACATAGTGGATTCTACCTTCGGCTGTGAGCTTCTACATTTCTTAGACACATATTCTGGATTTCATCAAATTCCAATGTTTAAGAAAGATGAAGAGCACACTGCTTTCATTATGGTAGATGATCTCTATTGCTACACAATTATTCCTCATGGTCTCAAGAATGTGCCCTATACTTTTATGCGAGCTATGCACAAAACCTTTGGGGAGCTCATTCGGGATCTAGTGAAGGTCTACATCGATGACATCGCTGTCAAGGTGAAGAACAAAGACTCACTCCATGACAACCTTCAATCCGTCTTTGACAAGCTGCGTCTGACGCGCACAAAGATCAACCAAGACAAGTGTGTATTTGGGGTTTAAATCCGGAAAGCTTCTCAGTTTCTTGGTGACTCATCGAGGAATTGAAGCAAATCTGGTGAAGGTCAGAGACATCAAAGCGATGCAACCTCTAGCCCACATCAAGGATGTCCAGAAACTTATTGGGTGTCTAACTTCGCTCAGCTGGTTTATCTCGAGGCTGGCAGAGCGGGCACTTTCCTTCTTCAAGCTATTGAGGAAGTCCGAACCATTCCATTGATCTGAAAAAGCAAAGAAGGCATTCTAAGAGCTCAAAGAGCTCCTCACCACACTGCCAATCATGGTAGCTCCGGAGCCTGTTGAGCCTCTTTTGCTTTACATCTCTGGAACTACGAAGGTGGTCAGTATGGTTCTGGTCGTGGAAAGACCAGAAGCATATTCAACTCAGGAGCTTAGACCCCTCCGGGAGGGTCCAAAGCTACATGAAGGTGAGTCTGGGTCCCAGCCCCCAGGCATGGATCCTAAAGGCAAGATGCCTGTGGATCAACCTCTCTCATTCAAGGGAGTATCTACTGCTCAAGAAGGAGATCCGGACCCCTCCGGGAGGGTCCAGGTTGATAAAGAAGAAGCTTCGGACCCCTCCGAGAGGGTCCGAACTGTCCAGCGGCCAGTGTAGTTCATCAGTGAAGTACTTCACAACACCAAAACTCAGTACATTGAGGTGCATAAGCTGCTGTACACAATTCTTATTGCCTCAAGGGAGCTTCGTCGCTACTTCCAAGCCCACAAGATATCAGTGGTAACCTCTTATCCACTGCGAGCAATTTTACATTATCCTAATTGTACGGGAAATATCGCAAAGTGGGCGGCAGAGTTGGCATAATTTGATCTCGAATTCCTGCCACAACATGCTATCAAGAGTCAGGCACAGGCTGACTTCATGGAGGAGTTGACACCTTCTTAATCAAGTCCGGGGGGCCTCAATGAGAAGAAGCCGGAACATAAGGTCTAAGTCTTCATTGAGCCTCCCTGGACTCTCTTCTTCAATGGATTTGTGCAGAAGCAGGGGGCCAGAGCTGGAATCCTTCTCCTCGCTCTAACTGGGGAGAAGGTCAAGTACATGGTGTGCCTTCACTTCAAGGCAACCAACGATATGGCACAATATGAAGCTCTCATCTTTGGACTCAAGGTGGCGCTATCATATGGCGTCCGGCAGCTGCTGGTAAAGGGTGACTCACAACTCATCATCAAACAAGTCAAAGGTGAATGTAGTTGCAATAACCCTCAGCTTGCTGCAGATCTACTTGAAGTAGAGAAGTTGCAGAAAGACTTCCACGTCATGGACCTCTGTCATGTCCAGCGCCTCAACAATGTTGAAGATGACGATCTCTCGATGAAAGCTTCAACCGGGGCTCAAGCACCCACCAGGAGTTTTGTCAGGAGATTACCAGCAGCTGCCACTCAGTCTGCCGAACTAAGTGATGGGGGTGAGACCAGCACCCCGAAGCTGGCAATCCTGGTGGTCCTGTTACCTTGGCGTCGACCAAGGCTTGTAGGCGCTACGGGAAGCTTTGAGCAACCAAGCGCGCAAGATCCAGAAACTCAAGTCAATCCTAATGCATGGATCTATGTAACACCATCATATTCATCTATCATGCATTGCATACATTCTTATACATGTTTAACATTAAGCAACATGAAAAGCAACAAGTTAAATAGGAATTAGAAGCAAAACAACACTTAAAAGACTGTAGAAGTACGGACTTGTCCGGTTTGTACCCCGGACTAGTCCGATTTCCCCCTCTGATGCACTCCAGACTTGTCTGATATTGCTGTGGACTAGTATGATTAAGTCTCTAGTCCATTCCTGACTTGTCCATGATTGAGTGCGGACTATTCCGATATTTCGTACAATTTTCGAATAATTTGTCAAATCCACAGACTTGTACAATCTATGCTGGACTTGCCCGTTTTGCTATCTGGAAAAGACCGGACTTGTCTAGACCTCCTCCTAGACTTGTCCGTTTTCGTCTCTGTCCAACATCGGAGTAGTCCGACTGTCTAGCAGACTTGTCCGGTGTGCCTATTGACGGTCCTTAAGTACCATATTTTTACCATCAATTCACCTCATAATGTGCATAAAACAAACACCAAACATAGTGGTAGGGTTATACACTAACCCAATTCCACAAGTGTTGGTGTCTATTTGTATGCAGGTGAATTATTACTCAAAATACCAAAACATCCAGGGATGAATCCATGAAAATGGATTTCAACGAATCAGGCGATGACACATGGCAACATATGGATCAAATGGCACACAAACAGAAGAATATGAGGAGATCCAATGGTGTTGTACCCATATATATCAAGGGGGCCCACCTGGAAGCCACCTGGAGGAAGCACTCCACGAGGGGAGCATTGACCAGGTCGGCCAAAACAGGGGTTCGGCCGACCTCTTCTTGGCGCCAAACTTGGTCAAATGACACGTGTTGGCTCCTCCCAACTCCCTGGAGTCAATGGTGACTGATCGCGTGTTAATTGTGGCAGGAACCGACCCTTCTCCACCTATAAATAGACCCCCTCACCTCACTTCCCACACACACCAAAAGTTGAGAATAGTGTTACACTCCAAAGGTTTAGAGTAGTCCTAGAGGCTACCAAAGTAGAAGGAGAATGTGGTGAAGAGTCTAGGAGAAGGAGGCTTGAGCTTTTCAAGTCCCTCTTCTACACTTGTACCCCTACAAGGTTTTACTCAATCAAGTAAGCCATTATGAATTCAATACAAGTTTGATCTTTTATTCTTAGTAGTTTGCACCAGTAGTTACTTGTGGGTTTACTGCTTTAATTCATTAGAGGCTCTAATTGTAGCTTTGTGTTCGAAACAACTAGAGTAGTGATTTAGAACGTAAGCGTGGTGCTTATGTTATAAATCATCAGTGGATATCTCATAGACCCATAGATTGAAGAGGTAGGCAGTAGGTGGTGACAACCCTATCTGTCCTTCGTAATCCTCCACGTTCGGCTATGTCATAGGCTCTTGGCGGGAGTCGTCCTAGTATTGCTAGGAGTAAGCCCGTGCCCGAAGCAAGCATCTACTGTAAAGTACCTTGAATTAGGATTAATACTTTGAATTCCTCTCTGTTCCTTGCCTACCAAACAACTTTGTGTCCTTGGGTGAGCTAGTTCGAAAGATTAGCACACACGTTCTTTGGATTTGATACCCTTGGGAATACTCTTTAAGGGGAAGTGCTACAACGGTATTTCCGTGCGCTTGCGGATAACTCTATGGTGTTAAGAAATACCAACAAGCATTTCTGGCGCCGTTGCCAGGAACGGTTGCTGTTAATCTTCGAACCAAGATCACCCTCGTATCATATCCCCCTTATCTATCAACTTACCTTTCTTATTCTTACCTTACCACCACCATATAAATGGAGCAACCCACCATTCTTTCTTATTCTGCTCTGAAGGGCAAGTTCTGTGAGCCA
Source organism: Tuctoria greenei (assembly GCA_036927565.1). Taxonomy (NCBI): domain Eukaryota; kingdom Viridiplantae; phylum Streptophyta; class Magnoliopsida; order Poales; family Poaceae; genus Tuctoria; species Tuctoria greenei. The sequence goes on along the minus strand of JAYESD010000012.1, from coordinate 37,434,522 downwards.
TCGCCTTCGGCAGAACCTATTTGTTCAACCAGCTATGAACTTTGCCCTGGCTTTATAGCCATGGTTCGGGAACAATCCTTCTCAGGAACAGATTGTGAAAACCCTTACCACCATCTACGACAATTCGAAAAGTTGTGTTCATGCCTTCTAACCAAAAGTATGACACAGGAAACTCTCAAATGGATGTTGTTTCCTTTTTCCCTCAAGGAAAAAGCCAAACAATGGTACAACCACTACGTTGGGAAGACAAACGGTGATTGGAGTGAATTACGAGACAAATTTTGTCTTGTTTCCTTTCCCATTTCCCGAATTGTTTCCTTACGAAAGGAAGTACTATGCTTCCAGCAGATGGAGAAGGAATCCATAGGTGCATCTTGGGACAGATTTTGTCTTTTGAAAAATTTTGGCCCATATTTGTTACTCCCTGATCCAATGCTTTTGCAACATTTCTTCACGGGATTAAAGTAGGAGTATGCCCTATATCTTGACATTATGGCTGGAGGATCTTTCCTCCATAAGACTCCAGAAGAAGGCAAGGATCTTCTGGACAGAATTCTAGAAAATTTTTCCTTCATTATGGGTCTTAATGAGCCTCCCCAAGAGGAAGTCGTGTCAAGAACGAAGGATACACTCTTGGACAAGGATGAACCCATTTCTTGTTTACCCCAATCCTTGCCAGAGGAATCCTCTCCCGAACCTAAGACTACGAAGGTAGAAGAAATTCAACCCTCGCAGTTTCCATTTTACTTCGAGGAAGAGATTTTTTAAGATTATGGAAATACCTCGAAGTATTGTTGCTATAGGAAACCTTCATTGCCACCAGCTCCACGTGAACCACCCGACGGGGTGTTCGTCTGTCAGACGGTCAAGGAGTTGACTTCTATCCTAAGCAGAGAGTGGACAGCTGAAGTCGAGAGTTCACCCAAAATTCTTCGTATGACATCACCTTTGGCTACAATTTTATGTTCTATTAGAGGGACACCAATGAGAATCCTATACAACTTTACTGTTGGAGCAAATCTCATTTCCGATTCTCGTGCTCTCGCCATCCTTGGCGATGTGCCATTGGCACCAACATGCAAATCCTTCCGAGATTCATTTGGAACCATTATTGAAGGATGTGGGGTTCTGCAACAAGTGTCTGTTAAACACAAAGATGTTGAGGCTCTCCTAGATTTTCACGTGTTCAAAATCCAAGATTTTGACAGCATGATAGGGATTCCGATAGAGAAAATTCTCATGGAAGTTCCTTTGGAAGGAATCCTCAATATCAATCTTGGAGGGAGAAATTTCTCCATACCTATTCTGCGTTCAAAGAACACATCTGCAGAATCTCCCATCCAAGATGAGCCAATGGAGGAGGTTAGGACTCTTCAATTTTTAGAACCCCCTAAAATTGAAGGAGAAGAAGACTTCGTACAAGAGGAGGATGAATTTGAGGAGGAAATTGAATTGTATAAAGAAGACCCTACCCAAAACCTCCTATTGAGCTCAAGACTCTACCTCCGGGCCTGCGTTATGCCTTCCTAAATGGCGATTTGGAAGCCCCTGTCATCATAATTGATAAGCTTTGACAAGATGAAACACTCAAAGTCATAGCCATGTTAGAAAGGCATAGAGCTGTTTTTGGATATTCACTTCAGGATCTCAAGGGAATTAGTCCAGCGTTATGCACCCATCGTATTCCTATTGACCCCGAGAGTGTCCCGTCAACGGAACCTCAAAGGCGATTGAATAATGCGATGCGAGAAGTCTTCAAGAAAGATGTCTTCAAACTTCTGCATGCTGCGATTATTTATCTTGTTCCTCATAGTGAATGGGTAAGTCCAGTTCAAGTAGTGCCTAAGAAGGGAGGTATGACGGTCGTTCAAAATGAGAGGAATGAATTAATTCCTCAACGGACCATCACGAGATGGAGGATGTGCATTGACTACCGAAAACTTAACAAGGCAACAAGGAAAGAATATTTTCCATTTCCCTTCATCGATGAGATGTTAGAGCGATTGGCAAAACACTCCTACTTCTGTTTCCTTGATGGGTATTCGAGATATCATCAAATTCCTATCCATCCCGATGATCAATGTAAGACCACGTTCACATGTCCTTACGGGACCTATGCCTACCGACGTATGTCCCTTGGACTGTGTAACGCTCTTGCCTCTTTCCAGAGATGCATGATGTCTATACTTTTAGAGATAATCGAGGATATCATGGAAGTTTTCATGGAAGATTTCTCTGTCTATGGAAAAACATTTGATCATTGTCTAAAAAATTTAGACAGGGTCTTACAAAGATGCTAGGAGAAGGACTTTGTGTTTAATTGGGAAAAGTGTCATTTCATGGCCCGGGAAGGCATCGTTCTTGGACGCTTGGTGTCCGAGAGAGGGATAGAGGTGGACAAAGCTAAAATTGAAGTTATTGAAAAACTTCCACCTCCTATCAATGTTAAAGGAATCCACAGCTTTTTAGGTCATGCGGGGTTCTACCGACGATTTATCAAGGATTTCTCCAAAATCGCTAGACCCCTCACCAACCTATTAGCTAAAGAAGCTCCCTTTGATTTCGATGATGAATGCCTTAAATCATTTGATATACTCAAAAAGGCACTCATCTCAGCTCCAATTATCCAATCTCCTGATTGGATGCTGCCATTCGAAATCATGTGTGATGCCAGTGACTTTGCTGTTGGTGCGGTCTTAGGCCAAACCAAAGATAAAAAGCATCATGCAATATCCTAGCAAAACTCTGACAAGAGCCCAACTCGATTATGCCACAACTGAGAAAGAGCTCCTAGCAGTAGTTTTTGCTATCGAGAAGTTTATAACCTATTTGGTTGGAGCAAAGTTCATAGTCTACACAGACCATGCTGCTTTGAAATATCTGCTTACCAAAAAGGATGCTAAACCCAGGATAATTTGATGGATTCTTCTACTCCAAGAATTTGATATGGAAATAAGAGATAAGAAAGGAGTAGAGAATTCAGTAGTAGATCATCTGTCACGTATGGAAGTCACACACACCATGGACATACCTATCAATGACTTCCTACGAGATGATATGCTCCTCAAGGTGACATACTCGCACCCTTGGTATGCAGATATCGTGAACTTTATGGTCACGGGATACGTACCACCAGGGGAGAACAAAAAGAAACTCATTTATGAGAGTTGTATACACCTTTGGGATGACCCTTACCTCTATCGAGTATGTGCCAATGGCCTTCTTAGAAGGTGCGTCCCATCAATCGAAGGCACCAAAATTATAGAGAAATGTCACGCTGGCCCCTACGGTGGTCGTTATGGTGTTTACCGTACTCAGGCAAAGATTTGGTAGAGTGGATTCTATTGGCCTTCAATGTGAAGATACCAAGGAATTCATTCGCAGATGTTGAAAATGCCAGAGGAATGGAGGAATCTCTGCTCGCGATGCGATGCCCCTAACATACAATCTCCAAGTGGAATTATTCGATGTATGGGGTATTGATTTCATGTGACCTTTTCCTATGTCTTATGATTGCGAGTATATTCCGGTTGCCGTCGACTATGTGTCAAAATGGGTAGGAGCATTGCCATGCAAAAATGCTGATTCCAAGCAAGCAAGGAAAATGTTCCATGAGATCATTTTCCCACGCTTCAAAACTCCCCGTGTGGTCATGATGGAGGGTATCATTTCATAGATAAGACCTTCCGAAACTTTTTAAGGGAACTTGGAGTCCAGCATAACATTGCTACCCCATACCACCCACAAACAAGTGGTCAAGCAGAAACATCTAATAAGCAAATTAAGAATATTCTGCAAAAGACTGTCTTGGAAATGGGAACGGGATGGGAGCAAAAGCTACCTGATGCATTTTGGGCATATCGTTACTGTCTACAAGACACCTATCGGCATGTCTCCTTTCCAACTTGTCTATGGGAAGACTTGCCATCTTCCCGTAGTATTGGAACATAGAGCGTATTGGGCCATCAAGCGGTGGAACATGAATCTTAACGAAGCTGGAAATTACCGATTGAAGCAAATCTATGAGTTCGAGGAATGGAGAGATAAGGCGTACCACAATGCCAGAATTTATAAAGAGAGAACCAAAAGATGGCACGATAAGAGGATTATGCCGAAAGAGTTCAAATCTGGAGAGGATGTTTTACTCTTTAACTCTAGGGTTAATCTCTTTGGACATGGGAAGCTTAGAAGTAAATGGGAAGGACCCTTCACTGTAGTAGAGACTTCATCCTATGGAGCAATCACACTCCAAGGTGATGACGGTCAACTATTCAAAGTGAATGGGAACCGACTCAAATTATTTCTCGATTCCCAAAAGGATACAAAAAAAGAATTTGACGTGGTAAATCTAACGGATTTCCATGCCATTTCTTTCGATTGTGTTTAAATTCTCCACGTCCAACTAATGGGCCCATCCAATTCTTCTTCTAGAAGGCCCATTTAATCGACTCGAGAAAATGTGGCCTGAACGGAGCCAGAAGGGGTTCGGCCGAACCCTAGGGTCGGCCGACTCTCACTTCGCACCGTTCGTGTTCTGTTTTCTCGTGTTAATCCTCCACGATATCCTCCACAAAATTCTTGGTGAAACGCGTCGTTCCCCGCCTATTTAAAGGATGGAAACAGATAGGAAAGTTATACACCTCATTGAATCATCATCTTCCTCCTGTCCTTGTCATGGCCGACAAGAAGATTGTGCCTCATGCCTCCTCCAACTCAAGCTTCAACCTGAGCGGGGACATTATGCCGGCCAATGACAAAACTTCCCTCGCCTTGGAGTCCGTCATGGCGATCGATGTCAAGCCCCTTGCCATGATCCCGGCTGCGATGACTCCACGCGGGCGCAACCCTACACCTCATAGCACTGTCCGGTCACTCTCCCCTCGGACAACGCCGATGATGTCGACGACGCCATGCCGTCCGACTTTGGCTGGACTGAACCCAGTCAAGACACGTCTTTTCCATGAAAAAGACGAGTCTCTTCCATCGTTGTAGCCCGGCAAGGAGTTCATGTAACTTTGAAGACTAAGACGGGCGATGTAGTGAGCCACCACTACAAGACGCCCACCTGTACCTCGCCGGAACACATGGGAGATCACTTTCTTATCCACGGGGTGCGCAAACCCGAAGGAGGCTACGCTAAGGGCCTATTCAAGCGCGTGGATAATCTGGTGATGGAGGAGTCGACGGGCTCGTCGCCCTCTAACATTAGGCGACACATCCCACCACCTTGCATCAACGGGCCACCCGGCCAGTTCGAGGGCAGTGATGAGGACTCTCCTCGTGCCCCTAAAGTGGCACAGCTGACCAAAGAGCTCGCTTCTCTCCGCTTGGAGAACAAGAAGCTAATTGACTTGGTGGCTAAAGGGCGCATCGAGAGGGCGGAACTGAAGGACGATATCATGGCCCTCAAGGAGGAGATTGAAGGTGTTCACCGTGGCATGAGTGCCAAACTGCGCCGATTGTGCAATGCCGTCGGGGAGCCCGACATCTACAACGCACCATAGTTTAGATGTCCCGACAACATATGATGCTTACTACTTAGTATTTTATTCTTTTCCAAACATTAGTTTTCCAAAGCTAGGCTAAATAATGTATGCATCCCCATATTTTGATTTCAATAAAGTGAACTTACCGGTTCATCTAACACCGGTAAAGTTCCCCCCTTTAGTTTATTTTGTTTAATAAAGAATTCAGGAAACAAGTGTGGGGGAAACATGTCCCCAAGTCACGAAATCTCGACGTGAAAAATTAATGTTGCATATCAAAGCACATCGCGACCGAATGAGCAAAACGACACGATGAAACCGATCCACAACAGAGCTAACAGGAGGTCGGCCGAACCCCCTGGTCGGCCGACCTGTTCTCTGCTCCATACAACTCCGTTTTGCTCCAGAAAATTGGTTTGGATTTCCTATCCCCACTCTTATGAACTACCCTGCTGTTTGAGTTGATTTCATATTTTCCATTGCATAACTAAAATGAATCAACTCAACAAATTGAAATAAAATTTGGTAGTCAAGAATTTGCTTAAGCTGAAAATTTGAATACTTTATATTTCAATTCATTACCTTGTTTATGATTCCCATAATTCAATAGGAAAAACACATCATCTAGGTATTTGACTAGTGTGATATTGTAAATGAGTTCTTTAGAAATCATCCTTTTGCTTGAAATTGATTTTGACATTTGTAACTATTTGAAGTCTTGAACTTTGCCTAAATCTCTCATTGGAAATTTATATAGCCACCAAGGCCATATGATACATTCATTGAAAACCACAAGAATATTCCACTTTGCTTTTCATTGAACTTTGTCAAACCCGTCACCCAATTGAGTGACATGCATGAACTTTTTGAATTGAAAACTCTTGTGCACTCCATTCATGCAAAATTTCTCACATTGAGAGTTTGCATCCATCGATTACCCATCCACCAAAAAGAAACTCCATACAATACAAATGAAAGCCTCTCAAAAAAATAAAAAATGAAAAGGAGTAGAAGACACGGCTACAAAAAAAGTAGTAGCCATGTTTCATCCTTAAGAGAGAGCAAATTCATGGGAGTTATCACCTCGCCCCTCCATTCCATTCATGTGCACAAGAAATTTCTCTTCACTTTGTTCATTGCATAAGTATCTCATAGGATCAAGTTTTTGACTTAGTAACATATGAATTGCAAATGTGTGCCACATTCATCCCTACAAAGCTCCAGATATAGCCACTTTTAGTATAGGGACAAGAATTGGCAAAACATGCCATGGTGAGGACTCAAACACTTTGAGATATTTGAGAGATTCCAATCGAGAAGGCAAGGGCAAAAGTTTGAATGACTTCCAAATATAGCAATTGCCTAATCGTTTCAGTAGGAATGATCCAAGGGAACTTCATTCTAACCGTTCCACTTTTCAAACACCCAAGATTGATGTGGTAGCCACATACACAAAGGGGATCCATGAATTAAGGTATAAGTTGAAATACCTAGTATCCTTATTTTCTACCTTATAGCAAATTCTTGACAACACTCTAGTTCTTCTTTCCTTCACTCGAGGACGAGTAAAGGACTAAGTGTGGGGGAGTTTGTTGACGGTCCTTAGGTACCATATTTTGACTGTTAACTCACCTCATAATATGCATAAAAGAAACAACAAACCTAGTGGTAGGGTTATACACTAACCCAATTCCACAAGTGTTGTACTCTATTTGTATGCAAGTGAATTATTACCAAAAAAACCAAAACATGCAGGGATGAATCCATGAAAATGGATTTCAACGAATCAGGCGATGCCACGTGGAAACACATGGATCAAATGGCCCACAAACAGAAGAATACGAGGAGATCCAACGGTGTTGCACCCATATATATCAAGGGTGGTTCGGCCGACCTCTTCCTGGCGCCAAACTCGGTCAAATGACACGTGTTGGCTCCTCCTGACTCCCTGGAGTCAATGGTGACTGATTCGTGCGTTAATTATGGCAGGAAGCGACCCTTCTCCACCTATAAATAGACTCCCTCGCCTCACTTCTCACACACACCAAAAGTTTAGAATAGTGTTACACTCTAAAGGTTTAGAGTAGTCCTAGTGGCTACCAAAGTAGAAGGAGAGTGTGGTGAAGAGTCCAGAAGAAGGAGGCTTGGGTTTGCCAAGTCCCTCTTCTACACTTGTACCGCTACAAGGTTTTACTCAATCAAGTAAGCCATTGTGAATTCAATACAAGTTTGATCTTTTATTCTTTGTTGTTTGCACTAGTAGTTACATGTGGGTTCACTGCTTTAATTCATTAGAGGCTCAAGTTGTAGCTTTGTGTTCGAAACAACTAGAGTAGTGATTTAGAACGTAAGCGTGGTGCTTAGGTTATAAATCATCAGTGGATATCTCGTAGACCCACGGATTGAAGAGGTAGGCAGTAGGTGGTGACAACCCTATCTGTCCTTCGCAATCCTCAATGTTCGGCTATGCCATAGGCTCTTGGTGGGAGTCGTCCTAGTATTGATAGTAGTAAGCTCGTGCCCAAAGCAAGCCTCTACTGCAAACTACCTTGAATTAGGATCAATACTTTGAATTCCTCTCCGTTTATTGCCTACCAAACAACTTTGTGTCCTTGGGTGCGCTAGTTTGAAAGATTAGCACACACGTTCTTTGGATTTCATACCCTTGGGAATACTCTTTAAGGGGACGTGCTACAACGGTATTTCCGTGCGCTTGCAGATAACTCTGTGGTGTTAAGAAATACCAACAGTGCCCGACTCGTATTCAATCTTTTCCTCCATGAATTGTTTTGGATATTCACCTTAATTGGGACGAAGAGCGTCGTGCCTAACCCCTGTGGAGCCCATGTGGGACCCCTACATGGCCTCCACCTCCTTGAACACGAAATACATCAATCCCTACCTCTCCACCTCTATATAAGCAACCCAACACCCCAATATTTCACCCATTTTCCACAATTGAAACGAACCCAAACCCTAGTACGCGGGATCCTCATTAAGAAAAGATCCAGAAGCATGGAGGAGAGGGAGAACAAGAAGGGGGATCAATCAAGCAAGATCTTCATTGACTTTTTGTTCTTCATCACCAATTCACCCTCAACTCTCTATCAACTTTTCATCACGAACTCTAGATCGCCAAGATTCAAGTGTTGCACTCAAATCTCGATCCTTGGAGTTCTACACATGTGGTACACCTTCTACTTTCACCTTTCCATGCAAATTGAACCCCAATCCTCGCAGATCACAAAAACCCTAAATTCCAGTTTTGATCAGGGCGAACTAGTCTGGCCCTAGCACCGGACTTGTCCTGTATCTCAATCTGTTTCATGCTGAATTAATTTCAATTTGACTCGAATCAATTCCAAACCTGTCCAAACTTGTTAAAAACTATTAGAACCAGTTACTAAAAGTTAATAGCAACTCATTAACAAGTTTTACCTCACAATTGCATTAATCATGCATGACATGGCATATTGAGTAATATATGAGCATTTATTGACTGTAATGTCTATTTTGTATGTTCGTTGCGCAGAATAGAAGGTTTTGCTCCAGAGGGTGCTGTCGAGGACCTCTAGCACCAGAATTTTGAAGCCTTTGACCCTAACCAAGCTCAAGATCAAGGCATGTGTCCTTGATCATATTGATCCTGTTTTTAAATATTTTGTTTGCAAAATTGCATGCTTGTGTCAAATTGACGGGAAACCCAAAATAGGTGTTTACTAGTGTTGCTTGACCATCCTTGTCGCTTGGGATATATTTATATTGTAGAGAGTCGGGAAGACTTTTACCTTTTTGCTTCGATTGAATTAATTGGGATGGGAAAACTACCTAATGGCTTGATTGTGAATTAATGAAGTTATGAATGATGAGAATTGATGAATATGTTTAACTGGTGAACATGGGACTTGGGAGATCTAAGCAAGCATGGACTATGGATTGGGTTGGATGTTATGGTGGTTTCACTTGCTTTATATCTAAGGACCAGTTTGTGAAGCGACTATCCAGGATTTACAGTGCCACCACAAGGCCAAGTATGGGTGCGACATAGCTAAATAATTAGGTGTGCTGCTGGTATTGTATGGACCATTGGATGGTGCGGGGAAAGGGAGTCAAGAAGGGCTACCCTGGGATCCGCATGGCACATGATGGGGCCTGTGGGTGGGAGAATGGAGATTCAAGCCTGCTGGTGAAACCTTAGTGGGTCCATATACGCTAGTAGTCCCTTTGTAAAAGCTATTTTGTGATCTCTTGGCCACAGACCAAAGGAAGTGTGAGACGGCATATGGGAGCTTCTTAGTCACCTAAAAGTGATGAAATCACAAACATGTGGGTAAAGTGGTACGATCTCTGTAGAGTGTGTCTAAAACTATCATGATAGCCGTGCTAGCAGTCATTAGCAACCTGGACCCTCACATGATTAGTGGGAAACTTGGTATTTGGGATGGTTTGGTATTGGTTATGGTTATGGGTTGAATTGTGATAAATGGATATGGTTATTGATGAAAGTTAAATTCTAGAGTATGGTTGAATAATTAATGTTGGTTTCATATTATGATATTTATGTGGGCTATAATGGGATTATTTCACATAGACATAGTAAGATACTTTTTACCTGTTTTTAAAAGTACTTTTCAGCAATTAGCCATTATTTATTATCGATGCTATGTTTAAGCTACATGTCATTATTTTCCCACACTTGCTAAGTACGACATGTACTCACCCTTGCAATTCCATCACCAACAGTTTCACGTGATGTCTGGGAGTATCGCGATGATAATACGGAGTACTAGGTTGTGTGCTGCCGTCGACTTGCCTGTGGAGTTGCTCGGAGCCGCGATACCCCTTATGCTTAGTTTGCTTAGTTGCTTAGCTTCATATTTAGATTATTTCGGCTGCATTAGCCTCATTATCATTAATGATCATTAGATTGTAACTTTAGGATTATTTGAATATTGTAATAAAAGTACTTCTTAATTAATTTGTGTTGTGGTAATTTTCTATATATCGTTTGTGATGCACTCGTGTATGTGTGTTGAACATCCGGGGCACAAAGATGCGTCACACTTGGTTCATTTTTTGGAACCAGGTGTCACAATATCGGAGGTCCGGGACTACTTGAAGGACAACATCCTTCTTGAAGACGGTGTATCTGCTGAGCGAATTGTCAGATTGGCTAAAAGATACACGTTGGTAGAAGGGGATTTCTATCGACGCGGCACCAACGACATTCTAATGCAGTGCATTTCCCAAGAAGAGGGCTGCAAGCTTCTCGTAGAGATCCATCGAGGCGAGTGTGGGAATGTGAGGACCGGGGTCCCGACATTCTAGGAATCGCATTTGGTGGTGCCGTGCGATGCGGCACACAAAAGCACACATGAAAAGAATACGTGAAACATACCAAAGTTTTATTTCATAAGATATGCGAGTTGCAAAATAATGTACATGAGGAGTACATAAGCAGCGGAAGATACATAATACATTCACTCGAACCTAGCTACTGCACAAGTGAGGGTATTCAGCCCAGAATACCTCACACTAGCAACACGAATCAAAGCAACAGCTCGTGGGGTTTCCGCTCGGCAATACAACCCGAGAGGGGTGATGCTGCGCTACGGAACCCGTCATATGCGATGTTACCTGCAAAACATATTAATCCAGAAACCGTGAGCAAAATGCTCAGCAAGACTTAACTGTCTTACATAAACATGCAACTCTACATGCTGGAAACTCCAGTACATAGGTAGCTGAATTTGCATAGAAGAAACTCGCCTAAAGTATGTCCCTTATTTTCAGATTTTAGCAGCAGTTTACAGTTCCATAATAATAAATTTAGTTATCAATATAACTATGGCATACGAGTAGTAAACAATGATTGAGCATGTGGCATAATTCATATGACTCCATTATTCTTAATTTACTACGTCACGACTCAGCGAACAAGTATGCTCAGTCCATAACCGCAAGTGACGGTGATTGCAATCAATAACAACCCGGAATGCACGACACATACGCCCGAAAGGAAGCCGCGTTGGTGCACTTCACTCTACGCCATATGCAGCCACTTTTCACAAGAGGCCCTAATATGGAATCAACTCTCCATCCCGAGCAAGAGGTCCCCTACAAGGACACGTCGATGTTGCCCGCTATAAGATTTACACCTTTATACCTTCTCAACTTCATTCAAAGACTGCAGAGAAGTTTCCACACCAAGGTCTACGAGTTACATCAGTTTACTGGGTCCCATATGCTAGTATGCATCTGGTACAACTGAAACTTGCCCAACACGGCCGCACAGGGATCAGTCCTCAATGAACACGGGGAGGGCTACACATCCTACCCTGCTGCCCGGTCTCATATTCATTTCCATAAGTCTTCTCTACCATAAACCAATCCCGTTTGAGGTGAAACCTATGTCGCGAGTAGATTCCAACTACTCGACTTCTACTAGATTTCTATACAATATTTAGCATAGCAGCAACTACAAGAGGACTTAACAGCCACCCAAATACTCCATGGGTGTTCTGGTTATGCAAGTGTAGTATCAAAATCATCTAGACTTAATGCACAATTCATCTCCAAGACGTAATGTGATACAAAGCAAAATTTTATAAAAGCTCTTAAATGCAAAACGAGGCTTGCGTTGCTTAATAGTTAGTCAAAGTCAGTGAGAGTATATAAGTGATCAGTTGCTGGTATGTCCAGAAGAAATGCCTCCTCCATGTCCTCCAAGTTCCTCGTCTCGATAACTATCGATATGAAATGCACATATAAGAATTAGGACATAGCAAAGAGAGAAAACTTGATGAATCTTAATATGACTAAGTATGATGTATAAGTACTAAAGAAAGGGTCTAGATTGCATTTTAATTCTGGTGGAAAGGATTGGTTTACCAAAGTTGATTTGGGGAGTAATGAAATAGTGAACTTCATTATGACATAGAAGTATATGAAGTATACTACTGTCATAATCTGGTGAATACAAAGTGTAATAAAGCTGATATTTTTGTAGACATTGACATATTTCATAAGAAAGGTGTTAGCCAAATTTCAGCTAAAGCAATGACAGAATATGGTCTACAAAAATCTACAAAGCTTTAAGATTCACATAATTTCTATGGAAGAACTGCAGTTCTTTCATACAGGAAATTATGGTTTTCCTGTAGAGAGGGTCAAATTAAGTCTAGCAAAATTGGTTTCACATTTTTCTAAGCTTCCTATAGGGAGATATGAATTTTACAAGTTCTTACAGTATTTTGAAAAAGTTTCTGTTGTTTTTAAAATTTTCCTGAACATAGGAAAAAGCAACACAGTTTGACTGAACGAATAAACTCCAATGAAGCTGAGATCTTGATTGAGGATCAATACATTTATGGAGGACTTTATGGACAAAATTGGGAATTTTCCATAAAGTGGATTTCCTGTAATTAATTCCCAATGTTCTGAATTTAAGGAATTTTGGAGCCAAATACAAGGTTTTCATACCAATACATTTGCACCACTCAATGTACTAGTTAAAAGGAATCCAACAAAAAGAATTCATAATTTTTGGACACTTATACTAGGAAATATGAATTTTCAAACTTTGGCAAAAATCTGGAAATTTAAAAGGAAAAGGGAAAAGTTTAAATGCCTGCGCGCGGGCCCAGAGCTGACTCAGCCAGTCAGCACACGGCATTACTGGAGCCACAGGGTTGCGGGTGCGTCATCACAAAGGATCCCGAAGCCACAGTAGATCCATGAATGGGCAACGCTTCACTGACAGGTGGGCCTGCACTGTCATCACCTTCCTCTCGCAAGATCTCCACGGGCGGCCGGCCACCGGCGGGGCCTGCCGTTCCTCAAGCCAGAATGCACCAATAGGCAGAGGAAATTAAGGAATCAGGACACTCAGTCCACGGCAAACATGCCGGGCAACCTCACACGCACCGAGATGGCCGGAATACGGCGGCCAACGGCAAGGCGGCGGCGAGCTTCATCGGCCATGGCAGAATTCGCGCCGACGGGATCAAAATAGCTCAGATTTGGAGCCTACAGCCTTCTAGGATCAAGGGGAGGACTGGAATTGACAGAAAATTGGTTGAATTAGCTCGCAGCCCTGAGTTCGACGGTGAACAGGGGATTTTTCCATGGCGACTAGGAAATCCGGTTGGCCTGATTGATTAGTCGATGGTTTACGCTGGTTCTTGTTCTAGAGTGTTTGTGAGGGCGTGTAGAACATATTATCCAACTGGATTAAAGTATGGTTGCACAGAGAAACCGAATTGACATCAAGACCTAGCAATATTGCTATGAAGAACTCGTCGGGAAATCTCAAAATAAGAGTTGGATATGCGATTACATGCCATTAAACTTTGCAGGAACAATCTATGGATTACGGCGCACCTTTTTCGTATTTGCAGCAAGGTGAGAAACGGTTTGTAGCACCGGGAACACGTCGGTGTTGCTCAAGAACAGAGGACGTCATTGTCGGGTGGTGCCCAAACATCAAAATCCTCGGAGGGGAAGCTCTGACTGGCACCAAAACTTACCATACAGTTAAGCAAGCGACCAGAGAAGATCAAAGCACGAAGAATAGTGATCAAAACTTGCTGTGTTGCAAGGAATCGGCCGAGGTTCAAAGAACACGCTGTTGAGAAGCAAAAACTGAGCAAGTCTCCACTCTGATCGATAGAGGAGGATAAGGAGGAGAGGTTTGAGTGGTGAGGAAGCTTTTGAGCTGGTTTCACGTGGGCAAAGGCGGCCAGACGGGTGCTCTGCACCAGGCGCAAGAAACAGAGGGATGGATAGACTCTGTTTTGAGTCCTGGCCATATGACAGGTGGGTCCTACCTAGTTCATACTCATCCTCTTCTCTGGTAACTTAATTCCCTCACCAGATTGTGTCCTAAATTTTCAGATCTTTTCTAGTAGCTCAATTTAAATAAGCTGAACTCAAATCTGTATTTAAAATCTCCATTTGACAATGTTTCAGTTGAATTCAATTTTAAATTTGAATTCAATGGCAATTCCATGTCCCCATTGAATTAATTACTAAACATACTTTGAAAATTATGAAAATTGACAGACACATTTTCTGAATTATGAGAAATTTACTGGGCAACTCAATTTTGTATTTTTACAAAGTTTGAGCAAGAGCTAAGTTTGAATTTTTAAATCTCTCATTTCGGGTTTGAGCTAATTTGACTTTTCCTTTGCCATTTTAATTTCTTCTATAACCTTGCATTTCATATCTGAGATGAACACCAAAATTTTAGGGCTTTTACATCCCTCCCCCGTTAGAAGAATCTCGCCCCTAGATTACGAATAAAAGAGATGAAGGAAGGAGGATTACCGGATATATGATGATAGCAAATCCATATAGTTTGATCAGAGATAATCCTCGCTTTTCCAGGTCACTTCTTCAGCGGTATGGTTGCTCCACAAGACTTTGTAGAAGCACAAAGTCCTGTTTCTTTTGGTGCGAGTCTTTCGTCAATAATTTGAACCGGATGTTCCGTGTAGGTGAGATCCGGTTGCAACTCTTCATTTTCTTCAGTGCGGACAGCAGCGGTGCACTTGAGACATTTCCGGAGCTGTGATACATGAAAAACGTCATGTACACCAGCAAGGGTCACCGGTAATTCCAGACGGTAAGCTACAGGTCCGCACTTGTACGTAATAGCGAATGGTCCGATAAATCGGGGAGCGAGCTTCCCCTTCACACCGAACCGGTGAATTCCCTTCATCGGAGACACGCGGAGATAAACGTGCTATCCAATACCCAAATGTAGAGGTCTACGTTGCTGATCTGCGTAACTTTTCTGATGTTTTTGTGCAGCCTTCAAGTTTGCTTGCATGACCCGAACTCGTTCTTCCGCTTAATTAACGAGATCAATTCCGAACGTCACCCGTTCACCGGATTCACACCAATTCAGCGGTTTGCGACATCTCCAGCCATAGAGAGCCTCGTACGGTGCCATCTTGATACTCGCTTGATAACCATTGTTGTATGAGAATTCCGCCAACGGTAAATGATCATCCCAATTTTTACCGTGGTGGATGGCACACGCTCTCAACATGTCTTCCAGGACTTGGTTCACCCTCTCGGTTTGTCTGTCGGTTTGTGGGTTATATGCGGAGCTTCTAATCAGTTTGGTTCCCAATGACACGTGCAGCTTCTCCCAGAAACGAGCGACGAACAGCATACCACGATCTGAAATAATGTTCTTTGGAACTCCGTGTAGGCACAAAATCCGTGCAATATACAACTCCGCATACTTTGTGGCATTGAATCCAATATTTACCGGGATGAAGTGAGCTGATTTAGTTAATCGGTCCACAATCACCCAAATCAAATCATGTTTTTGTAGTGTGAGAGGTAATCCGACAATGAAGTCCATACTCACATCCTCCCATTTCCATGCGGGAATTTTCAATGGTTTCAGCAGCCCTGACTTCCTCATATGATCAGCTTTTACACACCGACACGTATCACATTCGGATAAGTATTTAGCTATTTCCCGTTTCATCCGTGTCCACCAAAATTTAGTCTTTAAATCATGGTACATCTTGTTGCTACCCGGATGAATGGGATACTTGGACAAGTTAGCTTCATCCATTATTTTCTTCTTCAGTGTCATATCACGGGTACCACTATATAGTTGTTAAAGCATAGCGTACCATGATCATCCTTTCGAAAACATTTCATCTCACCTTTGTCCAATCTCTCACGTATGTGACACATGCCTTTGTCTTCTCTCTGAGCTTCCATAATCTCCTCTCGTATCATGGGAATGAGAGCAAGATTATATAATGCTCCATATGGAATCAAATATAAACTCGTCTTGACCTTTTCCATCGGAATAACAGACAAATTGTTGACATGTGACTTTCGGCTTAACGCATCAGCAACCACATTCGCCTTGCCGGGATGGTAGTGAATTTCAATCTCATAATCTTTGATCAGATCTAACCATCTCCGTTGCCTCATATTCAACTCCTTCTGGGTGAAGATATATTTCATGCTCTTGTGATCGGTGTAGAGATGCACTAGATTGCCTAGCAAATAATGCCTCCACATTTAAAGTGCAAGTACAATGGCAGGGAGCTCAAGGTCGTCAGTCGTTTAATAATGCTCATGATTTCGGAGCTGTCGTGATGCATATGCGATCACTCATCCTTCTTACATTAATACGCAGCCGGGACCAATACCGGATGCATCACAATAAACGTCGAAAGATTTGGTCATATCCGGCTGAGCTAGCACTGGGGCTGTTGTGAGATGTTTCACCAATGCCTGAAAAGCATCCTCACATGCCTTGCTCCAAATATTTAGTCCACTTTTTCAGCAACTCTGTCATAGGCTTAGCGACTTTTGAGAAGCTTGGAATGAACCACCAATAATATCCCGCTAATCCAAGGAAGCTGTGAACTTCATGAACAGACTTTGGAGACACCCATTTCAGCACGTGTACAATCTTGCTTGGATCAACAGCAATACCATCCGTTGAAATAATATGCCCAGAAATGGCACTTGGTTGATCCAAAACTCGCATTTGCTGAATTTCGCATAAAGCTTGTTATGTCACAATCGTTGAAGCACAATATGCAAGTGTTTGGCGTGTTCTTCCTCTGACTTAGAATAAACTACAATGTCGTTGATGAAGACCACAACAAAGTTGTCAAACTCCGGCATGAACTCAGAATTCATGAGATACATGAAGTGAGCCGGCGCATTGGTAAGTCCAAACGACATGACAAGATATTCATAGAGCCCGTATCTTATTGAAAATGCTGTCTTCGGAATATCTTCCGGTCGGATCTTAATCTGATGATATCTGGACCGAAGATCCATGTTCGAGAATACTTTAGCACCCACTAGTTGATTGAATAATATGTCAATGCGCGGTAGTGGATACTTCTTCTTGATTGTCACGGCGTTGAGCGACCGATAATCCACACATAGACTTAGTGTCTTGTCTTTCTTCTTCACAAATAGTGCGGAGCAGCCCCAAGGTGATGAACTTAGGCGTATTAGACCTTTGTCCAGCTGGTCCTTCAAATGTTCCTTCAACTCCGCTAATTCATTGGGTGCCATTTTATACGGCCTTCGAGAAATAGTCATGGTTCCCGTAACAAGCTCAATCTTGAACACTATGTCCCCGTCCGGTGGCATACCCGATAAGTCATCGGGAAACACGTCAAGATATTCACGGACAACCAGAATAACATCAAGCTTGGCGGCTTCAACATTATACACTGCTGAAACTTGCTAAGATGGAACCACAAGATGAAATGTGTTGCAGCTATGCATTGGGGAATTCAATTGAACAGTCCGAGAGCCGATGTCGAAGATAGCTCCGTACTGTGTCAACCATGACATTCCCAAAATGAGATCAACCTTTTGATCCTTGAGTATGATAAGACTCGCTGGATAGATTTTTCCACCCAAACATAGAGGTGCCCGGGAGACAATTTCATCGGATGAAATCTTGCCTCCGGGTTAGCTGATATGAAATGGATACTTCATGGTGGTGAATGATATTCGATGGTTCAGCACAAAGGATTTGCTAATAAAATTATGGGTGGCACCAAAATCGAATAGAATGAGAGCTGGTTGCTCATGTAAAGTGAACTTGCCCGCTAAAACAGGTTCTCCTTCTGGAATGTCCCATAATTCTGGGAAGAGGACAAATGGACACGGTCATGTTCCGTCTTGCGATGTTCCCGTGCTAAATGCATCCTCTGCTTTCCACTGAATTGGGGTGGACTGACAACCTGCACATCTTGCAGAGATAGGGCTGCAAGAGTGAGATCATATTGCCGTGATGGAGGATCAAGATACAATTGCACGCTTTGCTGAGGTGCAAGTAAATCCTCCACTGGATAGGAGTGATACCGAATCTATGGTGGTTGCTCACTCGACCAAAGCTCTCGACGGGACGGTCAGCAATACACTGCCCGATCGTCCTGAGGAACATCACAATAACCTCATGTGATGTCTTCCTCTTCCTCTTCTCTGCCTGATAGCAAGGAGTTGCATCCTCCTGAACAATAGGGGCATCAACCAAGTCATTGTAGTTGCCGTTATTGAATAATACCAGTCGAGCTCGAAGCTTGACGTTCAACCTTCGAAAGAAGCAACCACACTTCAACACATCGGTATTTACATAATCAGGCGCATATTGAGCCAAACGATTGAATGTCTTGGAGTATTCATAAGCACTCATATCTCCTTGCTTCAACTCCACAAACTCATCCAACTTGGTTTTAATCATCCCATACGATATGTGACGTGCACGGAAAGCATCACGGAACTCCGGCCAAGTCACATGATGACCATCAAGGAGAGTGGTGAGATATTCATACCACCAAGCTCATGCGGATCCATGAAGTTGTTGAGCGGAAAATAAAGCCTTTTGATATTCTTCACACCAGAGTAACTCAAACTTGGCTTCAATCACCCGGAGCCAATGACCCGACACCAATGGTTCCAAGGCTTCTGTGAAAACCGGCGGTTGAGTCGCCAAGAAATCCAGATATGTGACTTGAGGTTGATCAAGTGGTCGAGCCTCAGGTTGTACACTCCGCTGTACCAACGTATGAAGAGACTCGGCCATCCATGATAAGACTTCTGCCAATCCGGTTGATGATGGCACTTGTGGTAGAGTAGAGTCATCTCCACCATGAGCAGAAGTACCCGGTTCGCCCTCAGAATGAGTGTGATCCATGGTGCAAGAGTGAGCATTATGGTTAAAATCCAAAGTTGTAATATCAACTGGAATCATGATAAAGACCATAATACGCATCACTTAACAATGCAGTAGGCAAGGTGTAAATAAAGATTAGAACATTGAACTAGACTCAAATAAGTGATACTGCTCACCAGTTACTTAACATGGTGTTTCAACTTTATGTTAATCTATCATGTCGAGTAATCACCTCTAGACATGATGAGTGACACCAGAAGGTGAAACTAAAACGATTTGAGTCGATAACATCGCACACTGGTTTGCTGTCCAGTTTCTGGTCCATCAGACCAGTCTGTGGAAATGTAATTATTTCTCGCAGTTAAATGCAAACTTTGGTCTGGAGTTCAACTACAAAGTTGTATTACACTCAAAAACCTTTCCATAGTGTATTCATTTGCCCCCATAGCGTATCTGGAGTGGAAGATATGGAAGTTTGATTAAAGGTTACAAGACAGATCAGATCTGGAATATGAACTTCAGTTCTGTTCCAGCTGACCATCCTTTATAAACTCGAAATTTGCTCCTAGTAAATGGCAGGAATAGGATTTGTGTTGAATACAAAAGTTTTATATAATTTCCATCCCTCTCCGGATTGTACTTGCACACTACCAGCTGTGCTCTGCAATAATAGTTATACAGGTTTTATATTTATGGACATTTCTTGGAATTTTGACAGAACCTCACCCGTATATGTGGTTTTTTCTTCCACAGATTATACAGATAAACAAGTACAATATATTGAGGTAATGTCAATTACAACATTGTACAATATGAAGCTAACATCCCAGAAATTAAATGGTTCAACCTTACAATGGTGTTATACAGGTTATAGCGCGCAATTACCAAACTCTGCCCCATTGGGTTCTGATTCTGGACAGCCAGCACAGGTTTTTGCGACAAATGCAATTAGACCATGTTTATGCCAGTTTCAGATTAGAAGTCGAATAAGAAGTTGATATAGGACTTCTTAATGTTTCAAAAATGTATAGTTATGCCTATGTTATGTTTTAATATTAGGAGATATGACTGTCTAAAGTTGACAGATGAGCTAACTTGTTTCTGCCAGCAGCTCCCCATTGTATCAGTTTCAACCTGGAATTTGAATTGGTTCAGTGTCGAATTAGAAATCACTGAAATTGAAAAAGATGTAGTGCTTCTTCTACCCTCTCAAGATATGTATCACAATAGGGCATAAGATCTTTCTACAAGAAGTTATGGTGAAAATACATCGACTGTGTAGTTGGGTAAGACATTTGTAGTGCTTTTTGTGGAGTTCAGTTTACACCAAGGTAGGATCATTTTCAGTCCTAATGACCAAAATAAACTTTGTAGTCGACTTGATGATCTTTCCATCCATATAGCATAATCCTATTTTTTCTGTAAACTAATCAAGGTTTCAACCTGGCGAAGTTGAGCAAACCTCTGCCAGAAATAAAGAACCTTGATTCTTCACTAGTTATGATTGAAATTCACTTTGCGATGTCCAAAACCCACCAGCAACTGGTAGTCGGACTTTAAAACACAATGAATCCATTCTGTCGTGGGGGATGGTCAATGTATCAAACGTGATACGGCGGTACTACGTGCCCCACCAATGAAAATCTAACTGGTATATCTGGATACGTCTATAGGTCGCCCTAGTATCGTTCACTCGCAAATGTGTTGTACACGGGTCGCTACCGTGGTTAGTGTACCTGCAGAAGACAATCAATCCCATTTCACACCTTCACACCACAAGGGTGGCTCTGGGAAACACGACAGGCAGTCACAACATCCAGATATATATATATATATATATATATATATATATATATATATATATATATATATATATATATATATATATATACATATGAAAGTAAATGCATACGACTCATGCGCGAGTCGCCCCCGAGCGAAGTCATGTCTCGGGGTACATGGCCGTACTAACACGCGCACGTCAAGGGCTCTCGTACGAACCGGCTTATACATGCTCGGGCATATGTGTTCGCATGCTTCCGTACATTCTGGAAAGCACACTATCGGGTTATACACCACCCGACGGGGGCTCACACTAATTTTTAACCACGTTGGAGTACCGCGTGTCATATGTTCTCAGAAACAAAGAGAGTTTACTGGATTGATCCGCTCTCGGTAGCGTACATTACCTCTTTCTTGATGTCGGGGCGTCGTTGCAGAACATAATATTAAGTAGGTTAGTATTGCCACCTTTATATCTTATACTATTAAAAATCCTTAGTAGGCATATAACTATTTCGTCACTCATATACTCCTAAGTTTTTGAAAATATGCTCTTTTCAGGCACACTGTTCCCAATGATGCTCTGATACCAGGCTGTGTGGACCGGGGCCCCAATATTCAGGAACGCATTGGGTGGTGTCGTGCGATGCGACACCCAACAACACACACGAAAAGAATATCACGAAAAGAATACGTGAAACATACCAAAGTTTTATTTCATAAGATATGCGAGTTTACAAAATAATGTACATGAGGAGTACATAAGCAGTGGAAGATACATAATACACTCACTCGAACCTAGCCACTGCACAAGTGAGAGTATTCAGCCCGGAATATCTCACACTAGCAACACGAAACAAAGCAGCGGCTTGTGGGGTTTCCGCTCAGCAATACAACCCGAGAGGGGTGATGCCGCACTACAGAACCCATCATATGTGACATTACATGCAAAACATATTAATCCACAAACCATGAGCAAACGCTCAGCAAGACTTGACCGTCTCACCTAAACATGCAACTCTACAAGCTGGAAACTCTAGTACATAGGTAGCTGAATTTGCATAGAAGAAACTCGCCTAAAGTATGTCCTTTATTTTCAGATTTTAGCAGTAGTTTACAGTTCTATAAAAATAAATTTAGTTAGCAATATAACTATAGCATACAAGTAGTAAATAATGATTAAGTATAGAGCATAATTCAGATGATTCCATTATTCTTAATTTACAACGTCACGACTCAGCGAGCAAGTAGGCTTAGTCCATAACTGGGAGCGATGGTGATTGCAATCAATAACAACCTGGAATGCACAACACATACGCCTGCAAGGAAGCCATGTGGGTGCACTTCCCTCTATGCAATATGCAACCACTTTTCACAAGAGGCCCTAATATGGAATCAACTCTCCATCCCGAGCAAAAGGTCCCCTATACGGACACATCGAAGTTGCCCGCTAGAAGATTTACACCTTTATGCCTTCTAAACTCCATTTTAAAGACAGCAGCGAAGTTTCCACACCAAGGTCTACGAGTTACATCAGTTTCCGGGGTCCCATATACCAGTATGCATCAGGTACAACTCAAACTTGCCCAACAGGGCCGCACATGAATCAGTCCTCAATCGACACGGGCAGGGCTACACATCCTACCCCGCTGCCAGGTCTCATATTCATTTCCATAAGTCTTTCTCTATCATAAACCAATCCCGTGTGAGGTGAAACCTATCTTGCGAGTAGATTCCAACTACTCGACTTCTACCGGATTTCTATACAATATTTAGCATAGCAGCAACTACACGAGGACTTAACAGCTACCCAAATACTCCATGGGTGTTCTGGTTATGCAAGTGGAGTATCAAACACATGTGGACTTAATGCACAATTCATCTCCAAGATGTAATGTGATACAAAGCAAAATTTTATAAAAGCTCTTAAATGCAAACCGAACCTAGCCTTGCTTAACAGTAAGTCAAAGTCACTGAGAGTATATAAGTGATCAGTTGCTGGTCCGTCCTGAAGAAATCCCTCCTCCAAGTCCTCCAAGTTCCTCGTCTCGATAACTATGATATGAAATGAACATATAAGAATTAGGACTTAGCAAAGAGAGAAAACTTGATGAATCTTAACATGACTAAGTATGCTGTATAAGTACTACAGAAAGGGTCTAGGTTGCATTTTAATTCTGGTGGAAAGGATGGGTTTACCAAAGTTGATTTGGGGAGTAAGGAAATTGTGAACTTCATTATGACATAGAAGTATATGAAGTATACTACTGTCATAATCTGGTGAATACAAAGTGTAATAAGGCTTAGATTTTTGCAGAAATCCACATATTTCATAATAAAGGTGTTAGCCAAATTTCAGCTAATGCAATAACAGAATGTGGTCTACAAAAATCTACAAAGCTTTAAGGTTCACAGAATTTATGAGGAAGAACTGGAGTTTAATGATTATTTAGTTCATTGCCTTAGGATGGCTTGTGCCTAGGCTCTTAAGGTAATTACTTAATATGATAGCATGGTGCTAGGATAGAGAGTAGTGTTGAATGTCTCGTAGACCCACAGATTGAAGAGGTAGGCAGTAGGTGGTGACAGCCCTATCTGTCCATTGTAATCCTCCACATTCGGCTATGCCACAGGCCCTTGGCGGGAGTCGTCCTTGTATTAATAGGGGTAAACCCATGCCCGATGTGTTAAGCCACTTAGCATGAGAATTCATAATTAATATAATTATTAGTAATTAACTTAGGCTATGTATATGTACGTTGGAAGCATTGTAGGAGTCTCTACCTAGCTCTTAGCCTAGTCCTTCTTTACCCCATTTATCCCCTTAGGATAGAACGCTCTTGTGTGTGTCACACTACTCCACTTATCATTTATCCATCCTTGCTAGAACCTTGCCTAGATCACCCTAGCCTCTCCACCTGATGATTTCTTTACTTCCATCTAGCCTTCCTTTGGGAGAATATAAATGACACCCTTTGGGAATACTCTTAGAGGGGAAATGCTACATCGATAGTTTCTGTGCGCTTGCGGATTTATATGTATAATCTAAAATCTACTAACAAGCATTTCTAGCACCACCGCTAGAGATGAATTGTTAGTATTGCGTAGGAACTGTTAACGAGCATTTCTGGCGCTGCCGTCGGGGAAGGCAGCCAGCGTATTGCATTATTGTGTGAATAGGATAGGACCCTAGTAGGTTTTAGTAGGATGACCCTTCTTTGTTTTTGCATTCTATGTGAAAATAGGGTAGTGTATATCTTGTTTTCGCCCGCTGGAAAACTTTGTTGATGATCCCGAATCCCTTCTGAGAGATAGACCTCATGTCGTTACTCCTCAGAAGCTTCGAGCGGCAAAGTAAGCCAACGCAACTGCACCAACTACCAAAACGCTTATGGCCTAGAAAACCCTTCGTGAGTTTTTGGCTCCCTATGCTAACAATGTGCCTGTTGGGTCCACTGTTAACACGGGAGACGTAAACTTTGAAATCAAGACCGACCTTATCACTATAGTGCAAGCCAACCCATTTTGTGGGAAGGCTAACGAGGATGCAAGTGCTCACCTGCAACAATTACTTGAGATCTGTAACACTTTTAGGATCAATGACATATCTCTTGATGTTGTCTGTCTTAGGCTGTTTCAATTCTCTCATCATGAGAGAGCAAAACAGTGGTTCTACACGAACCAGAGTGTTTTAGACACTTGGGAGAAGTGTTCTACGACATTCCTTGCCATGTTTTCCCCGTTGGACAAGATCAACGCCCTACGTGGAAGAATTTCTAGCTTCTAGCAAGATGCCAGGGAATCTATTCCCGAGGCTTGGGAATTGCTTCAGGATTACATCCTAGCCTGTCCCCACCATGGGATAGATGATTGGCTAATTTTCCAAAACTTCTACAACGGGCTGATACCTTCCGCCCATGACCATGTTGATGCTGCTGCCGGAGGTGTCTTCTTCTCATTGACGGTGCCCAACGTCAAAGATCTGATTGAGAAGATGGTGTCAAACATGGGTTGGAGCGACGAGCATCTCCATACCCGCCAGCAAGGCATGCACACTTTGAAGGAGGTGGACATGATCGCTGCCGAATTGGACCTCCTTATGAAGAAGATTGATGGACAAGGCAATGGTGAGGTATGTAGCAATGACTATGCCTTAGACGCTCACGTCACTTGTGAAGTCTGTTGCAACACGGGCCATTTGGGCAATGATTGCCCAGAAACCCGTGAGAGTGCCCTATACGTAGCCAACAATGGAAATAACAATGGCTATCATCCATGAGGTCCAGGGTGGGGCCAACCATGCCCATTTTTTCAAAGGGGGTACACCAACTATGGCAACAATGGAAATCAATCCAACTTGAGAGACTTGGCCAACTGAAGATCAATGAGGCAATATTCAAGAAGTTGTCGGCCAATGACGAGACCGTAGAGAGCATTAATGTCAAGATTGAAAGACTATCCTCACCCTTCAAGAATCAATTGAGTTTCAACAAGATGTTGGAAACATAGTTGGCTCAACTGGCATCTATTGTTTCTCCAGTAGAGAATGACAAGATTCCAGAACAGCCCGAACCTCCTGTGGAGAGTACCAACACGATTTCTCTACAATGAGGCAACTGGCTGGAGGACCCTGGATGTCCTACAACTTCATGCTCAATTGGGGCTCACCACTTTGACAAGGCCCTTTGTGACCTTGGAGCAAGTGTGAGTGTGATGCCCAAGGTGGTTTTCGACCAGCTGAACTTCACAGAACTTACTCCAACACCAATGCAGCTCCAACTAGCTGATTCTTCGGTCCATTATCCAGTGGGTATCACTGAGGATGTTTCGGTGAAAATCCAGAATTGCTTCATACCCGTGGATTTTTTGGTGCTCTACATGGAGGTCGAGGAGGATACACTTCTTATTCTTGGGCGACCATTACTTAGCATCATGAAGGCTTGCATAGATGTCGGAGCTAGAGAAATCCACTTCCATATCAATGGTAGAGAGGAGAAGTTTAACTTTCGCCCAAAGTTGGAGCAATGCTCAATGATCTGCATTGGGGCAAATGTTAAGCACATTCAAGAGGTCGAAATTGCACCTCCAAAGGGGGACTCACTCAATGGATTCATGAGGAATTTGATCTATGCAGAAAACCCATCTTATCATCCACGCTGACACCCTAAGAAGAAATAGAAGTACGTGCCTCCCCAAGGGCCAGAGTCCACTAAGCCGCCAAAGAAGGTATGGCGGCTGAAGCAAGACAATCCGTTCGAACCCATCCCTCCGAGCCCAGATGTAAGGAAATGGAGAAGGAAGAATGTCCATCTCATCGTACAGTGGTGAGACCTAGCCAATAGGTCAAATTGGTTGTTATCCTTTTCTTTGTTTTTCTTTTATCTTTATTTGGTTTTCCCCATTTAGTTTGATTTTTTACACTGCTTATTTGGCTTTCTTAGTATGTTGAGAATCTTATATTCTCAACTATCATTTTTATTTCTTTATCTTCACAAAAAGAAAATTGTTAGGTATTGAAAAAAGAGTTTTTATTTGGAAATCATTTTTCTGAGTTACAAAAGTGGTAATTCACCAACATGTTAATCCCATAGCCGTTGGGGAGCCGCCTGCCAAAAGGGAGAACAGAGGGGCCACCTGTGAGGTCAGCCGACCTCCCTGTTCGGCTGACTAGGAGAAGTTGCCATTTGTGACACCCGGTTCCATAAAAGGACCAAGTGAACGCATATGCGTGCCCAGGACATTCAACACACATACACCAGTGCATTCACGAAAGGATATACAAAAAATTACCACATAACAAGATTAATTAAACACTTCTATTACAAAATTCACGATATCCTCGAATACAAGCTCTAATGATTATTAATGACAAGTTTGAACTAATGCAACAGAATAATCTAAATAAGCAAACTAAGTAGCTAAGCGAATAGTTTAGCGCGGCTCCAAGCCACACCACAGGCAATCTGAAGGAAGACAAAGCCTAGAACTCCGCATTATCATCGTTATACTCCCAATCCTAACCCGCAACTGTTGGTGGGGGAATTGCAAGGGTGAGTACATGTCGTACTTAGCAAGTGTAGAAAGTATGGCATGTAGCTGATTCAAATGACGAATAAAATAAAGGCTAAGTGCTGAAAAGTACAGTAAAACATTTGAAAAGAAATATATTATATGTACGTGAAGTAAACCCATCATAAACTATGTAATTACCATAATACAAGTCCA
Source organism: Tuctoria greenei (assembly GCA_036927565.1). Classification (NCBI taxonomy): domain Eukaryota; kingdom Viridiplantae; phylum Streptophyta; class Magnoliopsida; order Poales; family Poaceae; genus Tuctoria; species Tuctoria greenei. Next base: position 37,407,342 of record JAYESD010000012.1, on the reverse strand, counting down.
TATTTCATTACCATCATCCATATTCCAGATTTCTCATTACCATTAACCATATCCATTGCCATAAACCATAATACCATCCCATAACCAGTACCAAACCATCCCAATACAAAACCCCTCTAATCATGTAGGTCATCCAGGTGCTCTTAACCGGGAGCATGGTTATCATGATAGTTTTAATACTTTGCAGAGTTTGTACCACTTTACCCACGTGTTCGTGATTTCATCACCTGTCAGCAACTAAAGAACCTCTCTTACGACAATTACACATCCTTTGGTTTATGGCCAAGAGATCACAAAATAGCCTTTACAAAGGGACTACTAGCATGTACGGACCCAATGAGGTTTCACTAGTGGCGATGTCTCCAACTGAGCACATCTTTAACCAAGGGTCCCCTCTTGTGCCATTCGGATCCTAGGGAGTCCTACCAACCATATCCAAACCCAGTTTGACTCCCCTTCCCCAGTGCGCCAAATGATCCATGCAAAACTAGCAATACCCTAATTAATCAGCTACGCCGCACCCATACTTAGCCTCATGGTGGCACTGTTGTCCTGGCTTATTATCGCAAGAATCGGTCCTTAGATCTAAAGCAAGCAACCACCATATAATCCAACCCATCCGCATACCAGGCTTCCCTATATCACCCATTACCATATCATATTGACTAGTTCATTTTAACCATAATCTCATTGATGCATAATTAAATTGTATATTTGTTTTCCTATCTTAACTAATTAAGCGAAGCAAAAAGGTAAAAAGCCCTTCCCGACTCTCTACCATGAATTCCAAGTGACAAGGGTGGTTAAACATGGCTAGTAAACTTCCTATCATAGGAGTTCCCATCAAATTGACACAAGCAAGCAGTTTTGAAACCAAAACATACAAGATCAATAAGTTCAAGGACACTTGCCTTGCTCTTGGGCTTTATTAGGGTCAAAGCCTTCAAATTCCAGGTGATGGAGGTCCTCCACAGCACTCTCTAGCGCAAAACCTTCTATTTCAAGCGACAAACATGCAAAACACACAATTAAATCAAATAATGCTCATATAGTACTCAATTTGACATGACATGGATGACTAATGCAATTATGAAGTAAAAATTGCTCATGAGTTGCTATTAATGTTCGCTAACTGGTTCTAATAGTTTTTAACAAGTTTGAATAGGTTTGAAATTGATTAGAGTCAATTTGGAATTAATTCATCACAATTCAGATTTAGAGGACAAACAAGTCCGGTTTCAGGGGCCGGACTAGTCCACCTTGGACAGACTGCAAATTAGGGTTTTCTTGATCTACGAGAATTTGGAGAATTGGGTTTGAATTGAAGTGGAAAAAGGGAAAGTAGAAGGTGTACCACGTGCTTAGAACTCCAAAGATCAAGAATTGAAGATGAAACTTGAATCTTGACGATCTAGGGTTGATGATGAAGAGTTGAAGGTGAATTGGCAACGAAGAATGCAAAGTCGATGAAGATCTAGATTACTTGATCCTCTTTCATTTCCTCCTCTTCTTCTTCTTCTTGCTCAGGATCCCCTTATCCATCCTTGATGGTAGCTATCCATGAACTAGGGTTGTGGTCTCTCTATTGAGGCAAAAGGGTGTAAAGTCTAGGGGTGGGGTTTTTTATATAGAGGTGGAGGGCTAGGGTTTGATGGATTTCGCATTCAATGCGGTGGAGGCCGTCTAGGGGTCCCACATGGGCTCCACAGGGGTTAAGCACGACATTCTTGGGACCAATTAAGGTAAATACCCAAACACAAGTAGTGGAGGAAAAGATTGAATCCGAGTCAGGCACACCGGACAATTCCGTTTAAGGGGGCCGAACTAGTTGGATGTTTGACAGAGGCAAAAACGGATAAGTCCAGTAGGAGGTCTGGAAAAGTCCGGTCTTGTCCCGAGACAAAAACGGACAAGTTCGGCATGGTTCGGACAAGTCTGAGGATTTGGTAACTTATTCAAAAACCGGACCAAATATAGGACTTGTCCGCACTCAGTCACGAACAAGTCTGGAATGGAACGGAGAGCCAATCGGACTAGTCCGTAGCAAAAATGGACAAGTCTAGAGGGCAACAGAGAGGGAAACCGGACTAGTTCGGGGTGCAAACCGGACAAGTTCGTACTCCTACAGACTTCTAAGTGTTTTTTTGCTTCTAATTCATTTTTAACTTGTTCCTTTTTATGTTGCTTAATGTTGAACATGTATATAAACTTATGCAACGCATGATGCATGAAAATGAGGATTTTACAAACCTAACCCTCTTAAAATGAATCTCGCCCTCGAGATTCGACATGGAAGAGAAGAGATAGGGAAATTAATTCTTGAGATCATCCTCCAGCTCCCAAGTTGCCTCTGATTCTGTACGATGCTTCCATTGAACTTTACACCATCGAATAATATTGTTCCTTATGACTCTCTCCTTGGTTTCCAAGATCTTGGCCGGTTGCTCGGCATAAGTAAAATCTGCTTCTAGTTCCAATTCTTCCTTTTGCACTTGTTCTTTCGCTACCTTTAAACACTTTTTTGAGTTGGGAAACATGAAATACATCATGAACATCCGATAGATGTGCTTGCATCTCCAAATTATATGCCACTTCTCCTCTGTTGTCTAAAATCTTGAATGACCCAATGTATCGAGGTGCTAGCTTGCCTCTTATGTTAAACCTCTTATGACCTCTCATTGGTGACACCTTGAGGTAAACAAAATCTCCTATTTCAAAGGCTAAGCTTGTTCGCCTATTATCCACATATCCTTTTTGCCTTGATTGAGCAGCCCTCAAGTTTTCACAAATAATCTAGACTTGTTTTTCAGCTCCTTGCAACATGTCGGGTTGGCATGAACCAAGTATTTGGACCTCATTTCTTGGGTACTCCATGTCGGCATACAATATTCTCCATATACAATTCTGCTACCTTCGCGGTGGTATAGGTTGTCCTCTTTCCATTTCCATTCTGGAATCTTCAATGGCTGCAATAATTTGGCTTGTCTTTGATGTTCAGCTTTAACTCATTGGCCTACATCACATAGTGCAAGGTTGTTGAACACATTATTTAACACGTTGCTGAATATGTTGCATTATGTCATTCGATGTTAACTGTTACACATCAATTTTAAGATTGACTCCCTCGTCATTGTGAATTTCATGGTCTTGGTGGCACACTAAATTGCTCCATCGTGCTTCTGTAGCCAATCCATTCTAAATATGATCTCACAATCCACCCCCTTAGAACACTGACGTCCTTGTCGATCAACTTCCAAGCCAGGAACATCCCCTCTTGTCCAATCCTTGTGAACAGAACATTAAGGTCGACGAAGAAATCTACCCCGCTTATGGAAATACTTACTTTTGGACATACTATCTTTGTTCTCATCTTCCATATAGCTTCGTCTGAAATGTTCAATATTCTACCGGTGTCCATATTTTATTGAGAGATGTTGAACGAGATAGAAAAGAGAGATAGAACGAATTCTAAACTATATACATCAAGTGATATAACTAAACAACTAACTATGCTAGCCTATTTGGACATGGCAATGCTAAAGCATCCCAAAATCCTCTACTAAGCACACAAACAGCAAAACATTGCAAACAGCACACCAAGCAAAAACACAATGATTCCTGAGTGCTCTAAAGTGTCCATTCTACCTGGGTTGCGCCCTACGGTCAACCTGTGGACCTGATACCAATTTGTGACACTTGGTTCCAAAAATGGACCAAGTGAACGCATATGTGTGTTTAGGACGTTTCACACATATACACAAGTGCATTCACAAAAGGATATCCTCGAATACAAGCTCTAATGATTATTAATGACAAGTTTGAACTAATGTAACAAAATCATCTAAATAAGAAAACTAAGCAGCTAAGCGAATAGGGTAGCGCGGCTCCAAGCAACACCACAAGCAAGTTGACGACAGACATGTCCTAGAACTCCGCATTATCATAGTTATACTCCCAATCCGGACCAGCAACTGTTAGTGGGGGAATTGCAAGGGTGAGTACATGTCGTACTCAGCAAGTGTGGAAAGTTTGACATGTAGATGATTCAAATGACAAATAAAATAAATGCTAAGTGCTGAAAAGTACATTAAAACATTTGAAAAGCAATATATTATATTTACATGAAGTAAACCCATCATAAACCATGTAATTACCATAATACCAGTCCATATTTCATTACCATCATCCATATTCCAGATTTCTCACTACCATTAACCATATCCATTGCAGTAAACCATAATACCATCCCATAACCAGTACCAAACCATCCCAATACCAAAACCCCTCTAATCATGTAGGTCATCCAGGTGTTCTTAACCAGGAGCACGACTATCATGATAGTTTTAATACTCTGCAGAGGTTGTATCACTTTACCCACATGTTCGTGATTTCATCACTCGTCAGCGACTAAAGAACCTCTCTTACGCCAATTACACTTCCTTTGGTGTATGGCCAGGATATCAAATAATAGCCTTTACAAAGGGACTACCAGCATGTACGGACCCAATGAGGTTTCACCGGTGGTGATGTCTCCAACTGAGCACATCTTCATCCAAATGCCCCCTCTTGTGCCATTCGGATCACAGGGAGTCCCACCAACCACATCCAAACCCTATCCGACTCCCCTTGCCTGGTGCGCCAAATGATCCATGCAAAACTAGCAATACCCTAATTAATCAGCTACGTCGCACCCATACTTGGCTTCATGTTGGCACTGTTGTCCTGGCTTATTCTCACATGAACCAGTCCTTAGATCTAAAGCAAGCAACAACCATATCATCCAACCCATCCACATACCAGGCTTGCTTAGATCACCCATTACCATATCATAATGACAAGTTCATTTTAACCTTGATCCCATTAATGCATAATTGAATAGTATGGTTGTTTTCCCATCCCAATTAATTAAGCGAAGCAAAAAAGGTAAAAAGCCCTACCTGACTCTCTACCATGAAAACTAGGTGACAAGGGTGGTTAAACAAGGCTAGTAAACTTCCTATCATAGAAGTTCCCATCAAATTGACACAAGCATGCAGTTTTAAAACCAAAACATTTATTTTAAAACAGGATCAATATGTTCAAGGACACTTGCCTTGCTCTTGGGCTTGATTAGTGTCAAATCCTTCCATTTCTTGGTACTGGAGGTCCTCCGCAGCACTCTCTAGCGCAAAACCTTCTATTCCAAGCGTCAAACATGTAAAACACACAATTCAATCAAATAATGCTCATATAGTACTCAATATGACATGACATGCATGATTAATACAATTATGAAGTAAAACTTTTTAATGAGTTGATGTTAATGTTCGCTAACTGGTTCTAATAGTTTTTAACAAGTTTGAACAAGTTTGGAATTGATTCGAGTCAATTTGGTATTAATTCAACACAATTCATATTCACAAGCCGGACAAGTCCGTTTTCAGGGGTCGGACTAGTCCGCCCTGGACAGACTGCAAATTATGGTTTTCTTGATCTACGAGAATTTGGAGAATTGGGGTTGAATTGATGTGGAAAACGAGAAAGTAGAAGGTGTACCACGTGTTTAGAACTCCAAAGATCAAGAATTGAAGATGAAAATTGAATCTTGACGATCTAGGGTTGATGATGAAGAGTTGAAGGTGAATTGGCGACGAAGAACGCAAAGTCGATGAAGATCTTGATTACTTGATCCTCTTTCATTTCCTCCTCCTCTTCTTCTTGCTCGGGATCTCCTTCTCCCTCCTTGATGGCGGCTCTCAACAAACTAGGGTTGTGGTCTCTCAATTGAGGCAAAAGGATGTAAAGTCAAGGGGTGGGGTTGTTTATATAGAGGTGGACTGCTAGGGTTTGATGGATTTCGTGTTCAAGGCGGTGGAGGCCATGTAGGGGTACCACATGGGCTCCAAAAGGGTTAAGCACGATGTTCTATGGCCCAATTAAGGTAAATACCCAAACACAAGTTGTGGAGGAAAAGAATGAATCCGAGTCGAGCACACCGGACAAGTCTGGAATGGAATAGAGAGTCCAGAATGAAACAGAGAGTCAATCAGACCAGTCCGTAGCAAAAACAAACAAGTCTAGAGGGCAACAAAGAGGGAAACCAGACTAGTCCGTGGTGCAAACCAGACAAGTCCGTACTCCTACAGACTTCTATGTGATGTTTTGCTTCTAATTTATTTTTAACTTCTTCCTTTTTATGTTGCTTAATGTGAAACATGTATATGGACTTATGCAATGCATGATGCATGAAAATGAGGGTGTTATACTTGATCTCTCTCCTCCAATGGCTACATTTGGTACCCCAGTGACTGTTGGGGAGTGCACGCTATAAATGGTGGTCGTGAGGGGCACTTCTCCTCACACTTCACCTCATTTCATACGTCCCCAAAGTCACTCTTGCTCAGATTGTTTTTCTTGCTCTTCATTGAAGTGCTCTTGATCAATTACCAACTCAAAAAGATTTGCTTTTGTTTGCATTTGCAATTTGCTCTCAAGTTCTTCACGGGAAAATTCGTCAGGGGTTTTGCTTTTGCTAACATCACCTCATTCAAGTTTTTGCATCGTTGTGTTCTTGTTTGCTGTGGCCATGAAAGGGATGAAGAGGTTGTTTGGAAAGAGGAAGGAGGCTGCAAGCTCAAGCCATGGTGGAGACTCAAGTGCACGCCCCTCTTCCGTTGCTACACCAAGTTCACAGAGGAGGAAAGTAGGTGAAGACACTCCCATGGGTGAGAGAAGCAACCCTCATCAATTTCTTCACGATGACGACCTCGACATACAAAGTGAAGTTGAAGATCAAGCACGAAAGCTCCTCCAAGATTGTGAGTTTTCTCATACGGAAGCTTATGATCCGGATTTGATCTCCAAAATAGGTATAGATTCCGAATTCTTTTCCATTTGGTGTGCACTAGGATGGGAAAACTTTGCTCACATAGAGGAGAGAGAGGTTCTCGCCTTCTCTCCATACAATTTCTTTGCACACTAAAAATAGGATTTGATGGTATTACTTTTAGATTATTTCAAAAAGAATACAATATCCTTTGGATAAATTAAGTGAAATTCTAGGCTTCCATATACGATGTTTGCTTGATTTAGACGATTTGCCTAAGTTTAACAAATATAGTTTTTGGCAAGATTTAACTTGTGAGGTTAGATGTAGTGCACCTAGGAATAGCCACTTACAAAACCCTACTTTACGCTTCATGCATAGTTGGGTGGCTATGAATATGTTCCCTAGAAGAGACGTAAGGATAGTGCATGATGATGAGCTGAAAATTTTATTTGCCATGATTAAAAAGATAAAAGTTGCTCCAGTTATTTCCATGATGACACAATGGTTAGATTACATTTCATGAACAAGGCCAATTGAATGCACTTCATTGATTACTCGAATTGCTATTAGGATAGGAGCACTAGAATATTCTTCATTTGAGTATATTGAAAATGAAAGAGACTTAATTGAGGAAGATTATTTAGTGCAAGGACACACCCTTATGCATGATCAATATGGCTCTTTGTTATCCTGGCTTTATCAATGAAATTTGGTTACCTAACCCGAATTATTATTTATGCTGGAGGCTAACCATTGACCTTCTTCCCATCGAGAAAGCACGAAGAAGCAATGTCTCTGGCAGGGTAACTAGAAGCCGTGCAAGGAGAGCGGCCATGCCTCCGACAACCTCCATGGTCCATGATACGAAGAGGAAGAGAACCCAACGGGTGATGCACCCAGATGGACTCAACCTCCATCATATGAGACCGAAGGTCCGTCTTGGCATGGATGGCTAGGTGCCACATGGGACCCGCCCCTATCCACTTCAACTTCTAGCAGCTTGCCTCCAATGTCCATAAGAAGATGTCGTTCCTCTTCGGCTAGAAGTCATCATGACTATAGCCAAGGAATAACGGATCTCACTAGACTTATGGTAGAGCTTGATGTGAGAATGAGTGACATCTACAACACTCTCCAAGGGCATGTCCAAGGTACCCAAGACTGGCAACAACACATGGACGCTCAGTTCACCAACTTAAACTACACGCTACAACAACAACAAGCCGATCTCGCGGCATACTTCCGTCATCAAGGGTTCGACCCTCATCACGAAGGTGAGTGAAGAACAAGCTTGGGGTAGGACCCCCACTCGAGGTAAATTGCATCAATCGCTTTGCATATTTATTTTTCACTCACCAATCATCCACCTTGCATATAAAAAATAATATAATATATAGGATAGATTTGTTTTCGAATAAAATAAATGATGCGCGGTAAAAATGGTTTGGAATTCACATAGATAAAATGATGAATAGTTGCTCTGTTTTAATTTTTCTAAGTCCATAGTTTACAACTTACTACTCTCCAACATATTGCTCTCATTGGCTAAAATTGCTTTTGCCTTGATTTGGAAATTGTGGGTAGCAAAAGCTTAATCCATTCTAAGTTGTTGTGATATATGATATAGTGATAGGGCTGCTATTCCTAGTTTGAAATTGAAACTTAGATTTTCGGAGAAATTTTAAAAAGATTTAAGTTACTCTCATTTGACTGGAAATACCTACCAAAGCCATATGATATATCACATTGACAGACCTTATGCACATGCTGTTTGTCTTCACATTGAGCTTTGTTAAACTAGTATAGACCTATGTGAGATTTCATTCATTACTTTTTGAATTCAAGACTTCACTTGCACATTCTATACATCTACAGTAGAAGTAAGCAAAATTCCAATCATACCAACATTCCACAATAAAAAGAATATCATTCATGCTTAGTACTTTCTCCAAAATTTATTGCACAAAAAGGGAGTAGAAGACATGGCTACAAGAAAAAGAAAAATGCATGCTTACATCATAAGCATGAGAAAAAAATGAAGCCATGTTTCATCCCTGCCATATAAGAAAGTCCCCTCAAAAATGAGTCATCTCAAATATCCACATCCACTTCATTCCATCACACATGCACAAGTCTTGAATCGAAATTGTTTTGAATTGATTTTTCCTAAGGCTTGCTCTTTTTTGCTTAGCAATATTATGTGTTGCTAATATGCCTACTATATTCCCTACCAAGCTCTACATACAAGCCTTATGTAGAGGTAGGATGAATTTAGGCACGTTGCCTTGGTGAGGATATATTTTCACTACAAATACAAGAGAGATTGAGAGAATCAAATTGAGATACTTAAATTGAACTCTCCAGAATTTGAGTGGAACTTGATTTCTAGGGTATGTGTGCTCCATTTGTTGTTCTATCTTTCAACCACCCAAGAATAGGAGATGGCATAAGCGCCATAATGACTTGATATGGGTGAAGTACCATGCCAATTTTTGCATTAATAGGTAGAGTATTTTGTTGTGCACATGGTACTTTTCAAAAATAGAACATTGTTGCAACTCCTGATCATCAACCTAAATTCTTGACTTTGCTCTGGATGAGCAAAGGATAAGCTTGGGGAGTTTGTTGACTATATACCAATTTCACCCGTCAGTATAACTCAATTATGTGAAGGAAATATCATTTCTTTCACACATCACCTTTCTATTTAACTTATTTTCACTTGTCTTTGGAGAAAGTAGTGCATGCAGGCATTTTATGTAGGATTGAAGTGAAACAAGGGGATGGATCCTATAAAATATAATTTCAACCGTTCGAGCAACAACATGTGGCACCACACAGATCAAATGGCCCACAAACAGAAGTATCCGAGGCCACCCAACGGCATAGCACCAATAATAGTAAATGGGACCCACCAGACAGAGACCTGGAGGAAGCATAGCTTCAACAGGGTTGAGACCAGGTCGGTCGACCTCCCTAGTCGGCCGACTAGGTAGTGGCGCCATACCCGATCAAACGCCACATGTTGGCTAGTCCCGGCTTGAAGAGGCCATGGGTGATTGATTCACGCGGTTTTGGTGGCGGGAACCGAAACTTCTCCAAGCTATAAATAGGACCCTGCACCCCTCACTTCAACACACACCACTTGAGTATTCATCCATTGGATCCACTACTCTTCAAAGGTTTAGAGGAGTATAGGTTGTAGAGAGGAGAGTCCCTAGTCCATAGTCCAAGTAGGAGAGGAGTAGAAGGATTCTCTTCCAATTCCTAATTGGGAAAGGTATGGCTCTCATATTCCTATTTGTATTTGTGACTTTATTCTTAATAATGATGTTATATTTAGTCTTCTATTGTTCATATACATGGATGAAGCATTTCTTGTTGGATTGTGGATAACATGTATGTGGTAGGAGTAGTATTTATAATTATGCTATACCATTATCATTATATTATCATAAACACTCCAAACCTCCACTATAGTCTAATTAGCTATGACATGATTATGTTAACATGAATCACTTATGCTATGAATTAACATTGGTTTAATGATTATTTAGTTCATTGCCTTAGGATGGCTTGTGCCTAGGCTCTTAAGGTAATTACTTAATGTGCTAGAATGGTGCTTGGATAGAGAGTAGCGTTCAATGTCTCTTAGACCCACTGATTGAAGAGGTAGGCGGTAGGTGGTGATAGCCCTATCTGCCCTTTATAATCCTCCACGTTCGGCTATGCCACAGGCTCTTGGTAGGAGTCGTCCTAGTATTGCTAGTGGTAAACCCGTGCCCGATGTGTTAATCCACTTAGTTTGAGAATTCATAATTAATATAATCATTAGTAATTAACTTAGGCTATGTATATGTACATTAGAAGCGTTGTAGGAGTCTCTACCTAGCTCTTCGCCTGGTCCCACTGTACCCTATTTATCCCCTTAGGATATAATGCTCTTGTGTGTGTCACACTACTCCACTTATCATTTATCCATCCTTGCTAGAACCTTTCCTAGATCACCTTAGCCTGTCCACCTAATGATTGCTTTACTTTCATCTAGCCTTCCTTTGGTAGAATATAAATGACACCCTTTGGGAATACTCTTAGAGGGGAAATGCTACATCAATAGTTTCTGTGCGCTTGCGGATTTATATGTATAATCTAAAATCTATTAACAAGCATTTCTGGCACAACTGCTAGAGATGAATTGTTATTAGTGCGTAGGAACCGTCAATAATGGCCATTCACTGTGTGGGGGGTGGATATTTTGGGACCTTTCCCAAAAACCGTCGGAGGGTACATGTTCTTACACATCGCTATTGACATGTTCACAAAGTGGCCGGAAGCTACTCCAGTTGTGACAATCAATAAGCAATCTGCTATCAAGTTCTTGAAGTCCATTGTCTGCAAATTTGGAGTTTTGAATATACTCATCACTTACAATGGAACCCAATTCACAAGTGCAACTTTCCAAGAGTACTGCGAAGAGCTCTGCATAAAAGTCAGCTACGCATCAGTAGCTCATCCGGCAAGCAATGGCCAAGCTGAGAGAGCAAACTCAAAACTACTCAAGGGACTCAAGATGCACACTTATAAACACTTGAAGAAACATGGTGCCAACTGGATAGAAGAGCTTCTGTCTGCATTGTGTGTGAGCCGGACAACACCAAGCCGGGCAACAGGAGAGACACCCTTCTTTATGGTATACGGAGCCGAAGCAGTCCTTCCTCCAGAGATTACCATGGGGTCCCTTCGAGTGCGGACTTACTGAAAGTCACCTAGAGGGGGTGAATATGCAATATGACCTGAAATTTCTTAATGAAACAAGAATTCCTAAAGCTGGACTTGTCTGGAAAGGGGCGGACTATTCCGCTCAACACTGGGTGAAAACCTAAAAACTTGATTTCTACAAGTTATTTGCGATATTTAGGTTCACTAAAGATGGAAGCAATGTCTAGCAACCTAGTATAACTTAAATTGACAAATGTAATCAATTAGGTTGCAATATTTCAACGATGAACAATATGAAAAATGATATGAACCCTAATAGAAATTCTAGTGAATACCGAAATGTAAAACGACAAGCGAGACGCGATTTATCCCGTGGTTCATCTCCACGAAGAAGCCTACATCCACTTTTAGAAGTCCACATGAGGACCTGGTCTCACTTGACCCTCTTCTCACCAAGCCACCACAATGGTCGGCTTATCAAAGGGGTAATCACCATGTTTTTTGGGGCTGCTCACAAGTTGAGGCTCCCACGAATCAATACAGCAAGGAGCACACGAAGCTCAACTCACACAAACCACAAAATGCAACACCAAGTGCAAGAGATCAAACCAAGAGCCAAAGCACGATGATCATCCTTGACCCTCCTTCCCAAACCCTAATATCTTCAAGATTTGGTCTTAGAGGGCAAGTAGGATGAATAGAAGGATTTGGAAGTCTCAAGGACTTTTGAGGTGGCGCTAGGGTTCAGACTTTTCAAATAGGGTTCGGGGGTCCCCTTTTTATAGGGGTCCCAACAACTAACTTTTACCACCAATGCAACCCCGGACTAGACAAAGCCTGGACCACAGACTAGATCGGACTTTTGGCACCACCAAAATTTCCACGTCACTGATCGACAAAACTAGTGACGTCCCCGCCAAAGTTTGAATTTTAAACGGTCACTGGTTACCAGGACAAGTCCGGTCCAAAAACGACTAGTCCAAAGTTGGACAGAACTCTTTAGTCCGGCTAAAAACAGATTTCTCTAGGAGAGCCCGGACTAATACGGCCCCTGAGGCGGCTGGCCTCCCAGGACTTGGCTTTGCGATCACTCACTAAGGTACAAATGGAATAGTCCGTAAGCCAATGGACAAGTCCGAACTCGAACAGAACCATTTGGTCCGTCCCAAAACAGACTACTCTAGGGGGTCCAGACTAGTCCGGCCTCTAGGGGGACAAGTCCGACCTCCCAGGACTTAGCTCCATAGCCGCTCATCATGGCAGAACGGACTAGTCCATACCCATACAGACAAGTCTGAACTCCAAATACATTTAGTGCGTCCCAAAACGGACTAACCTGACCATCCAAACTAGTCCGGCCCGACACCCAGACAAGTCCGGTCACTCGGAATTTTCTCTCTCTAAGGCTTCTCACTTAGGTATTTCTCTCAACCACCACTTTGAGCCCTCTTTGATGATCTCAATGAAAATGATACACACACCCTCATGCTTGATACAGCTAGTCCAAACTCAACACAATAGAAACCCTAATTTCTATGCTTGAGTCTTCGACGCCCGTTTCAACCTTTTCCTTTTCGAGGGATTTTGTCTCATCTCAATCATCACACCTGTGCTTAAGATCAACTTAGCTCATTAATATCTTAATTGTCATCATCAATCATCCAAAACCCACAGGGATGCCTAGATGCACTTTCAATCTCCCCCTTTTTGGTGATTGATGACAACACATTAAGCTTCAACAAAAAGATATTAATTGGTATAAGTAAGTCCCCCTCCATGTATGCATTAAGAGTAAAGAAATTGAGAGAGTTATCATACATATACATGTTATGGTGGGGTGCCTAAGTGATGTGTTCATAATTTGCGATAACACAATGAGTATGAGTGATAAATAAGTCATTTCAAGCATCACATCATAATTAGGCATTGCAAAGTGCATACAACCTACAAGAGATTAAGCCTTACACAAATTGAAATGCGGGAGTTTTAAAACATAATACAAGTCCATAGTAGGATCAAAAGAGACAACGACTATTAAAACTCTAAGTAAAAGGAACCAAAAAGGAAAATAGAGGAGGAAAGCCCCAAAATATACTCTTCATCATCGTCGTCGTTGTCGACATCTCCGTGCTGCTGCTCACTGTCACTCTCTGTTGCCTCCGGATCTTTAGTGTTTTCATCATCGCCCTATTCTTCGGAGGGTTCCGCCGTGGAGGTGCTAACATCACCAAATTGAGTGAGTCCTTCGGCAAGAGACATGGGAACTTCAAGCTTGTCGCACATTGCCTTGAGATACTTCTCTTGGCGGAGCTTCATGCGACATTGCCGAACTTCCACCTTCTGGCAAGAGGCGAAAATGGCCTTGAAGAACTTGAAGAGCCACTTCCGGATTGTGATGGAGGAGGAGGAGGTGGAAAAGCCATGGGATGGGAGATTAAAGCAGGAGCATCAACATTGTTCATTCTTGGTGCAACGGGCTCTGGAGCAGGAATTTGAGGACGAAGTTGCCTATGAGTGATATCCTTCTTGAAAGTCAGCATGGACACCTTCTCGATCATGTACATAATATAAGGTGCATAGCCACATGTTTGGTTGGGTGTGTGAGAGATGTTGAAGATGTCATCAAAGATGTAGTCCACCACGTTTAAACCGACATCTCCATCAATAAGCACCATCAAATGTCTCATGTTTCCTTGAATAATGCCCACATTTCCATATTTAGGGGCTATTGTCTTCCGGAGCACACGGTTGAGCACACTGTAGAATGGCTTGATGTTCCGAATATGGCCTGCCTCATATTGAACTCCATGACATGGATACATGTAATCCAAGACATCTCTATCAACTGCCTCGAGGTTGGAGATGATGATCTCATTTTCATGATGACTCTCCAAGTCAAAGATTTGAGCAAACTCCCAATAAGTGGTGGTGTATTTCTCTCCATAAGTCATCCAAGTGATCCTCCGATCTCCATTGGCGCGAAAGTAGACAGTGGAGTAGAATTGTACAATGACTTCAACGTTCCAATCATATTGAAAAGCCATAAGTTTCTTCAATACATTGCACTCTATGGCCTAAATCATGGTATTAAAGTCCAAGTGATCCTTCTGTGCCATATACTCCCAATCAATCCATTGAGCATCCATCACTGGAGTTTGCTTTGACATGTAGATGGTTCGATAGTAATCACAGTGGAAATCACGCCAAAACCGAGAGTCGGCGGTGCTCTTCTCACTTTGATACACATTGACAGTTCTTAGTCTTCTAGCCTTCTCAACCCCTTTGCCTCTAAATATGTTGGCTTTAATAGTAGCTTGGCGGTTGGGGTTTCTAGCAGGTGAAGACATCCTTAAAGGACCAATGGGTTGAGAGGATGTCTTCTTTGCCTTGCTGGCTGGTTTCTTGACAATGGTTGCTCTCTTCTTTGATGCCTCAGTGACTGGTGCTTTGCCCTTGTCCTTGGAACTTTTAGCCTCTTGAGTTCTTCCTTTCTCACCCATGGTCACAAGTCTTTCTTCCTTGGGGCAATCTCTACAGCAGCTGAGTTGTGTGCCTCTCTTTGCTTCTTCTTAGCATTCCTCGTTTCAGACCTCGATTCGAGGAGAGAAATAACAAGATCTCACCTCTCCAGCCTAATGATAGTGTTCTTGCCTCCCTACATCGGCCTCGGGACCGTATAGGGGTGTGTAGTCGGAATCCGACATCGTCACTGAGAAGTGATGTAAAAGAGAGCATACGAGTCCAAGGAAGTGGAATATTGCATTAGAATTCACAGAATCGATCTGTAACACCCTCGTTTTTCATCCATCATTCATTGCATACATCATTAACTATGTTTAACATTAATCCACGTAAAAAGGAACAATTTTAAAATGAGTTAGAAGCAAAACCGCGCTTAAAAATCTGAGAAGTGCGAACTTGTCCGATTTGCCCCGGACTACTCCAAATTTCTCTCTGAACCTGTTTTGGACATGTCCTTTTTCCTTCGGACTAGTCTTTTTTTCTCTCTGTACCCATTTCAGACTTGTTCGGTCCATTGTAGACTAGTCCGGTAATCCCATCCTTGAAAATTTTGCCAAGTCCCAGGACTTGTCCGTTTTCTACCGGACTTGTTCGTTTTCTGTCGAACTTGTCCGTTTTCCTCTCTGACTAAGTTCGGACTTATCTGATTCAGACCAGACTTATCCATTTTCATCTCTGTCTAATATTGGACTAGTCCGTTCTACCGCGGACTTGTCCGGTATTCGGGACTCAGATTCAATCTTTTCCCCTGTGACTTGTTTTTGGGTATTTACCTTACGTGGGCCCTAGGACCTCGTGTCTAACCTTTTAAGAGCCCATGTGGGACCCCACACCGGCCTCCACCCACCCCCAAACTCGAAATCCATTAAACCCTACACCTCCACCCGTATATAAACAACCCAACACCCCACTTTTACATCTCTTTGCCACAATTGAAAGCACCACAAACCCTAGCTCGTGGGAGCCACCACCAAGGGGAGATCCAGCAGCAAGGAGGAGAAGGAGATCATGAAGAAGGATCAAGCAATCAAGATATTCATTGACTTTCTTCATCACACATTGACCCTCAACTCTTCTTCACCAACCCTAGATTGTCAAGATCCTAGTGTTGCCTCCAAACTCCTGTTCCTTGGAGTTCTAGACACGTGGTATACCTTCTACTTTCTCTTTCCCACATAAATTCAATCCCAATTCTCCAAATTCTTGTAGATCAAGAAAACCCTAACTCGCTGGTTCTGCACAGGGCGGACTAGTACGGCCCTGGTACCGTACTTGTCCAGCCTCTGAATCTGAATTGTGCTGAATTAATTCCAAACTGACTTGAATCAATTCCAAACCTGTCCAAACTTGGAACTTGTGTGTTTTTGTATGTTTGTGGTTTGGAATGGAAGGTGTTGTGCTAGAGGGTGCTGTCGAGGACCTCTAGTACCAGAAGTTCGAAGGTTTGACCCTAATCAATCTTAAGAGCAAGGAAGGTGTCCTTGACCATTTTGATCCTGTTTTTTAATGTTTTGTTTGCAAAACTGCATGCTTGTGTCAATTTGATGGGAAACCCACTTATAGGTGTTTACTAGTCTTGTTTGACCATCCTTGTCGCTTGGGACATGTTGTAGAGTGTCGGCAAGGTCTTTTTACCTATTTGCTTCACTCTAGTTAATTGGGATGGGAAACCAACAAAATAGCTTAATTATGAATTAATGAACATGTATATGATGAGAATTTATGAATATGGTTAATTGGTAATATGGGACTTGGGAGATCTAAGCAAGCATGGTTTGTGGATTGGGTTGGATGTTATGGTGGTTTGCTTGACTTGGTTCTAAGGACCGGTTCATGTGAGAATAGGCCAGGACTACAGTGCCGTCACGAGGCCAAGTATGGGTGCAACATAACTGATTAATTAGGTTATTGCTAGTATTGCGCAGACCATTTGGAAGAGCGGGGAAGGGTAGTTGGATTGGGTTTGTATGAGTGGCGGGACTCCCTGGGATCCAAATGGCAAAAGAGGGGGCCCATGTTTAGGACGTGCTCTGTTGGAGGCATCACCACTGGTGAAACCTCGGTGGGTCTATACATGCTGGTAGTCCCTTTGTAAATGCTATTTTCTCCTGGCCATACACCTAATGAACAATTTCACTATATTTTTTATCGAGAACAGGGCCTAGTGTAATTGGCATAAGGGAGGTTTCCTTTAGTCGCTGACAGGTGACGAAATCACGAACTTGTGGGTAAAGTGGTACAACCTCTGCAGAGTGTTAAAAACTTTCATGATAGCCGTGCTCCCGATTAAGAGCACCTGGATGAGCTACATGATTAGAGGGTATTGGAGTTTGGGATGGATGGTTATGGTTATGAATTGAGTTGTGATAAATGAACATGGATGATGATGATGATGGTAATAATTTGGTATATGGATGGATAATTGATTATGGTTTCGTATTATGTTTATTATGCAGGATATGATGGGATTACTTCACATAGACATAGAATGATGTTTTTTACACGTTTTGAATGTACTTTTTAGCAATCAGCCATTATTTATTATCAAGCCTTGTTTAAGCTACATGTCATACTTTCCACACTTGTTGAGTACGACATGTACTTACCCTTGCAATTCCCCAACCAACAGTTGCAGGTCAGGATTGGGAGTATCACGACATTAATAAGGAGTTCTAGGTTGTGTGCTGCCGTCAGCTTTTCCTGTGGTGTTGCTTGGAGCCGCGCTGCCCTATTTTCTTAGTTTGCTTAATTAGATTATTTCCGCTGCAGTAGTAATATCATTAATTTCATTAGAGCTGTAATATAAGGATTAATTGAATTTTGTAATAAAATTACTTATTTAATAAATTGAGTTGTGGTAATTATCTGTTTATCATTTGTGAATCACTTGTATATATGTGTTAAACATCCTGGTCACTCATATACTGCACTTCGTTCATTTTTCGGAACCGGGTGTCACAAATTGTTACAGAGCCACAGGTTGACCGTAGGACGCAGCCTAGATAGAATGGACACTTTAGAACACATAGGAATACTCAGGAAACATTGTGGTTTGGTTGGTGTGCTGTTTGCTATGTAATGTTGCTTGTTGCTTGTGTGCTTAGTGGAGGATTGTGGGATGCTTTAGCGTCTGCCACATCCACATAGGCTAGTATAGGTAGTTGCTTAGTTTCATATCCCTTGATGCATATAGTTGGGAACGTTTTCTAAATTATTATCTCTTGCATTTCTCTAGATGGTGAGGACTCGCAACCAGAGGGATGACAATGATGAGGGGTAGAACAATGGAGCACCTCAGAACAACAATGGACATGGACCTGCCCAGGGAGCTATCAACCTTGAGCTGCTGTTGGCTATGCAAAACCAGCTCATGCAGACCATGATACAGACTATGGGACAATTGCAAACTGGCAATAACAATCAGCCCCACTTGCCTCCACCGCTAGGGGTGGGCAAAAAAACCGAAAACCAAAAACCAAAACTGAAAAAACCGGAACCGAAACCGAAAAAACCAAAATAGGCCAAACCGGTACAAATTTCGGTTAGCATTACGAGGAAACCGAATTTTTTATTTCGGTTTCGGTTATTATTCCCAGTCACCCATGGATGGCTCGCACCTCGCTCCACCGGCGGTCTCGCCGCCGGTCTTGTCGCCGCCCTGCAATCGCCCGTCTTGCCGTCGTGGCTTCGTGGCAGAGCTTCACCGCCGCTACCCTCGGTCGCTCCGTTCCCTGCGCCTACCCCCGATGCCGAGATCCAGAGCTAGGTGATGAAGTCGGTTTTTTGTCCGGTTAACCGGAAACCGAACCGAATTAGCCGGTTAACTGGTGGACCGGTTTCTGATTTTATATGTTATAATTCGGTTTCCATTTTGAAAAACCAAAATTCAAAAAAAAAACCGAAAAACCGAACCTAATTCTTCCGGTTAACAGAATGCCCACCCCTATCCACCGCCACCCCCACCACCTCATAACCGGTTGGGAGAGTTTGTGAGGACCAGTCACCCACCTTTGCTCAAGCTATTGATCCTATGGAGGCAGACGATTGGTTGAAGTCCATGGAGAAGAAGCTTGCTATTGTCCAATGCAGGGATCGGGAGAAGGTCCTATTTGCTTCTCATCAAGTTGGAGCAGCTGCGGATTGGTGGGATTCGCTATGCAACGCCCATATAAATACAGAGAGGATCACTTGGGCTGAATTTAAGGAGAGCTTCCATTCTCATTATGTGCCAGAAGGTGTTATGATCCTAAAGAGGCAAGAATTTTAGAACTTGAGACAAGGAAGTTCAAGCGTGAATGAATATCTTGGTAAATTCACTCAACTTTCAAGGTATGAGGCGAAATATGTCAGCCGGGACAGCCGGAAGCAATATTTGTTTATGAGGGGCCTTAACAATGAGATCCGAGTGCAATTGCTCAACTGTGATTATGCCAACTTTCAGAAGCTTGTGGACAAAGAAATTGTGGTTGAGAACAAGGTTCGCGAGATGGAGCAAGATAACAAGAGGAAGGTGCCATATCAAGGATAGCCACAAGGAAGCAATGTTCGCCACCGATTTGCACCACCCAATGCACCGTACTACAACCCCTCGAATCCTGCATATCGTGCTGCTATTCCACTGTGTCCAGCTCAACCAATGCAGCAATGTCCCATTATGCAAGCACCTCGTCCTCCAATGCCTCAAGCACCCCGCGCCAACTTTCCTGCCAATGCCCAACATCAAGTTCGCCCTAACAATGCTGGTGCAGCAAGGTCATGCTATACTTGTGGTGAGGTAGGACACTTTGCATCTCAATGTCCTAAGTCAGGCCTTGGTCAAGGAAGCAATGCTCGAAGACAGAACGCAGGACCGAATGGAGGAGCGCCACAAGGCAACCATGGACAGCAGAATTTTGCTCGTGGCAATATGAACCATGTCTCTACAGAGGAAGCACAACAAGCGGATGGCGCGGTGATTGGTATGTTTCTCGCAAACTCCAACTTGGCGACAATGTTATTTAATTCTGGAGCACCACATTCATTCATTGCATCGAAGTATGTTGCCAAGTATATTTTGCCTATCTCTCATATGAAGTATACTTTGTTGGTTAAATCTCCTGGAGGAGAGATGAGGACAAATATAGTATGTCCAACATTAAGCCTTAGAATAAGGGGGTTAGACTTCTTTGCCAACCTCATTGTTTTGAATTCTCGAGGATTGGACATTATACTTGGTATGTACTGGTTGAGGAAGCACAATGGAGTTATACAATGTGGCACACAGACGGTGAAGTTGACCAATGAGGAAGGGATCACCATAGAATTTGAAGCATCTCAACGTGCACCGAAGCAGTTTGAGTTGAATCACTTGGACGGTGCCACAATTGAGGAGATTCCAGTGGTGTGTGAATTCTTGGATGTGTCTCTGGATGAGTTTTCAGGTATGCCACCTAATTGAGACATAGAATTTGTTATTGAGTTAATACCTGGAACTGCACCTATAGCTAAGAGGCCATATAGGATGCCTCCTAAGGAGTTAGCGGAGCTCAAGAAGCAGATTCAAGAGCAACTAGAGAAGGGTTTTATTCACCCAAGCTCTTCACCTTGGGGAGTGCCAGTTCTTTTCGTGGATAAGAGGGATGGATCCCAAAAGATGTGTGTGGATTACCGGGCTCTCAACAAGGTGACGATCAAGAACAAGTATACATTGCCCGGTATAGAGAATTTGTTTGACCAGATGAAGGGTGCATGTGTTTTCTCCAAGATCGATTTGAGGTCAGGCTACTTCCAAATGAAGATTAGACCGTCGGATATCCCCAAAATAGCTTTTCAAGCACGGTATGGATCTTATGAGTACACCGTTATGTCCTTTTGATTGACGAATGCACCTGCATACTTTATGTACCTCATGAATAAGGTCTTCATGTAGTACTTGGACAAATTTGTTGTGGTGTTCATCGATGACATTATGATCTACTCGCGAAGCGAGGAGGAACATGAGGAACATTTGAGGCTCATGTTGCAGAAACTGAGGGAGCATCAATTGTATGCCAAATTCAGCAAGTGCAAGTTTTGGTTGAGGGAAGTGTCATTTTTGGGTCACATCAACTCGGGAGGAGGAGTATCGGTTGACCCAGGAAAAGTTAGGGACGTTCTAAAGTGGGAACTGTCGCATAATGTCAAGGAAATAAGGAGTTTCCATGGAATGGCTGGATATTACCGCCGGTTCATCAAGGACTTATCCAAAATAGCTAAGCCGATGAAGAAACTATTAATGAAGGGGAAAGCTTTTCGATGGACTCTAGCTTGTCAAGAAAGCTTTGAGGAGTTGACAAAAAGGTTAACTACAGCCCCAATCTTGATATTGCCAGATGTGACCAAAAGTTTTGATATCTATTGTGATGCTCATGCAAGAAGGTCAAGTTGTAGCCTATGCATCGAGACAATTGAAGAAACATGAGCAGAATTATCCTACGCATGATCTCAAACTTGTAGGCGTAGTACATGCCTTGAAGATTTGGAGACATTATGTTTTGGTCATAGGTGTGAGATTTACACGGACCACAAGAGTCTCAAGTACATATTCATGCAAATGGACCTGAATTTGAGGCAACGAAGATGGTTGGAGCACATCAAGGATTATGATGTGGGATTCAACTACCATTCGGGGAAGGCTAATGTAGTGGTCGATGCCTTGAGCAGGAAAGGAGTAAGCCACCAACTCACAGTTAGAGAGTTGCCATCCGAGCTATGCAAGGAGTTTGAATGGTTGAATCTCATATTTGTGAATGAGAAGGGGGTGATGGAGGTAAATTTTACCTGGGAGCAAGAAATCTGAGAGGGACAGACAAAGGATGGGGAAATTTAGGAAATCAAAGAAAGAGCCCAAGAAGGGAGGGAATTTAGATTTGATGAAGACGAATATGGTACTTTATGGCTTGGAAAGAGGATTGTTGTACCTAATGATAAGCATATTCGGAAAACAATATTGAAGGAGTAGATCAGCTCATTTTACTCATGTCAAGACCACATATACCCCCACGAAGCTGGCAGAGTAGTATATAGAGCATATTGTGTGCCGACATGGGGTACCAAAGAAGATAGTGTCCGATAGGGGTTCTCAATTCACCTGGAGGTTCTGGAAGAAAATGCATGAAGCATTGGGTACAAGGTTGAATTTCAGTTCGGCATATCACCCTCAAACTGATAGACAGACCGATAGAATGAATCGTATTTTAGAGGACATGTTAAGAGCTTGTGCTTTAAAGCATGGAAGAAGTTGGGACAAAAGCTTGCCATATGCGGAGTTTTCATATAACAATAGTCACCAAACAAGTTTGAAGATGTCACCATATGAAGCACTATATGGAAGGAAGTGTAGGGCACCCTTGTTTTGGAGTGAGACAGGGGAGAACCAAATATTTGGACCTGATGTGTTGCGAGAAGATGAAAAACAAGTCCAAATAATCCGCGAGAAGGGTTGCCCAATCAAGAAAATAAGATATGCGAATAATAGACGGAGAGACCTAGCCTTTAAGTGGGAGACTCCGTTTACCACAAAGTATCACCTATGCGAGGTCATAAGTGGTTTAATGTTAGAGGCAAGTTAGCACCCCACTATATTGGACCATTCATGATTTTGGACAAACGTGGAGAAGTAGCATATAAACTGGAGATGCCAACACACTTTTCATATGTCCATGATGTGTTTCATGTTTCACAACTCAAGAAGTGCTTGAGGGTACCAGAAGAACAAGTGCCAATGGAAGAATCGGAATTAGAGGCAGACTTGACATATGTCGAGCAACTGGTCAAAATCTTGAAATCCAAGGATAGGGTCACAAGGAAAAAAGTGATTCGATGGTGTAAAATACAATGGAAGCATCATACAAAATCAGAAGCGACTTGGGAGCTAGAAGATGAGATCAAGAAAGAATTTTCCTATCTCTTTCCTTCTACGTCGAATCTCGAGGGCCAGATTCATTTCAAGGGGAGTATGTTTTTCACACCCTCATTTTACATCCATCATGCGCTGCATACATCATTAATTACATTTAACATTAATCCACATAAAAAGGAACAAGTTTAAAATGAATAAGAAGCAAAACAGCGCTTAAAATGTCTAAGAAGTGCGTACTTGTTCGATTTGCCCCAGACTAGTCCAAATTTCTCTCTCAACCCCTTTCGAACATGTCCGTTTTCTTGCAGACTAGTCCGTTTTTCTCTCTATACTGGTTTTGGACTTGTCCGGTCCATTGCGGACTAGTCTGGTAATCCCATCCTAGAAAAATTCGCCATGTCCCATGACTTGTCCATTTTTTGTCGGACGTGTCCGTGTTCCTCTCTGACTAAGTTTGGACTTGTCCGATTTTGGCCACACTTATCCGTTTTTATCTTTGTTTAATATCATACTAGTTCGGTCTAGTGCGGACTTCTCCGATATTGGCGACTTCGATTCATTCTTTTCCTCCGCAACTTGTTTTTCCGTATTTACCTTAAGTGGGCCCTAGGACCCCACACCGGCCTCCACCCACCCCCAAACTCGAAATCCATCAAACCCTACACCTCCACCCGTATATAAACAACCGAACACCCCACTTTTACATCTCTTTGCCACAATTGAAAGTACCGCAAACACTAGCTCGTGGGAGCCGCCACCAAGGGGAGATCCAGCAGCAAGGAGGAGAAGGAAATCACGAACAAGGATCAAGCAATCACGATCTTCATCGACTTTGCGTTCTTCATCACCAATTCACCCTAAACTCTTCTTCACCAACTCTATATCGTCAAGATCCAAGTGTTGCCTCCAAACTCTTGTTCTTTGGAGTTCTAGACATGTAACACCCTGATTTTCGACTTTTGGCAAATTAAAAACTGAAATGGGAATTTAGAGTTAACAATAGGAAAAAAGTGTTTTTATAAAGAAAAAATATAAAATATATGCATCTCATACTGCATTTTGCATTCATCCTCAAGCACTGAAAATTTATTACCAAAATAAACACGCCAAAAGTAATTTATTTGCCATAACAACTATGAGATAAAGGAAATAAAGGAAACTAAAGCTATATATATATATATATATATATATATATATATAAATATAATAGTTTAATTATATGATCAATTCATGCAAAACCATTAAGTATAATGAAAAGGAACACACATAAAAGAATTGGAAATAAAGGTGCAAGTAAAATTGATTCAGGCGTCGAATTAGTCCGGAAAATAACGGACTAGTCCGAATGCCTTTACTAGACAACCCCGGACTTGTCCGGCACCACACCGGACTTGTCCAATATACCTCTCTGTGCCAAGGACGGACATGTCCGGTACTAAACGGACTTGTCCGATACTCTAGGGTTTGATTTATTTGATACTTCACCATACAAGGTAGTTAAATAATAAATATAAGTCAACCGCTGATCAGATCACTTGTTGCATAAAGAACCTTATCACACACGTTAGAAACTTTGTGTTAGTGACCATCGTAGGTTATTCATTCCTCCTTCTACATTTGACAATTTAAAGAATGTTAATATCTTCAGTATCCAGTGCAATATAAGAGACGTGTTCGGGAGCAAGCTGGACGGTACAGTTTGAATGATCGATGGGAGCTTTAGGAAGAAGTTTATATTCAAAATAAGTTTAGAGGGCACACAATATATGAACTATGAAATTCATTGAGTTGCAAATTATCTCTGAATTGCAATGTCATTGCATTTGTTTATCCCTAAATTCCAATTAATCCATGAATTGCAATGTCATTGCGTTGTTTATCCCTGCAATGGTTCACGATGTCGTGTGAGTGGCAATGTGAAGAGTGCATGAGAGATCAACTTTAAAAAGGCGTGTCTCAGATACCTGATATATGGCAAAAGGGAGACGCGCCTTACACGGGCTCGTCTCCGATTGGTTCTAGAGATCTTTTGTCCCACTTCGTAAAGCTAAGCACGTTGCAACGATTGTATAAAGCATTGCGCATAGTGACCTGTTGGAAACTCTGGAATGTCCTGGATGTTGTTCTGGCTTCAGCACAACGTGGCGCATCTAGGGCACTCCAGCATGTCCGGGCATCAAAATAATGAGAGACGCACCTTAAATTTGCACGTCTCCCATTTACACCGAAAATATTTGTACATCGCGCGCTCTCTCCCAACATTTGGCAAAAAAATTTAGTTGTCGCTCACCCTCTCGGGCTATAAACCACAGATCCTGAGCATGCCGCTGCCGTCGACCCCGACCTTCACATCATCAGAGAGTTGAGCTTGCTAGAGCACGCTGTCTCGTCCCCTTTCTCCGGAGCACGCCGCTGTCGTCCTTGTTTCTCAACTCGCTCTTCGTCATTGTCGCACTGCCGGCGTCGACCCCTATCCCGCCGTCAACCCCAAACTTCGTCATTAGAGAGTTGAGCACGCTGGAGCACATTGCCTTGTCCCCTGTCCACGGAGCAAGCCGCCGTCTCAACTCCGACCTCGGTGATTAGTATGAGCACGCCGCCACCTTCACATAAGTGGAAATGTTCCCCCTGTCCCCAGATCACGCCGGCCTGCTGTGTTGCTTGACACTGGTAATACGGCTGCCAAATCCTGGCTAGCTCCTAATAGTAGTGCCTGTAAACAATCCACGACGAGCTGTACCAGAGAGCGTCTCGGATAACCTACATAAAAGAGACAAGCTTAAACAAAGCCCGTCTCACATAAGTTAGTGAATCTGCGACGCGCTACATAATTGAGCGTCTTGGATAGTCAGTATATCTGCGACGTGCTCTGTAAGGTCTGTCATGCTTGTAATCTTGTGGGCGAGGCGCGCCAACGGCCTCTCCAATGACACTGTAAAGATCGTGTGTTATGAAAAAAAGATAGAATACATGCTTCTTTTGTGCGTGTCTCGCACCTAGTTCGATCGGTAATGCACCTTGAACCCGTCTCTTATGCCACCATAATGCAAGATGCGTTGACGGAGACGCACAGTTTGTTCGTCTCCCTTCTTCATTTGGGCCTGTCTCGTATGAGCCTTTCTTACCTAGTGTCCTCGGATAATAGCTTCTCGATCATAACCTCTTGAGCACATCCGTCTACTTGCAATCAAGCACATACACACACAAACATACACAATAAATGCTTTGTAAATACTAATCAATATGCAGAGTATGGATGCATGTAGAAAATATGTTTGTATTAATGATATATAAATTTCTATGTCCTTTTACTAATTTTCTATAGTGATTTCCTATTTGTTTGAGCAAGTTTGGAATTAATCAAATTAATTTCAGAGGAAAAATAATAATTCCAGAATATTAAATATGCTGGAAATATTATTAATAAATTCTAGAATTTATTCTAAATTTTTAGGAATTTTTATGGTTTTAATTTGATACTTTATGAATTAACTAGGCTTAATCATATTTATTCAATCTGAAAAACAGATTAAATAATACTGAAAATATAAATTTGATCCAATCTAAAATAACATGTTGATCTTCATAGATTTGATATATTGCAAGTTTCAGATTAATTTATAATGATTTGACGATGATTTATGGACGCATGAATAAATTAAGTTCTACACATTGTATAATTTGAGTATTAGATTAATCAGTGCCTTTTAGATTTAAACTGTAAAACCTAACGTTTGTATCTAGTCTCGACGGTCGTGGAACAACGGCATATCGTGTGTATCTGGGATCTAGAGTTTCGTTGACGAAGAGGATGGTGGCCTGACATAGACGAAGGAGACGGTGATGCGATCCTCCAACGGCGGCGATACATTGATGAAGAAGATGATGCAGCGATGTAGAGATCTCATGCGAGAAACGATGACATCGCGACAATGTCCGACGGAAACGGCGGCTCCTCTCTTTTTCCTTCTCTTCTTCTTCCTTTTTCTCTTCCCGACGTTGATTGCCCCTCACGGTTTGGCTGCGCTAGGGCTTTGATCGTTCTCTGACAACTACTCAGGCAACAGAGACGTTGGGTTTTTTTTAGATCGATTAATAGGAGGACGATGGTTAAACTCATATTGTGCTTATTCTTCATGACTTACCCCTTCTTTATCGGGGAAAATGCACTGCCACTTCAATAAATCTCCCGATTCAGGCTTCACAGAGAAATCCTATGCAGACGAAAAAACAAAACTAAAGTTAAGTTTATCAGTCCATTGCAGATCTACCTATATACAACTATGCGGCCGGTGTGCCATATGTACATACATGGGGATGATTCTTGCGTCACGCCAAGCAATCCTCCTTTAGTCGGCTACGGGCCAAGCCGATACCATCCATGAAAAGTGACGACGAAGAGGAGGACGGTGACAGTGACGGCGATGACAACGATGACGACGAGGATAGCGGAGATGACGACAACAACGATGGCAAACAGAGGAGGCGGTCGCACTGGAGTTGGTCGATTAGTAAAGGACCATTAGTCGACTAGTAATAAAGGAGGACCGGAGGCGAAGAAGAGACGAGAGAGATAAATGTGAGACGTGCATTAAGTTAAAGGGCGGCTTCCATTGTCGAAGATACGAAGAGACGAGGGAGATAAATGCGAGATGCGCTATAACAAGGAGAGACGCGTGTTAATCTAAAGCACGTCTTCTATAGTCCAAAGAGAGACGCGTGGCACGAGGTCTGTGGAGAACTTAATTTCGGTGGCGTGGTGCAGAGACGCATGCGACGTCCGTGCGTGACCTTTCGTTTCCCCGAGGCGGTATCGATTGTCCTATCATTCCATCAATGCGCGGGAAACCAACCACTCCCTCGATGACTCCGCACGGACCTTATTTAAGACACACCATCACCAGTGAGTTCTCCACAAGTGCATCGCTCACTTTGAATCCTCTTCTTTCCTTTATCTTCTCCGCCCCGACGACCCACCACCACCATGGCTGACCTTCCGTCGCCAAGCCCTCTGAGGGAGCCACCATGCAATAAACTGTGTTGCAGCTCCCCCGAGAGGTTCAACACCGAGCAGGGCCTCCATATGGCGCAAGAGGCGTACAACAATACGTCTCATGTCATGAGTTCCTTGGGTCTGGGTACCCTTCCCCAATTTACTGGAATGGGTACCATCGGCCACTACCTCTTCGCCCTCACGGGGGTGGCCGATTGTCTTGACATTCTGTTCGAGACAATGGCCCAGGTGCTTGGCCCTGAGGGCCGCAGAAACTTGGTGGAGGCGACGAAGAGCAACCTCGTTCACGAGGTTGCACCGTCGGTGCAGCTGGAGCAGCCGACCCAAGCTCCTGTTGCAGGCCACCAGAGGACGAGGAGGAGGAGGAGGAGGAGTAGGGGTAGGAGTAGGATTTAGTTTTTCATTATTGTTTTGAGTAGCTTCTGTTTTGTAAATATTGTTAATGAATGAATTCTATCTTTGTTTATCTATGTGATTGAATAATATCTTGTGTGTTCTTCAACTGTGTGAACGAATGAATGTGTGGGGTGTTCATCGTGTTCCTCACATATCATAGGGAAGGATTTGATTATGTTCAGGTATCAAGTGAGAATGTGCTCCGAGTTCAGTGATGTGTGATATCAACATTGAACCGAAGCAAAATGGAGAAATCACGAAGCTAAAGGTGACGTGAAGAATCGGAGACAGACTTTTAATTAGAGCGTGTCTCTCTTTTAGTAGAGGAGAGGGAGACGTCGGTCATAGGAGACGTGATGTGTTTTATGCCCATCTCCCACTTTTCAGAGAGGATAGCGTGTCTCGGATACCAATTTAACTGA
The DNA here is from genome assembly GCA_036927565.1 of Tuctoria greenei. Taxonomy (NCBI): domain Eukaryota; kingdom Viridiplantae; phylum Streptophyta; class Magnoliopsida; order Poales; family Poaceae; genus Tuctoria; species Tuctoria greenei. The sequence continues at coordinate 37,378,582 of JAYESD010000012.1, read as the reverse complement.
GACGGGCTTTGTTTTAACGCGTCTCCATATACTTTCAGCCGAGCCATGTCAGATCCTCGCTAAAGCGGGCTCGTCTCGTTTAACATTATCAGAGACATCACCTTTGAGCTCGTCGCCCATCTTTGTCTCCTATTTAGTTTTCTTACGTAGTGGGATCTTCATGCGCAAGTCTTTGAATTGCATGAGCCATCGAATTGCAGAATATTAAGGCAAGTGTTCTTGATCATATTGATCCCATTTTTAAATGTTATGTTTGCGAAACTGCATGCTTGTGTCAAATTGAGAAACCCATGATAGGTGTTTACTAGGCATGTATGACCACCCTTGTCGCATGGAGTAGATTGTTGGGAAGGGCTTTTTACCTTTTTGCTTCGCTCTAATTAATTGGGATTGGGGAATAACCAAATGGCTTAATTATGAATTAATGAACTTATGGATGATGTAAATTCATGAATATGGCTAAATGGTAAACGAGACTTGGGAGATCTAAGCAAGCATAGTTTGTGGATTTGATTGGATGTTATGGTGGTTTGCTTGACTTGGATCAAAGGACCAGTTCATGCGAGAATAGGTCAGGACTACAGTGCCACCACAAGGCCAAGTATGAGTGCGGCGTAGCTGATTAATTAGGGTATTGCTAGTACTGCGCGGACCATTTGGAAGAGCAAGGAAGGGAAGTCGGATTGGGTTTGTATGAGTGGCGGGACTCCCTGGGATCCGAACAACACAAGAGGGGGCCCTTGGTTAGGATGTGCTCAGTTGGAGACATCGCCACCGGTGAAACCTCAGTGGGTCCCTACGTGCTAGTAGTCCCTTTGTAAAGGCTATTTTGTGATCTATTGGTGATACACCTAAGGAACTGTAATTGGCATAAGGGAGGTTTCTTAGTCATCGACGAGCGATAAATCACGAACACGTGGGTAAAGTGGTACAATCTCTGCAGAGTCTTAAAAACTATCATGATAGCTATGCTCCCGGTTAAGAGCGCCTGGATGACCTACATCATTAGAGTGGAACTGGGAATTTGGAATGGTTATGGTTTGGTATTGGTTATGGTTAGATTATGGCAATGATTATGGTTATGGTTATGGATTGGATGGTCATAAATGGTCATAGATAATGATGATGGTAAGAATTTGGTATTTGGATGATTAATGAATGATGGATATGAATTATTGCATTTTATTTGGGAAATGGTGGGATTACTTCACATATACATAGTAGGATGTTTTTTACTTGTTTTAAATGTACTTTTCACCAAATAGCCATTATTATTATCATTCCTTGTTTAAGCTACATATCATACTTTCTCACACTTGCTGAGTACGACATGTACTCACCCTTGCTATTCACCCACTTAATTCAGCCGCATGAGATATTTTGAAAGACAATGTGGAGCACTCGGCATGCGTACTACCGTCGATTGCTTGTGGAGTTGGAGTTGCCTACGCTGGATTATTTTCCATTGCACTAGAATCAAAGTATATTTACTTTTTCGTGACATGGTTATTTCTGTTTACCGTTTGTGATGTTGATGTGTATGTGTCAAGCAACATCCTGGGCACACATGGACATCACTTGGTTCATTTTCTATAACCGGGTGTCACAAATAGGTATCAGAGCCGTGTCGACCGTAGGACGCAAACCTAGGTAGAATGGACACCACAAAATACATAGGAACTATTTTCTAAAAAGCTATTTCCGAACTGCTTGCTGCTGCATATTATTTTTGCCGATTCAGCCACTATAAAGTTTTGTTTTCTATCGTGTCTCTCTTACTAATTAAGCTTCACCCTGAGCGGCTTGCTGCTGCGTTCATTTTGTTTTTTTACTAATATTTTCTTGAAAAATGTATGTGTTTTTGCTGCTGCTGTACCTTGAATATTTGTTCTTTGCTAACTGCTGCAATTCCATCTTTTTTCCTTTCTTTTTTGCTGCTGCACACCCTCTGTTTTTTCCTTGTCCTTGCAGCTGCATTTTAAAACCCTCTCCACTAAATATTTTTTATTCCCACATGTGTCTGCTGTTGCGCTAAAATTGATTTTTCTGCTTCTTCCTTGCTGCCCCATTCTCTTTTCTTGTCCCTCCTTGGTGCTGAAAATTTTCATGCCATGCACATCTCGCACAGATACACATAGAGCAAGAACAACCAACCTATAAGGATGATCTCACCCTAGCTAGCTCTTACAACGAAGACATAGAAGAAGTAAAATTGAAGGAGAACTTGCAAAGCATACACTTCAAGATGAAAATCACCTGGACATGAAGAATAAAGAATCAAAGGTTGCATCTTCGCCGACAACCAAATCCATGTGGAGCACGTTACCTGTTTGGGAAACCGCTCGTGAAGATCCGGCAAGCTGAAAATCATTCTTCACCCCACCTAGATTGCCACCTTGACCCTGCCTCAAGCTCATATTTGGAGAAAATAGGATGCCTTCACTTTTTTGTAGCTCGATAATTTTATAACTCTTAATCACGGTTCAAATTTTACCTTTTAATCTGTTATAATAAAAGCTTATTTTGTTAGTGCGCTAGATTTGGTGGTCTGATGACTGTATGATTGTTTGACTGTATGTTTGTGTGTTTGGATGTGCATTGTGGAAAACTTATATATATTAACATCCTCATCTAATAATGCATTATTTAGGATGATATACCTTGATGCATGCATATAGGTTGGGATTCCTTCTATCTTCCTTCATTCTCATCTCTACTTTTGCAGAAGCTGGTCACCACTAGAAGAATCACTATCCCGGACGCAACTACTTAGGAGCGTGAAGATGTTATCAAGAGTTATCTCATCTCTTCTCCAACCCGTTCGAACCTCAAGGACGAGATTCCTGTTGAGGAGGTAGATTGTAACATCCCAAATTTTCAAAATTTGGCTAAATCAAATCTAAATAAGAAGCTACAATTTTATTTTAAAATCTCTATTCCGTTCCACTCGAATCTCGAGGGCGAGATTCATGTTAAGGGGGGTAGAATTGTAACACCCTGATTTTCGAGTTTCGGCAAATTAAAAACTTAAATGGGAATTTAGAGTTAATAATAGGAAGAATTGTTTTTACAAATAAAAAAATATATGCATCTCATATTGCATTTTGCATTCATCCTCAAGCACTGAAAATTTATTACCAAAACAAATACGTCAAAAGTAATTTGTTTGCCATAACAACTACGAGATAAAGGAAATAAATGAAACTAAAGGTATATATAAATATAATAGTTCAACTATATGATGAATTCATGCGAAACCATTAAGTACGACGAAAAAAAACACACGTAAAAGAATTGGAAATGAAGGTGCAAGTAAAATTGAGCCAGGCACTAGATTAGTTAGGAAAATAACGGACTAGTCCGAATGCCTTTACTGGACAACCCCGGACTTGTCTGGTGCGAAACTGGACTTGTCCGATATACCTCTCTGTACCGAGGACGGACTTGTTCGGTACTAAATAAACTTGTTTGATACTCTAGGGTTTGATTTATTTAACACTTCACCACACTAGATAATTAAATAATGAATATAAGTCAACATCTGATCCGATCACTTGTTGCAAGAGAACCCTATCGCACGCAAAAGAAAATAAATAACAAAAAAAGAATAATAAATAACCGAAAGGATGGAAAGAAAAAATAACTAATTAAGAAAAATAAATAAATAATAGACAAATAATATGGAAAGAAAAAGAAAAAGAAAATGGGAAACTAAGAACCAGAGCCTTGACTGCACCGTCATAGAAAAAGTGATTAGTAAAGAAAAAAGATAAAAAAGGAAAAGTCAACCGTAGCGACAGCCTGACGGCACATACTGTCCGCACAAGGAAAAAAAAAGAACAAAAAACGGACCCACCTGCTGGCAGTACAAGAAAAAAAACAAAAAGGTCGACCTTGTGTCCAGGCTGCATACGCCCCACGCGCTGGCCACGGAGGGCCACACTGCTCGGTACCGAGAAGGGGATTCGTATCCTCTGCATTGGAGTAGGAAATGCAGATGAGCTACAGTGGACGGCATTAGACTCATTTCTGACTGTTAGATGAAAAAATGAACGGTCCATGTAACACTACTACAACACGGTAAACAGTAATACCATGTTGCTACAGTACATAAATTACTGTTGATGGTACTTTTGGTACAGTCATTACTGTCGAAAACTGTTCAACTTCACACAATTTACTGTAGTAACTGCTACAGTCTTCTGCATTCTCTTCTCTACGGTAGAGGATACTGATTCCCGAGAAGGACTCCAGTCCCGATGCCCTGGCTATACCCGTGTACATAAAGGGCTGTGTTGCTCTCGTTGCCCACGTAATCGATCTAAAAAAACTCCAGCGTCTCTGTTGCGTGAGTAGTCGTCAGAGAACGAAGAAACCCCTAGCGCAGCCAACCGTGACGGGCAATCAACGTCAGGAAGAGAAAAAGGAAGAAGAAGAGAAGGAAAAAGGGAGGAGCCGCCATTTCCGCCGGAGATCTTCGTGATGTCGCCGTTCTTCACGAGAGATCTCTACGTCGCTGCATCGTCTTCTTCGTCAACGTATCGCCGTCATCGTGCCGCTGCAGGATTGCATCACCGTCTCCTTCGTCTACGTCAGGCCGCCATCCTCTTCGTCAACGAAACTATAGATCCCAAAGACACACGCTATGCTGCTGTTCCACGACCGTCAAGACTAGATACAAACGGTAGGTTTTTCAGTTTAGATCTAAAAGACACGGATTAATCTAATACTCAAACTATACAATGTGTAGAATTTAATTTATTCATGCGTCTATAAATCATCACCAAATCATTATAAATTAATCTGAAACTTGCAAAATATATCAAATCTACCAAGATCAATATGTTATTTTAGATTTGATCAAATTTATATTTTCAGTATTATTTATTCTGTTTTTCAGATTTAATAAATAAGATTAAGCTTAGTTAATTCATAAAGTATCAAATTAAACCCAGAAAAATTCCTAAAAATTTAGAATAAATTCTAGTACGTTATTAATAATATTTCCAGCTTATTTAATATTCTAAAATAATTATTTTGCCTCTAAAATATTTTTGATTAATTCCAAACTTGCTCAAATAAATAGGAAATCACTATACAAAATTAGTAAAAGGCCATAAAATTTATATAGCATTAATACAAACATATTTTCTGCATGCATCCATACTTTGCATATCGATTAGTATTTACAATGCATTTAGTGTGTATGTTTTCGTGTGTATGTGCTTGATTGCGAGTAGACAGATGCGCTCAACAGGTTAGGATCGAGAAGCGATTATACGAGGATCTTCATGCGCAAGACTTTGAATTGCTTGAGCGATCGAATTGCAGAATATTAAGGCAAGTATCCTTGATACTATTGATCCCGTTTTTAAATGTTTTGTTTTCAAAACTGCAAGTGTCGGTACCCTGCGTACCGGGTACCCTATGATACCGCAAGAAGTGCAAAAGAGTCATGCCCATCAAAATTGAAGGCCTCCTCAGGCCCCACATGTCATATTATACCAAACCCGCATCCCTCATTTGGGTAGCTCCGGAGATTGATGCGTGTAATGTAAATTCGGAGGTAACCTCTAAACACAAGGAAACTCCGCGATCAACATGTGTATATTGACTCCGGACCTAACCCCCAGCAGAGCGAAGCTCTAGTGTTAACACGTGTACAGCGGTGCCAGAGCCACCTCCCCACAAAGGAAAGCTCCGAAGATACCACGTGTGGAGCCTCTGGATCATTATCAACATATACACTGGCAGATCTCCTTCAGCACGAACATTCAAGTGACAATCAAAGCAGCAGTTACAAGACTTGATTACGTGTCGTTAATGTTGTACTAACGACACACGATCAAAGCACCGTTAATAGAGGTAACACATCCACTAAGGCACGTTATCACACTATTAACCATCCTTAATAATCGTAGACCGTGTATTAGGCAATTTAATACACTAGGGCCACATGTCGTGCCAGGTGAATGATGTAACAGTCAGTCCTTGGACTATAAAAGGACTGAGGCGCACGTTACAAACGGAGGGAAGTCCAGGCTGAGCCTGAGACAAGGCTTTCTAGCGATCCATAATACAACACACACACACACATACACACGCACTCCATGGAGTAGGGTATTACGCTTAGGCGGCCCTAACCACGTAAATCTCTGGTGTCTCCATCTTGATCTTGATCTCTGTGTGCCCCAACCGAAATAAGAACCTCTGCGGGCTACACTTTAGTAGTACCGAGGGAAGTGTCATTGCTACACTTCGACATTTGGCACGCCAGGTAGGGGAATCGTCACCCGACATCTAAAGATGGTGAATTCCGCTGCAGAATCTTCCAGCGGCAATCATGCTGAACAACCTATTGGAGGCAATCCCTCCAACGCTCGCCAACCAGCAGGTGCCATTGCTCTAGTAGGCACTATGGCTCCACAGCCACCATCTGGTCTGGCAAACAATGCTGGACAACAAGATGGTGCATATGTGTCGATCACTGCATCAACGAACAACAACCCAGAGCACATGCTCATTGCTGCGCGAGCTCTCCTACAACACCCACCTCCTACAAGAGCACCCCAAGGTTCTATGGAACAGAGGAGAGCTAATGTAGACAATTTGGTTGCAGCTGCAGCTACTGGCATTAGTAATCAAGGTCCTCCCCCATCGGGGCGAGCACCATCACAATGACGGACCTTGTCGGGCAGACATGGTCCACAAGTCTCGCAACAAAGGAGACGTGTTGCATCCCAGCAGGTGACTTCGTTGCCTCCCGCGGCACGACGTACCCACACCATCACCAGGATTTTGACTCATGACCTGCGGTCGGAATTTGTTCATCGTTACCGGCAGCAGGACGACCGCGTCCATATCGACCGTTCTCGTGAGAGGCAATAAGCTCGGGACAACCCTACTCCCCAGGGGGTAGGGGGAGGTTGTTCATCCTTGGCCATGCATTTACGCATGGTCAGATGGCCAAAAGAGTTTCAACCTAACTTGACGTAAAAATTTGACGGGACTGTCAACCTCGCCGAATTCCTTCAAATCTACTCCACTGCCATACTGGCAGCGAGAGGTGATGAGGCTGTGATGGCCAATTACTTCCCAGTGGCTGCCGCTCATTATGGTTACATGGTATTGAAGATGCCAACACCTACAGGCGTTCTCCAGATCCGCAGAGATCGCACCGTAGGAGTTATTGCTTTAGATGAACTCTATGCGCTTACCATAGCACAAGAAGAACCATCCGATAAGGAGCCAGCTCCGAACCCTCCAAGCATTCGTCATAAAGGCTCTACCTCCGCACCCCGTGTGCAACCAAGCAGCGACACCGACGTTCCCGTCAAAGTAGTCCAAATTGGTTCCGATGCTGCTCAGACTACCCGTATATTGGGAGGTCTGAACATCAAATAGGAACTCGCGCTTGTCACTTTTCTTTGAGCTAATGTTGACGTGTTTGCGTGTCAACCGACACAAATGCTTGGGATCCCTAGGGAAGTGATTGAGCAGAATCTTTAGATTTACCCTGATGCACGGCATGTACACCAAAAGCCCCAAAAGCAATCAATCGAGCGACAAAACTTCATCCGACAGGAAATCAAGAAGTTGCTCGAAGCTGGATTCATTCGGGAAGTCTTCCATCCTAAATTCTAGCAAACCCAGTTGTTGTACCCAAGGCTGGCGGGAAGCTTCATATGTGTATCGACTACACAACCTTGAATAAGGCATGTCCAAAGGATCCATTTCCACTACCTATAATAGATCAGATAGTGGAATCCACCTCCTGGTTGAGATATTGTGTTGCTTAGATGCATATTCTGGATATCATCAAATCCAAATGTCTAAGGAAGATGAAGAGCATACTGCCTTCATAACAGTAGATGGATTGTACTGTTATACTACCATGACATTTGGTCTTAAAAATGCTGCTTCAACATTTGTGCGAGATCAAAAACAAGGAGTCAGTCCTTGACAAATTACAAGCTGTCTTCTACAAGCTACACACCACGTGCACCAAACTGAACCCGGACAAGTGTGTCTCTAGGGTTAGCTCCGGGAAGATTTTGGGTTTCATGGTGACTCACTGAGGAATTGAATCAAATCCGGTGAAGATCAAGGTTATAGAAGATATGCGGCCCCCATCCTGCATCAGAGATGCCCAGAAGGTAACTGGATGTCTAGCTGCGCTCAGCTGGTTTAACTCAAGACTGGCAGAACGGGCGCTACCCTTCATCAAACTCTTGAGGAAGTCTGAACCATTTCATTGGTCTGAAGAAGCAGAAAAGGCATTTCAAAAACTGAATCAACTCCTCACCACATTACCGATATTGGTAGCTCCTAATCCTAGTGAGCCTTTACTGCTTCACATTTTGGCAACCACCGAAGTTGTCAGTATGGTTCTGGTCGCGGAAAGACCGGAGCCACATCCAGTCCAGGAACCCAGACCCCTTCGGGAGGGTCCGGAATCACCTGAAGGCATATCTAGATCGCAGCTCCCAGACACGGAGCATCAAGATGAAATGTTAGGGGATGAACCTCATTTACCTGAGAAAGTTCATTTGGCCTACCAAAGTGATCTGGACCATTCTAGCAAGGTCTGGGTCGAACAAGAAGGAGTTCTTGACCCCTCCGGGAGGGTCCAAGAAGCACAACATGAAGGTCCGAAACCCTCCATGAGGGTTCGGGTCGATGGAGAAGAAGCTCCGGGTCCTTCTGAAAGGGTCCGGACCATCCAATGGCCCTTGTACTTCATCAGCGAAGTCCTCCACGATGCCATGACAAGATATATTGAGGTGCATAAGCTGCTTTACGCAGTTCTTATTACCTCAAGGAAGCTTCATCACTACTTCCAAGCCCACAAAATATCAGTGGTAAATTATTTTCCATTCTGTGCTATTTTGCATAACCCTAACTCTACTGGGAACATTGCAAAGTGGGCAGTGGAACTGGCCCAATTCGATCTAGAATTCGTGTCACGACAAGCAATCAAAAGTTAAGCCCTAGCTGACTTCGTGGCAGAGTGGACTCCCTCTCCATCAAACCCTGGGGGCCACAGTGAGCAGAAACTAGAACCCAAGGTTCCGGTATTCACCGAGCCTCACTGAACTCTCTACTTCGACAGCTCCGTGCAGAAGCAGGGGGCCAGAGCTGGAATCCGTCTCATGGCTCCAATTGGGGAGAAAGTCAAGTACATGGTTTACCTACATTTCAAGGCAACCAACAACATGGCAAAGTATGATGCTCTCATCTACGGACTCAAGGTGGCACTATCTTATGGTGTCAAACAGCTGTTGGTGATCGGAGATTCACAACTCATCATCAAACAATTCAAAGGTGAATGATCCTGCAACACTCCTCAACTAGCTGCTTATCTCCTTGAAGTCCAGATGCTTCGGAAGGACTTCGAAGTCCAAGATCTCCACCATGTTCAGCGTCTTCACAACGCTGAAGCCGACGAACTCTCGACGAAAGTCACAACTGGAGCTCTGGCTCCTGACAGAATCTTCGTTCGGAGGTTGTCAAAACCAATAGCTCAGCTTGTCTAACTGAGCGAAGGGGGTGAGACCAGCACCACGAAGCTGGCAGTCTCGGTGGCCATGCTACCATGGCGTCCACCAAGGGTCGTAGATGCTGTCACAAGCTCTGAGCAACCCAGCACGCAAGACTTAGAAGCTCAAGTAAGCTCCGATGCATGGATCTCAGAGATCTAGAGCTACTTGAAAGATAATATCCTTCCTGAAGACAGTGTATCCGCTGACCGAATTGTTAGATTGGCTAAAAGATACATGTTGGTAGAAGGGGATCTCTACTAGCGCGGGGCCAATGGCATCTTAATGCGGTGCATTGCAAGGGAAGAAGGCCGCGAGCTTCTCGCAGAAATCCATGGAGGCGAGTGCGGGAACCATGATTCTTCTCGCACGCTGGTTGGTAAAGTCTTTCGGCATGGCTTTTACTGGCCTACAACACTTCAGGATGCGGTTAAGCTAGTGAAAAAATGTGAAGCGTGCTAGTTTCAGGCAAAACAGATTCACACACCGGCTCAGTCCCTACAAATGATACCTCCTACATGGCCATTCGCTGTGTGGGGCATGGACATCTGGGGACCTTTCCCAAAAGCTGTCAGAGGTTACAGATTCCTGTATGTCGCCATTGACAGGTTCACCAAGTGGTCGAAATCAACTCCAGTTGTGACAATCAACAAGCAATCAGCAATCAAGTTCTTGAAGTCCATTATATGCAGATTTGGAGTTCCAAATAAAGTCATAACTGACAACGGAACTCAATTCGCAAATGTTGCATTCCAAGAATATTGCGAAGACCTCGGCATTCAACTAAGCTACGCCTCAGTAGCTCATCCAGCAAGCAATGGCCAAGCCGAGAGAGCAAATGCAGAGATCTTAAAAGGACTCAAGACGCGCACATATGAGCGCCTGAAAAAGCACGAAGCTAACTGGATTGAGGAGCTTCCATCAACATTATGGGCGAACAGGACAACTCCAAACCGGTCAACCGGGGAACTCCATTCTTCCTTGTGTACGGAGCTGAAGCAGTTCTTCCTCCGAAGATCACCTTGGGGTCCCTCCGAGTTCGGACCTTCGATGAAGCCATGCAGGACCAGCTCCAGCGTGAAGACCTTGACCTCGTCGACGAGGGAAGGTGCCAAGCAGCTGTTCGGAATGCACGTTATCGCCAAGCACTCCGAAGCAATCATCAAAGGCATGTGCGCAACTGACAACTCGAGGAAGGTGATCTGGTGCTTCGGAAGATACTAACTTGTAAAGGAATGAACAAACTTTCCCCTAGCTGGGAAGGTCCATTTTGAGTGATCAAAGTATCCAGTCCCGGATGCATTCGTTTGGCAACTGAGGATGGGATTCCGCTTCCTAATCCTTGGAACATCGAGCACCTCCGTAAGTTTTATGCTTAGAATCACAGGCGTGTTTCTGTAATTCCACACGATGTATGTTATAGAGTCACCAAACAGACATGGGTAGGTCCTTTGGGAGAACATCTGGACCCCTCTGAGAGGGTCCGGGAAGTTCAAGTACACTTCATACATGTCGGTGTTTGGATCTGGCAGATCTCCCGACACTACCGTTGGTAGATCGAGGAGTTGTAGTTCGGTAATGGGCGCAGAGATTCAAGAAGGTGAAAGACAAGTGGACACAGATATTTGCGTGGTTCGGGCCGCCTGAGCGTAATACCCTACACCACAGGGTGTGTTGGTGTTGTATTGAGCGTGTGAGTCTAGAAGAAGCTCCAGAAGAAGAAGCTCGTCTAGGTCAGGGAGTCCAGAAGACGTCTGGAGTGATCCCTTGTGTATCGTCGACCAGTCCTTTTATAGTACAAGGACTGGTCGTTACACCGTTAGCCTGGCCCAACATGTGGCCCCGGCGGTTACACATGATTGATACACAATTAATGAGGTTAATTACCCTTAATAGCCCGGTAACGGGCCTTAACAATGCTGTTACTGGTATTAAGGGCCATCCAATCATGTGTCATTAATATGTCATTAATGACAATTAATCGGGTCTTGAAGTCTTTGATTGCTCCTTGAAGGTCCGGAGCCGTTGGGGGTCCACCAGCCTAATTGTTGAAGGTCCACCAGCCTGATTGTTGAAGTTGAAGGTCCGGTAGTTCAGCCAAGTGGCAGCTCCAGAGCTTACCGTCGTGGACGGGTAGTTCCGGTGCTGTTGGACACATGTTGGCACTGGAGCTTTCCTCTGTATAGGGTTAGGTCCGAGGATGCCATACTGGTATCTAGTTCGGAGCTTTCCCATGTGTGGGCCATAGCTCCGGTCTTATAATACACGTGGCGGCCCTAGGACTAACCATGTCGGGGAAGCAGGTCCGATTACACCTGAAATGTGGGGCCTTCGGAGGTCTTCAAATATGGTAGATGGAGTTTCCTTGTGATCTTTGCAATCTCAAGGGGTATCCGGTACGTAGGGTATTGACAGTGGCCCCCTGGGCCCACCTTCGTGAGAGACCTTTTGGATGAAGTCATTCCGCTGAAGGTGGGTCCATTCTTCGGTTTTTGAGGCGTGTCTTCAAGGGTCTTCAGACGAGCCGTTGGTGATAGTTCGCAGTTAAACCTCTGCCGCGTGGCATATCCTGGAGGCGGCAGTTGAGATGTCAGCGTGCGGATCTCACGCAATTGAAGGTCGCCGGTTCCCGATACGAAAATCGTATCGGTTCCGCACGCCCTATCAGGTCGCCGCCTTCGGGTTTCCCACCTTTCATGATGACAATCGTTCGCCTGGGGTAAGGACCTCAACTTGATCGTCGGGGTGGCCCCGGACCCCCTTGTCATTGGCAGGGTGATGTTTTTGACTGGTATCGTCGGCTCCTCTGCGGTTTCCATCCAAGCATTACGGGGGCTTACTTAAGAAGGAAAGCACGCGCCGTTTGGGGTTCTTTACGCCTTTCATTCAAACTTGCATTCAAACCTTCCAAACTTTCGCTTGCTTTTCCTCTCTTGCCTCGCTGTGCCGCGATGGAGTTGGGTCTCCGCCAGAGCCGACTGAAGACCGATGGTGATTTGAAGAAGGTCCGTGCCCTCATGGTATGGTCCCCTGACTTCTTCACCACTTGGTCTGCGCCGACAAGCTTCTGTTCGAGATGGAACACGCCGGCGACAATGTGTACTTCTCTGCCTATGCCATGGTGGGACTGATCCCACCTTTCTCCTCTTTCTTCTTGATGCTGCTAGACTTCTATGGTCTGCAGTTGTACCACCTTGGCCCCCACTCCATTCTCCTGGTGTCGATCTTTGTCCACTTCTGTGAGATGTGGGTGGGCATTCCCCCCTGCATTGAGCCCTTCTGCACCTTCTTCACTGTCCACACTACGGGCAGGAGTGACGAGTACCTTGGCTTCTACTATTTTGTGAAGCGCAAGAAGTGCCCGTACAAGTACTTGCGTTCGTTCACTTATGGGAAGTGGGACGACTGGAAGAAGGATTTGATTGTCATCAGGGTGGAGGAGCACGAGAAGCTGGAGCTGCCGGAAGGCCTCCCCAACATCGACACTGCAGTTTGGAGTGAAGCTCCGGTGTTGTCGGACGCCTTCAACCCTGCTCTGACCAGGATCTGCCTGTGCATGGAAGGAAGGGTGACTCCTCAGGTGGTGTTTTGTAACTTCCTAACCAACAGGTGGGCTCCGTTGAAGAAGAGGGACAAGCTTGCTTGGGCCCTCAACAGTATGCTGGACGACGACTGGATCGAGACTGGTTTAAAGTCCAACATGGAGGGTGCAACTTTGGAGTTCCACCTCAAGAAGTTCCAGCACGGCATTGACGTCGAGGGTGACGACTTGGCTCCGCCGGCAGCTTTCCTCCATCTGAACATGAAGGCAGAGTTCAGCAGGGAGCTCCGGCAGACGATGCCGGTGCTTGATGATCTTGGTGTCATTGAGAGGCATTCGACCACTGGGTTGGCCACCTCCGGAGCTCCTGAAGGTGGCTCCGCTCCCGCCCCAATGCCAAGAACCGAAGTCGTTGGCAAGGGCAAGGAGTTGGCCGAGCCCTCGAGCCGTAAAATAAAGCTGAAGCATGCCGACGGAAGGTCTGCTAGGCCTGCTTCTTCCGCGGCATCTCCTTCTCCCCAGAGGGGGAGGTCTTCAACGGAGGCATCTACTCCAGCAGCGACATCTTCCTGGGGTGCTAGCTCCTGCCATGTGACTCCAGCACCAGGGCCAGCTGAGGGCTCTGGGTCCAGAGGTCCTTCCCGGTCGATGGGGGCCTCGACCAAGGCAACGCCGATAGCAGCAGCAAGCTCTGGGGGATCTTTCGGGACTACCATGCTAGTGGCAGCTGGGGTTAGTCTGGAGCATCCAGAAAAGAGGTTCCGTGCTAACTGGTGCAGAAGCCTTCCGAGGTAATTTTTGATTTTTTACCTCAGCCAGTTGTTTTATTGTTATGTCTGTATTTTGAGTTTCTCTATCCTTCATCCACAGCGTGCCTAAGAAAAGGCCTGAAGCTCCGGTCCCTGCAGCAGCAGTTGAGGCTGTGCAGGCTGAAGCTCCGGCTCCCATTCCAGCGCCGCCCCAAGAGGTGGCTGAGGCTGCGGCAGCCCCAGCGCTGGCTGTTGTGGTCTTGGACCTCGACTCATCCCCAGAAGCTCCCTTGGTAGTGCCAGACCGCGGGAATGAAGATGTACCAGCGGCACCAGCTCCGAAGGTTGAAGCTCCGGGCTTGGATGCTGAAATGTTGGACGCTCCGGCCATAGAGCCAGAGGTAGCTGCGATTCCGGCCCTATAGCCGGATGTTGTTGAAGCCCCGGCAGTCGAGTCGGTGGTTGATGAGGTCCCGACAGTGGAGCTGGGTATTTATGAAGTTCTGGCACTTGAGTCGGTTGTTGAGGAAGCTCCGGCGGTAGAGCCGGTTGCTGCAGAAGTTCCGGCTGTAGAGCCGGTCGTTGAAGAGGTTCTGGTGTTCGAGCCAGTTGCTGCGGAGGTGTCGGCTCCTGAGCCTATGATGGTCGAAGCACCAATGCCTGAGCCCATGATGGTTGAAGCGCCGGCACCTGAGTTAGCGGCGGAGGAGGCGCCTACGCCAGAGCCGGAAGTAGCTCCGACACCGACTGAACCTTCAACACCTGTTCCAGAAGTGGTGATCCTGGAGGCACCCGCTGCTGAGCCAGGGTGCCAAGATGAAGCTGTTGGCCCCCCGCCAATTGTTGATGACCTGGCGGTGAGACCTTCGGAGTCAATGTTGGATGTTGGAACTTCTGTTGCAGGACCTTCCTCAGCGGCGGCCGAGGCTATCCTGGAGGACGACCCTAGTGCCGTGGAAGCTCAGGGGACCGCTCTTGTAGAGTGGGACCCAATTTTTGTCACTGATGATCCGCTGGAGCCAGCGGGGAGGACCCCGGCAGGTCCGGACCCGATCCCCCTATCGTTGTCTATTGACAACGCCTGCTCCAGTCTTCGCTAGGTCCAGCTGGCTTTCTACCACGACAGCAAGGCCCTCGAGGAGGAGCGCCAAACCCTTAGGAGGTGGCACAACCGACTACATTTCGAGACCAAGCTAGCGCAGTCAAGGCTGGCTGACGATAAGGAGTAGGTGCAGAGGGAGAAGGTCCGCCTGGAGTACTGGGGTAAGCTGTTGGATGAGAGGGAAAGCATGACGCGATCCCTCAACAACCAGTCCTGGGCCATCTATGAGCAGGCCAAAGCAGCAAATAGCGCAACGGATGATCGCCAGGAGAGGCTCGCCGCCATCCACGATAGTCTCATCAAGCGCCGGGAGGCTCTTGAGGCGCGGGAGAGAAAGCTCGTAGATGAAGAGCAAAAACTCCTTGAGCTGCGGGACGACCTCGTGAAGAGGGAGGAAGAGCTTGTCCAAAAGACAGCTCTGGCTGACAAGAGCCTCGAAGAACGCACCAAGAAATTGGAGGAGCGTTGCGAGGAAGAGGAGAAGAAGGCCTGGGAGCGAGGGCAAGATCTCTACAAGTAGGAGAATGTCGTCGCCGCTAGGGAGAAGAAAGTGCGGGGCGGAGAGAAGGATCTGGTCAACCGCTGGAATGAGATCCACCTCTGGGAGGAAGAGCTCAATAAACTCGAAAGGCGGGTTGCTGAAAAGATTCAGCAAAATGCCAAAGAGGTGGAGTGTCTTGCTCGGGAGAACTCGGAGCTTGCAACATCCAAAAGATCCTTGGAGGACATGCGAAGTGCAAGGCTGCAGAGTCCCAACAAGTTTGGGACTTCCTGGGCAAAGCCAACGACGCGCTGACGCCAATGGGCTTCAGTCCCGTGTGTCCGGATGATCTGGAGCTTGAGCTGGACCAGGCGTTGGAGGCGCTGAGTTTAGCAGGCAACAAGCTCACCATGATAGGCGATGTCATCGCGAACCAACTGGAAACTGAGGTACAGTCCCTGGCGAAGAACGTCGCAGAGTTCGTGCTGACGTGCTACACCAGCCGGGACCCTCAATTCCCTCTGGACCCGGTGCTTGAAGGCCCCATCAAAGGAGAGGGTGAAGCCATCCGAGCCAGCGTGTCGGAGGTTGCCCAAAAGGTCGCCCAGTTCTTTCACAGGGTCTAGGACCATCTCATTGTAGCTCCCGCTTGTATTCTCTCTTCTTCTTCTCCAATTTTGTAATCTCTTGTCTCCAGATGAATGAAATTTTTTTTTGTGAATTTCATTTTTTGTCTTCAAAACCTTTTGTCTCACTTGGCCCCCTCAAAGATGTACATAATTTGATTGTGAACATGTACCAAGAGGATGTAACAGTTGTTGAAGACTTGCATGCTTCGAACTTGTAGAATGTAGGTCCAAAGTCTTTGATAGTGTAGGCCCCCTGAGGCTGTCGGAGCTTAGTGGCTTCGACATTGACCATCGTCGGAGCTTAGTAGCTTCGGCAGTAGTCTCCATCAACACGTAAAGCATCGACGGTTAGCCCTCTGGGGTGTTGGAGCTTGGTAGCTCCGGCAGTGACCTCTGTCAACACATGGTGTGTCAACGGCAGACTCCACTTTAGAGTCTTTCCACCATCTTTTCTTCACGTTGACGGCTTGCCCCTAGCTTTACCGGAGCTGAGTAGCTCCAGCGTCACTCGATGTTAATGTTTGAACATCGACCACAAGCAGCCTATAGGATGTCAAAGCTTTGGCAGCTCCGACTTCATTCACCATTATCATGAAATATTTATTTTTCTTGCACACTGAAGTCAAGAGAAACAGTAAAATCCGTTTCCTATCTATAACTTCATTGCGGCTTACTATTCCCGAGAAAGTTTTAGGTCGAACACAATTCTAAATACAATCAAGAGTGCTGTCTTGTTTCCTTTAGGTCCAATCGTTTCTGGACTCGCCTTACTTCGGTCTGCCGGGGTGTAGGTAGACTGGCGTACTTAGGGTGCATGACTAGGCTATGTCGATAGCACAGTCTGGCCCTAGATTGTCTTGGCGGCATTCAGACGAGTAGACCATCCACATTATTTGGACCCGAGAGAATAGAAAATGCAAATCGAATTGTACATAAATTGGTCGAGCTAAAGCTTCTTAAGAAATGCACAACTTTGTTATAAACAAGAAAGAGAAAAATAAAAAATATTGAGCCTGTACAAAGTAAATGCACGTGGAGTCTGTTTTCACATAATGATGTCTTTCATTATAGGTCCGGGGTACAGGGGAAACAAGCACACTCTTAGGGTACGGAACCAGGCTAAGTGGGTTTCGTTTCTCGTTTGACCCAGGGTAGCTAGCTACACTTTTAGTTCTGAGACTGTGACAAGTGTTGCATGGACGTTGCAGACCTAACTGGGTAGGTCCGGCTGCCCTCCCGGAGGAGCTACCCGACTCTGTACAATGACTCTATAACATACATCACATGTAATTACAGACTCACCTCCGTGATATCAAGCGTAGAACTTACCGAGGTGCTCAATGTTCCAAGGATTTGGGAGAGGTGTGCCATCCTTGGTTGCCTAGCGAACGCATCTGGGACGGGATACTTTGATCACTCGGAAGGGTCCTTCCCAGCTGGGGGAGAGTTTGTTTAACCCTTCTCTGGATTGTATTCTTCGTAGCACCAGATCGCCTTCCTCGAGCTATCGGCTGTGAACATGCCGTTGGTGATAGCGCCGAAGAGCTTGGCGGTATCGGGCATTCCGAACTGCTACTCGGCACATTCCCTCTTCAAGGAGGTCAAGGTCTTCATGCCTGAGCTGGTCCTACGTGGCTTCGTTGGAGGTTCGGACCCGGAGCGACCCTAAGGTGATTTCCGGAGGAAGGACAGCTTCAGCTCTATACACCAGGAAGAAGGGTGTCTCTCTAGTTGACCGGTTTGGAGTTGTCCTGTGGGTCCATAGAGTGGGCGGAAGCTCTTCGATCCAGTTGGCTCCATGTTTCTTCAGGCGCTCATATGTGGGCGTTTTGATTCCTTTCAGGATTTCTGCATTTTCTCTCTCAGCTTGGCCATTGCTTGTCGGGTGAGCTACGGAGGCGTAGCTGAATTGGATGCCGAGGTCTTTGCACTACCCTTGGAAAGCAGAGCTTGTGAATTGAGTCCCATTATCTGTTATGATTTTGTTCGGGAATCCAATCTGCATACGATTGACTGCAAGAAGTTGATAGCTGATTGTTTGTTTATTGTCACAATTGGAGTTGCTTCTGGCCATTTGGTGAACTTGTCAATGGCAACATACATGAACTTGTAACCTCCGACCACTCTTGGGAAAGGTCCCAAGATGTCCATCCCCCACAAAGTGAAAGGTCATGTAGGAGGTATCATTTGTAGAGGCTGAGCCGGTGTGTGAATTTGCTTTGCATGGAACTGGCATCCTTCGCATTTCTTCACCAGCTCAGTTGCATCCTGGAGCGCTGTAGGCCAGTAGAATCCATGTCGGAAGGCTTTACCGACCAGCGTGCGAGAAGACGCGTGGTTCCCACACTTTCCTCCATGGATTTCTACGAGGAGCTTGTAGCCTTCTTCCCTTGTGATGCACCGCATTAGGACGCTATTGGCACCGCGCCGGTAGAGATCCCCTTCTACTAGCGTGTATCTTTTAGCCAATCTGACTATCCGGTCAGCAGGTACATCATCGTCAGGAAGGATATTGTCTTTCAAGTAGCTCCGGATCTCCGAGATCCATGCATCGGAGCTTGCTTGAGCATTTGAGTCCTGCGTGCTGGGTTGCTCGGAGCTTCTGGCAGCATCTATGACCCTTGTTGGCTGTCATGGTAACAGGGCCATCGGGACCGCCAGCTTCGGGATGCTGGTCTCGCCCCCTTCGCTCAGTTCGGCAGGCTGAGCTGTGGGTTTTGACAACCTTCGCACGAAGGTTCCGTCAGGAGCCGGAGCTCCGGTTGACGCTTTCGTTGAGAGTTCATTATCTTCAGCGTTATAGACACGCTGTACATGGTGAAGGTCCAGGACTTCAAAGTCCTTCTGAAGCCTCTGGACTTCAAGGAGATAAGCAGCTAGTTGAGCATTGTTATAGGAGCATTCACCCTTCACCTGTTTAATGATGAGCTGCAAATCTCCCTTGACAAATAGCTGCTTGACACCATATGATAGTGCCACCTTTAGTCCGTAAATGAGTGCTTCATACTCCGCCATGTTGTTGGTCGCCTTGATGTCAAGGTGTACCATGTATTTAACCTTCTCCCCAGTTGGAGCGTGGAGAAGGACTCCAGCTCTGGTCCCCTGCTTCTGCATGGAGCCGTCGAAGTAAAGAGTCCAGCGAGGCTCGGTGAAGACCAGAGCCTTGAGTTCCGGCTTCTGCTCACTAGGGCCCCCAGGGTTTGATGGAGAGGGGGTCCATTCCACCACAAAGTCCGCCAATGCTTGACTCTTGATCGCTTGTCTTGGGATGAATTCAAGATCGAATTCGGCCAATTCCGCTACCCACTTTGCAATGTTCCCAGTAGAGTTGGTATTATGCAAGACCGCACGCAGTGGATAAGAAGTCACCACTGAGATCTTGTGAGCTTGGAAGTAATGACGAAGATTCCTGGAGGCGATGAGAACTGCGTAGAGCAGATTGTGCACCTCTAGGTATCGATTTGCATCATGTAGTACTTCGCTGATGAAGTACACTGGGCATTGGACTATCCGGACCCTCCCGGAGGGACCTGGAGCTTCTACTAGAGTGACCCGGACCCACCCGGAGGAGTTCGGATCTTCTGGAGTAACTCCTTGTAGATCAAAGTCTGGGGGATGGGACCCAGACTAACCTTCAGAAACCTCCGGACCCTCCCGAAAGGGTCTGGATTCCTGAGCTTGGGATGGTTCTGGTCTCTCCGCAACCAGGACCATGCTGACAACCTCATCGGTTGCTGAAATGTAAAGCAGTAAGGGCTCACCAGGGTTCAGAGCTACGAAGGTTGGTAGAGTGGTGAGGAGCTGCTTTAGCTCCTGGATCGCCTTTTCTGCTTCTTCAGACCATTGGAATTGTCTGGACTTCCTCAATAGCTTGAATAAGGGTAGCACCCGTTCCGCCAGTCTTGAGATGAACCGGCAGAGGGCGTCTATTCCAGTCAGTTTCTGGACGTCCTTGATGCGGGCTTGTGGACGCATATCCTCAATGGCTTTAATCTTCGCTGGATTTGCCTCTATGCCCCGGTGGTTTACCAGGAAACCATGAAGCTTTCCGGAGCTAACCCCGAAGACGCACTTGTCTGGGTTCATCTTCGTGCCAGTGACTCGCAACTTGTCGAAGACAGCTTGCAAAGTGTCAAGGAGTGACTCATTTTCTTTGATCTTGACGACGATGTCATCAACATACAATTCCACTATGTCTCTGATAAGCTCTCCAAAGGTTTTGTACATAGCTTGTACAAATGTTGAGGCTGCATTCTTGAGACCAAATGGCATGGCAGTATAACAATACAATCCATCGACTGTGATAAAAGAAGTATGTTCTTCATCTTCCCTAGACATTCTGATTTGATGGTACCCAGAATATGCGTCTAGGAAACACAATAATTCACACCCGGAGGTGGAATCCACTATCTGATCTATTCTAGGTAGTGGGAATGAATCTTTTGGGCATGCCTTATTCAGTGTTGTGTAGTCGATACACATCCAAAGCTTCCCGCCAGCCTTGGGTACAACGACTGGGTTTGCCAGCCATTTTGGATGGAAGACTTCTCGGATGAATCCAGCTTCGAGCAACTTCTTCACTTCGTGTTGTAAGAAGTTTTGTCGCTCTACTGATTGCTTCTGAGGCTTCTGATGTACAGCTCGAGCATCAGGATAGATCTTTAGATTATGCTCGATCACTTCCCTAGGGATCCCATGCATTTGCGACGGTTGCCAGGCGAACACGTCAACGTTAGCCCAAAGGAAAGTGACGAGCGCGAGTTCCTATTTTTCATTCAGACCTCCCAATATACGGGTGGTCTGAGCGGCATCGGAACCGATTTGGACGACTTTGACGTGAATGTCGGTGTCGCCGCTTGGTTGCACGTGAGGTGCGGAGGTTGAGCCTCGTTGACAAATGCTCAGGGGTTTTGGAGCTTGTTCCTACCTGGACTCTTCCTCCTGCGCTGTAGCAAGCGCATGAAGTTCTTCCAGAGCAGTCACTCTGGCAGTGCGGCCTCCGCGGATCCGGAGAACACCAGCTACTGTTGGCATCTTCAACACCAGGTAGCCATAATGAGCAGCAGCCATGCACTTGTACAAGGCGGGCCTGCCCAGAATGGCGTTGAAAGTTAAGTTGATCTGAGCAACGTCAAAGACCAACTTCTCAGTGCGATAATTCTCCCGAGTCCCGAAGTTCACGGGGAGAGTAATGGCGCCGAGTGGAGTTATGGCCCCCGGACCTACTCCGGAGAATGGTCGGGAGGGGCGAAGGTCCGAAGATCGGAGCTGAAGCTTGAAGAAAGCTTCGAAGGTTATGAGGTTCAGCCCCGAACCTCCATCCACCATTACATGGTGGAGTTGAATGTTATTGATGGTTGGAGATACCATCAAAGGTAGTTGACCAGCTCTGATCATGTTCCGCAGGCAGTCCGAAGCATCAATAGTGATGGTGGTGTCCATCCACTTTCGATGAGGCTCTGCTCTGGCTGTAGGAGCTACTGAGGCCATGTCCCGCCGCATGGTCTTGAGGACACGGCGGGAGGTGATGTCCCGCGAACCACCAAAGATGGTGTTCATGGTCTTCCGACGCTCATTATCAGAGACGTCGTAGTCGTCGTCGACGGAGGTGTAAACAGCCTTCAGGACCTTTTCAGGGTCCTAAAAGCCTAACTCCTCTTCAACCGGAGCTTCATCGACTTTCTGTTTTCCTTCCATCTGACGGAAATGAACTTCTTCTCGGTGCTTGTTGTAGCGCTCGACAAGGTTTTGGACCTCCCGGCAGTCTTTCAAGTTGTGGCTATTCGACTTGTGAATAGGAAACCACACTTTTGAGTTGCCACCGTCTTCAGAGGATGGTCGAGGTCGTTTCTCGGGGTGTGGCCCCTGGCCACCCGGAGCTGCAGCAACTGCAGCAGTAGATGTGCCGGCCGAAGGCTTCTTCTTGCCGTTGGACTTTTTATTCTTTTTGCCACTCCCGGAGGTAGTGGCTTCGCCTTTGGAGTATTTTTTAACATCCTCCGGAGGTGGTTTGGAGTGCATTTCACGGCCCTCCGCAGCTTTGGCACACTTGTCTGCCAAGCTGAAGAGCTCCGTGACGTTGGTGATCTCCTTGATCGCCAGCTTCTCCAGCATCTTCTTATCTCGTACAACCTGTCTAAATGCCACAATAACAGAGGCGCTGGAGATAGAAGGAATCGTGTTTCGTACCTAGGAGAACCTTTGGATGAATGAGCACAGGGATTCTCCCCCTTCCTGCACGACAGCAAAAAGGTCCAGTTCAGTGCCTGGTCGCGTGTATGAATCCCGAAATTGGCGGTGAACTATTGGCACAATTCCTCCCAACTATTGATGGAGTTGTAAGGAAGGCTCATGAACCAGGACCTTGCGGTCCCAGTCAAGGCCACTGGGAAGTAGTTGGCCATTATGGCCTCGTTACCTCTGACCGCAAGGATTGCGGTGGAGTAAATCTGGAGAAACTCAGCAGGATTAACAGTCCCGCCAAATTTCTCCGGCAGGTGAGGCTAAAACTTTTGTGGCCATCTGACCATGCGTAGGTGCATGGCTAGGCCAGAACAGCCCCCTCCTACTCCCTCGGGAGCAGGACTGTCTCGAGCCTCTCGCCTTTCGTGAGCACGCTTGATATGGACACGGCCGTCCTGTTGATGGTAACAGCGATCAAGCTCCGCCCAGAGGTCATGAGTTGAAAGCCTGGTTACCGTATGAGTGCGTTGCGCCCTGGAAGGTAGCGACGTAACTTGGTGAGATGCAGCACACCACCTGTTTTGGGAAGCGTGTGGACCATGTCTTCCCGACACAGTCCGGCGCTGCGATGGGGCCTACCCCGAAGGGGGAGGACCTTGGTTGCTGATGCGGTCGGCAGCTACTGCAACCAGATGTTCCACGTCAGCCCTCCACTGCTCCATTGCACCCTAGGATGCACATGGAGGTGGTGGATGTTGAAGGAGAGCACGCACTACATGGAGCGCGTGTTCAGAGTTGTTGTTATTCTCCGATGCGGTGACCGATGCCAATGCACCATCACGCTGCCCAGCTTTATTTGTTGGTGCAGGCGGTGGCGGTGGAGGCATGACTCCTGCTGGAGCTATGGCACCTGCTGGTTGCTGCATGTTAAAGGGATTGCCCCCAGCAGGTTGAACAGCAGGATTGCCGTTGGATGATCCAGCAGCTCAGTTCACCATCCTTGAAATCTCGGGCGCCCCTACCTGACGCGCCAACCGTCAGTGTTTGGATCCGGCAGATCTCCCGACACTACCGTTGGTAGATCGAGGAGTTGTAGTTCGGTAATGGGCGCGCAGAGATTCAATAAGGTGAAATACAAGTGGACACAGAGATTTACGTGGTTCGGGCCGCCTGAGCATAATACCCTACTCCACGGGGTGTGTTAGTGTTGTATTGAGCGTGTGAGTCTAGAGGAAGCTCCAGAAGAACAAGCTCGTCTAGGTCTGGGAGTCCAGAAGAGGTCTGGAGAAATCCCTTGTGTATCATCGACCAGTCCTTTTATAGTACAAGGACTGGTCGTTACACCGTTAGCCTAGCCCGACATGTGGCCCCAGCGGTTACACATGCTTGATACACAATTAATGAGGTTAATTACCCTTAATAGCCCGGTCACGGGCCTTAACAATGCTGTTACCAGTATTAAGGGCCATCCGATCGTATGTCATTAATATGGCATTAATGACACTTAATCGGGTCTTGAAGTCTTTGATTGCTCCTTGAAGGTCCGGAGCCGTTGGGGGTCCACCGGCCCGATTGTTGAAGGTCCACCAGCCTCATTGTTGAAGTTGAAGGTCCGGTGGTTCAGCCACATGGCAGCTCCGAAGCTTACCGTCGTGGACGGGTAGGTCCGGTGCTGTTGGACACGTGTTGGCACCGGAGCTTTCCTCTGTCTGGGGTAGGTTTGGGGATGCCATACTGGTATCTTGTCCAGAGCTTTCCCATGTGTGGGCGATAGCTGCGGTCTTATGATACACGTGGCGGCCCTGAGACTAACCATGTCGAGGAAGCGGGTCCGGTTACACCTGACATGTGGGGCCTTCGGAGGTCTTCAAATCTGGTAGATGGAGTTTCCTTGTGATCTTTGCAATCTCAAGGGGTATCCGGTACGTAGGGTACCAACAATACAGTCACCGCACTAAAAGTGTAATGACCTACCCTGAGTTAGTACAAGATGTATAGCACACATAGCATGGTCCTGCACCCTAAGTGTGTCCTTGTCTCCCGTGTAATCCAGACCTATAATGAAATACATTGTTGTGTAAAAACAGATTCCACGTGCATTTATTTTCGTAGAAGGCTCGACTTATCAAAATATTGTTTTTAACCTTCTTCTCTATAATGAAGTTGTGCAATTCTTTCTTAGTTTTTACCCAAGTTATTCATATGCGTTGCAAGTTATATTGTTGATCTCTTTGGGTCTTAACATGTTGTATATTCTACTCGCCTGAACGTCAAGCCAACATAGGTCTGGAGTGTGCTATCAACTTAGCCTGGTCCAACACCCTAAGTACGCCACTCTACCTACACTCCGGCAGGCCTCAGTACAGTGAGTACTAAAAAAGCATATGGGTCCGCAAGAGTTACATCAATATACTTGCTACCATATCGAGTTACCTCGGGATAAAAACTCAAGAAAGAACAATAAGACACATGATTTATAGACAATAGGACGAATTTTACTATTTTCTTGTATTTAATTGTAGGAAAAACAGAAATTCAAAGCGAGACGTCGGAGCTACTATGTTCCGCCAACCCCCACGTGGCCTAAATTCAACTATTCGTGCGGCGACATCAGGAGCTACCAAGCTCTGATTGTTAACGTTTATATGTTAATACTAGGTACTGTTGGAGCTACCAAGCTCTGCCAATCCTATGGGACCCGCCGTCGATGCCTCAGAATTCAAGACTTCGGACCTAAAATCTACAAGTGCGAAGCATTCAAATCATCAATATACTGTCAAAACCTTTGGTATATGTACACACATCAATTGTACACATGTACCAGGGGGCCAACATGACAGAGCACATTATATTGAAGACAAAAATAAAGTGAAGCTAATAAAGTGAAGTTCATGGCAAAATGGATTTCATTAATTTGAAGCACTGGATTACAAAATTGGGATTACAATAGAAGGCAAAAGGAAGAAGTCCTAGCTACTGGAGGATCTAAGTCCTGCGGAAGAATGTGGCGACTTTCGGGGCAACCTCTTGGACAGTGGCCTTGGCGGCATCTTCCTCTTCAGCAATGGGACCTTCAATCACCGGGTCCAGGGAGAATTGGGGGTCTCAGCTTATGTAACACGTTAGCATATATTCTGCGACGTTAGTAGCCAAAGACTTCCCCTCTGTCTCGAGCTGGTCCGCAATAACATCGCCCATCGCGTCGAGTTTGCTGCCAGCACAATTGAGGGCCACCAATGCTCGGTCCAAGTCCAGCTCTTGGTTGTCGGAACGTACGGGACTGAAGCCTAGTGGTGTCAGTGCGTCGTTGGCCCGCCCCAAGAAGTCCCACACTTGAATGGAATCCGTCTCCTTCAAGCTCCGCAGCTCCTCCAATGACTTCCGGGCAGACGCAAGCTCCGAACCTTCCCGAGCAAGGCGCTCGACCAATTTAGCATGTTGGTGCATAGTCTCAGCAACTTGCTTCTCACAGTCGGTCAACTCCGTCTCCCGGAGGTGGATGCGGTTCCGCCTTACAGCCAAGTCCTTCTCCCTGCCTTTCACCTTCCCTTCCCTAGTGGCAATGTCAGCCTCTCTTTTTGAGAGCTCCTACCCAAGTTTCCAGTATTTCTCTTTCTCTTCTTTGCTCCATAGATCCAGCTTTTTGCTGCTATCCGCCAAATTCTGTTCACCCAGAGTCAACTTCTGGGTGACCTCCACTTCCTTCTTCACAACATCCTCTTGCTGCTCAAGGAGCTTCTCTTCCCTTGCCTCTAGGTCCGCTCGATGCTTCAGGAGAACCTCATTAAATTCATTGAGGTTTTCGTGATGCTCATCAGCAGCATCACGCCCCTCCTTGGCTTGCTCAAGGATTTCCCTTGAGTTAGCGTCGAGCACCAATACGGCGGCTTCCTTCTCCTCAAGCAGCTTGTCCTAGTATTCTAACTGGGCCTTCTCACTCTTTATCCACTCCTTCTGTTCAGCTAGCCTCGTCTGGCAAGCCTGTTCTCAAAATGGAGTTTGTTGTGCCAATGCCTCAAGGTGTTGCGCTCCTCCTCCAGGGCATTGCTCTCATGATTGAAGGCGATTTGGACTTGTCAGAGGCTGGAGCAGGCGTTGTCTATGGAGAACGCCAGAGGGATAGGCTTCGGACCTGCTGGGACCATCTCCGCAGGATCCAAAGGGTTCTCCATTACAAAAATAAAGTCCCACTCTACAAGAGAGGACCCTTGAGCTTCTGTGGCACTGGGACCGCTCTCCGGGAGCCCTTCAGTAGCAGCAGAAGAGGAACCCAATGGAGGAACTCCCACTTCCAGAGCAGAAGTGAAGGTGCCACCTCCGAGCTTTTAGTTATTGAAAAAGAACTTGTCAACGTGATAGATAGACTTCGTCTTACAGAAAAGATAAGAAAAGCGAAGCGGCTCCGAGGGTGGAGGACCCATTGATACTTCATTGTACTGCTCCGGCTCTTGCACAGGCACCTCCGAGACAGTTGCTTCCGGGGAAGCGGTCGGGGCTTCATCCGGCACCCCTGCCAATGTCGGCTTAGACACCGGCGCATTGGTCACTTCCAGTCCAACGACCGGAACTTCAAGCATTTCCGGCTTAGCCGCCAGGTCTTCGACATCTTCTGGCCCCAGGGTCAGACCGTCAATCATTTTCGACCCAATGGCCAGGGCTTCAATTACCTCTTGCTTAGCGGCCAGGGCTTTGTTGACTTCCAGCTCAAAGGCCTGAACTTCTGGCATCTCCAGTGCTGAAGCATCAGCCTCAGCCACAGTTGCCAGGGTACATCTTCGACTTCTCCCCCGTGGTCCGGCGCTACCACGGGAGCTTCAGGCGAGGACTCCGAATCCAAGTCCACCACAGCTGGCGCCGGAGTTGTCGTGACTTCTGCCACCACTTGATGGGGAGGCTCGGTGCCTGAAGCCGAAGCTTTGGCATGTGCAGCTCCGGTCACTGCGACAGGTGCAGAAGTCCCAGACCCCTTCTTTGACACCCTAGAAATAAAAAGTCTGAAGATTAAAGACACATCAAAAATAAGACTAGCATTTTAGGGTGGGCAATCAATGCTTACCTAGGGATTCTACCACCCCAGTCGCCTCGGAACCTCTTCTTTTGAGGCCCGGAGCCAGATCCCACCAACTCTGGTGAAACAACGGCTTCGGACCTCAGTTGAGGGCCACTTGCAGCAGCCGGAGTCTTCTCGGCCAGAGCTTCTCTTGGTCGGTAAGAACTCCCGGACCTGGAGCTTTTAGCCGGCACTGAAGCCGAGGTTGACTGCCCAGAGCAGGCGCCTCTTGAAGATGCCTGCATCAGAGAAGGTGCAGTCACAAAGGATCGACCTCGTCGGGGAAAAGGAGCCATAATAGAGGGAACAGCCCTAACGGACCTCCCGTCAGCTTGTTTCAGCTTCCTCTTCTGGCTGGAGGGTTTGGCCAGCTCCTTTCCATTGCCTTTGCCTGTGTATTCAACCCTCTGGCTCGGGGCGGATACAGGCCCTCCTTTGGAAACTCCAAGGATCACCACCCTGGTGTTCAGACGCCTTTCCACCTCACCAAGGTCGTCAAGCGCAGGTATCTTCCTCCAGAGCTCTCTACTGAACTGTGCCTCCATGTTCAGAGGGAGGAAAGCTGCTGACGGAACTAAGTCATCGCTGTCGAAGACTATTTCATGCTAGAATTTCTTGATATGAAGCCTCAAAGCTTTGTCATTCAAGTTGGATTTCAAACCAGTTTCAATCCGTTCATCATCCATCACGCTGTTGAGGGCCCACACGAGCTTCTCCCTCTTCCTCAGCGGAGCCCATCTATTGACCAGGAAGTTGTAGAAGACAATCTGAGGGGTTACTCCACCCTCCACACATTCTCGGATTATGGTCAGGACGGGGTTGAAGGCATCCGATAGCACCGGAACTACACTCCAAGCGTCAGTGTCAATGTTGGGAAGTCCTTCCGGCAGCTCTAGCCTCTCATGCTCCTCCACTGCAATGATGATCTAGTCCTTCTTCCGGTCATCCCATTTGCCAGAAGGAAATGACTTCAAGTATTTGTAGGGGTAGTTCTTGCGCTTCATAAAATAGTAGAAGCCAGGAAGCTCAGTCCCCTTGCCGGTGGTGTGGATGGTGAAGAAGGTGCAAAACAGCTCGACGCAGGGGGGAACACCCACCAACATCTTGCAAAAGTGGACAAAAGTCGCCGCTAGAAGAAGAGAATGGGAGACCATAAAAGTCTAGGAGCATCAAAATAAAGGTTGAAAAGGGTGGAATGACGAAGCTTTGAGGCTTTATCTCAAGAAATTCTAGCATGTAAGTCTCATCCAGTACGGAGAGAAGTACACCATGTCGCCACTACGCTCCTTCTCGAACGGGAGCTCACCGGCGCGGATCAGATGGTTGAAGGAGTCAATGGACCACCCCATATAGGTCTGAACCTTCATCAAATTGTCCTTTCTCTTGAGGCGGCTCTTGGGAAGACTCAACTCCATCGCGACAAAGTGGAGCATAGGAGGAGAAAGCTAGGCCAAGTTTGGGAGGCTCAAAGTGCAAGTTTGATCGAAAGCATAAAGAGTCCCCAAACCGCACACACTTTCCTTCTTAAGTAAGCCTTCGCGATGCTTGGATGGAAACCGCAACCAGAGTGGGGTCACATTTCAAAAATCTACCCCGTCCATTATGAATGGTCTTGTGGCCACCCCGACGAAGAGATCGAGGTTATTACCCAGGCGAACCGTTGATATGATGGACGGATGGAGACCCAAACGTGGCACCCTGACAAGGCGCTCGGAACTGATACGGTTTTTGTATCGGGAACTGGCGACCTTTAGTTGCGTGAGATCCGCAATCAAAGATCTCATCTGCCGCATCCATAACAAGCCCCGATGCGATGCTTTAACCCTGAACCATTGCCCCAACGAGACATTACGATACTTTTGAAGCTTAAGCGCAGGAATCAAAGATGGCCCCACCTTTGGTAGAATAACTTAACCCAAAGGGTTTCTCCCAAAGATGGGACCGGGGGCCACTTTCGGTACCCTGCGTACTGGGTAACCTATGATACCGCAAGAAGTGCAAAAGAGTTCTGCTCGTCAAAATTGAAGGCCTCCTCAGGCCCCACGTCATATTACACTGGACCCACATCCCTCATTTGGGTAGCTTCGGAGATTGATGCATGTAATATAAATTCGGAGGTAACCTCTCAACACAGGAAAGCTCTGCGATCAACACGTGTATAATGACTCCAGACCTAACCCCCAGCAGGGGGAAGCTCCGGTATTAACACGTGTACAGCGGTGCCAGAGCCACCTCCCCACAAAGGAAAGCTCCGAAGCAGCCACGTGTGGAACCTCCGGATCTTCATCAACGTATACACTGACAGATCTCCTTCAGCACGAACATTCAAGTGACAATCGAAGCGGCAGTTACAAGACTTGATTATGTGTCGTTAATGTTGTATTAACGACACACGATCAAAGCACCGTTAATAGAGGTAACGCAGGCATTAAGGTATGTTATCACACTATTAACCATGCTTAATACCTATAGACAGTGTATTAGGCAATTTAATACACCATGGCCACATGTCGGGCCAGGTGAATGATGTAACGGTCAGTCCTTGGACTATAAAAGGACTGAGTCACACGTTACAAACAGAGGGAAGTCCAGGTTGAGCGAGAGACAAGGCTTTCTAGCGATCCATAATACAACACACACACACACACACTCCGTGGAGTAGGGTATTACTCTCAGGCGGCCTGAACCACGTAAATGTCTGGTGTCACCATCTTGATATTGATCTCTGTGTGCCCCAACCGAAACAAGAACTTCCGCGGGCTATACTTTAGTCGTACCGGGGGAAGTGTCGTTGCTACACTTCGACAGCATGCTTGTGTCAAATTGATTGGAAACCCATGATAGGTGTTTACTAGACTTGTATGACCACCCTTGTCACTTGGAGTACATTGTAGAAAGTCCGGAAGGGCTTTTTACCTTTTTGCTTTGCTCTAATTAATTGAGTTTGGGAAATAACTAAATGTCTTAATTATGAACTAATGAACTTAAGGATGATGTAAATTGATGAATATGGCTAAATGGTAACATGGGACTTGGGAGATCTAAACAAGCATGGTTTGTGGATTGGGTTGGATGTTATGGTGGTTTGCTTGACTTGGATCTAAGGGCCAGTTCATGCGAGAATAGGCCAGGACTACAGTGCTACCATGAGGCCAAGTATGGGTGTGCGCGTAGCTGATTAATTAGGGTATTTCTAGTATTGTGCGGACCATTTGGAAGAGCGGGGAAGGGAAGTCGAATTGGGTTTGTCTGAGTGGCGGGACTCCCTGGGATCTGAACGGCGCAAGAGGGGTCCCTTGGTTTAGGATGTGCTCAGTTGGAGACATCGCCACCGGTGAAACCTCAGTGGGTCCCTACATTCTAGTAGTTCCTTTATAAAGGCTATTTTGTGATCTCTTGGCCATACACCTAAGGAAGTGTAATTTGCATAAGGGAGGTTTCTTATTCGCCTACGGGCGATGAAAGCACGAACACATGGGTAAAGTTGTACAACCTCTACAGAGTGTTAAAAACTATCATGATAAGCCGTCCTCCCGGTTAAGAGCGCCTGGATGACCTACATGATTAGAGTGGAACTGGGGATTTGGGATGGTTATGGTTTGGTATTGGTTATGGTTAGATCATGGAAATGGTTATGGTTATGATTATGGATTAGATGGTGATAAATGGTCTTGGTTAATGATGATGGTAAGAATTCTGTATATGGATGATTAATGAATGATGGATATGAACTATTGCGTTTTATTTGGGATATGATGGGATTACATCACATAGACATAGTAGGATGCTTTTTACTTGTTTTAAATGTACTTTTCAGCAAATAGCCATTATTATTATCATTCCCTGTTTAAGCTACGTATCATACTTTCCCACACTTGCTTAGTACGACATGTACTCACCGTTGCTATTCGCCCATTTAATTCAAATGCATGAGATATTTTGGAAGACAATGTGGAGCACTAGGCATGCGTACTACCGTCGATTGCCTGTGGAGTTGGAGTCACCTACGCTAGATTATTTTCCATTGCACTAGAATCAAGGTATGTTTACTTTTTTGTGACATGGTTATTTCTGTTTACCGTTCATGATGTTGATGTGTATGTATGAGGCAACATCCTGGGCACACATACACTGCTCTTGGTTCATTTTTCAGAACCGAGTGTCACAAGACACGTGGTATATCTTCTACTTTCTCTTTCCCACATGAATTCAATCCCAATTCTACAAATTCTTATAGATCAATAAAACCCTAACTCGCTAGTTCTGCGCAGGGCGGACTAGTCTGGCCCTGGTACCGGACTTGTCGGGCCTGTGAATCTGAATTGTGCTGAATTAATTCCAAACTGACTTGAATCATTTCCAAACCTGCCCGAACTTGTTAAAAACTATTAGAACCAGTTAGTAAACATTGATAGAAACTCATTAACAAGTTTTACCACATAGTTGTATTAATCATGCATGTCATGTCATATTGAGTACTATATGAGCATTATTTGATTGATTTGTGTGTTTTTGCATGTCTGTCGTTCGGAATGGAAGGTGCTGCGCTAGAGGGTGCTGTCGAGGACCTCCAGTACCAGAACATCAGAGCTTTTGACCCTAACCAAGCTCAAGAGCAAGGCAAGTGTCCTTGACCATTTTGATCATGTTTTTAAATTTTTTGTTTGCAAAACTGCATGCTTGTGTCAATTTGATGGGAAACCAACTTATCGGTGTTTACTAGTCTTGTTTGACCATCCTTGTCGCTTGGGACATGTTGTAGAGTGTAGGAAATGGTTTTTTACCTTTTTTCCCTGCTCTAATTAATTGGGATGTGAAAACAACCAAATAGCTTAATTATGAATTAATGAACATGTATATGATGGGAATTGGTGAATATGGTTAATTGGTAATATGAGACTTGGGAGATCTAAGCAAGCATGGTTTGTGGATTGGGTTGGATGTTGTGGTGGTTTGCTTGACTTGGATCTAAGGACCGGTCCGTGCGAGAATAGGCCAAGACTGCAGTGCCACCACGAGCCCAAGTATGGGTGCGGCGTAGCTGATTAATTAGGGTATTGCTAGTATTGCGCAGACCATTTGGGAGAGCGGGGAAGGGTAGTCGGATTGGGTTTGTATGAGTGGCGGGTGGGATCTGAACGGCACAAGAGGGGGCCCTTGGTTTAGGATGTGCTCAGTGGGAGGCATCGCCACCGGTGAAACCTCAGTGGGTCCGTACATGCTGGTAATCCCTTTGTAAAGGCAATTTTCTGATCTCTTGTCCATACACCTAATTATGTGTAATTGGCATAAGGGAGGTTTCCTTTAGTCGCCGACGGGTGACGAAATCACGAACTTGTGGGTAAAGTGGTATAACCTCTGCAGAGTGTTAAAAAGTATCATGATAGTCGTGCTCCCGGTTAAGAGCACCTGTATGACCTACATGATTAGTGGAAACGTGGAATTTGGGATGGATGGTTATGGTTATGGTTATGGATTGAGTTGTGGTAAATGAACATGGATGATGATGATGGTAATAATATGGTATATGGATGGATAATTGATTATGGTTTTGTATTATGTTAATTATGCAGGATATGATGGGATTACTTCACATAGACATAGAATGATGCTTTTTACATGTTTTGAATGTACTTTTCAGCAATTAGCCATTGTTTATTATCATGCCTTGTTTAAGCTACATGTCATACTTTCCACACTTGCTGAGTACGACATGTACTCACGCTTGCAATTCCGCCACCAACAGTTGCAGGTCAGGATTGAAAGCATCACGACGTGAATGAGGAGTTCTAGGTTGTGTGCCGCCGTCAGCTTTGCATGTGGTGTTGCTTGGAGCCGCGCTACCCTATTTGCTTAGTTTGCTTACTTAGATTATTTCTGCTGCAGTAGTAATATCATTAATGTTCATTAGAGTTGTAATATGAGAATTATTTGAATTTTTTAATAAAATTACTTATTTAATAATTTGAGTTGTGGTAATTATCTATTTATCATTCGTTAATCACTTGTGTATGTGTGTTAAACATCCTGGACACACATATACTACACTTGGTTTATTTTTGGAACCGGGTGTCACAAATTGGTATCTGAGCCACAGGTTGACCGTAGGACACAACTTAGATAGAATGGACACTTTAGAGCACATAGGAACACTGAGGAAATGTTGTGGTTTGTTCGTTGTGCTGTTTGCTATGTAATGTTGCTTGTTGCTTGTGTGCTTAGTGGAGGATTGTGCGATGCTTTAACGTCTGCCACATTCACATAGGCTACTATAGGTAGTTTCTTAGCTTCATATCCCTTGACGCATATAGTTGGGCAGGTTTTCTAAATTCTTATCTCTAGCTTTTATCCAGATGGTCAGAACTCGCAACCAGAGGGATGGCAGTGATGAGGGGGAGAACAATGGAGCACCTCAGAACAAAAATGGACAAGGACCTGCTCAAGAAGCTATCAACCTTGAGCAGCTATTGGCTATGCAAAACCAGCTCATGCAGACCATGATACAGACTATGGGACAACTGCAAGCTGACAACAACAATCAGCCCCGCATGCATCCACCACCACCCCCACCACCTCATAACCGATCGGGAGAGTTTATGAGGACCAGGCCACCACCTTTGCTCAAGCTATTGATCCTATGGTGGCGGACGATTGGTTGAAGTCCATGGAGAAGAAGCTTGCTATTGTCAAATGCAACGACTGGGAGAAGGTCCAATTTGCTTCTCATCAACTAGTTGGAGCAGCTGCGGATTGGTGGGATTCACTATGCAACGCCCATGAAAATCAAGAGAGGATCACTTGGGCTGAATTCAAGGAGAGCTTACGTTCTCATTATGTGTCAGAAGGTGTTATGATCCTAAAGAGGCAAGAATTTGAGAACATGAGGCAAGGAAGATCAAGCGTGAGTGAATATCTTTGTAAATTCACTCAACTTTCAAGGTATGCGCCGTAAGATGTCAGCCGGGACAGTGGAAGCAATATTTGTTTATGTGGGGCCTTAACAATGAGACCCAAGTGCAATTGCTCAACTTAGATTATGTTAACTTTCAAAAGCTTGTGGACAAATAAATTGTGGTTGAGAAAAAGGTTCGCGAGATGGAGCAAGATAAAAAGAGGAAGGCGCCATATCAAGGACAGCCACAAGGAAGCAATGTCCGCCCCCCGCTTGGCACCACCCAATGCGCCATACTACAACCCCTTGGCTCCTGCATATCGCGCTGCTCTACCACTGCATCCAGCTCAACCAATGCAGCAAGGTCCTAGTATGCAAGCACCCCGTCCTTCAATTCCTCAAGCGCCCCGCGCAAACTTTCCTGCCAGTGCCCAACACTAAGTTCGCCCTAACAATGCTGGTGCAGCAAGGTCGTGCTATACTCGTGTTGAGGTAGGACACTTTGCATCTCAATGTCCTAAGTCAGGCCTTGGTCAAGGAAGCAATGCTCCAAGAGAGAACGCAACACTGAATGGAGGAGCACCACAAGGCAACCGTGAACAACAGAATTTTGCTCGTGGCAATGTGAACCATTTCTCTACGGAGGAAGCGCAAGAAGCGGATGACGTGGTGATTGGTATGTTTCTCGCAAACTCCAGCTCGGCGACTATGTTATTTGATTCTGGAGCATTGCATTCATTCATTGCATCGAAGTATGTTGCCAAGTATAGTTTTCCTATCTCTCATATGAAGTATACTTTGTTGGTTAAATCTCCTAGAGGAGAGATGAGGACAAATATAGTATGTCCAAAATTAAGCCTTAGAATAAGGGGGGTAGACTTCTTTGCCAACCTCACTATTTTGGATTCTCAAGGATTGGACATTATACTTGGTATGGACTAGCTGAGGAAGCACAATGGAGTTATACAATGTGCCACAAAGATGATGAAGTTGACCCATGAGGAAGGGATCACCATAGAATTTGAAGCATCTCAACATGCACCGAAGCAATTGGAGCTGAATCACATGGACGGTTCCACAATTGAGGAGATTCCAGTCATGTGTGAATTCTTGGATGTGTCTCCGGATGAGTTTCCATGTATGCTACCTGATCGAGACATAGAATTTGTTATTGAATTAATACCTAGAACTGCGCCTATAGCTAAGAGGCCATATAGGATGCCTCCTAAGGAGTTAACGAAGCTCAAGAAGCAGACTCAAGATCAACTAGAGAATGGTTTTATTCTCCCAAGCTCTTCACCTTGGAGAGCGCCAGTTCTTTTTGTGGATAAGAAGGATGGATCCCAAAGGATGTGTGTTGATTACCGGCTCTCAATGAGGTGACGATCAAGAACAAGTATACATAGCCCCGTATAGAGAATTTGTTCAACCAGATGAAGGGTGCATGTGTTTTCTCCAAGATTGATTTGAGGTCAGGCTACTTCCAAATGAAGATTAGACCGTCGGATATCCCCAAAATAGCTTTTCTGACACGATATTGATCTTATGAGTACAACGTTATGTCCATTGGATTGATGAATGCACCTGCATACTTTATGTACCTCATGAATAAGGTCTTCATGGAGTACTTGGATAAATTTTTTGTGGTGTTCATTGATGACATTATGATCTACTCGTGAAGCGAGGAGGAGCATGAGGAACATTTGAGGCTCACGTTGCAGAAATTGAGGGAGCATCAATTGTACGCCAAATTCGGCAAGTGCCAGTTTTAGTTGAGGGAAGTGTCATTTTTGGGTCATATCATATCGGGAAGAGGAGTATCGGTTGACCCAGGAAAAGAGAGGGATGTTCTAAAGTCAGAACCGCCACATAATGTCAAGGAAATAAGGAGTTTAATTGGAATGGTTGGATATTACCACAAGTTCATCAAGGAATTTTTCAATATAGCCAAGCCGATGATGAAACTGTTAATGAAGGGGAAAGCTTTCCAATAGACTCAAGCCTGTCAAGACAACTTTTAGGAGTTGAGTAAAAGGTTAACTACAGCCCCAGTCTTGATATTGCCAGATGTGAGCAAAAGTTTTGATATCTATTGTGATACTCATGCAAGAAGGTCAAGTTGTAGCCTATGCATCGAGACAACTGAAGAAACATGAGCAGAATTATCCTACGCATGATCTTGAATTTGCAGCTGTAGTGAATGCCTTGAAGATTTGGAGACATTATGTTTTGGTCATAGGTGTGAGATTTACACGGACCATAAGAGTCTCGAGTACATATTCAAGCAAATGGACCTGAATTTGAGGCAACGAATATGGTTGGAGCTCATCAAGGATTATGATGTGGGAATAAACTACCATCAGGGGAAGGCTAATGTAGTGGCTGATGCCTTGAGTAAGAAAGGAGTAAGACACCAACTCACAGTTCGAGAGTTGCCATCTAAGCTACGCAAGGCGTTTGAACGGTTGAATCTCGGATTTATGAATGAGATATGGATGATGGAGGTAAATCTGACCTTGGAACAAGAAATCTGAGAGGGACAGACAAAGGATGTTGAAATTCGGGAAATCAAAGAAAGAACCCAAGAAGGGAGTGAACTCATATTTGATGAAGACGAACATGGTACCTTATGGCTTAGAAAAGGGGATTGTTGTACCTAATGATAATCATATTCAGGAAACAATATTGAAGGAGGCACATGACTCACCATACTCAATTCATCCTGGCTGTACAAATATGTACAAGGACTTGAAGACATGTTATTGGTGGGCCAGCATGAAAAAGGACATAGATGAATATGTAGATTTGTGCGATGTGTGCCAACGTGTCAAAGCTGAACACCAAAGGCCAGCCAAATTATTGCAGCCATTGAAGATTCCTGAATGGAAGTGGGAAGAAATTGGTGTGGACTTCATAGTTGGATTACCGCATACCCAGTCTGGCTATGACTCAGTATTGGTTATTGTGGGTCGGTTGACCAAAACAACTCATTTTATTCATGTCAAGACCACATATACCACCGCGAAGCTGGTAGAGTTATATATGGAGCATATTGTGTGTCGTCATTGGGTGCCAAAGAAGATAGTGTCCGATAGAGGTTCTCAATTCACCTCGAGGTTCTGGCAGAAAATGCATGAAGCATTGGGTACAAGGTTGAATTTCAGTTCGACATATCACTCTCCGATGGACAAACCGAGAGAACGAATCAGATTTTAGAGGACATGTTAAGAGCTTGTGCTTTAAAGCATGGAAGAAGTTGGGACAAAAGCTTGCCATATGCAGAATTCTCATATGACAATAGTCACCAAGCAAGTTTGAAGATGTCACCATATGAAGCACTATATGGAAGGAAGTGTAGGACACCCTTGTTTTGGAGTGAGATAGGGAGAACCAAGTACTTGGACTTGATGTGTTGCAAGAAGCTGAAAAACAAGTCCAAATAATCCGCGAGAAGGGCTGCCAGATTAAGACAAAAAAGAATATGTGGATAATAGACAGAGAGACCTAGACTTTGAAGTGGGAGACTTCGTTTACCTCAAAGTATCACCTTTGTGAGGTAATAAGCGGTTTAATGTCAGATGCAAGTTAGCACCCCGCTATATTGGACCATTCAAGATTTTGGACAAACGTGGAGAAGTAGAATATAAATTGGAGATGCCCACACACCTTTCAAATGTCCATGATGTGTTTCATGTTTCACAGCTCAAGAAGTGCTTGATGGTACCAGAAGAACAAGTGCCAATGAAAGAATTGGAATTAGAGGCAGACTTGACTTATGCTGAGCAACTGGTCAAAATCTTGGAAACCACAGAGAGGGTGACAAGGAACAAGGTGATTCGATGGTTTAAAGTACAATAGAAGCGTCATACAAAATCAGAAGCGACTTGGGAGCTAGAAGATGAGATCAAGAAAGAATTTCCCTATCTCTTTCCTTCTACGTTGAATCTCAAGGGCAAGAATCATTTTAAGGGGGTAGGTTTGTAACACCCTCATTTCACATCCATCATGCATTGCATACATCATTAATTATGTTTAACATTAATCCACATAAAAAGGAACAAGTTTAAAATGAATTAGAAGCAAAATCATGCTTAAAATGTCTAAGAAGTGCAAACTTGTCCGATTTTCCCTGGACTAGTCCAAATTTGGCTCTGAACCCGTTTCGAACATGTCCGTTTTCCAGCGGACTAGTCCGTTTTTCTCTCTGCACCAGTTTTGGACTTTTCTGGTCCATTGCGGACTAGTCCGGTAATCCCATCCTTGAAAATTTTGCCAAGTCCCAGGGCTTGTTCGTACTTGTCTGTTTTCTACTGGACTTGTCAGTTTTCCTCTCTGACTTAGTTAAGACTTGTTTTTGGGTATTACGTTAAGTGGGCCCTAGGACATCAAGTCTAACCTTTTTGTATCCCATGTGGGACCCCACACCGGCCTCCACCCACCCCCAAACTCGAAATCCATCAAACCCTACACCTCCACCCCTATATAAACAACCCAACACCCCACCTTTACATCTCTTTGCCACAATTGAAAGCACCACAAACCTTAGCTCGTGGGAGCCGCCACCAAGGGGAGATCCAGTAGCAAGGAGGAGAAGGAGATCACGAATACGGATCAAGCAATCACGATCTTCATCGACTTTGCGTTCTTTGTCACCAATTCACCCTCAACTCTACGTCACCAACTCTAGATCTTCAAGATCAAAGTGTTGCCTCCAAACTCTTGTTCTTTGGAGTTGTAGACACGTGGTATACCTTCTACTTTCTCTTTTCCACGTGAATTCAATCCCAAATCTCCAAATTCTCATAGATCAAGAAAACCCTAACTCGTTGGTTCTGCGCAGGGCGGACTAGTCCGGCCCTGGTACCGAACTAGTCTTGCCCTGGTACCGGACTTGTCCGACCTCTGACTCTGAATTGTGCTAAATTAATTCCAAACTGACTTGAATCAATTTCCAAACCTGTCCCTACATGTTAAAAATTATTAGAACCAGTTAGTAAACATAGATAGCAACTCATTACCAAGTTTTACCACATAATTGCAATAATCATGCATGTCATGTCATATTGAGTACTATATGAGCATTATTTGATTGAATTATGTGTTTTTGCATGTTTGTCGTTTGGAATGGAAGGTGTTGCATTAGAGGGTGCTGTTGAGGACCTCGAGTACCAAAGCTTCGAAGCTGTTGACCCTAACCAAGCTCAAGAGAAAGGCAAGTGTCCTTGACCATTTTGATCCTATTTTTAAATGTTTTGTTTGTAAAACTGCATGCTTGTGTCAATTTGATGGGAAACCCACTTATAGGTGTTACTAGTCTTGTTTGACCATCCTTGTCGCTTGAGACATGTTCTAGAGTGTTGGAAGGGCTTTTTACCTTTTTGCTTCACTCTAATTAATTGGGATGGGAAAACAACCAAATATCTTAATTATGAATTAATGAACATGTATACGATGAGAATAGATGAACGTAGTGTAGGATCGAAGAGCACGTGAAAAGCTACAAGCGGGGGGGGGGGGGGGGGGGGGGTGAATGGTAGATTTAAAAATCTTACGCAGCGGAAACAATTAAACCGCAACCCCTTCGGCAGAAAAACGATCTGTTAAATAAATCGTGTGTGAGACTAATCTAAACGTTTTTCACCGTGACAAAAGTGATAGATACCAGAGATAATCAAGTCACAAAGACAACACAACAAGAATCACTCAAATCCGTCGAGAAAAACTCAAGTTATGATCGAAAGATCAAACAAAGGTCAATCTGCCCTACCCGAGAAAAAAAAATAGTTCTGGAATGCTGCAAAAAAACTCGTGTAGATCATAGACCACAAATACAATGACCTTGAAATTTGGACAGAAGATAGATAATCAAGTTGTGAAGACAACCCGAAAAGAATCACATCAATTGGATCTGTAAAACTCGAGTTATGATAAAACCACCGAAGAAAGGTAGTGTTGTCCAGAAACTCGACGAGTAAAACTTGTCTGGAACAAGTCAGACGAACAAGGGCACAAAAGTTCCTTCAAACTACGAATTTTATTCAATAGAACACAAGAGGAACAGCCCCAAAGTCGTGCACCACGAACTCTGGGCTCCCTTGCTTATATAACCAGCTCGAAAGCCAACTCAACTCAAATCAGGAACCTAATCCTACTCTGTTCACGAATTGTAACTTTCCATAACTGCTTAGGATTCTTCTATACGTAGACAGAAGCAATCTTAAAACTTCCAAACACCTTAGGAACGTATCCCACATTCCTAAACAACTCAAATTCGTGACCCACACAAAATCCTATCATAACCAACTCAAATATTTCCATATTTGAGTCAAACCCGACTCAGCCGTAGCCTAAGTCCATAACCTAGTCGGTTGGACCTTTCCGACCAACTCTTTACGTCCACATCTCTTCATCACATCTCGGAACCATGTAGCCACGTCCATGCACTCCTTGCAAATGTGCAAACATCTTCCAATTACGTCCATGATACCTTCACATGCATTGTTCTTGATTCAATCATGCCGCGCAACCTCCTGATCAGCTCAACCACAATTCCTCCTGAATTTGGTTGTTGGAACCTCATCTCCTCTCTGAGACTAGTCCAATGGATCTCATCACCAGCCATGTCTTGAACTCAAGCAACACCTGCACATGAATAAACAACCAATCCATACGAGCCCAAGTCCTCGACTTGACTCAAGTTAGTTCCGAACACAACACCTTACGTGAGAACCTCACATAAGCATGTTGCA
Source organism: Tuctoria greenei (assembly GCA_036927565.1). NCBI lineage: Eukaryota > Viridiplantae > Streptophyta > Magnoliopsida > Poales > Poaceae > Tuctoria > Tuctoria greenei. The sequence goes on along the minus strand of JAYESD010000012.1, from coordinate 37,337,667 downwards.
AAACCACAGTAACACGATATCATCCATGTCAACCAGAAACGCACCAAAGACTTAGCAAATGAATACTAAGCAATCTTTCCAGAGATGTAAAGCAAGTACAAAACATTGCAAATGAAAAACAGAAGCATTGCGGTCAAGTTCCGGACCTTGCCAGAGCAACCCGGACCTTGAGCCGGAGCTAACAAAAGCTAGTAGAACCTAGCGTCGGATCTTACCAAAACTAGTATAACCAAGCTCCCACTGGCAGGACCTTAATAAAAAGGTGTATTCACTACAAGCCAATGTATTCAGCACACATTGGTCTTACAATCTCCCCCTTGATGAATGCATTGGCAACACCATTTAAAATCTGAACATTGGCTTATTCTCATAAAAGTTTTGAAGGAAATTTATCCCCCTTTGTAAATCAAAAGTAAAATGAGAAGAAAATCTAAAAATTATCTCATATTATCTCTCCCCCTTTATTATCTCCCCTTATGCACATATTCTCTTTCTCTTCATGTTTATCTCTCCCCCTTTGACAATGTATCCAGCAAGTCATGGGCATATAAACAAATTATCTCTCCCCCTTTAGTTGTTATGAGCATATTATAACATATACATATAAAAAAAGCTCATCCAAGTCATATTATCAAGTACTTTACATTATCACATCAATGAAATACATAAAGTAGTGTAAGCCATGCTAGAGATCAAATATAATTTTCAATTTAAGTAAGTCATGATCTCACAAACTTAACTATTTCAAAACCTGAAATCATGACACTAGTTGCTGCATTTTACTATTTTTCAAAGCATAAATTTAGATCATATTATATTTGCAAGAGATTATATGCGCATCTGCATTATTCTAACCAACCAAGCCAAGCCTATGTCATTTGACAATCAGAAGCTTAAGGGAATGGTTTTAGTCATACACAACTTCTTCCAAGTTCATATCTAAGTGCAATGATAAGCCATCTCAAAAGAAGAAGTGTGATGCATGCATATTCTCTTGATCTTTTCTCAATTTATATTTGTTCATAAAAACTCAACATGTGAGTTGATTACTTGATTAATTCTTAATGATTAAAAGCACTTGTGAACATGTAACAAGTTCAAAACAGCAAGAAAGTTCAAGCATGACCAGTTTTAGTGTAAGTAATTATTCCTATTACTAGACATGGCAAAAACTACAAAATGTATAACACGAGTAATGTAGTAAGAACTTTTAGCATGTAAAAGGAATCACAAAGTCATATATGTATGAAATACTATGCTCACATTATTTTAATTTCAGATTCACACATAGACTTCCCAAGTTTCAAAACTCCCCCTCAATTTAAGCCATGAGGATGCATAACCCCTATTTCACAACGAATGTAACAAAAACGTGTGAAATCCAAAGGTTTTGTAAAAATGTCAGCCAATTGTTGTTCGGTATCTACATGGTGAAGCACAATGTTTCCTTTTTCAACATTATCTCGGAGAAAGTGATACCTAATGTCAATGTGCTTAGTTCTAGAATGTTGCATGGGGTTTTTAGCAATGCAAATGGCACTAGTGTTATCACAGAACAGTGGAACACAATCTAGATCAACCCCATAGTTCTTAAGTGTTTGAACAATCCAAAGAATTTGTGAGCAAGCACTAGCAGCAACTACATATTCAGATTTGGCTGTAGATTGTGCAACTGAATTTTGTTTTCTAGAGGACCAAGCAACAAGAGAATTACCAAGAAAATGAAAAGCACCGGAAGTACTTTTCCTATCAATCCTACAACCCCCAAAATCAGCATCCGAAAAAGCTTTCAAAGTAACGGTTGAGGAAGAAGGAAGAAATATGCCAAATTCTTGAGTTCCATGTAAGTACCTGAGAATCCTTTTGACGGCTTGACGATGTGAAGCACGTGGGGAGGCTTGAAACCGTGCACAAAGACATACGCTGAATTGTATGTCTGGTCTTGATGCCGTGAGGTACAAAAGTGATCCGATCATGCTTCTATGTTCTTTTTGATCCACGGGTTCACCATTTTCATCAAGTCCAAGTGTTGTTGCTGTTTCCATTGGTGTCCGAAGAGGCTTGATTTTGTCCATGTTGAAGCGCCTTAGGAGATCTTTTGTATACTTCATTTGATGCACAAAGGTATCCTCCTTTGTTTGCTTGATTTGCAGCCCTAAAAAGTAAGTGAGTTCACCCATCATACTCATTTCAAATTCAGAACTCATCATTGCTGAAAACTTGGACACAAGATCATGTAAAGCACAACCAAACATAATATCATCCACATACACTTGAATGAATAATGAGTCATTGCCATGCTTAAGAACAAAAAGATTTTTATCAACCTTGCCTATGGTAAACCCTTTTTCAAGTAAGAATGTTTTTAACCTATCATACCATGCTCTAGGGGCTTGTTTGAGACCGTACAAGGCTTTGGACAGTATGTAAACGTGATTAGGAAAATCTGGATTTTCAAAACCCGGTGGTTGTTTCACATAAATCTCCTCATCTATGTAGCCATTAAGAAAAGCACTTTTTAAAACCTTTAGATGCAGCAAAAGCTAACAAAGTTCATATGGCTTCTAATCTAGCAACAGGAGCAAAAGTTTCATCAAAATCTAGACCTTCAACTTGAGTGAAACCTTGAGCAACCCACCTAGCCTTATTCCTAACCACAACCCCATCCCCACTTTGTTTATTTTTAAATACCCATTTAGTTCCAATTAAAGTGTGACCTTGAGGTGGAGGTACAAGTTTCCAAATATTATTTCTTTCAAAATTTTCTAACTCTTCTTTCATGGCAATAATCTAAGATTCATTAGTGAGTGCGTGTGATATACCTTTGGGTTCGGAAGAAGCAACAAAAGCAGACTGAGCATAAGAGTTTGGATCACGAAACCTGGACCGTGTGACTCGTTCGTGCAAGCTTCCAATCATCTGTTGTGGGGGATGATCTTTGTAAAACCGTAGGGGAACAGATGTCTCACAAACTTCTTCTTCTTCATGTTCATCACAAATCGATGGGCTTGTGAATTGAGGATGATTTGAATCAGCATTGATGGTTGTCGGTGCTGGTTGAGAATTATCATCCGGAGCTGAACCAAAGTCTTTAGCTGCTGAATTTTCGGGCAGCAGCTCCAATTCTTCCTCATCTTCAACGAAAATGCCCCCCCTGTGGATATGGATCTGAACCTGCAATGTTTGAGCTAGTACCTGGGCTAGCTTCATCAAAAGACACTTCACAAGTCTCCACAATTTTGTTAGTGTCAAGTAAAAGCACAGGATAGCCTCTAATATGAGACGGATAACCAAGAAACATGCCATCAATAGATCTAGGTTCAAATTTATCAAGATTACCATGTTTCTTAACAAAGCATTTGCAACCAAAGATCCGAAAGTGTGTAACACTAGGCCTATGTCCAAACTGGAGCTCATATGGTGTTTTCCTAGCTTAGCACGCAAGAAAACACTATTTGAGACATAACAAGCGGTTGCTAACGCATCAGCCCAAAATTTCCTAGGAGTTTGATATTCATCAAGCATAATCCTAGCCATCTCAACTAAGGTTCTGTTCTTTCTTTCTACAAAAGCATTTTGTTGAGGTACATATGGTGAAGAAAATTGATGATCTATTCTATTTTCAGCACAAAAGTGATCAAAAGATTGATTTTTAAATTAAGTTCCATTATCACTTCTAATTGCTTTTAAAGATCATGGGTAATCAATTGATAATCTAAGAAATAAAGTTCTAAAGTGACTAAAAACTTCATTCTTAGACGCCATAAAGTAAACACAAGAGTATCTAGAATAATCATCAACAATCACAAGTACATACCATTTACCTCCGAAGGATTGAACACGTGAAGGTCCTACGGTGTCAAGATGCAAAAGTTGCCATGGTTCAGTTGTCATGATCATTGTGAGAGGAGTATGTGAACCTGCAACCATCTTAGCATGTCTACAAGAAGAGCACACAATTTCTTTGTCCCCTTTAAGCTTAGGCAGCCCACGTATGTGATCAAGAGCACTAACACGCGTTAGGTGATCAAAGCCTATGTGACCAAGTCTACGATGCCAAAAATATAGGTCCTTTGAATCATTAGCAACTAGACACCTATGCTTAGAGGAAGACATATCAAAATCAGCTTTAAAAACTCTTCCAAACCGAGACATGTTAAAAATAAGCTCACTATTTGAACTTACAACTTTGCAGCAGTTTTTATTGAAAATAATTTCCAGATTTTCATCTAGCAATTGTGAAACAGAAAGCAAGTTGTATTTCAAATTTTTGACAAGTGTCACATCCTTCAAAGTGTAGTGATCATTTACTCTAACCGAACCCTTAGCAATTATAGGAGTTGAAGAATTATCAGGAAAAGTAACATTCTCTACACATGACACAAAAGAGAAGAAGGAGAACCAATCTTTGTTACTGGTCATGTGGCGTGAGCAACCTGAATCCACAATCCAAATGTTCTCCTTCCTCAAACGTGTAACCTCTTCATTGTCGCTGTTGTGTTCTACCTCCTCCATACTTGATCTTGACTTGCGCGCCATGAAGCACAAGTTTGCCAAATCATCTTCATCACTTCCAATGTCCATGTCGCTTGAGCCAAGTTCCTGGAGTGCTGAGATAAAACTGCTCACCAATTGACGTCCTGTAAAACCCTTCTTTTTCTTCGTATCTTTTGAAGAGGAGTGCTTCGTTCTTGTTTTCTTTTCATCCCGGTAAGTAGGACCTGAATGTTTAGGGCAATCTGAACGAAAATGTCATGTCTTACCACATTCAAAGCATCGTTGAGGTCCGGAGCTTCCTCTCCTTCTAGTTCTCACATTTTGCAATGCTTTTGAGAACCAGGTAGAGATTGGCGCTAGCTCCTCCTCTGGAAACTCCTCAATCTGTTCAAGGGTTAGAGAGGACAGCAAAGAAAGTGTACCACAAGATGATGTTTGACCGAAACTAGGCATGTCACATTGAGAAACAAAAGCAATAGACTTGTTGGGGTTCTTACGTGAGATTATATCAATTTCATGAGTTTTTAACTTGGAATATAGCACATCTAAAGTAAGTGAACTCATGATAGTAGATTCACGAATAGATGTGACTTTCATCTCCCAAATCGACATATGTAATGCACTTAGCAATTGCCTAGCATTTTCAGCATCTGAAAAATTAACATTGACACTACGCAAGTTGCTGAGAATCTTATTCAAGCGAGCAAAAAGGTCATCAATAGACTCACCGGGTTGCATCTCGAAGCGTATGCATTCTTTCTTGAACATTTCTTGCCTTACCTTGATCGTGTTGGATCCTTCGTGGTAGTCACAAAGTGCTTTCCACACATCGTATGCAGATCGGAGGTGTGCAACGCGATCGAAGTCGCTTTGTGTTAATCCTTGTATGACCAAGTTCCGAGCCTTGTTGTTGTTGTCGACATCTCTCAGATTTGTAGCTGTAACTTGATCGTTTGATGGCACTTCGTAAGGCTTGTATACCTTCTCCCATATTGCAAAGCCTTGTGCCTGGATGAAAGCCTCCATGCGTGCCTACCAAACCTGAAAATCAATACCAGCGAACACACAGGGTTTCGCAGAGTACTTCTCCATGATGATTAGTCAAAAACACGTGCAAATCACAAAGATTAGAGCACCGTGGCTCTGATACCAATTGTAGGATCGAAGAGCACGTTAAAAGCTACCAGAGGGGGGTGAATGGTAGAATTAAAAATCTTACGCAGCGGAAACAATTAAACCCCAACATCTTCGGCAGAAAAACGAGATGTTAAAGAAATCCTGTGTGAGACTAATATAAACGTGTTTCGCCGTGACAAAAGTGATAGATATCAGAGAGAATCAAGTCACAAAGACAACACGACAAGAATCACTCAAATCCGTCGAGAAAAACTCAAGTTATAATCAAAAGATCAAACAAAGGTCAATCTGCCCTACCCGAGAAAAAAAAACAGTTCTGGAATGCTGCAAAAAAACTCATGTAGATCATAGACCACAAATCCAATGACAGTGAAATTTTGACAGATGATATATAATCAAGTTGTGAAGACAACCCAAAAAGAATCACGTCAATTGGATCTGTAAAACTCGAGTTATGATAAAACCACAACGAAAGGTAGTGTTGTCCAGAAACTCGACGAGTAAAACTTGTCTGGAACATGTCAGACGAACAAGGCACAAAAGTTCCTTCAAGCTACGAATTTTATTCAATAGAACACAAGAGGAACAGCCCCAAAGTCGTGCACCATGAACTCTGGGCTCCCTTGCTTATATAACCAGCTCGAAAGCCAACTCAACTCAAATCAGGAACCTAATCCTACTCTGTTCACGAATCGTAACTTTCCATAACTGCTTAGGATTCTTCTATACGCAGATAGAAGCAATCTTAAGACTTTCAAACACCTTAGCAACGTATCCCAAATTCCTAAACAACTCAAATTCGTGACCCACACGAAATCCTATCATAACAAACTCAAATCTTTCCATATTTGAGTCAAACCCGACTCAGCCGTAGCCTAAGTCCATAACCTAGTCGGTTGGACCTTTCCGACTAACTCTTTACGTCCACATCTCTTCATCACATCTCGGAACCATGTAGCCACGTCCATGCACTCCTTGAACACATGCAAACGTCTTCCAATGACGTCCATGCTACCTTCACATGCATTGTTCTTGATTCAATCATGTTGTGCAACCTCCTGATCAGCTCAACCACAATTCCTCCTGAATTTGGTTGTGGGAACCTCGTCTCCTCCCTGAGACTAGTCCAATGGATCCCATCACCAGACATTTCTTGAACTCAAGCAACAGCTGCACATGAATAAATAACCAATCCATACGAGCCCAAGTCCTCGACTTGACTCAAGTTAGTTCCGAACACAACACCTTACATGAGAACCTCACATAAGCATGTTGCAAAACCACAGTAACAAGATATCATCCATGTCAACTAGAAACACACCAAAGACTTAGCAAATGAATACTAAGCAATCTTTCCAGAGATGTAAAGCAAGTACGAAACATTGCAAATGAAAAATAGAAGCATTGCGGTCAAGTTCCGGACCTTGCCAGAGCAACCCGGTCCTTGAGCCGGAGCTAACAAAAGCTAGTAGAACCTAGCGCCGGATCTTACCAAAACATGTATAACCAAGAACCCGTCGGAGCTTACAAAACTAGTAGGACCTTAATAAAAAGGTGTTTTGGTGATATTCAAAACTTTTATCGTCAAAGCAAGTGTATTTACTACAAGCCAATGTATTCAGCACACATAGGTCTTACACATGGTTAATTGGTAATATGGGACTTGAGAGATCTAAGCAAGCATGTTTGTGGATTGGGTTGGATGTTATAGTGGTTTGCTTGACATGGATATAAGAACCAGTTCATGCGAGAATAGGCTAGGACTATAGTGCCACCACGAGGCCATGTATGGGTGCAGTGTGGGGACCGGAATCCCGACCTCCAAGGATCTCATTGGGTGGTGTCGTGCGATGCGACACCAAACAATATTCAAGAATAGAAGGAGAACAATTTACACTACCAAGTCTTTATTTCAAAGCACAGCGGAAGTTTTACAATACTAACGGAAGGAAAGAGAACTATACATCATAGCTACGCTCTCAGCACTAGATATGCAAAAGCAAAATCATCCATGCCCTGGATACTTTGCACTAGCAACACGCAACTTACGGCGGCGTGTAGGGGTGTAGCCTCGTCATTGAACCCGTCATCAGTTGTATAATCTGGAAAAACTTGTTAACTGCAAACGTGAGCCTAAGGCTCAGCAAGACTAACCCGTCTCACTAGACATATGCAGGGGTGAGTACTAGGCATAGGTAAGGTAAAGCATAGAGGACTCGCCTACAAGTGAATCTTATATTCATATTTTAAGTAGCACATGATATTCTTCAAGCACGGCACATCATAGACTCCACAATCAAACAAGAAACGCTTTGCCAATGATATGACATGCTCAAGCACATATGCTTTTACAGATAAAGTATGGGGAAACTGTAAACTTTTAATTGTACTATCTCTAAGCCAAACAAGGTTGCAAGAAATTGTAATTCAATACATCGTATTCTCCTGACTTCTTCAGTATTTACTACGTCACAACGCAGTGAACATGTGATACTCTATTACTGTGAGGGACGGTGATTGCAATCAGGACATACCCAGAACAACACATACGAACTTTCGGAAATGTCAGCGAGTACTTACAGCAGTACCTACGTAACACTTCAGTACTAGTCGTATATGGCCACCTTTCACCAAACACTCGAATGTCAAACCTGTCGATCCGTCACTGCGTGGGGCGTACTCTGACGTGCCCACCAGCTGATTTACACCTTGCTGCCGTCAACCCACGCCTATAAAATGGAACGGAATGCCTCGACAAACTAGTATCAATCTATGCAGTTTACTGGAGACCATTTCTCCAGTATGTCGCCGGTACAGTACAAGCTTGTCCAGCAGGGCCGCACACGAAACGGTCCTCAATCGACACAAGCAGGGCTACACACGTGGGACCACATCTCGCTGCATCCTACCCACTGCTCGGTCTCAATTTCATATACATAAACCATTATTTTATTCAAATTCCTCCCGTGTGATAAAATTCCTATCTTGCGAGTAGATTCCAACTACTTGACTTCTACCGAATTCCTATGAGCATAAGCATAGCATTTTCTACTCAACGGGCCGTAGACCTACCCCAGACTCCATGGGATTTGTGGGCCATGCAAGTTGATGTCAAACACCTTAAACATAATGCACAATCATTGAAGACGTAAGGTGAATGAAAAACTGCAAAGACACTGTAAGGAGCCTAAATGCAAACCGGGGCTTGCCTGAATGCGAGTCTGAGTTTACGCTAGTTTTTGGCAGCTGGACTTCCAAATCTTCCGGCTGCTCCTCGATTTCAGCTACTACACGATATGCATATACTATGTATGAATGACTTTGAAAATAATCAATATGTTTAAAGTCATAAGCTAATATCTTAGGATCAAAATAAGATAATGATCTTAATTTGCTTTGGGACTTTTTGGTAGATACTAGTGACTATAGTGAAGATTCTTGCAAAGAACAAGAGATGATCAAGGAAGTTTATTGTTCTTTAAAAATCAGGGTAAGCAATAACCTTCCCTAATTTTTGGTTCAAATTTTTGGAGACCTATCTTGACTACCAGGGGTTTCACCATGTAGAGAGGGTCTCACTGGTTCTAGGAAAATTTATTTCACAATTTTCTCAGCTTCCTACAGGGAGAAACTGATTTTGCAAGTTTGGGTAAATTTCTGAAAATTGGTTTTCCATTTTTCTCAATTTATAACTACATAGAGATTTGGAATATTGATCAAACCAGTAATTGAAATCCAATGAAATTGAAATTTTTACTGTAGATCAAGTGTATTAATAATAGTGTTCTGACCAAAATTGGGAATTTTCCAATTAACAAAACTGTAGGAATGAATTCTTTAAGCATTTTGCTTATCTGAATTATGGAGAAATTTCTATGGATTTTCATACAAATCCAAGTGCACCACTGGAAAGTATTCTTCATGCTGGTTCTAACAAAATTTATTTGGAAATTTTTGGATGATTCTACTGGAAGTTATGGATTTTCCAAGTTTGGTAAAATCCTGGAATTATTTTTCGTATTGGAAATTTCAAATAAAGGGGCCGGTCCCACTTCATTTGAGTCGGGCCCATCAGTGCTGAGCCACACTGGGAGCCACGGGGTTAACCCGCACAGCCGCACAGGATCCGCGTTCACAACTGATCCCGCACGAGAGGGACGTCGTTGACAGGTGGGCCCTGCACCCTTCGTCTACCTCCCGACGCGGCGGCGTTGCTCGTCAGAACCGTGGCGGCGCTTCGCCGGACTAGGTTGCGTCGACCTCCTTCCGGCCTCGCCTTGACCGCTCAACCATAAAATCGACCGCGCAAGCCGATGGTGGGGTCCAATCGAGTCGGCGATGTCCGGAGACGGCAGTGCGACGGTGGCGGCGGAGCTAGGGTTTCGGCGATCGTCGGAAAGGCTCGGAATGGCATAATAGGCTCAAGAAAAGGTCGGGAATGTTCCTGGGAGCACCAGGATGATGACTTGGAGGTTAGAATAGAGTGACATCGCCGGCAAAGCTGAGTTCTATGGTGTGCCGATGGGTTTTCGTTGGCGGCCATGAAAACTCAAAATCCGACCCCGTCTCTCGATGACCATCCTTTGTTTTTGGTGAGGTGATGCGTCGGAAGATCTAGGAGATAATACCTTATTGGATTGACAAATCATCGCACGTAGAAACGGAATTAAACCGGTGATCTAGTGACCTCGATATTAACTGGTTACAGGGAAACTCGATATAAGGAAGCTAGGAAGCACGATAGTGGTTGAAACATCACAAGAAGCATCTAGGTACCTTTGTGCGCCTTATTTCTTCAAGGAAGGAAATGGGAACATGCTTGTAGTGGCCTGTCCTCGTGGAACAGAAAGTTCCCTAGCGGCTTCACCCGCGAGCTCTGAGGAAACTTTGAAATACCACACATATAAGCAGAGAATCCAGCAAAGGACTGTATGAGAAGGAAGAGCAACTAGTTAAACCACCTTTTGCTGTTGGGAGCACTGTGAATCCTTGCGTTATTCGGCCGGTGCGTCAAGAACTACGGTGGCGATGCGGTGCAGTGGCGGAAGAGGAAGAACAGAGGAGAGCGCGTGGGTGTGCGTCCGCTTTGACCGGAGGAGTGCGTATATGGTTCGGGGAGGAGTGGAAGGCATGCCATGAAGCAGGCAGACAAGTAGCTCGGTGGTGCTGTGCATGCAGCATGGTGTCGAGCAGGGCAGCGCCGGAAAAACGGCGTGCAGAGCAGCACCGAGATTGTCTCACTGACTGGTGGGTCCCACTACTCTTATACCTGCTCTTCTCTGCAACATCAATTCTCCTACCAAACTTGATCCAAAAATCTATATTTTTGTGGGGAGGCTCAAATAAATATCTGGAACTTGATTATGGAATTGGATTTTGAATTGGAACAAGTTTCATTTGAATTTCAAATTAGAATTTGAAATTGAATGAAATTCAATGGTGTCATTGAATTAAATAGTAATTGAGTTCAAAAAATTTTGAAACTTTGAGAATAAGTTAAGCAAGTAATGCTGACCAGTATGGTGTGTTTAAATCTTGATGTTCAAAGAAGTTGAACAGAATAAAATTTGAAGCCCCAAAATGGTGTGAATTTGCTAAGCGTCTCAATTGAAATAGCAAATGGACTTCAAAATTCGTGAAACTTTGTAGGAAGTCTATTTGGAATATTAGGAAGCTATGGAAAAATATACAGCCTTATATTTGAATATTTTTGACAGGGCCAATATGTACAGTAGCATATTCAATTTGTAATTAATTTGAATATATATTTGGTACTGCATATTAATTTGACCTGGCAATCTTCATTCAAATAATTCCAAAATTTGCAGAGGGGTCACTTAAATTATTCTAAGGTTATTGGTGAAGTTCATTCCCTCATGTTGATAAAATTTAAGCATAGAGGAAGAAAAGATTTGATGAGATCAAGTTCATAAGCATAGCTATAATTGAACTCCATTAGGGTTGATAACCAACTCACATTTGAACCTCAAATGAAGGACAAAGTGGGATTTTACATGCATCGTAGCATATTAATTAGGGTATTGCTACTATTGCGCGGACCATTTGGAAGTGCAGGGAAGGTGATTCGGATTCGGTTTGTATGAGTGGAGGGACTCCCTGGGATCTGAACGGCACAAGAGGAGGCCCTTGGTTTAGGATGTGCTCAGTTGGAGGCATCGCCAACAGTGAAACCTCAGTGGGTCCTTACATGTTGGTAGTCCCTTTGTAAAGGCTATTTTGTGATCTCTTGACCATACACCTAAGGAAGTGTAAGTGGCATAAGGGAGGTTTTCTTTAGTCGCCGATTGGTGATGAAATCACGAACGTGTGGGTAAAGTGGTACAACCTCTGCAAAGTGTTAAAAACTATCATGATAGCGGTGCTCCCAGTTAAGAGCACCTGGATGACCTACATGATTTGAGGAAACTTGGAATTTGGGATGGATGGTTATTGTTATAGATTGAGTTGTGATAAATGAACATGGATGATGATGGTAATAATATGGTACATGGATGGATAATTGATTATGGTTTCGTATTATGTCAATTATGCGGGATATGATGGGATTACTTCACATAGACATAGAATGATGCTTTTTATACATTTTGATGTACTTTTCAGCAATTAGCCATTGTTTATTTTCATGCCTTGTTTAAGCTACATGTCATACTTTCCACAGTTGCTGAGTACGACATGTACTCACCCTTGTAATTCGCTCACCAACAGATGCAGGTCAGGATTGGGAGTATCATGACGTCAATGAAGAGCTCTAGGTTGGGTGCTGCTATCAGCTTTGCTTGTGGTGTCGCTTGGAGCCACACTATCTAATTTGGTTAGTTTGCTTAATTAGATTATTTCCGCTGCAGTAGTAATATCATTGATGTTAGAGCTATAATATGACAATTATTTGAACTTTGTAATAAAAGTACTTATTTAATAATTTGAGTTGTGGTAATTATCTGTCTATCATTTGTGAATCACTTGTGTATGTTTGTTAAACATCCCGGGCACACATATAGTGCACTTGGTTCATTTTTCAAAATTGGGTGTCACATGATCAAGGTTAGGATTTTTACTGTGTAATCCGGACTTGTCCGCCCAAGGGCCAAACTAGTGCGCATGAGCATGACTTGTCCGCCCTGTGGCTAGACTAGTCTGGTGCACACAGTAAGAACCCTAATCTTGAGGATTTTTGCAAAATCTATGGATCCGACCATAATATTCTAGGGATATGATCACAATGTCATAGAGAACAACTTTTGTGAAGAAGTTTCTATCAAAAGACCTAAAAGAAATGAATTTTTAAGGATTTATGGCTAGGTCAAGAATACCTCTTCAAATCTTTGAATCGACAAAATCTAGATGAAGAATCGGCCAAGGATGCTTGGGGACGAGTTCCCACGCACCTTGGGGCTTCAATCCCCAGATTGGAATCGAGTTTTGGTGGAAAGAGTTGAAAATAGTCTATTTGGGGTGCGGTTTTTGCATTTTCAGGAGAGAGAGGGTTTGAGTGAAAGGGAGGAGGTCGTGGGTCCCATGGGGACAGTCATCAGGGGACGGACTAGTCCGGTTGGAGACCCAGAATTGTCCACCCTTCAGGCTAGATCCAGAATACTCTGATGGGCCGAACTAGACAGGGCCGGGGACGGACAAGTCCATTTGGGACTTATCTATCAAAGCCCGCGAAGTTGGACTCCAGACTTGTCCGGCCACTGGGCTAGACTAGTCCGGTCCAAAGGCTAATATATATATATATATATATATATATATATATATATATATATATATATATATATATATATATAGAGTTTTCAATGGAGATTTGATCCTTTTGGACTAGGTTTTCATAAAAGATCTTTGCAAACATGGTCACTAAGCAATCAACAACCAAACTATGATCATAATTCACAAAGATTCAATAATTTAAATAATTTTGTTGAAATCTGAGGGGGAATAGTTTTTCGCAAGAATGTGTGAATTTTGAAGCAAATACAAGTAGAAATCAGATGTGCAAGACTCAACCACATTTTGAGAATCTAAGATATTGAGCTCACTCCTAAGTTCATAAAATATTTTCTCATCTAGGGGCTTGGTGAAGATATTGGCCAATTGGTTTTTGGTTCTCACCTGGGAAATTGCTATGTCTGCTTGAAGGAGTGATCTCTCAAGAAATGGTAGCAGATATCAATGTGTTCGGTCCTTGAGTGTTCAAGTGGATTGTAGGCTATTTTGATTGCACTCTCATTGTCACATAGGAGAGTGATATGGCGCAAGTTTATGTCATAGTCTCTAAGAGTTTGTCGCATCCAAAGAAGTTGTGCACAACAACTTCCGGCGGCGACATACTCTGCTTCGGCTATAGAAAGGGCAATGGAGTTTTGTTTCTTTGAGGACCAAGACACTAGGGATCTACCAAGGAATTGACAAGTTCCGGAGGTGCTCTTTCTATCAACTGTGAACCCCGCATAATCCACATTGGAATATCCAACGAGATTAAAATTAGAGCCATTCGGGTACCAAAGTCCTAGGCTTGGTGTGTGAACCAAATATCTAAGAATTCTCTTAACGGCCGTCAAATGACACACCTTAGGAGCAGCTTGGAATCGAGCACACATACAAACACTTAGCATTATATTGGGCCTAGATGCACATAAGTAAAGCAATGAACCTATCATAGAACGATATACCTTTTGGTCCACATTTTGGCCATCTTCATTAAGGTAGAGGTGTCTATTTTCTCCCATTGGAGTCTTGATCGGTTTGGCTTTGTCCATGTCAAACTTCTTGAGTATATCTTGTGTGTACTTTGTTTGACTATTGAATGTGCATTCCTTGAGTTGCTTCACTTGAAAACCTAGAAAGATCTTCAACTCCACCATCATGGACATCTCAAATCTCTCGGTTATTATGTTGGAAAACTCATCACAAAGAGCTTTGTTAGTAGAACCAAATATAATGTCATCCACATATATTTGGCAAACAAGCAAATCATCATTGAAATGCTTAGTGAATAGAGTGTAACCCGCCTTCCCATTTTCTAAACCATTTTGAGTTATGAAGTCTCTAAGGCACTCATACCAAGCTCTAGGAGCTTGCTTGAGGCCATAGAGAGCCTTACGCAATTTGTAGACATGGTTTGGGAAGTCTTGATCTTCAAAGCCAGGGGGGTTGATCCACATACACCTCTTCTTTGATTGGACCATTGAGGAATGCACCCTTAACGTCCATTTGGTATAGCTTAAAATCATGGTGAGTAGCAAAGGAAAGTAATATACAAATTGATTCAAGTCTAGGTACGAGAGCAAAGGTTTCATCAAAATCCAAACCTTCGACTTGTGAATAACCTTTGGCCACAAGTGTGCTTTGTTCCTTGTAACCACCCCGTGTTCATCTTTCTTGTTGCGGAACACCCACTTGGTGCCCACAACATTCGCATTAGGCCTCTTCACTAGCTCCCATACTTGATTTATTTCAATGTTGTTGAGCTCTTCTTGCATGGCCATCACCCAATCCGGATCTCGTAGTGCTTCTTCAACCTTGTGAGGCTCTAAAGAAGAAACAAAAGAGTAATGTTCACAAAAATTTGCAACACGAGATCGAGTAGTTACCCCCTTGGAGATGTCTCCAAGGATGTTGTCAACAGGATGGTCCCGTTGAACGCTTTGATGCACTCTTGGGTGAGGTTCCTGAGGTCTTGGATCTTCATCTTCCTCATTTTCTTCGTCTCCCCTTTGATTGATGCATCCATTTTCATCTTCTTGGAGCGCATCTTGGGGGTCTTGAGCTTGATTATTTGAGGAAGAGCTTGCTTGATGTGTGTGATGATCACTTTAGTCTTGAGGTTTTTTTGTGGTCGAATGTCTCCAAGTGCCATCCTTCTTATCACAACTTGTGGAGCTTCTTCTTGATCTAGCACATGACGATCAAATTGCTCCCATTGGGAGTCATTAGTCTCATAAATCACTATGTCACGTGCTACTTCAACAATTTCGGAGGATTTGTTGAAAACACGATAGGCGTAAGTGTTTGAGTCATAACCAAGCAAGAAACCCTCATCGGACTTAGAAGCAAACTTCGAAGTCCTAGGCTTCTTCTTGAGAATATAGAATTTGCTCCCAAAAACGTGAAAGTAAGAAATGTTGGGTTTGTTACCGGTTAGGAGCTCATAAGATGTCTTCTTCAATATGCGATGGAGATATAACCGGTTTATGGCATAGCAAGCAGTGTTAACCACTTCTGCCCAAAACCAGTCCGACATCTTGTATTCATCAAGCATGGTTCTTGATATCTCAATGAGAGTCCTATTCTTCCTCTCGGACACCCCATTTTGTTGAGGGGAGTTGGGGGCCGAAAACTCATGCTTGATGCCTTCTTCATCCAAAAACTCTTCAACTTGAGTGTTCTTGAATTCGGTCCCGTTGTCACTCCTTATGGTCTTGATACTTAAGGAGAACTCATTTTGAGCTCTCATCAAGTATTTCTCGAGGACACCTTGAGTCTCACTCTTATAATGCAAAAAGAACACCCAAGTGAAACGTGAAAAATCATCGACAATAACAAGGCCATATTTGTTACCGCCAATACTTATGTAGGCAATTGGACCGAAGAGGTCTACGTGTAGAAGCTCCATTGGTCTTGTTGTCGTTATGATTTTCTTAGATGGATGTTGAGGTCCAACTTTCTTTCCAGCTTGGCATGCGCTACATGGCCTATCCTTTTCAAACGCAAAATCTTCAAACCACGGATGTGCTCAACCTTAGGAAGCTTTTGCAAATTCCTCATCCAAACATGGGCTAGTCTTCTATTCCAAAGCCATACCATGTTAGTTTTTGCAATTAAGCATGGAGAAATCCACACGATAGAGCTTTCCCTTGAGTACACCCTTAAAAGCAATTGAGTCATTGCTTCTTCTTGTGATGGTCACACCCTTATTAGTAAAAAGACAATTATAACCTTTGTCACATATTTGTGATATGTACAAGAGGTTATAATCAAGGAAATCAACATGGAAAACATTGGAAAGAGTGTGATTAGGGGATATAGCAGTTTTACCATTGCCAAGGATTTTCCCTTGGCTATTGTCCCCAAAGTAGATCTCCTCACTTGGGTCTTCATTTTCTTCATACTCCACAAACATCTTCCTCTCTCCGGTCATATGGTTTGTGCATCCACTATCAAGAACCCACTTGGTTCCACTGGAGGAGTATGTATACAAAAAGGAGTTAAGCCTTGGATTTAGGTATCCAAGCAGTGTTGGGTCCTTTGATGTTAGTCAAGAGGCACTTGGGCACCCACGCACAAGGTTTTGGACTCTTGCGGTGTGGCCCAACATACCTAGCATAACTCTTTCCAAACTTGTTCCTTAATAAAACATATGAGGCATCAAAATCACGGAACAATGTATGGGGTTACTTCTTAGCCATGTTAGGAGTTGTAGCAATGTTCTTTCCTTTGTTGTTGCTATATGAACCTCCTTTGAAAAAAACAATCAAGTCTTTGCCATTCTTGGGAGTTTTGGCGTTTTGTCTCCTCTCCCTAGAATAGCAAATACCATCCTTGACAAGGAGATGTCTTGTGATAGTATATGCACTACGTGCATATGCCATCTTTTCCTTGTCAAAGATGCCACCTTTCGGTGCTTGGTTGTTTTGTGCCGAGTTATGCTCATCTTTAAGTTTTAGAATCAAGTTTAAGCTTTTGCAAGCTTGAGTTGTTTTGGTTTTGACATTTGTGCTAGGTGAGCTTTTAGAGGAAGAAGGTGCATTGACCTTGAGAGACTTCACTTGTGTTTCAAGGATCTTGTTAGCTTTTGTCAAGCTAACAAGTTCATCCTTTACCACATTTGTAGTGTTCTCAAGGTTTGAGCAAGTTTCCTTGCTCAAAGCGAGTTCACGCTCAAGTGCATTTCTTTTTCTCTTTCAAGCTCCAAGAGCTCCTCAAACTCTTGACATCTCTTCTTTTGTTGGATGAGCATGTCATCTTGACGGTTGATGAGCTCTTCCTTCTCAAATATCTCATCCATTAACAACTTCAACCCTTTCAAGGTACTCTTACGCATATATTTAAGCATATATTCATTTTCACTACTACTATCAAAATCATCGTGTGAAGAACTTCATGAGGATGATTTATATTTAACCTTCATTCTTCCCTCCTTGGCCATGAGGCAAGTTGGCCTTTAGTTCTCCAAGTTGAGGAAGAGCTTGTTCTTCGTGTTTGACTTCTTCATAGAAATAGTTGCTATCTTTTCTTCTTCATTGGTGGAGGATTCTTCATTTGAATCCCACTCTCAAGGTGGGCATGTCCCGATTGCTTTTTCTTCTTGAAGTACTGTAACATCCCAAAATTTTCATATTTGGATAATTTAAATATGAAAAGGAATTTAAA
This sequence comes from Tuctoria greenei, assembly GCA_036927565.1. NCBI lineage: Eukaryota > Viridiplantae > Streptophyta > Magnoliopsida > Poales > Poaceae > Tuctoria > Tuctoria greenei. The sequence continues at coordinate 37,319,646 of JAYESD010000012.1, read as the reverse complement.
ATTTTTGTTTCCAAATCTCTTCTTCAGTCCATCCAAATCTCGAGGGCGATATTCATTTTAAGGGGGGTAGAATTGTAACACCCTGATTTTCGAGTTTCGACAAATTAAAAATTTAAATGAAAATTTAGAGTTAATAATTGGAGGAAATTGTTTTTATAAATAAAAATATAAAATATATGCATCTCATATTGCATTTTGCATTCATCCTCATGTATTGAAAATTTATTACCAAAATAAATAAGCTAAAAGAAATTTATTTACAAGAGTAAGTACATTAAAATAAATTAAATTAGCATAACGAATATGGAAGAAAGGAAGTAAAAGAAAACGGAAAAGATAATATGGAAGAAGAAACAATAGTTATCAAGAATAATAAAATAAACTAAATCGTCTATGCACATGCATTCACATTTAGGCATATACTAAGTTACTAGACATATTAAAATCAAATTAGAAATTTTATACAATAGAAAAGTAATTAAGAAAGAAAATCTATTATAGAAGAAAAATGAATAATAATGAATGATAGAAATATATATAACAATAATGAAACATATATATATATATATATATATATATCTAAATAACAAATAATATGCAAATAACCAATATTAAAATAAGTATAAAAAATATAAATCATAAGACAAAAAATATATAATGCAAGATAAAAAACAACAAAAAAGAAAATATAAGTAAATATAAATAATAAAAGAAAAAACCCTGCTCCGCTGGCCAGGCGGCCGAGCCGGCCCAGCCAGCGCGCCCCACCCAGCGCCGCCCGGTCCACGCGCGTCCCGCGCACGCGCCACCCAGCGCCCCGCACCTCGCCAGTGCCCGCGCGACCCCACCCGCGTGACCCCACCGCAAGCGCCCCGCGCACCACGCGCCCCGTGCCCCGTAACCGAGTTGGCCAAGAGCCGCGCACCCCTTGCCCCGCCGCCTATAAAAAGACAGGGTGCCTCCTAATTTCGTCGACAGAAACCGCAGCAGCCCAGAAAAAACCCTAGCCGCCGGTAGAAGGGAAAAAAGGAGAGAACAGAGGCGCCGCCAGGAAGAAAAAGTGAAAAAAAGGAAGGAAGAGGAAGAAAAAGAGGAGGGTGCCGTCGTCCGCCGGAGATCATCTCGCCGCCGTCGTCGTGCTGTCGGAGGACTGCCATGCCATCCACTTCGTCTACGCATTGCCATCATTCCGTGATCTTCGAAGCTGTCGCGTCTACGGTAGTATTCATTTTTCCGATGTAAATTTTAGCGACGTATTAAATTTGGTAGACGTAATTTAATCGTAGTTGCATAAAAATTTATTTTCAGCAGCATTAATTCTCGCTAAAACCCCCATAAACTACTATAAACACGTATGAACTAGTTGCATCTAATCAATAAACAACCATAGTTAATTAATAATTGAACTTTGCATGCATGCATGTCATCGCATGTTGATTAGTGTGTGTGCATCATGTTGATTTGTATGTATTTTCTTGTATGTGTGATCACGAGTAGAGGGAAGTGCTCAAGAAGTTGTGTACGAGGATTTCCAGAACCAAGACTTCGAAGCGCTTGAACAACCCTATCCGTCTGAACAAGGCAAGTGTCCTTGAAGCATATTGATCCTGTTTTGAAAATAAATGTTTTGTTTGCAAAATTGCATGATGTGTCAATTTGATGGGGAATCCTATGGTAGGAAGTTTACTAGATTTGTTTAACCATCCTTGTCACCTGGAATTATGGTAGACAGTCGGGATGGGCTTTTTATCTTTTTGATTCACTTAATTAATTGGGTTATGAAAACAACACTACAAATTTAATTATGCATTAATGATATTCTGGTTAATTTGAGCTGGTCAATACGGTATGGTAATGGGTGATCTAAGCAAGTCTGGTATGTGGATGGGTTGGATGTCATGGTGGTTTGCTTGCTTTTGATCTAAGGACCGGTTCATGCGAGAATAAGCCAGGACTACAGTGCCACCACGAGGCCAAGTATGGGTGCGGCATAGCTGATTAATTAGGGCTTTGCCAGTGCTATTTGTACCATTATGGATGCTCGGGGAAGGGTTAGTCGGATTGGGTTTGTTGATGATTGGTGGGACTACCCTGGGATCTGAATGGCTCAAGAGGGGGCCCTTGGTTGAAGATGTGCTCAGTTGGAGACATCGCCATCGGTGAAACCTCAGTGGGGTCTAAACAGGCTAGTAATCCCCTTGTAAAGGCTATTTTGTGATCTCTTGGCCATACACCAAAGGAAGTGTAATTGGCATAAGGGAGGTTCTTTAGTCGCCGACGGGTGATGAAATCACAAACACGTGGGTAAAGTGGTACAAACTCTGCAGAGTCAAATAAAACTATCATGATAGCTGTGCTCCCGGTTATGAACACCTGGACAACTTCCATGATTAGAGGGAACTTGGGATTTGGGATGGTTTGGTAATGGTTATGGTTGATATTATAGTTATGGCTGGTTATGGATTAATTTCTAGTATTCAATATGGTTATTTGCAAATGGTGAAATTCAGAATTACTGATGATGGTAATGAATTCAGACTGGTATTATGATGGTTACATGGTTTATGATGGGTTTTTTTGACATACAAATAATATAATGCTTTTCAAATGTTTTAATGTGCTTTTCAACACTTAGCCATTATTATTGTCGTCATTTGAATTAGCCACAAGTCATACTTTCCACACTTGCTGAGTACGACATTTACTCACCCTTGAAATCCCCCCTCCAACAGTTTTAGGTGATGGTTGGGAGTGTCTTGAGGATAATGCAGAGTTCTAGGTCGTGTCTGCCGTCAGCTTTGCCTGTGGTCTTATTGGAGCTGTGCTATCCCTTTTGCTTAGTTTGCTCAGATTAGTTTATTTCCGCTGCATTAGTTAAACTTGTCATTAATATTCATTAGAGCTTGTATTCAAGGACAATATGGTTTGTGTAATAGAATTTTGTTAATTAATCTTTTTTTGTGGTAATTTTTTGTATATCCTTTTGTGAATGCACTCGTGTATGTGTGTTGAACGTCCTGGGCACAAATATGTGTTCACTTGGTTCATTTTTCGAAACTGGGTGTCACAAGTATTTATTTTTTTGAGACTTGCCCTCCTTCTTTTTCTTGTTATCTACATGTGGGCAATCCACAATGAAGTAGTAATATTCTCCACAATTGTAGCTACCCCTCTTTGATCTTGTCTTGGGCTTGTGTTTGCTTTTGCCTTCACAATGGTAGCTCCCTCTCCTTCTTCTCAACGTCCTCTTGAAGTTGATGATGAAGAGTGCCTCTTACTCATTGGTGTCATGGCTCTCTTCATCACTCTCTCCTTTTTCTTGGGATCTTGAGGATGTTGCCTTGAATGCAACATCTTTTCATGGAGGAGGAGAGCTTTCGAAGGTAGTTGTAGAACATAGCCTCTTGCTCCATCATCTCATAGTTGATGATTCTCCCTAGCACTTTTTCAGGAGTCATCCTGTGGAATCTTGGACTTTCACGAATTAGTGAGCAGAGAGCGAGAGGCATGAATGCCCGAATCATCCTCTTCACCACTTAGTGGTCCGTCCACCGGGTGCTTCCACAAGATTGACTCTTGTTGATGAGGGTCTTGAGGCGGTTGTACATGTCTTGGGGAGACTCACTGTCCACGATAGTGAATCTCCCATGTTCTCCTTCAATCATTTCGATCTTTGCTTCCCGAATGACATGGTTGCCCTCATGTGCCGTCTTGAGCGTGACCCATATTTCTTTGGCCACCTCCAACCCTTCAATCTGGTAGAACTCCTCTCGAGTCAATGAGGAGGTGATAACTCCAACCGCTTGATCATTGCAGTGGAGTAGGAACGCTTGCTCCGAGGTAACGTCTAATTCATTCTTGCGAAGATGAACACCTGTCAAGACAATTTTCCACAAACCAGGGTTTAAGGAAATGAGATGCATCTTCATATTATGCTTCCACATAGAGTAGTTATTTCCATCAAATTGGGGAGGTTTCCTAATAGTAATAGATAAATAGTGATTGCTAGCAGTTAATCGCTCATAATTGTAAGGATAGTGGTTGTAGTCTTGTGAACTACTCCCATTGTTGTTGTTGGTGGGATCGATCGCCTTGGTCTCCTTCTTGGGGAGACCTAGCTTCTCATGAACTCGTGTCTTGAGTAGATGCACTTCCTCATCGTCATTGGGATCATCTTGTAGCACAACGACGTTCTTTACCTCGTCGTCGTCGATGATCAGTGGAACTTCATTGTCACCACTTTCGACCATCTCCTCTCCAAGTTCTTAGTCTCTTGGTGGAGAGTCATGCTCTGATACCACTTCAAAGTCGCCTAGAGGTGGGGGGGTGAATAGGCAATATGACTTGAAATTGCTTAATTGAACGAGATTAAATTCCTGAGGCCGGACATGTCTAGACAGGGCCGGACTAGTCCGCTCAGCACACGTTGAAAACATAAAATCTTGATTTCTACCGGTTATTTGGGGAATCTAGGTTAACTAAAGATGAAATCAGTTTTTAGCAACCTAGTATAACTTAGATTGACAAATGTAATCAATTAGGTTGCAAGATCTCAACGATGAACAATATGAAGAACAATATGAACCCTAATAGCAATTCTAGTGAATACCGAAATGTAAAACGACAAGCGAGACACGATTTATCCTATGGTTCAGCTCCACAAAGAAGCCTACGTCCAAGTTTAGAAGTCCACACAAGGATCGGGTCTCACTTGGCCCTCTTCTCACCAAGCCACCACAGTGGTCGGCTTGGTTTCCACTATATCAAAGGGGTAATCACCAAGTTTCTTGGGGCTGCTCACAAGTTGAGGCTCCCACAAATCAATACAGTAAGGAGCACACGAAGCTCAACTGCAACACCAAGTGCAAGAGATCAAACCAAGAGCCAAAGCATGATGATCATCCTTCACTCTCCTTCCCAAACACTAATCTATTCAAGATTTGGTCTTCAAGGGCAAGTAGGATGAGTAGAAGGCTTTGGAAGGCTCAAGGACTGTTGTGGCGGCACTAGGGTTCAAGACTTATCAAATAGGGGCCGAGGGTCCCCTGTTTATAGGGGTCCTGGCAACTTACCACTTCCACCAATGCAACTCCGCACTAGCCCGGCCCTGGACCACGAACTAGTCTGGCCTTTTGGGACCAGCAACAATTCGACGTCACTGATCGAAAAAACTAGTGATGTCTCCGCCAACGTTTGAATTTCAAATGGTCACTGGCTACCCGGACTAGTTCGGTCCAAAATGAACTAGTCTGAAGTCAGACAGAATGCTTTATTCGGCTGAAAATGGAATTCTCTGCGAGATCCAAGCCTAGTCCATCCCTGAGGCGAACAAGTCCGGCCTCCCAGGACTTGGCTTCGGGATCTCTCACTACGGTACAAACGTACTAGTCCGTACGCCAACGGGCAAGTTCAAACTGGAACAAAACCATTTGGTCTATCCCAAAAGCGGACTACTCTTGGGGGTCCAGACTAGTCCGGCCTCTGGGGCGGACAAGTCCGGCCTCCCAGGACTTAGCTCCACAGTCGCTCACCATGGAAGAACGGACTAGTCCGTACCCATCCGAACGAGTACGAACTCCAATAGAGACATTTAGTACGTCCCAAAATGGACTAACCTGGCCAGCTGGACTAGTCCGGCCTGACACCCGGACAAGTTTGATCACTCGGAATTTTCTCTCTCTAAGGCTTCTCACTTAGGTATTTCTCTCAACCACCACTTTGAGACCTCTTTGAAGATCTCAGTGCACCTGATACACACACACTCACGCTTGATACAGCTATTCTAAACTCAACACAATAGAAACCCTAATTTCTATTCTTAAGTCTTTGACGCCCGTTTCAACCTTTTCCTTTTTGAGAGATTTTGTCTCATCTCAATCATCACACCTGTGTTTTAGATCAACTCAGCTCATTCATCTCTTAATTTTCGTCATCAATCATCCAAAACACACGGGGATGCCTTGATGCTCTTTCACCTATGATGAAGCCACACATGACCAGCTCCGACGTGAAGACCTAGACCTCATCGAAAAGGCAAGGTTCCAAGAAGCTGTCCGAAGCGCGAGATACCGCCAGGCACTCCGGCACTATCATCAAAGGTATGTGCGTAGCCGGCAGCTGGAGGAAGGCAATCTGGTGCTACAGCGAAGACGTACTCGCGGAGGGATGAACAAACTTTCCCCCAGCTGGGAAGGTCCCTTTTGAGTACTAAAAGTTTCCCGTCTTGGATGCGTCTGCTTGGCAACAGAGGATTGGATACCACTTCTCAACCCCTGGATCAATCATGCCCTGCATCTGCCATTAAATATGTTTAACATTGAGCAACATAAAAAGGAACAAGTTTAAAATGAATTAGAAACAAAAAGCCCACTTAAGAATTCTGGGAAGTGCGAACTAGTCCGATTTTGGTGCGGACTAGTCCGATTTCTCTCTGACTTCAATCGGGCTTGTCCATTTTGCTGCGGACTAGTCTGTTTTTCTCTCTAGACACTTTTGAACCTTTACGGTCCAATGCGGACTAGTCCGGTGTTCCAATTCCTTGGAAATTTTGCTAATTCCCTGCACGTGTCCGGACTTGTCCAATTTTGCAGCGGACTTGTCCGTTTTCCCCTCTGACTAAAGTCGGACTTGTCCGATTTTGACCAGACTTGTCTGTTTTTCCCCGTTGGATAAGTTTGGACTTGTCCGATGTCTAGTCCGGACTTGTCTGATTTCTCTCCGTTTAACTTCGGACTAGTCCGGCCCTTTTCGGACTTGTCCGGTAAATCGTGACACTGAGTTGATCTTTTGTTTCACGACTTGTTTCTTGGGTTTTACATTAAGTGGGCCTAGGGACGTCATGCCTAACTCTTTTAGAGCCCATGTGGTACTCCAAACCGACACCTACTCATATCAAACTCGAAATCCACCCATCCTAGCCCTCCACCTCTATATAAACAACCCCACCCCTTGGCTTGACATCTATTTGTCACTTTTCTACCACACCCAAACCCTAGCTCGTGAATAGCCACCACCAAGGAGGGAGATGGAGATCTAGAGCAAGAAGAAGAAGAAGAGAGGAAACGAAAGAGGGTCAAGATCTCCATCAAGTTTTTGTTCTTCATCAATGATTCACCATACAGTTCTTCATCAACCCTAGATCAACAGGATCCAAGTGTTGCCTCCAATACCCTTGATTCTTTGGAGTCTTGGCACCTGGTATACCTTATACTTCCTCTTCCTTAAGTGAATTCAATCCCAAATCTCTAGATTCGCGTCGATCTAGAAAACCCTAGTTCGCTAGTTCTGCGAAGTGCGGACTAGTCCGATCCCTAGCGGACTAGCCCGATTTTCCTAGTTAAATTGTGTTGAATTAATTCCAAAATTAGATCAAAACAACTCCAAACCTGTGTAGACTTCTTAATAACCATTGTAATTGATTAATAAACATTATTAACAACTTATTAACTAGTTTTGCTTTGCATTTGCATTAATCATGCATGTCATGTCATTTTGAATAATATTTGTGCACTCTTTGGTTGTGTTTCTTGTTCTGTATGTTTATTGCGCGGTTTAGACAGATTGGCACTAGAGAGTGTTGCGGAGGATCTCCAGCACCAGGAGTTTGAAGTCTTTGATCCCAATCAAGCCCAAGAGAAAGGCAAGTGCCCTTGAACATATCGATCCTGTTTTACAAATAAATGTTTTGTTTTAAAAATTGCATACTGTGTCAATTTGATGGATCCTATGATAGGAAGTTTACTAGCTTTGTTTAACCATCCTTGTCACCTAGATTTCATGGTAGAGAGTCGGGAAGGGCTTTTTACATTTTTGCCTCACTTAATTAATTGGGATGGGAAAACAACTATACCACTTAACTTAATTATGTATTAATGAAATCATGATTAACATGAACTGGTTAATATGATGTGGTAATGGGTGATCTAAGCAAGCCTGGTATGCGGATGGGTTGGATGTTATGATGGTTTGGTTGCTTTGGATCTAAGGACCGGTTCATGCGAGAATAAGCCAGGACTACAGTGCCACCACGAGGCCAAGTATGGGTGCGGCGTAGCTGATTAATTAGGGCTTTGCTAGTGCTATTTGGACCATTAAGGATGCTCGGGGAAGGGGTAGTCGGATTGGGTTTGTTGATGATTGGTGGGACTATCCTGGGATCCGAATGGCTCAAGAGGGGGCCCTTGGTTGAAGATGTGCTCAGTTGGAGACATCGCCATCGGTGAAACCTCAGTAGGGTCTAAATAGGCTAGTAATCCCTTTGTAAAGGCTATTTTGTGATCTCTTGGCCACACACCGACGGAAGTGTGAGACGGCATAATAGAGGTTCTAGTCACCGAAAGGTGATGAAATCACGAACACGTGGGTAAAGTGCTACAACCTCTGCAGAGTAATTAAAACTATCATGATAGCCGTGCTCCCGGTTATGAGCACATGGACAACTTCCATGATTAGAGGGAAATTGCGATTTGAGATTGTTATGGTTATGGTTTGTTATGGTTATGGATTAAACTCTTGTATTGTATATGATTAATGGTAATGGTGAAATCTGGTATATGGATGATGGTAATGAAATATGGACTGGTATTATGATAATTATATTGTTTATGATGAGTTTGCTTCACATACGTATAATATGTTGCTTTTCAAATGTTTTAACGTAATTTTTAGCACTTAGCCATTATTATATTCGTCATTTGAATCAGATACGTGTCATACTTTCCACATTTGCTGACTACGACATGTACTCACCCTTGCAAATCCCCCACCAACAGTTGCAGGTCAGGTTGGGGGCTTAACGATGATAATGCGGAGTTCTAGGTCGTGTCTGCCGTTAGCTTTGCGTGTGGAGTTAATTGGAGCTGAGCTATACCCTATTTGCTTATGCTGCTTAGTTTGCTTAATTAGTTTATTTCCGCTGCATTAGTTCAAACTTGTCATTAATATTCATTAGAGCTTGTATTTGAGGATATTATGAATAATAAAAGTGGTTAATTAATCTTGTTCTGTCGTAATTTTCTGTATATCCTTTTGTGCATGCACTCGTGTATGTGTGTTGAACATCCTCGGCACACATATGTGTTCACTTGGTTCATTTTCGGACTGGGTGTCACAAATTGGTATCAGAGCCACAGGTTGACAGTAGGACGCAATATAGATAGAATGGACACTTTAGAGCACATAGGAGCACTAAGGAATCGAGGTGTGTTTGTTTGGTGTGCTGTTTGCTATATATTGTTTGCTTGTGTGCTTAGTAGAGGATTTTGGGATGCTTTAGCATTGCCATGTCCACATAGGCTTCTATAGGTAGTTGTTTAGTTTCATATCCCTTGATGCATATAGTTGGGGACGTCTTCTAAATTTTTATCCCTTGCTCTTCTTCAGATGGTGATGACTCACAACCAGAGGGATGCTAACAATGAGGAGACTAATAATGGAGCACCTCAAAACAACAATGAACAAGTACATGCTTAGGGAGCTATCAATATAGAGCAACTTTTGGCTATGCAAAACCAGCTCATGCAGACCATGATACAAACTATGGGACAGCTGGAGGCTGATAACAACAACAATCAGCCCCACATGTCGCCACCGCCACCCCCACCTCCTCATAACCGGTTGAGAGAATTTATGAGGACTAGGCAGCTAACCTTTGCTATTTGCGTCTCATCAACTGGTTGGAGCAGCTGCCGATTGGTGGGATTCGCTATGCAATGCTCATGAGAACCAAGACAGAATTACTTAGGCTGAATTCAAGAAGAGCTTCCGTTCTCATTATGTGCCAGAAGGTGTTATGATCTTGAAGCGGCAAGAATTTGAGAACTTGAGGCAAGGAAGATCGAGTATGGATGAATACCTCAATAAATTCACTCAACTCTCAAGGTATGCGCCTGAGGATGTGAGCCAGGACAGCCGGAAGCAATACTTGTTCATGAGGGGCTTGAACAATGAAATCCAAGTACAATTTCTGAATTGTGACTATGCCAACTTCGAGAAGCTTGTGGACAAAGCAATTGTTGTGGAGAACAAGGTCAGTGAGATGGAGCAAGACAACAAGAGGAAGGCGCCACATCAAGGACAGCAACAAGGGAGTAATGTGCGCCCTTGCTTTGCGCCACCAAATGCGCCATATTACAGCTCCTCTCTTCCTGTACAGTGCTCTGGTTATGCACCGCGCCCAACTCAGTTTGTGCGGCAGCGCCCTGTTATGCAAGCACTTAGGCCTCCAATGCCTTATGCACCTTGTGCCAACTTTCCTTGTGCCAATGCGCAGAATCAAGTCCGTCCAAATTCTGGTGCAGCAAAGAAGTGTTATACTTGTGGAGGAGCTGGACACTTTGCACATCAGTGTCCTAAGTCAGGCCTTGGTCAACGAAGCAATGCACCGAGGCAAAACCCAAGACCAAATGGAGGACAACCGCAAGGGAACCGTGGACAGCAGAATTTTGCTCGTGGCAATGTGAACCATGTCTCTACGGAGGATGCTCAACAAGCGTATGACGTGGTGATTGGTATGTTTCTCGCAAACTCCAACCCGGCGACTGTGTTATTTGATTCTGGAGCATCGCATTCACTCATTGCATCGAAATATGTTACCAAGTATAGCTTGCCTATCTCTCATATGAAGTTTACTCTATTGGTTAAGTCCCTTGGAGGGGAGATAAGGACAAATATAGTATGTCCGAAAGTAAGCCTTAGAACAGGGGGGTAGACTTATTCTCCAACCTCATGGTTTTTGATTCTCAAGGATTGGACATTATACTTGGTATGGACTGGTTGAGGAAGCACAATGGAGTTATACAATGTGCCACAAAGACGGTGAAGCTGACCAATGAGGAAGGGATCACCATAGATTTTGAAGCATCTCAACATGCACTGAAACAATTGGAGCTGAATCATATGGACGGTGTCGCAATTGAGGAGATTCCAGTGGTGTGCGAATTTTTGGATGTGTTTCCAGATGAGTTGCCATGTATGCCACCTGATCGAGACATTGAATTTGTTACTGAATTAATACCTGGAACTGCACCTATAGCTAAGAGGCCCTATAGGATGCCTCCTAAGGAATTAGCGGAGCTCAAGAAGCAGATTCAAGAGCAACTAAAGATAGGTTTTATTCGCCCAAGCTATTCACCTTGGCGAGTGCCTGTGCTGTTTGTGGACAAGAAGGATGGATCCCAAAGGATGTGTGTGGATTACCGAGCTATCAATGAGGTGACCATCAAGAACAAGTACACCTTGCCATGTATAGAAGACTTGTTTGATCGGATGAAGGGTTCTTGTGTCTTCTCTAAGATTTATTTGAGGTCAGTATACTTTCAAATGAAGATTAGGCCATCGGACATACCCAAGACAACTTTCAGGACACGATATGGATCTTATAAGTACACCGTGATGTCTTTTGGATTGACAAACACAGCTGCCTATTTTATGTACCTCATGAATAAGGTCTTCATGGAGTACTTGGATAAGTTTGTTATGGTGTTCATTTATGACATGATGATATACTCGAAGGACGAGAAGGAACACGAGGAACACTTGAGGCTTACATTGCAGAAATTGAGGGAGCATCAATTGTACGCAAAATTCAGCAAGTGCCAGTTTTGGTTGAAAGAAGTGTTGTTTCTGGGTCATATCATCTCTGGAGGAGGAGTATCGTTTGACCCCAGATAGGTGAGGGACATGTTGAAACGGGAGCCACCGCATCATGTAAAGGAAATAAGGAGTTTCCTTGGGATGGCTGGATATTACCATAGGTTCTTTTCAAAGATTGCCAAGCCAATGACGGAGTTGCTAATGAAGGGGAAAGCATTTCAATGGACTCAAGCTTGTCAAGAGAGTTTCGAGGAGTTGAAGAAGAGGTTAACAACAGCCCCAGTTTTGATATTGCCGGACATGAGCAAGAGTTTTGATATCTATTGTGATGCATCAAGACAAGGACTTGGATTTGTATTGATGCAGGAAGGTCAAGTGGTTGCCTACGCATCGAGACAATTGAAGAAACATGAGCACAATAACCAAACACATGATTTGGAACTTGCAGCCGTGGTACATGCATTGAAGATTTGGAGACCTTATATTCTTGGACATAGGTGTGAAATTTATACGAATCATAAGAGCCTTAAGTATATTTTCACACAAACAGACCTGAATTATAGGCAACAAAGATGGTTGGAGATCATCAAGGATTATGATTTGGGAATAAATTATCATCCAGGAAAAGCCAATGTAGTGGACGATGCCTTGAGCCGGAAAGCAATAAGTCATCAACTTGCAGTTCAAGGGCTTCCATCCGAGCTATGCAAGGAGTTTGAACAGTTGAATCTTGGATTTGTGAATAAGATGGGGATAATGGAGTTAAATCCGACTTTGGAGCAAGAAAATCGAGAGGGTCAACCAAAGGACGAGGAAATTATGGGAATCAAGGAAAGGACACAAGAGGGGAGAGAGTTCAGGTTTGATGAGGATGACCATGGTACCTTATGGTTTGGAAAAAAGATTGTCGTGCCCAATGTGAAGCACATTCGGGAGACAATATTAAAAGAGGCACATGACTCGCCATACTCAATTCATCCCAGTTGTACAGAGATGTACAATGACTTGAAGACATGTTATTGGTGGGCTAGCATGAAAAATGAAATAGCTGAATACGTAGCCTTATGTGATTTGTGCCAATGAGTGAAGGCGAAACACGAAAGGCCAACCGGATTATTGCAGCCATTAATGATTCCGGAGTGGAAGTGGGAAGAGATCGGTATGGACTTTATAGTTGGTTTACCGTGTACTTAGTCCGGTTATGACTCAATTTGGGTAATTGTGGATCGGTTGACCAAGTCAGCTCACTTCATCTCTGTCAAGACCAAGTATACTACAATACAACTAGCAGACCTATATATGCAGCATATTGTGTGCCGACATGGAATTCAAAGGAGGGTAGTTTCGAATAGAGGTTCTTAGTTTACCTCCAGGTTATGGGAAAAATTGCATGAAGCGTTGGGAGCAAGGTTGAATTTTAGCTCAGCATATCACCCTCAAACGGATGGACAAACTGAGAGGACCAACCAAATTTTAGAGGATATGTTAAGAGCTTGTGCTTTAAATCATGGGAAAAGTTGGGACAAGAGCTTTCCATATGCGGAATTCTCATACAACAATAGTTACCAAGCAAGTTTGAAGATGTCACCTTATGAAGCACTATACTGAAGGAAGTGTAGAACACCTTTATTCAGGAATGAGACAGGAGAATGTCAAGTATTTGGACCCGATGTGTTGCAAGAAGCTGAGAAAAAAGTTCAGATTATTTGGGAAAACTTGAGGGCTGCCCACTCAAGGCAAAAAGGCTATGCGGACAATAGGAGAAGGAAACTAGCCTTTGAAGTGGTAGACTTCGTATATCTCAAGGTGTCACCTATGCGACATCATAAGTGGGTTAATATCAGAGGCAAGCTAGCACCTCGCTATATTGGACCATTCAAGATCTTGGACAAAAAGGGGAAGTAGCGTATAAGTTTGAGATGCCATCTCATGTATCAGATGTCCATGATGTGTTTTATGTTTCCCAACTCAAGAAGTGCTTGAGAGTACCAGAAGAACAAGTGCCAATAGAAGAATTGGAATTGGAGGCAGATTTGACTTATGCCGAGAAACCAGTCAAAATCTTGGAAACCAAGGAGAGAGTCACAAGGAACAAGGTGATTCGATGGTGCAAAGTTCAATGGAAGCATCACACATAGTAAGAATCAACTTGGGAGGTGGAAGATGAACTCAAGAAGGAAGTTCCCTATCTCTTCTCTTCCGCGTCGAATCTCGAGGGCGAGATTAATTTTAAGGGGGCAGGTTTGTAACACCCTCATTTTCATGCATCATGCCCTGCATCCACCATTAAATATGTTTAACATTGAGCAACATAAAAAAGAATAAGTTTAAAATGAATTAGAAACAAACATCGCACTTAAGAATTGTGGGAAGTGCAGACTAGTCTGATTTCTCTCTGACTTCAATCGGGCTTGTCCGTTTTGGTGCAGACAAGTCCGATTTCTCTCTAACTTCAATCGGGCTTGTCCGTTTTGCTACGGACTAGTATTTTTTCACTCTGGACACTTTCGGACTTGTTCGGTCCAGTGCGGACTAGTCCGGTGTTCCAACTCCTTGGAAATTTTGCCAAGTCCTCGGATATGTTCGGACTTGTCCGGTTTTGCTGCAGACTTATCCGTTTTCCCCTCTAACTAAAGTCGGACTTGTCTGATTTTTGCTAGACTTGTCTATTTTTCCCCTCTGGATAAGTTTTGACTTGTCCGATGTCCAGTCTGGACTTGTCCGATTTCTCTCCGTTTAACTTCGGACTAGTCCGGCCCTTTTCGGACTTGTCCGGTAAATCGTGACACTGAGTTGATCTTTTGTTTCATGACTTTTTTCTTGGGTTTTACATTAATTGGGCATAGGGACGTCGTACCTAACTCTTTTAGAGCCCACGTGGGACTCCAAACCGACCCCTACTCATCTCAAACTCGAAATCCACCCAACCATAACCCTCTACCTCTATATAAACAACCCAACCCCTTGGCTTGACATCTATTTGACCATTTTCCACCACACCCAAACCCTAGCTCATGAATAGCCGCCACCAAGGAGGGAGAAGGAGATCTAGAGCAAGAAGAAGAAGAGGTGGAAATGAAAGAGGGTGAAGATCTCCATCAAGTTTTCGTTCTTCATGAATGATTCACCATCCAGTTCTTCATCAACCCTAGATCATCAAGATCCATGTGTTTGCCTCCAATACCCTTGATTATTTCGAGTCTTGGACACCTGGTATACCTTCTACTTCCTCTTCCTTATGTGAATTCGACCCCAAATCTCTAGATTCACGTAGATCTAAAAAAATCTAGTTCGCTAGTTCCACGAAGTGCGGAAAAGTCCGGTCGCTAGCGGACTAGTCCAATTTTCCTGGTTAAATTGTGTTGAGTTAATTAAAAAATTAGATCGAATTAACTCCAAACCTGTGTAGACTTCTTAATAACCATTGTAATTGATTAATAAACATTATGAACAACTTATTAACTAGTTTTCTTCGCATTTGCATTAATCATGCATGTCATGTCATATTGAGTAATATTTGTGCACTCTTTGATTGTGTTTCTTGTCATGTATGTTTATTGCGTGGTTTATAAGGATTGGCGCTAGAGAGTGTTGCGTAGGATCTCCAGCACCAGGAGTTTGTTGTTTTTGATCCCAATCAAGCCCAATAGCAAGGCAAGTGTCCTTGAATATATTGATCCTGTTTTACAAATAAATGTTTTGTTTTCAAAACTGCATGCTGTGTAAATTTGATAAGAATCCTATGATAGGAAGTTTACTAGCTTCGTTTAACCATCCTTGTCACCTCGAATTAATGGTAGAGAGTGGGGAAGGGCTTTGTACCTTTTTGCTTGGCTTAATTAATTGGGATGGGAAAACAACTATACCACTTAATTATATATTTATGAGATCATGATTAACATGAACTGGTTAATATGATGTGGTAATCGGTGATCTAAGCAAGCCTGGTATGCGGATGGGTTGGATGTTATGGTGGTTTGCTTGCTTTAGATCTAAGGACCGGTTCATGCGAGAATAAGCCAGGACTACAGTGCCACCACGACGCCATGTATGGGTGCGGCGTAGCTGATTAATTAGGGCTTTGCCTATGCTATTTGGACCATTAAAAATGCTCGGGAAGGGGTATTCAGATTGGGTTTGTTGATGATTGGTGGGACTACCCTAGGATCCGAATGTCTCAAGAGGGGGCCCTTGGTTGAAGATGTGCTCAGTTGGAGGCATCGCCACCGGTGAAACCTCAGTGGGTTCTAAATAGGCTAGTAATCCTTTATAAAGGCTATTTTGTGATCTCTTGGCAAAACATCGGCGGAAGTGTGAGACGTCATAATAGAGGTTCTAGTCACCTAAAGGTGATGAAATCACGAACACATGAGTAAAGTGGTACAACCTCTACAGAGTAATTGAAACTATCATGATTGTCGTGCTCCCGGTTATGAGCACCTGGACAACTTCCATGATTAGAGGGAAATTTGGATTTGGGATTGTTATGATTATGGTTTGGTACTAGTTATGGATTAAATTCTGGTATTGGATATGATTAATGGTAATGGTGAAATCTGGTATATCGATGATGGTAATGAAATATGGACTGGTATTATGATAATTATATGGTTTATGATGAGTTTACTTCACATACATATAATATGTTTCTTTTCAAATGTTTTAACGTACTTTTCATCACTTAGGCATTATTACATTCGTCATTTGAATCAGCTACATGTCATACTTTCCACACTTGCTGAGTACGACATCTACTCACCCTTGCAATTCCCCCACCAACAGTTGCAGGTCAGGATTAGGAGTTTAACGATGATAATGCGGAGTTCTAGGTCGTGTCTGCCGTTAGCTTTGCCTGTGGAGTTAATTGGAGCTACGCTATACCCTATTTGCTTATGCTGCTTAGATGCTTAGTTTGGTTAATTAGTTTATTTCCGCTGCATTAGTTCAAACTTGTCATTAATATTCATTAGAGCTTGTATTCGAGGATATTATGAATTCTGTAATAAAAGTGGTTAATTAATCTTGTTCTGTGATAATTTTCTGTATATCCTTTTGTGAATGCACTCATGTATGTGTGTTGGACGTCCTGGGCACACATATTTCTTCACTTGGTTCATTTTAGGAATCGGGTGTCACATACATTGAGCACCTTCGTAAGTTCTACACTTAGTTACACAGTGGTGAGTATGTATTTGTATAAAAAGAATTTCATAAATTCTATGAA
This sequence comes from Tuctoria greenei, assembly GCA_036927565.1. Classification (NCBI taxonomy): domain Eukaryota; kingdom Viridiplantae; phylum Streptophyta; class Magnoliopsida; order Poales; family Poaceae; genus Tuctoria; species Tuctoria greenei. The sequence goes on along the minus strand of JAYESD010000012.1, from coordinate 37,302,830 downwards.
CAGAGTCTGGTCGGTCTTAGATCAAATGCACACTTAACTTGGTCATGTACTTTGAGGGTGTCTTTACCTTCCCTAGGTTAGTACAAGATGAATAACACACTTAACTTGGTCCTGTACTTTAAGTGTGTCCTTGACTCCCTTGTTATTCGGACCTATAATGAAATACATTTATGTGCAAACAGACTCTACGTGCATTAAATTTGTGCATGCTTATTATTTTTATCATCTTTTACCTTCTTATCAATAGCAACATTGTGCGGTCCACTTGAAATTTAGTCCTAGAGATTCATGTGGTATATAAATTTTATTGGTAGTCTTTTATTGGATCTTAGTATTGCTAGATGGTCTGCTCGCCTAGAAACCAAAGCCAATGATAGGTCCAGAGTGCGCTATCGACTTAGCCTTGTCCAGCACCCTAAGTAAGCCAGTCTACATATTATGTTGGGTGTTAGTAAGGCGGGCCCGAAAAGCATACGGATCTATGGAAGTTGAATCAGTATACTTATGTTGTCACAGTGAGTTTGTTGGGAACTAAAATTCAAAGAAGGCTAATAAGCCGCGAATGAGCAATGGGCAAGAGTACAAATTTTATTGCTTTTCTTGTCTCTCATGTGTAGGAAAATTGAACAATTGACGACAATCTGGACAACGATGGTGGATGTTGTCAAAGCAACAAAGCTCCGACCACCCCATGGGGCCCGCCATCGATGTTTTCCGCAGTGAAAGTGGGCACCGTCAAAGAAGTCAAGTTCTGATAACCCCCATGGGGCCCGCTATCGATGTTTTACGCATTGACAGTAGCTGCCGTCGAAGCAGTCAAGCTCCTACAACTCCCAGGCGGCCCGTCGTTGACGTTGTACGCGTTGATAGTGGACGCCATCGAAGCAGCCAAGCTGCACCAACCCCTAGGGGCACGCCGTCGACATTTTACGCATTGACAGTAGGCACCATCGAATCACCTAAGCTCCAACAACTCTCAGGGGACCCGCCGTCGACGTAACAAAGGGTGCTTGGAGATTTCGGAAGCAAGACTTGAACCCCGGAGCTATCATGCTGGCTACGAGTGCGGATCAATCAAGTTTTCAAGACATCGTTAAATTCCTTATGGTAGATGTCCTTAATCAATTAAACACATCTACTAGAGGGCCAACAAGATAAAGGGCATTGTATTGAAAACAAAAATGAAATTTGAAAGGATTTCATTAATTCAAAATTGGGGATTTACATAGTGAGGGTACAAAAAGTAAGGTCCTAGCTACTGGAGTTCCTCACGAAGAATGAAGCAACATTTTGGGCAGCTTCTTGGACGCTGGCCCCGACAGCTTCTTCCTCCTCAGCTATAGGTCCTTCGACTACCGGAGCTAAAGACATCAAGGGGTCTCTGCTTCGGAAACATGTCAGCACATATTTTGCGATGTTCCTAGGCAAAGACTTCCCTTCAGTCTCGATCTTATTGATGACCCTGTCTCCCAGTGCATCCAACTTAGTGCCGGCAAAGTTCAACACCACCAAGGCCTTGTCCATCTCTTGGACCGGGCTAAATCCCGAAGGCACCAGGGCTTCATTCGCTAGGCCGAGGAAGTCCCAGACCTATTGGGACTCAATTGTCTTGTTCTCCAGAGCTCCTCTAGTGACCTCCTTGCACACAAAAGCTCTAAAGAACCCTCCTTCGAGAATCGCTCGACCTCTTTAGCGTGCTGTTGGATCCGTTCAGCCAACAACCTCTCTTGGTCAGCAATTTTCTTCTCTCGAAGGAGTATGCGACCTCTCCTTTCCGCAAGATCCTTCTCCTTCACCTTCACCTTGTCCTCGCTGGCAGAGACAGCAATCTCTATTTTGCTGACTCCTTCCCTTGCCAACTATACTTGGTGCTTCTCTTATTCGCACAAGGACTTGAATTTTTCCACACGGTCAGCCAATTCTTGCTCGCCGCGTGCTAGCTTCTAAGAGAGTTCATCCTCCCTATTTTGGATTTTATCCTCTCTCCCTTGGAGTTTATCCTTCTTATTGTCAAGCTCATCCCAGTGCTTGAGGAGTTGATCCCTCTTTGCTTCGAGACTCTCTAAGCGACTATCAGCCACTTCGTTAGCATTTCTGGCATGCTCGTAGATCTCCCGGTTCTTCTCATCGAGGGCCTTTATGGCCGCCTCCCTTTCGTTCAGCACGTTGTTCAAACGCATCTATCGAGCCTTCTCCTCTTCCACCCATTGCCTCTAGTCCGCTAGTCGGGACTGCATCAGCTCCATCTTGAAGTACAGCTGTTTGCGCCAACGCCTCAGGGTGTTGCGCTCTTCTCCAAGGGACTTGTGCTCATAGTGAAAGGCGAGCTGGACTTTGCAGAGGCTTGAGCAAGCATTGTAAATCGACAATGCTGGGGGGATTGTCTCTGGACCTGCTTGAGGTTTGTCTTCTGCTTCCTCTGGGTCTTCCGGAATATTCGTTGGAGACCGTGGCACAAGAATGGACTCCAACAGCTCGACACTGGCGTGGCTGAGCTCCAGAAGCTCATCTACCTCTGCTGTAGATGAGGAAGTTCCCGTAGTTGGATCTTCAGCTAATGGCACCGTCACCTCTGGAGCTGAAGTCGGAGCTTCAACTGCAACTTCCGATGTCTCCGGCACTAGTGTCGGTACCTCCGGTGTTGGCTCTGGAGCAGTTACAGCTTGCTCCCATATTTCTTCCATGTACTCCGACGCAACCGCGGGTTCTTCTTCAACTGCTGCTACCGAGGTTGTATCGGTGCTAGTAGGCACCAGAGCTATGGGGTCGACTGCCACAACCACCGGAGGAGCCGTTTCAAAAGCGGAGGCTCTGGACGTTGCTGTCTCCGGGGCCGTGGCGCTAGTAGGTGCTGGAGCAGAAGCTCTCGATACTCTGGAAACTGAGGAACATAAAGTTCAGGAAAAAGCAAAAATCAAAAATAAGACTCAAGTTCAGTTGTCGATTATTACTTGGGGACACCGCTACTCCAATCGGCACGAAACTTCTCCATTTTATGCCTGGAGTTAGACCCGACCTTCGTCGGTGTGGAAGATTCTAAGGGCTTCGTCCCAGGAGTTGAGGCAGCCACCGGCGCTGCCTCAGCTGTTATCTCCATCATCGGAAGAATTACTCCGGACCTAGGGCTTGCTGCTTGCACCACGACCAGAGTAGACTTGCCGGACCTAGTTCCATCCGTGGACACTGGATCTGATGATTATTTAGCTGCTAGAGTAGGAGCTGCCAATGTTGGAGGCACTACCAATACTGACTTGAGGGTTGGGCGAGGCTCCGACACTGTTTCTGACGGACTAGATCAAACGAAACTGTCATCAGACTGCATCAGCTTACTCTTCCAGCTAGAGGACTCGATGGGTTGTTTGCCTTTGCCCCATCTTGGTTCAGGCTTCTTTTGGCTAGAATCCCCGCCAGGGATGACAATCCTCGCTAAAGGATCGTTTCTTTGGTGCACTGCAAGACCTGTGTCGTCAAGCAGCAACATTGTCTTTTGCAGCTCCATCCTGACCTCTAGAACTACGTTCAGAGTAGCATTGAATGACTGGTACGCACACAGATTGAAGAGGTAGGCAGTAGGTGGTGACAGTCCTATCTGTCCTTTGTAATCCACTTTGTCTATGCCACAGGCTCATGGCTGGAGTCGTCCAAAAATATTGCTAGGGGTTATCCCGTGCCCGATGTGTTAATCCACTTAGCATGAGAACTCATAATTAACATGATCATTAGTAACTAGCTTAGGCTATGTATATATACATTAGAAGCATTGTAGGAGTTTCTACCTAGTTCTTAGCCGAGACCCTCCCTACCCCATTTATCCCCTTAGGATTGAATGCTCTTGTGTGTGTCACACTACCTCAATTACCCTTTATCCTTTCTTGCTAGAGCCTTACCTAGGTCAACCTATCCTTTCCACTTGATGATTGTTTTTCTTCCATCTAGCCTTCCTTTGGGAGAATATAAATGGCACCCTTTGGGAATACTCTTAGAGGGGAAATGCTACATCGATAGTTTCCGTGCGCTTGCAGATTTACATGTAAAATATAAAACCTACCAATAAGCATTTCTAGCACCCCTGCTAGTGATGAATTGTTAGCGAGCTGCTCCATAGCAGATACGGGGGAAGTGTTGCAATAACACTTCGACATTTGGTGCACCAGGTAGTGGCTTTTTCCACAAAAAAGTGGTTGCTCTTTCATCGCATTGGTAAGCATCAAGCTTGCGAGCAGCAGCAAGATCGAGCTGCAAAAGGTCGACCAGCAGGTCGACTAAGACGTGGATATGTGGTTCGAAAAGCCTGAATGGGCCATTGAAATGGTCCACCAGGCTGAGAACCTCAACCTCAACGGCGACCATGAGCGTCGCAAAGCACTCCACGTCATATGTGGCGGATCTTGGAAACTCGGGTCCCAGAACGCGGTCAGGACCCTGCGACGAGTGATAGCGTTGCTAGAGCCCACTGACGCCCAAACGCCACATACGGATGGATGCAGACAACGATCAGCTTTGACGCCTCCGACTGCCTCAAGAACATTGCAAGAGTCGGGCTTCTGCTTCTCCTCGTCGCCCCCACCATCGCAACCATCAAGTTCTACCACGTCCTGATAGATGGTGGGCCGGCCTCAACCTCATCAGTCGTGCGGCCTTCGATAAGATGAAGATCCCTATATCAAAGCATGCCCCGTCGAGATCATTCTCAGGGGTAGGGCCAGGGATGATTATCCTGTACGACAACATACACCTCCAGGTGACCCTCAGGACGCCCGAGAACTTCAAGACGGAGAATATCCAATTTGACGTTACGGAGGTCAGCCTCTGTCGACTGTTGGAGCCGGCAGATATCCCTACACTGCTAAAGTGATTGGAGAGTTTGAAGTTTGGTGTGGGCGCGCTGAGATTCAAGAAGGTGAATAGGAGTTTGACACAGGAGACACAAGAGTTTATGTGGTTCGGGCCGCCTGAGCGTAATACCCTACTCCATGGGTGTGTTGGGGTTGTATTAGCTTGTCACGAGTGTATCGGGTGTGTGAGTTCATCTGTGAACGTCCCTGAGTGTATCGTCGGCCTGTCCTTTTATAGTACAAAGACAGGCCGTTACAAGCTAGCCTGGCCCGACATGTGGCCCCGGCGGTTACTAGTATTGGTACACGATTAATTGCTGTTAATGATCCTGTAACGGGCTCTGACAGTGCCGTTACTGGTGTTAAGATCGTCCGTTTAAGTGTCATTAATATGGCATTAATGACACTTAATCGGGTCTTGAAGTCCTTGGCTCTTCTTTGAAGATCTGGAGCCGTTACAAGGTCTTCCGGAGGTTAGAGGCTAGCAGGTCCGACGATTGGACACGTGGCGGCTCCGGAGCTTGCTGTGGGAAGCAGGTAGCTCCGGGGCTACCAGTCACGTGTCAACTCCGGAGCTTCTCTCGGTCCGGGGTTAAGTCTGGAGGTGTCGTTTCGGTACCTGGCCCGGAGCTTCCTCCTTGTGGGCGGTAGCTCCGGTTTGGCAGTACACGTGGCGACCCAGGGATTAACCATGTTGGAGAAGCAGGTCCGGTCATGTCTGACAAGTGGGCCTCCGAGGGTCTTCAACCCAAGTAGATGGCTTTCCTTTGAAATCTTTGTAACCTCAAGGGGTGTGCGGTTTTTAGGGTACCGACAGCCTCCCCTACAACGCCATCATTGGTAGGTCAGCCCTGTACCGATTCATGGTTGTAGTCCACTACTGCTACCTCGTCCTCAAGATGTCAACTCCCTCTGATGCCCTCAAGATCTGCAGAGATCGTGCAGTGGTGGTGTCTTCTTTGGAGGAGCTCCAAGCACTAGCAGCAGCCCCAGCATCTGCCCTTGGTGATGCTGGACCAAGTCAGCCTTTGCCGAGCTCACGCGAGCGCGACTATGTCGCTGCACCACGGGTGCAGCCCTACAACAATGACGACGTACCCATAAAGACTATCCAGATCGGCTCCGATGCTGCCCAGACCACCCGTATTGCGGGGAGTCTAGACAGCAAGCAGGAAGCAGCACTCACTGCTTTCCTGCGAGCTAATGTCTATGTGTTTGCCTGGCCACCGTTGCAGATGCCTGGCATCCCCAGGGAAGGGATTGAGCACGATCTGAAGATCTACCCCGATGTCCGGCCAGCATAGCAGAGGCCACGAAAGCAGTCCATCGAGCAGCAGAACTTCATTCGCGAATAGATCAAGAAACTGCTCGATGCTAGATTCATCCAAGAGTCCATCAAGCCAAGTGGTCGTCCAATCCTGTCGTCGTCCCCAATGTTGGTGTGAAGCTTAGGATGTGCATCGACTACACCAAGCTCAACAAGGCATGTCCTAAAGATCCTTTCCCTCTCCCTAGGATAGACCAAATCATAGATTCAACCTCAGGATGCGATTTGCTCTTTTTTCTAGGCGCTTACTCAGGGTTCATCAAATCCCCATGTCTATAGAGGATGAAGGGCATACCGCATTTATAACCATATATGGCCTCTACTGCTATGGCTCCATGCCTCACAATATTAAGAATGCCCTCCCTACTTTTGTATGTGCCATTCAGAAAACTTTTGGGGACTTTATTCAGGACCTGGTAGAGGTGTACGTCGACGATATCGTTGTCAAAATCCAGACGCATACCTCATTGTTGTACAACCTCGCCCTAGTCTTTGATAGATTGTGAACCACACGCACAAAGCTTATCCCCAACAAGTGCATGTTCGGAGTCAAAACCAAGAAGCTCCTTGGTTTCTTGGGCTCACATCGAGGGATCAAGGAGAACCCGAAGAAGATCAAGGAGGTAGAGCTGATGCGGCCTCCAGCCCGCATCAATGACATACAGAAGCTTGCAGGTTGCTTGGCAGCGCTCAACCGTTTTATCTAGACTGGCTGAACGGGCCCTCCCATTCTTCAAGGTGCTATGCTAGTATGGACCGTTCATCTAGACTAAGGAGGTAGAAAAGATGTTCCATGAGCTGGAGCAACAACTTACGTCGCTACCTATCATGGTGGCCCTAGAGCCCTGGGATCCTTTGTACCTCAACATCGCCGCCATGAATGAAGTGTTAAGCATTGTCTTGGTGGCAGAACGACCTCGTACCTAGCATCCTCAAGAGATGGATGGGGCCCCTGCTACTGATTCTGAGCCACAAGGCTTGGAGACTGCAGTGGGTCAAGGAGATCAAGAAGCCTCTGGGTCCCAACTCCCAGAGGATGTCCCGGGTTCTAGTAACATGAAGTCTTAGGGCCCGAAGCAGATGGAAGTAGGTGTGCCGGATTCACGAGAGGGTCCAAACTATCCAAGCCCGTTCTATTTCATCAGTGAAGTCCTTCTTGAAACTAAAACAAGGTACCTTGAAGTACACTAGTTACTATATGCAGTGCTAATCGCATCGAGGAAGCTCCGCAATTACTTTCAGGTACACAGAGTTTCAGTGGTGACCTGGTTCCCACTTTGGCCGGTGCTCTACAATCCCAATGCGGCTGGCAACATCGCCAAATAGGCAGCAGAACTGGTGGAGCTCAAGCTCCACTTCTTGCCACAGCATGCAATCAAGAGCCAAGCAATAGCGGATTTCGTTGCTTAGTGGACTCCCTTACCAAGCAACCCAGGGGGCTAGGAAGTCAGCGAGCCAGAGCCCAGGGCACCGGTGCTCACCGAACCCAACTAGACACTCTTCTTCGATAGTTCATCACTCTTCTTCGACAGTTCTCACCTTGCCAACAGGGGAGAAGTCCATGTACGCAGTGCGTGTTGATTTCAAGGCGACCAACGACATGGCGGAGTATGAAGTCTTAGGCTAATAGCTGTGCAGGGTCTCGGTGTCCAGCAGATGCTGGTCAAGAGAGACTCCCAGCTGATCATCAAGCAGGTCTGGGGACAATGCTGTTGCAACGATCGTCAGCTCGCGGCGTGCTTGCTTCACGTCATGAAGTTGGACGCTGGTTTCGAGGCTTTGAACCTCTGACATGTGCCGCGCGCCGACAACTTCATCGCCAATGCCTTGTCAACAATGGCGTCCACCGGGGCCCTGGTTCCTGAAGGTGTCTTTAGCAGGAGATTAGTGCGACTAGCCGCTAGGCCAGCAGTGCCTAACGAGGAAGGCCAACCCGACACCTTGGAGCTAGCGACCTCGGTGGCCCAGCAACTGTGGGGCCCATCGAGGATCCTAAGCATCACCGGGGACCCTAGATCACCCGGAGCCCAAAATCCAGAAGCTCATGAGAGTCCCGATGCATGGATCACGGGGATCCAGACTACCCGAAAGAAAACATCCTTCCGGAGGAACACGTATCCGCTGGGCGGATCGCAAGGATGGTGAAACGCTACACGCTGCTAGAAGGAGACCCCTTGCCGGTGTGGTGCTAACGACTTCCTATTATGGTGCATAACTCGGGAGGAGGGCTCGACTTCCTCGTAGAGATCCATGAAGGAGAGTGTGGGAATCATGCAACTTCTCGCACGCTAGTCGGTAAAGCCTTCCAACATGGCTTCTACTGGCCAACAACACTCCAAGATGCCATTAAGCTGGTGAAAAGGTGCAAGGCGTGCCAGTTCCACGCCAAGCATATTCACACTCTGACGCAAACACTGCAGATGATCCCACCTTCCTGGCCATTCTAGGTCAGGGGACTGGATATCCTGGGACCTTTCCCCAGTGCAGTCGGAGGGTACCAGTTCCTCTACGTCGCTGTAGACAAGTTCACCACGTGGTCGGAGGCAGCCTTGTGATCAACATCAACAATGAGTTCGCAGTCAAGTTCATCAAGATGATCGTCTGCAGGTTCGAGGTCCCGAACAGGATCATCAACGACAACAGGACCAAGTTTATGAGTGCAGTGTTCCAAGAAAACTACGAAGACCTCGGCGTCCAGGTTTGTTATGTGTCTGTGGCTCACCCAAACAGCAATGGTCAAATTGAAAGGACCAACACTGAGATCCTCAAGGGCCTCCAGACACGGGCGTATTACTACTTGGATAAGCATGGTGCCAAGTTGGTTGACAAACTCCCATGTGCGTTGTGGGACAGTCGGACGTCGCCTAGCCGGGCCACGGTGGAAACACCTATCTTCCTGTTCTATGGGGCCGATGCCGCCACCCCCTAGAGATCGTTGTGGGCTCCCTCAGAGTCTGAACATTCGACAAAGCCGTGCAGGACCAGCTCCGACATGATGTCGACCTCATCGACGAAGCGAGGTGGCATGCTACCATCTGAAACGCATGGTACCAGCAAGCCCTCTGGCGCTACTATGAATGGTTAGTGCGGAGTAGAGAGCGCCAGACAGGCGATCTGGTGCCGCAATGAGTACTTTATCGAGAAGGGGCACACAAACTCTCCCCCAGCCGAGAGGGCCCCTTCCAAGTGACACAGGTATCCCATCCCTGGTGTGTCCACCTAGCCACGAAAGAAGGAGAGCCCCTCCCTGACTCTTGGAACATAGAACACCACCGTAAGTTCTACCCCTAAGCATAATAGTAAGACAGTGTAGGGTGTCATCGTGCCAAGAAACGGCAGTTAGGACAACCAAGCTCCGGGGGGGAGGGGGGGGGGGACAGGTCCAGCGTGTTCAGTCATTTAGCTTGGTCCTGTACCCTAACCATGAACACTCTGCCTCCCTTGCCAACCGGAGTGGGTCGTTGCCTTATTCTAAAGCCAGTCTCCTCCTATGAATGTCAAGTTGAGAGAATCACTGCTTACCCTGTGCTTTCTCTTATGTTCACTTAATTATCCGTTAATTTTGTGATTATCAAGCTATTCTCATTTTTTGTATTTTATCTTCATATACCTGGTGAATTTTTTCTCTATATCACCCCCAGTGGAGTTATGCAACCCTGTTGAGGGCAGACTTGTTTGAGGTACCTGCAAGGTGTTTCGGGATCTCACGGCTGCCCTCTTAGTCAGGGCCCTGTGGTGCCAGATGGTCCCCCATGAAAGGCCTACACCAAGCTGGAGGTCCAGGGCTCGCAACCTGCTTAGTCTGGTCCCGTACCCTAAGCATGCGTGTTTTGCCTCCCAGTGCTGCAGCTAAGTACCCAGGGCCAGGAAGCTCACACCCTGAGTAAGGCGGGAGCCAGATCCCGGGCACTAACACACTAAATTACCCGAACACCGTGTACCAGCCCAGGATTGTAAGACATGGCAAAACTAATGAGTAGAGAAAGATCGACGACGAGCAAACTTATGCCCCCCTGTTGTTTGTGCGGGACATACAAAGCAGGTCAATTCAGGCACAACCAGCACCAACATCATCGAGGTACACATCACCCAGGGGCCCATCATCGACGTTCCTACATGTTGATGGTAGATGATGCTGGAGCATTCAGCTCCAGCACCTCCCAGGGGGCCCGCCGTTGACGCTATTCAATATAATGGCAACAAGTGCTGATTTGTTAGTATGCTCCCTCATCTCACTTTTGTTGCTAACAATGTTTCTTTGGTTTCCTATCAGCAAGGGGCCGGCCGTCGACATTTCATCAGTGATTGTGGGCGATGCCGGAGTAACTAGCCCCGGCACCACTCAGGAGGTCTGCCGTCGATGTTTCAGTAGCGATGGTAGGTGCCGCCGGAACAGCCAGCTCCGGCACCACCCAAGAGGCCCACCGTCAACGTTTTTACGACAATTGTGACAACCGGTTCTAAAATTGAACCAAGTGAACACATATGTGTGCTCAGGATGTTCAACACACATACACGAGTGCATTCACAAAAGAGTATACAAAAAATTTCCATAGAACAAGATTAATTAAGCATTTCTATTACAGAATTCATAATATCCTCGAATACAAGCTCTTATGAATATTAATGACAATTTCAACTAATGCAGGGGAAATAAACTAAACTGAGCAACTATGCAAAGGGTATAGCGTAGCCCCAACACTCCACAGGCAAAGCTGACGGCAGACACAGCCTAGAACTTTGCATTATCATTGTTAAACTCCCAATCCTGACCTGCAACTGTTGGTGGGGGAATTCAAGAGTGAGTATATGTCATACTTAGCAAGTGTGGAAAGTATGACATGTAGCTAATTCAAATGACGAATATAATAATGCCTAGGTGCTGAAAAGTACATTAAAAGATTTGAAAAGCAATATATTGTATGTATGTGAAATGAACCCATTATAAACCATGTAATCATCATAATACCAATCCATGTTCCATTAACATCATCCATATACCAGATTTCACCATTACCATCAACCATAACCAATACTAGAATTTAATTCATAACCAGCCATAACCATTATTAACAATAACCATACCATAACTATATCATTACCAAGTTTCCTCTAATCATGTGAGGGTCCAGGTTGCTCATAACTGAGAGCATGGATGTCATGATAGTTTTTTAGACACTGCAGAGGTTGTACCACTTTACCCACGTGTTTGTGATTTCATCACCTTTCGATGACTATAGAATCTCAATTATGCCATCTCACACTTCCTTACGTGTGTAGCCAAGAGATCACAAAATAGCGTTTACAAAGGGATTACTAGCCTATTTAGACCCCAATGAGGTTTCACCGGTGGTGATGCCTCCAACTGAGCACATCTTCAACCAAGGGCCCCCTCTTGAGCCAGTCGGATCCCAGGGTAGTCCCACCAATCATCAACAAACCCAAACCCAATACCTCTTCCCCGAGCATCCTTAATGGTCCAAATAGAACTAGCAAAGCCCTAATTAATCAGCTACGCCACACCCATACTTGGCCTCGTTGTGGCACTGTAAGTCCTGGATGATAGCTCCACGAACCGGTCCTTAGATCTAAAGCAAGCGAAACCTACATAACATCCAATACATCCACAAACCATGCTTGCTTAGATCACCCATTACCATATCATATTAACCACATCATGTTAATCAAATCATAAATGCAAAATTAAGGTGAGTGGTATAGTTGTTTTCCCATCCCAATTAATTAAGCAAAGCAAAAAGGTTAAAAAGCCCTTCCCGACTCCCTACCATGTATTCCAGGTGACAAGGATGGTCAAACAAATCTAGTACACTTCCTATCATAGGATTCCCATCAAATTGAAACAGGCATGGAATTTTGCAAACAAAACATTTATTTTCAAAACAGGATCAATATGCATCAAGGACACTTGCCTTGCTCTTTGGCTTGATTGGGATCAAAGACTTCAAACTCTTGGTGTTGGAGATCCTCTGTGGCACTCTCAAGCGCAAATCCGTCTAATCCACACAATAAACATACAAAAAAGAATTACAATGAATAGATGCACATATATTAGTCAATATGACATGACATGCATGATTAATGCAAATGCAAGGTGGAACTTGTTAATGAGTTGTTAATGATGATCACTTACTAGTTCAAATAGCTTTCACAAGTTTATACAGGTCTGGAGTTGATTCGAAACAATTTTAATTCAATTCAACAAAAATTAACTAGGAAAATCGGACTAGTCCGCTAGGGACCGGACAAGTCTGCACTTCTCAAGAACAACAGATTAGGGTTTTCTAGATCGATGTGAATTTGGAGAAATGGGGTTGAATTCACATAAGGAAAAGGAAATAGAAGGTATACCAGGTGTTTAGGACTCCAATGAATCAACGGGTCTTTGAGACAACACTTGGATCTTGACGATATAGGGTTGATGAAGAACTTGATGGTGAATTGTTGATGAAGAACGCTAAGCTTATGGAGATCTTGATCCTCTTTCGTTTCCTTCTCTTCTTCTTCTTGCTCTAGGTCTCCTTCTCCCTCCTTGGTTGCGGCTACTGACGAGCTAGGGTTTGGGTGTGTTGGAAAAGTGGCAAATAGATGTCAAGCCAAAGGGTTGGGGTTGTTTATATAGAGGTGGAGGCTAGGGTTAGATGGATTTCGAGCTTGAGATAAGTAGAGGTCGGTTTAGAGTCCCTCATGGGCTCTAAAACAGTTAGGCATGACATCCCTAGGAACACTTAACATAAAACCTAAGAAACAAGTCGTGAAACAAAAGATCAACTCGGAGTCGCAATTTATTGGACAAGTCTGGAAAAGTACCGAACTAGTCCGAAGTTGGACAGAGAGAAATCAGACAAGTTCGAAATGGACATCGGACAAGTCCAAAATTATCCCGAGGGGAAAAACAGACAAGTCCGACATTAGTCAGAGGAAAAAATGGACAAGTCCGCTGGAAACTGGAGTAGTCCGGACAAGTCCAAAGACTTAGCAATATTTCCAAGCAATTTGGGATATCAGACTAGTCCGCTACGGGCCGGAAAAGTCCAAGATATCTACATGGAAAAATTGTCTAGTCCGCATCAAAACAACATGTCTGTTTGAAGTCAGAGAGAAATCGGACTAGTCCGCACCAAAATCGGACTAGTCTGCACTTTCCAGAATTTCTAAGTACGGTTAAACTCTAAATTCATTTTAAACATATTCATTTTTATGTGGATTAATGTTAGACATATTAAATCATGGATGCATGGCATGATGCATGAAAATGAGGGTGTTACAACGATGGTGGGCAACACCAGAGCAGCCAGCCCCGGCACCACCCAGGGGGCCTATTGTCGACGTCTCTACAATGATGGTGGGCGATGCTAGAGCAGCCAGCTCCGATGCCACCCAAGGGGTCTGCCGTCGACGTTTCAACAGCGATGGTTGGCGACGCAAGAGCAGCCAGCTCAGTTACCACCAAGGGGCCCGCCGTCTATGTCTCTACGACGATGGCGGGTGACGCCGGAGCAGACAACTTTGGCACCACCCAAGGGGCTTGACGTCGAAGTTTCTACAACGATGTTGGGCGACGTTGAAGCAGCCAGCCCTGGCACCACTCAGAGGCCTGTTGTTGACGTCTCTAAGATGATGGTGGGCGACATTGGAGCAGCCAGCTTCAGCACCACCCAAGGGGCATGCCGTCAACATTTCTACAGCGATGGTGGGCGATGTCGGAGCAGCCAGCCTCCACACCACCCAGGGGGCCTGCCATCGATGTTTCTGCCACCATTGTGGTCCATGCTAGAGTAGCCAGCTCCGACACCACCCAAAGGGGCCTGCTGTCGACGTTTCTACAGTGATGGTGAGTGACGATGAAGCAGCCAACCCCGCCACCATACAAGGCGCCCACTGTCAATGTTTCTGCGATGATGGCGTGTGACGACGGAGCAGCCAGCCCCGACACCACCCATGGGGCCTGTCGTCGACGCTTCTACTCAGACAAAGCTCAGTGCCCCTAAAATGTACGCACTGAGGCCATCCACTCAAAACTCCCCCGCTTAGATAGGGACCCATCAAAGACATCCTGTGATCATGTGGTAGGTGTGCCCAGCCACCTGGCCACATCTACCAGGGGGCTCTAAGGGGGTTCCATAGGCAGGACATCAAATGATGACAGATCAGCCATGTCAAATGTGCAATCGTTGGTTCCTCAAAAACTAACGAAGAGACGAAATTCCCCAAGCCCTTACGAAACTAAGGAGTCGGAGCGACAGAATGAGAAGCACAAGACAAGCCAACAAGTGAAACATTAATTCCAATTCATTAAACAATTATTTGTACTAAGGGGCCATCCTCGCTTACAAAGGTGCTCATCTTGGGGGCCGCCAATCTCAACTCTGCTAGAACGAAGAGGCCACCTGCTTGGCAAGGTCCTGGACTTCAGCCCTCGCCTCCTCCTCTCGCTCATCAAAAGGGGCCTTTCTCTATTGACTCCAGCGGGATCATTGGGTACTAACTCCGGAAGCACACCAAGACAAGTGTAGCCACCTGCTCCGCTAGCTCCCTTCCATCGACCTTCAGCCGTCTTGCAAGGACAGTGTTCACTGACCCCAACGTTGAGCAGAAGGAGTCCAAGGCTGGGAGCAGTTGGGCCATCCCCTGAGACGGCTACCCACGTGGAACAGGACACGGCATGAGGGGTTCCAACACCGCCCTGGCACGGGCCAAAAAGTCCTGGATCCCTTGCGCCTCGATTGCATGGGAGACCTGGAGGCCTTCTGCCTCTTTCTGTGTCACTTACTCTCGGTTGGTGAGCTCTCGAGCACGACGCTCCAAGTCATCCTCCTGGCTCTTGATAGTGAGCTTTGAGTCCTGCATGGCTCTGCGCCTCTCCTCCAGCAGGCCAAGGCTCCGGGAGATCTCTTCTTCCCTCGTCGCCAAGTCCTGTTCCGCATTAGCAATGGCAACCTCGCGGTGAACCAACTCTAGCCTCTTATCCTCGTTCAGCTTCTGGCAGGCTTCGGTGACAGCATGGGCCTTCAGAGCCTTCCCCTCGAGCTTCTAATTCTTGGCATCAACCAGCTGCACCAGGCGCCGCTCCTCAGCAAGATGATCCCACTCTCGGGCGAAAGCAGCTTGCGTATGGCGCAAGGCGGACTGGGCCACGACAACAACATCAGAGAGGAGAATCGGCATGGCCGTCGCCACAGGGGAATCGACATGGCCCCTCTGCCTCCTCTGCTGACTCCGCGGCAGACACCAACGCCTGGGCACGAGATGGCTCCCCGGCAGGAGCTCCAGGAATCAGCGCATCACTGCCCATCACCAAGCACTTCCCCTGCCACAAAGGTATTGCCGGCTGCCGGTGGCGAGTCGCCGTCTTGCGCACCAATGACATCCGGCGCTGACACAGTATCAGCGATGGGTAGGTCTGCTCCACCAGGGGTAGCCACGATGGCCAAGGTGGCCACCTCCTCACCTAGCACCGCCTCCGCCCCATCTGCTCCGACGGATGGAGGAGCACAAACATTGGCATCATGGGAAAATGGTGCACATTCATGCATAGGATGCAGTGCAGTAGACCCCTTCCAAATTTTGGGAGGTGCGGGAGCTACCAAGCCCACCCCTGGAAGAACCAAGGGCACTATGTCGGTTGATGACACCCTTAAAAGCCAAAACCAACTCCATAAGAGCGAAGAAACGATGAAAAAATAGTAGAGGTAGAAGTTGTGCCTTACCGGCGGGCTGGTCTGCTCCAAAGACCCTGGCCTCCCAGCTTAGGTGGCGATCGAGGCCGACTGGACCCGATGACAAGGCTGATGCCACAGACTCCTCCGCGCCTCCCATAGAACCAGAACCGCTGCTGGAATATAATACCAGGTCGATGATTGAGGCTTCGGCTGCTCCGGCCCCCTCACAATGGGAGATTATGATGTCATGCCCTCGCGTTATATTCCACCTCTTCGGCATAGCGGTGGTAGAACCAACGGCCAGGGTACGGAAATGCTTTCCTGGCATCAGAACTGGCGCTGGCTGGGTCTCCTCCACCTTGTCAGAGGTTGTTGGGGGCCCTACCTCCACCCTTTCCGAAGGTCGAGAGGTAGACCTCGACCTTGGTTGCGTCGCAGCGTGGCACCACTCCAAGACCACCTAAGCCCCAGTCATCTCTTTAGGGTGCAGACGAACAATGCTGAACATATTGATCATCGGCATCAATCTTTGCACTTCGTCTCTCAGGACAGGGGTCATGAAGAGTGGCTAGTAGTGGTCTGGGATGGAGACTCGCTCATCATCGACAGTGTCGCAGGTCACCGCCTTCAACATCTCTTGTAGCATATGGGGGGTTATGTCATCCAGATCCAGGCGACACCGGTCGCACGTGCAGGTGTAGACCCAAGCCCTGTACAGGCGCCTCTGAAGGGGGGCGGTGTGGTGACGCAAGAAGTCTACCAGCACCATTAGGGAGGTCAAGCCCTTGTCCGCCAGGAACCAGATCCTCTTCAGCACTGGCTTGTACTCCTTCATCAACCCTATAATGCTTACCAGGTTGTGGGATTGGAGGCCAGGCCTTCAGAGGGCATCTTCAGTGAGGTATGGGCCTTGGTCCGCATGATCACCCAATCTTCCCTCCAGCTGCTCCACTTACCCCTTTGAGCGAAGGGATGTAGGTTCGAGAGGTCTTGTCTCGATGCTGGAAGTAGTAGGCTCCCACCTGGCTCGTCGCGCTCATTCAGGTGGTCTTGATCACAAAGAAAATCTGAACAGCTCCACCGTTGGCGTGGTACCCACGAACGCCCCACAAAAGTGGACAAACACGGAAACCACGACAATGGAGTTTGATGACAAGTGGTGAAGCTGCAGCCCGTACTCCTGCAGCACTGTCAGGAAGAACCTCGATAGCGGGAGCCCAAGCCCCGCAGACATGTAGGTGATGAAGAGAACAGTCTTGTATTCGCGAAGGTCTTAAAGGGTGGGAGATCCACAGCGGATCATCCATTGATGCTCTGCCGCCACCCAACCAAGCAGTCGCCTCATCGGCACCAGATCTCGGCCGTATGGAAACGAGAAGGAGGCAGCGGGGAGGCCATCGGAGCAAGAAAGAATGAGATATTTTGCTGAGTGGTGAAGGCTAGCTTTGGTACTCAAGAAAGGAGGCGAAGGCTCAAGTGGCAGGATGTGAATAAGGAAAGAACGGTCCCTTCTAACAAAGGTTTCCTTTTTGATCACCCCCGCAGCGCCTGAGCACCTCATGCGGATCGCCAAGGCTCGGCCCGCACTACTCAACCCACAGTGTAAATGTCAATGGGGTCTAGGCCCCCTGACAGAAGTGCTGGCCCAAGTAGTCAGCCACCTGAGAAGACAGCTGAAGTGAGTCCCATAAAGGTGGAGCACACGTAAGTGCTATAGCTACATTGGGAATCGTCGTAGTTAAAGGTGCTGCAGAAGACAAAGATACTACAGCAAGCAAAGATCTCATCACCATAGTCCCTCATCCAGGAGCAGACGCGTGGCTACGTTGGCAGAAGCGCCCACTGCTTCAACTGACCAAGACAAAATTCAAAGAGCAATGTGGGAAAACATGGAAAGGTCTCCACCCTTGGGCTCATCACCTCCCCCCAAGGTGAATCTAGGGGCCACTGTCGGTACCCCACATACGGGGTACCCTAGAACGCAGGCTAAACGTGCCTAGGTACATCCAGTGGCGCCACGTGTCCAAAAGGTGCCGGACACCAGTCTTGATCAAGTGCAGTATCTGGCACTGCCACGTGGACCTCAAAGATGGGACCTGACTCCTCCGGTGAGATGGACTCCCAAAGTGCCACGTGTTCAGGAGAGACCAAACTGTAATATAATGGTGAGCTCCGGCGCAACCATATGGCTCAAAGCACCAGCCGGATGCCTCCCGCAGAGAAGGGCTCCAGAGCTGCCACGTGTCCCGAAGGGCTTCATAGCTCCCACGTGCCTCAAAGGGCTTCAGAGCTGCCACGTGCCTTGAAGAACCAGGCCTGGCCTCCCGAATAAAGGCCAGCCTCGAAGCTGCAACGTGTCTCCCAACTCACTCTGAGCGGTGGGGTGCCGAAGTTAACGGATGATGCGCCCCATTTGAATCAAGCATTGAAGACAGGCACCCACGTCTGGCGAATAAGGCGGAGCACGCCAACGGTCGGAGACCACTATGTCCAATCACAGAACAGTGAAGATGCCGCAAGACTACCCCGCTCCGCCAAGTGGGTAGCTCAAGACAGACGGATGGGACATACCTTGACACCTTCAATGACTACGCATGGGCCACTGGCGACTGAGGCGGTAAGATAATGAAGCTTATGCACGAAGCCTTAGATCTTTAGGATAAGATCGCCCCGAGACCACCTGTCGGGCCCTGGACCCCAATTGCAAGGCGTCTTGTCTTGTCTGTAAAAGGACCAGATCGCCACCATTACAAGGGATCCCGAATCTACGCATCCACAAAATACACACCAGCAATACAACCTCACCGTGGAGTAGGGTGTTACGCTCTTGCGGCCGCACCGCGTAAAATATACAGTCTCACAATCTCATACGCACTATCACTCGATAGAGGACTAAGCCCTACCAATCAAAGAGCTTTCGCGGGCTGCTCCATAGCAGATCTAGGGGA
The DNA here is from genome assembly GCA_036927565.1 of Tuctoria greenei. NCBI lineage: Eukaryota > Viridiplantae > Streptophyta > Magnoliopsida > Poales > Poaceae > Tuctoria > Tuctoria greenei. The sequence goes on along the minus strand of JAYESD010000012.1, from coordinate 37,284,040 downwards.
AGTGTCGCAATAACACTTCGACAAACGTATTGCGGCGATTTAACGTATTGCAACGTATATCACGGTATTGCAACTATTTCACGTTCGTGGAAATAGTATGGTATTGCAACGATTTCACATTCGTGGCAAATAGTATGTTATTGCAACGATTACACGTTCGTGACAAATAGTATGGTACTGCAAAGATTTAACATCCGTAGCAAATAGTATGTTATTGCAAGAATTTTTCATTTGTGGCAAATAGTATGCTATTGCAACGATTATACATCCGTCGCAAATAGTATGGTGCTGTGATGATTTAAAGATCATGGCGAATAGTATGTTATTGTAACGATTTCACAAGGGTGGCAAATACTACCGTATTCCAACGATTCCATATCCACGAGAAATAGTATGGTACTGCAACAATTTCTCATCCGTGGCAAATAGACTGCAATGATTTCTTATTTGTGGCAATAGGTTCATAATGCAATGTTTCCTGATCTGTGGCAATAGGTTTGTAATGAACGTTTTCTGATATGTGGCAATAGGTTCGTAATGCAGTGTTTACTGATGTGTGGCAATAGGTTGTAATGCAATGTTTAATGATTTGTGTCGATGGAGATGTAATGCAACATTTTCTCATCTGTGGCAATAGTGTTGTAATGCAATGTTTTCTGAGTGATGGCAATAGCAGTCTAGTGCAACATTTTTTTGAGTCGTGGCCAAATTTTTATACTGCAACGTTTTGTAATTCGTGGCAATAGCTTCCTATTGTAACAATTTATTATTCCTGACAAGTAATTAGTAATGCCACTGTCGAAGTGTTAAAGCGACACTTCCCCCGAATCTACTAAGGAGCAGCCCACTGGGGCTCTTTGATCGGAAGGGCTTAGTTCTCAATCTAGTGGTTGCGCGTGAGAGTATGAGACGGTGGTTTTTACGTGGTTCGGGCCACAAGAGCGTAACACCCTACTCCACGGTGAGGTTGTATTGCTGGTGTGTGTGTGTGTGTATGCGTAAGTTGGGGATCATTTTTAATGATGGTGGTCTTGTCCTTTTATAGACAAGTCCAGACACCTTACAATTGGGGTTCAGGGCCCGACAGGTGGCCCCGGGGCGATCTTATCCTAAAGATCTAAGGCTTCTCGCATAAGCTTCCTCTGACCAAGGCTTGAAAACTCACTGTCTTGCCGCCTCTGTTGCTAGTGGCCCATGCGTAGTCATTGATGATGGTAGCGAATGTCACATCCATCTATCCCTGGTGCCATAAGCTACCCACTTGGCGGAGTGGGGTAGGCCGGTTGCGCCTTCACTGTGATGCGATTGGGCACAGCGGTACCTGACAGTAGGCATGCGCCGCGTCATGCGACTGGGGAAGACATGAGTCTTCAATGCCTGATATGGACAAGCAACACCACCCTCTTAACTCCCGCAACCCACTACCCAGGGCAACTTGAAAGGTTCATGGCAGCTCGGGAGCTAGCCTCTTCGGGAGGTTGGGTCCTGACCTGCTGACCACGTGGCAGCTCCGGAGCCTGCTCCTGAGTAGAGCGGGTGCTCTAGGGCCGCGGGACACGTGACAGGGTTAGAGCCCCACTCTTTGGGGACGTGGCCTGTCTGTTGTCTCAAGCCACGTGGCAGCTCTAGAGCCCACCCCTATGGGGGGAGTAGGATCCCGTCCGGATGGACACGTGGCCGATTGGGGGCTCATCCCTAAGGGGGAGCTGGACTCCTCCTTGAGGTTCATGTGGTTACTCCCGATCCCCGTATCTGAGGTAGAGGGGTCTTGGCCTTCACGACAAGTGGTGCCCTCGGACCCCGCCTTTGCTAGGGACAGGTCACCAAGGCTGCTTTAGCCTTTGCGCGGGGGTACCCGTTATGCCAGGTACCTACAGTGGCCCTTGGGTCCACCCTGTGGGAGGCGATGAGCTCGAGGGTGGAGCCCTATTCCTGCTTTCCTGCGCTGTCTCTCGATTTTGTCTTGATTAGCCAAAATGGTGTGCACCTATGCAATCGTGGCCACGCCTCCCTCTCTGGTTGAGGGCTCGTGGTAACAAGATCTTTGCTTGATGCAGCTTCTTTACTGCGACCGTTCCCAATGCGGCTGCTGCACTTTTGCTCCTTCCACTCCCGTCTTTATGGGAACTACTGGGTTGCCTTCTCCGGTCAATGCCCCTTCAGGCCTATCTCTCTGATAGGTGACCTGAGCCCCGCTGTCAGGGACGCTATGGGTTGAGCAGCGGGTTTTGGCCCCAAGTGATATGCTCGGTGTGCTCAAACGCCTAACGGGGTGTTAAAAGGAAAAATTTTGTGGGCAAAGGTGGTTCTTCCTTACGCAGACCCCAATGTTCAAGCCTTCGTCTTCCTCCTTGAGAACCCACTCTGTCCCCACCTTCGAGGTTCTTGACTCCTGCCCTAATGGACTCAGCCTTGCCTCCTTCTCGCATAGTTGACGTAACGCCTGTGAGGCGGCTATTCGGTGCGGGGGATGAGGCGCAAAGGGATCTGATCTGTCCTGACACCGCCTCTGGAGTTGGGGGAGAAGGAGATCATCTTCTTCCAGGCGTACGCGTACATAGGGTTCATTCCTCCCGTTTCCTCCTTCTTGGTGACGCTCCTGTAGGTCCTCGGGCTCCATCTTCACCACTTGTTGCTGAACTCTCTGTAGATGGCAGCGGTGTTCTCGCACTTCTGCGAGATGTTTGTCAGGGTGCACGCGTCCGTGCCGGTGTTCTTGCTGTTCTATGTGCTGAGGTGGACTGGGAAGAAGAACAAGACAAGCTTCCTCGAGGGTTACTACTTCCAGCATCGGGCCAACAGCCCCTTCAAGTACATCACCCCGCTCTCCACAGCGAAGTGGGTCGACTTGAGGAGCGACTGGGTGCTCATACAGGCCGATGCCCAGGATCACATGGTCGTGCCCAACGGTTGGCCGATACTCAAGATGAAGACCTGGGAGGAGCGCCCGGAGTTAGAGCAGGCATACACCCTGGTGATGGATAGGAACCAATTCGTGGCGGATCATGGTTTGTCGAAGCTCATGGTGATGCCAGATTTCGTGCGCTAACGCCTAGCTCCCCTCCAACATCACATCCCCCCCTGCATGGCTTTACTTTGGGCCACAGGACGGCACTCAACAGGTGCGGGGTCGCGACAAAGAGATGACCCCGCAAGAGGTGCTTGACATAATGTCCAAGGCGTGCGTAGGCCAACTAACTTCTGACGTCTTCAACCTTCCGGGGCCCTTGAATGTGGCCTAGAGGGCGGTGAATATGCCTTTTTGAATTTTGTCGGAACCTGCAACACTTAACAACCAGATCAAATCTCGAGATATCGGACTAGTCTGGTCTAGTGCAGACTAGTCCGGTGTGTACAGACTAGATTGATCAAATTTGATTAGTTATCTTGATCCTATAATGTATGCAGTGGAAATATACTTGTAATTGAAGTGTCACACTACTATGAACTAGGATGTACCACAAGTTAATCTTATATTCAATGTTTCAATGTAAAGTGAACAAGATTGATTGAAACCCTAGATATATATGAAGTGTAAGAACACTGGGCGCAAAGAAAGAACAGAAGCAATTTATCCCGTGGTTCGGTTCCCACGGAGGCAACCTACGTCCACGTTGAGGAGTCCACAAAAGGATCAGGTCTTCTATAACCCTACCCTCGTCGGATCGCCACGGAGGCCAATCCTCTTCACTAATCACAAAGGATAAATAACCAAATTCAAGAGGCCTTCTCAAACGTTGAGGGCTCCCCAAGATTACAATATGAACACCACCAAGAACACACTCTTAAGATCACAATGGAAAAACCACATGAGTGTGTTAGGGAATCAAACCAAGAGCTCAATGAGTGATGAACTGTGTCTCTCTAGTGATCCAAAGTGTATCCTCAAGAGATTGATCTTTCTTGCATTTGATTTCGTGGAGAGAGGTGTTTTCTAGGCTCTTGGAAGGTGTGACGGCGCAGGGGGGTCGAGAGATCTGAAAGATAGACCGTGCACAACTATTTATATGATGTTCCCAAAAGTTACCGTTAGGGTTTAGAAACATCAGACTAGTCCAAGGTGGACATCAGACTAGTTTGATGTGTTGCGTGTAGCAAACCCTAGTTGTCCCGAAATATTGGACTTGTCCGGCTAAGAGCAGACTTGTCCAATTTTGGTTCTGGAAATCTTTGGATCAGTCCGATAAATATCAGACTTGTCCGGATAAGTGAAACCCTATGTTAATTTGGGGAATAGGTCCACACTTGGAGGACTTGTCCGATTTAGGTCAGAGGGTTTTCGGACTAGTCCGTGCTAATATTGGACTTGTCCGATTGACATCAGAAAGATATCGGACCAGTCCGTGGGGTTATCGGACTTGTCCGATTTTGTGCAACTTGTGAAGTGTTTGGGGACTAGTCCGCACTAGAGAGGACTATTCTGGTTCTAGTCAGAGAGATATCGGACTAGTCCGGTTAGGGAAAAACTGGACTGAGAGGACAAGTCCGCATTGTGAGGACTTGTCCAATCTTGTGCAGAAAGATATCGGACTAGTCCGGGGTCAGTCGGACTAGTCCGGTCCTGTATGAATTTATTCAATGTGTGAGATTATTTGTGCTTGAGCTCTTGGGGTGTGTTTCCTTAACACACTCCATACACAATGATCTACTACACTTGTTTCTTGAGCTCTTTTCCCCATTGTTCCTCATTCTCCTTTCTTTTTGGCACCTTGCTCATTTTCTCTTTAGAACCTGTTCTCATCTCAACAAAGTGGTTAGGATCTCATTTGCTTGTCATAAATCAACCAAAACCCACAAGGGATTCCTATATGTGCTTTCAATCTCCCCCTTTTTGGTGATTGATGACAACCAATTGAGAATTCACAAAATATGATAAAAAGTTGAGATTTTCATAAAGTGTGCACATATGATTTAAAACACATTAAACAATGAAAACATGATCCATATGTGCACTCTTTATGGTGGGATGCAGAACTAAGTGTATAGAAATAGTAATCATGATGAGAATGACATAATTGACATCAACATGTTAACAATAAGCATATATGTCATTCTTAGAGCAAAATCACAGATTTCATCAATATCTTCACAAGCAGTTCAAAACATCGCATCACAAGACCAAAAGTACCAAAAGAGCATGTTAAAAGACTTACAACTCACAAATAGACAAAAGACACAAAAAGGAGAGCTCTCCTCGCATCCTACAGCTAAAGCCTAAGACTCCTAAGACTCCCCTTCAATCTCTTCTCCTTTGGCATCAAGACACCAAAAAGAAGGAGAGGAGGGACCTAAGGTCTTCAAGCCTCATTGTCGGTTTTCTCATCATCTCCATCTTCATTCTCTGGCTGATGGGGAGGAGGAGGAGGAACGGTACCACTCGAGTCCCCAATGCCGAAATAGGCAAGCTCGGATGGTGTCAAGGGCCCGAGTTCAGTGAAGTCAGAATATGAGTCATCGGAAATGACTGGAGACCCAATGGGCTCGATCTCCAGCTTTTGGCAAATTTGCTTCACATTCTCTTTGACATATCTCATGTCGGCCTTTCTCCTATTGTTCAGCTTGTGGGCTTTTGCTTCGGCCTTTTTGCAAGAGGCAAAGATGACTGACAGATACTTCAAGATGCCACTTGGGGACCCCTTCTGAGGAGGGGCCCTAGGGGCGGGAGAAGCCCTAGTGCCTTCACTAGCTCTCGCCAGAGCCTCTGCACTGGAAGCAGGAGAAGGAGCAGCTTGAGCACTTGGTTGTTGAGGCTTTTGGGGCCTCAAGGGGAGGTGCTGCACATTCTTGACGAACTCTATGCCTGTGACCTTCTCAATCATAAACATGAGGTAAGGTGCATAGCAACAGGACTTGTTCAGTGTGCAGGAGATGTTCACCATGTCATTCCAAATATAGTCAAAGACATCAAATTTCCTGTCTTTGCTAATAAGCTTCATCAAGGTCCTGAGATACCCCTGCACACTTCCAGCGTCCCCATCCTTGGGGGCAATGGTCTTCCTAAGGACCCGGTTCAACAACACAAAGAAGGGTTTCATGTACTTGGTAGAAGGAGGATTGAACATGGAGTTGGGTTCATATAGAAATTTCATCATGTCCTTCTCAATAACACCAATGTTGTGGATTATTAGGTTGTCATTGCTAGAGCTATCAAGATGTAACATCCTTGCAAACTCATCGTAGGTAATGGTGTACCTGGATCCGTGAGTCATCCAAGTCATCCTTTCTTCCTCATCACTAGCAAAGTGGCAAGTCGCATAGAACTGTGCGATGATCTCATCATTCCAATTGTTTCTGAAGGCAAATAGGTCCTTCAAACCATGCTTCTTGATTGCTTCGACCACCTCCACAAAAGGTGAGCAGCCCTTCTTCTCAAAATGCGCCCAATCTATCCATTGGATGCGCACCACAAGGGTCTTCATGGGGAGATAGACAGACTTGTAAAAGTCTGCATGGAAGTTACTCGAAAACCTTCCATCAGCAGCTTGCTTGGGACGTTGTAACAATCCGCATTCCTGAACTTCGCAGCCGTGTTGCTGCCCTTTCCATTGAATCTTTCCTCCGCGGGATCCCAGGCCCCTTCCCTTAGAGCTGACTTCTTTAGGGGGCAATCAGGCCTGTTGCAATCCCTTTGCCCTTGCCTTTTGCTTGACGGGCACTTGCTGAGCTAGGGCCTCCTCCAGCAGAAGCCTTGGAGGCAGGCATCTTTGCAAGTACTTTCCGTCGAGCCTGGGGAGGAGAAGTAGCCGGCTCGGATGGGCACTCTTGGTGCTTCTTGCTTAGGCCCGTCGAGGACCGAAGCACGGCTTCGTTGTCCATCTCAGCCTCGAAATCAGAGATTTCATCATTGGTGCTCGACATAGTCCTGAGAATGGTTTTCACAAGGTATTGATGAGAATAGATGACAAGGAATTGCATTGAGGAATTAATAAGTTAGGGTTGAGTTCAGAAAAATCGAACTAGTCCGGTTTACAGGCACGGACTAGTCCGGTTGACTGGACTTGTCTGTGCATGGACCAGACTAGTCCGGTGTACAGGCATGGACTTGTCCGGTTGACCGGACTTGTCTATGCATGGACCGGACTAGTCTGGTATTCAACCTCTAAAACCCTAACTATGAGACAAATGGTGATTCCTAAAGCACAAATAGCTTAACATCAATGTAATACATCAAGGAAGCATGTATATGGTGAAAGGAACTAAGCTAGTTGATCAACATTGAAGGAAATAGCAATTTCTAGGGTTTGGGATGAGATTTTATCGAAATTGCTTGATTTTTGGAGATGTAAGGGTTGAAGGAGCGGTCAAGTCCGTGGGCTTCAATCCTTGAGCAATGGAGGTCGTTTTTCACCAAAATCTGAGAAGTTTTGATGGAGAAAGATGGAAATCGCCTTGGGGAGCTCGAGCTTGGAGAGAGGAAGCTTGAGGCAAGTGTGGGGTGAGGAATATTAGGGTTTGGCGGCGGCTAGGGTTATGGAAACGAAAAATCGGACTTGTCTGAAAATGATCGGACTAGTCCGAACTTTTCTAGAGACTATATCGGACTAGTCCGTGATCTGCCGGACTAGTCCGGCCTAACCGTCACTCTGCAGACTAGTCTGTATGGGCGGACTAGTCCGGGCAACCACGGACTAGTCCGTGGTCACCAGGAAAGAAATGTGTAGCCCATTCTTATGTATTTGAAGGTACTTTTATGAAAATAGGGAGGCAGAGCAAACATATAATCTTGATGAATATGATCAGTAAGCATTCAACAATTAAGCAATGACCATAATTCACCAAGATCTGATAATTGACATATTTTTTTAGAAAAAATTGAGAGAGATGATTTTCACAATACAATCAACGAATTTTGAAGATAGCATTCAGGTATACAAGATTTCAAGCCACATTCCGAGCATCAAGGATATTTAGTTCATTTCGGAGGTCACAAAAGCTTTTTTCATCAAGTGGTTTGGTGAATATATCGGCTAGTTGTTTTTCAGTATTGACATGTGAAATGGCTTTATCTTCCTTCATTGAATGGTCTCTCAAAAAGTGATGTCGGATGTCTATGTGTTTGGTCCTAGAGTGCTCAACGGGATTATGGGCAATTTTAATGGCACTCTCATTGTCACAAAGTAGTGGAATACGGTTCATATTGTAACTGTAATCCTTTAGAGTTTGTCGCATCCAAAGGAGTTGTGCACAACAACTCCCGGCTGCAACATACTACGCTTCAGCCATGTATAAGACAATGGAGTTTTGTTTCTTGGAGGACCAAGAAACAAGTGATCTACCTAGAAATTGACATGTACTGGAGGTACTTTTTCTATCTACTTTGCATCCAGCATAATCTGCATCAGAGTAACCAATGAGATTGAATTTGGAACCTTTGGGGTACCAAAGGCCTAGGTTGGTTGTATGAACTAAATACCTCAAGATTCTCTTAACAGCCGTCAAATGACACTCTTTTTGGTTGGCTTGAAATCTTGCACACAAACATACACTCAACATGATGTCTTGCCTAGATGCACATAAGTAGAGTAGAGATCCAATCATTGAGCAATATACCTTTTGATCGACGTTTGGTCCATCTTCATTGAGATCCAAGTGGCCATTCGTTGCCATGTGAGTCTTTATAGGCTTTGCCTTGTCCATTCCAAACTTCTTGAGTATGTCTTGAGTGTACTCAGTTATGCTTATGAACGTCCCTTCCTTTTGTTGCCTCACATGGAATCCCAAGAAGTACTTTAGCTCTCCAATCATAGACATCTCAAACCTATTTGTCAAAATCTTACTAAACTCCTCACAAAAAGATGTTTTAGTAGAACAAAAGATTATATCATCAACATAAATTTGACAAATAAAGAGATCATTGTCAAAGTACTTTGTAAACAATGTATAATCTACTTTACCGATCTTAAAACCATTTCCAATTAAGAAATCTCTAAGGCACTCATACCAAGCTCTATTAGCTTGTTTGAGGTCGTAGAGAACCTTACGCAATTTAAATACATGGTTTGGGAACTCTTCATCTTCAAACCCGGAGGGTTGCTCCACATACACCTCCTCCATGATTGATCTGTTGAGGAAGGCGCTTTTCACATCCATTTGATAGAGCTTGAAATCATGGTGAGTAGCATATGCAACTAATATTCTAATAGACTCAAGACTAGCTACTAGAGCAAAGGTTTCATTAAAATCCAAACCTTCGACTTGTGAATACCCTTTGGCCCCAAGTCGTGCCTTGTTCCTTGTCACCATCCCGTGTTCGTCTTGTTTGTTGCGGAAGACCCATTTGGTGCCGACAGTGTTGAATTTTGGTCTTTCGACTAGTTCCCACACCTCGTTCCGTTTGAAGTTGTTAAGTTCTTATTGCATGGACACTACCTAATCCGGATCCTTTAATGCATCCTCAACCCAGCGTGGTTCCAAAAAGGATACAAACGAATAATGCTCACAAAATTAGCTATGTGAGATCAAGTAGTTACTCCCTTTTGGATGTCATCGATGATGTTATCGATTGGGTGATCCCTTTGGATGCATTGGTGTACTCTTGGGTGTGGCACTTGCAGTCTTGAATCTTCATGGTCATCTTCTTATCCCCCTAGATGGTTGCCCTCATTGACTTGTCGATCATTTTCATCTTCTTGAGGTTGATCTTGTATGAAAGCTCCCCCTTGGTCATTGGCTTCCTCTTGTGGTTCATCTTCCTCATGCATATGTAGAGGTGGTTCTTGTGGTCGAACTTCGCCCAACGCCATCCTTTTCAATGCTTGACAAGGAGCTTCTTCTCTATCTAACACGCATGAATCAACTCGCTCCTTTTGGGAGCCGTTAGTCTCATCAATCACTACATCACGTGCTACTTAAACAATTCCGGAGGTCTTGTTGAAGACACGATAGGCGTAGGAGTTTGAATCATAACTAAGCAAGAAACCATCATCGAACTTCGAAGCAAACTTTGAAGTCCTTGGTTTCTTGTTCAAAATATAGCATTTGGAACCGAGGACTAAAAAATATGAAATATTAGGCTTGTTACTGGTGAGTAGCTCATAGGATGTCTTCTTGAGTAGTCGATGAAGATAAAGTTGATTTATAGCGCGGCAAGCTGTGTTAACCGCTTCTGCCCAAAATCGATCCAAGGTCTTGTACTCATCAAGCATTGTTCTTGCCATCTCTATGAGGGTTCGGTTCTTCCTTTCGGCAACTCCATTTTGTTGAGAGGAGTAAGGTGCTGAAAATTCATGCTTTATGCCTTCTTCATCTAGGTACTCCTCAACTTGTGTGTTCTTGAACTCCGTGCCGCTGTTGCTTCGAATGTTCTTGATCGTCAATGAAAACTCATTTTGGGCACGCTTGAAAAACTTCTTCAAGGTTCTTTGAGTTTCTGCCTTATCATGTAGAAAGAAAACCCAAGTGAAGCGAAAAAAATCATCAACAACTACTAAGCCATATTTGTTACTGCCGATGCTTATGTAAGGAATTGGACCGAATAAGTCCATGTGGAGTAGCTCGAGCGGTCTTGTTGTAGTCATGATGTTCTTAGTGGGATGAGGTGCTCCAACTTGCTTCTCGGCTTGGCACGCGCTACAAGGCCTGTCTTTCTCAAAAATAACATCCTTCAAACCTCGGATGTGATCGCCCTTGAGGAGTTTTTGAAGATTCCTCATACCAACATGTGCTAGCCGTCTATGCCACAGCCAACCCATGTTAGTCTTTGCAATCAAGCATGTGTCAAGTTCGGCTTTATCTTTGTTGAAGTCAACAAGGTAAAGCCTTCTCTTTAACATACCCTTGAATGCAATGGAACCATCACTCCTTCAAGAGACGGTCACACACTCATTAGTGAACAAGCAATTATAACCTTTGTCACATAATTGAGATATGGACAGCAGGTTATAATCTAAGGAATCAACATGTAACACATGAGAAAAAGTATGTTGAGATGATATGGCAATTTTACGGGTACCGAGCACCTTTCCTTCACTATTGTCTCCAAAATAGATGCCCTCGCTTGGATCCTCATTTTCTTCATACTCAACGAACATCTTTCTTTCTCCGATCATATGGTTGCTGCAACACTGTCTAGCACTCATTTAGATCTACCGGAGGAATATGTCTACAAAAACAAATCATGCCTTGTTTTTAGGTACCCAAGCTTGCTTGGGTCCTTTTAGGTTAGTCACAGGGGATTTGGGCACCCACACATGAGATTTGATGTTCCCATGGTGTGGCCCAACATAATGAGAATAAACTTTTCCAAAATTAATTCTCATTAAAACATAAGATGCATCAAAGGTTCTAAATAGCAACTGTTGTTGTTTATAAACAGGACTAGTCCGGGGATCGGACTTGTCTGGAGGAACGGACTTGTCCGTGTCCCGACCGCGCTAGTTCGATGATCATATGTGTTGGATGTGTTAACATTGGAATTTCTAGTTTGAGAGGGTCATCCCTTTACAAAAGCAATGCTCTCCTTGTTATTCTTATGACTTCTAGCATGTTGCTTTTCACCATAAGAATAACCAATGCCATATTTGACATTTGGAGGTCTTGTGACCAAGTATGCACTACGTGCATATTTGATCTTCTCCTTGTCAAATATGCCATTTTGTGAAGGATGCTTGACTTGTCTTTCAAGCTGATGTCAACTTTACCACATGCACAAGTAGAAGCAGTTTCAGTTTTAAGGGGTTGAGAAGGCGAGCTTGAAGAGGATGAAGGGTCACTTTGCTTGAGTTACTCAACTTGTACCTCAATATCTTGTTAACTTTGATTAGGTTGGCAAGTTTGTTCTTGATTGTAGCATTTGAGTCGCTTAGCTCCAAGCAAGCTTCCTTGCTTGAAGCTAACTCAAGATCTAGTGACTTGCTTCGCTCCTTTTCAAGTTCTAGAACCTTGTCAAGTTCAACGTAATCCTCCTTTTGGTAGAAAATCATGTCTTCTTGACGGTTTATCAACTTCTCCTTCTCAACAAGTTGATCAATTAAAAATTTCATTTTTGCAGCTGTTTTCTTGTCTAAGCCGATGAGCATATCTTCATTATCACTAGCAATTTCACTATCACTAGAATAGGAATGTACGGAAGGGGGTCTGGTTGTTACCTTTCTTTACCTTCCTTTGCCATGAGGCAAGTGTTGTTCCCCTTCTATGCGCCGAGAGTGGGGAAGAGAGTGGACTTTTTGGATGTCTTATCGATGGCTATGATAGCCATCTCTTCTTCTTCTTTTGATGAGGACTCATCATTTGAGTCCCATTCTTTCCCTAGATGTGATTGTTCAGATTGTTTCTTCTTTTTGAAGAATTTATTGGGTTGAGGCTTCGTTTCCTTGGTCTTCTTCTTGTTTTCATCATATGGGAAATCAACTATAAAGTGGTTATACTCACCACAGTTATAGCATGCCCGCCTTAACTTTAGTCTTGATTTTTCCTCGTACTTTCCCTCACTTGATTTATCCCCTTGTCTTTTCTTCATCATTCTTTTGAATTTCTTCATGAACTGTATCATGTCATCTTCATCCAAGTCGCTGCTCTCATCATCACCGTCTTCTTCTACTTGAGCTTCTCAAGCTTCTTTATACAAGGGCTTGAGAGCGGACTTCAAAGCGACCCCTTTCTTATTTGCCGAGGTGAGATCGGCAATCTCCTTAACGTGCTTGGCCTGCTTTTCCATCATCTCAAAGTCGATGATTTTCCCATGTAACTCATATGGGGTCATCTTCTTCTACCCGGTGCTTTCTCGTATCATCGAGCACAAGGTGACATTGTGAGGCATGAAAGCTCTAAGAATGAGCTTTTCACAACCTCGTGGTCATTCCACTTCTTGCTTCTGTATGCTCGCACCTTGCTGATGAGCGTCTTTAGTCGGTTGTACATGTCTTGTGGTGACTCGTCTTATTTGATGGCGAATCTTCCCAACTCGCCTTCAATCATCTCGATCTTCGCTTCTCGCACATGACGATCGCCTTCATGTGCGGTTTGCAACGTATCCCATATCTCCTTTGCGATCTCGAGTCCATCCACCTTTGTGAATGCATCCCAACTGAGTGATGAGGTGATGATTGCAGCAGCTCGGGCATTTTGATTGATTGCTTGCTCTTGGCTAGGTGTGAGCTCCTCATCATCATCCAGCATATCTATTCTTGTGCATACTATGTTCCACAAACTTGGATTGAGAGAAATCAAATGCATTTTCATGTTTTGCCTCCACATTGAGTAGTCATTGCCGTCAAAGTGTGGGGCTTTTCCAAGTGGAATAGATAGATAATGATTGTTGTTAGAATTTAGGCGATCATAATTAAAAGGACATCGGGAGTAGTCGGTGTGAGTGCTCCCCTTCTTCTTGTTCTCATATTCAATTTTCACTTTTCCCTTGGAGAGGGTTTTCTTTCTTAGGAGCGCCTTGAGTTCCAGCGTCTCCTCATCATCATCCTCGAAGTCTTGAATGGCCTCGAGGAGCCTCTCCAATTTTTGGTTCTTTTCTTCTTCAACCTTCTCTTGGTTGACGCTCTTGTGCACGTCCTTCATGTCCGACATGATCTCTTCGAGCGATTAGTCTCCTTTTGAAGAAACCTGCTCTCATACCAATCGAATGTGGCCTAGATGGGGGTGAATAGGCCTTTTTGAATTTTGTCAGAACCTGCAACACTTCTCAACTAGATCAAATCTTGAGATATCGGACTAGTCCGGTCTAGTGCGGACTAGTCCAGTGTGTACCAACTGGATTGATCAATTTGATTAGTTATCTTGATCTTATAACGTATGCAGCGCAAATATACTTGTAATTGAAGTGTCACACTACTATGAACTAGGATGTACTACATGTTAATCTTATATTTAATGTTTCAACGTAAAGTGAACAAGATTGAATGAAACACTAGATATATATGAAGTGTAAGAACAATGGGCGCAAAGAAAGAACACAAGCAGTTTATCTCGTGGTTCGGTTCCCACAGAGGCAACCTACATCCACGTTGAGGAGTCCACAAAAGGACTGGGTCTTCTCCAACCCTACCCTCATCAGATCGCCACGGAGGCCAATCCTCTTCACTAATCACAAAGGGCAAATAATCAAATTCAAGGGGCCTTCTCACACGTTGAGGGCTCCCCAAGATTACAATATGAACACCACCAAGAACACACTCTTAAGATCACAATGGAAAAACCACATGAGTGTGTTAGGGAATCAAACCAAGAGCTCAATGAGTGATGAACTGTGTCTCTCCAATGATCACAAGTGTATCCTCAAGGGATTGATCTTTCTTGCGTTTGATTTCGTGGAAAGAGGTGTTTTCTAGGCTCTTGGAAGGTGTGACGGTGCAGGGGGTCGAGAGATCTGAAAGATAGACCGTGCACACCTATTTATATGGGGTTCCCAAAAGATACTGTTAGGGTTTAGAAAGATCGGACTAGTCCGTGGTGGACACCGGACTAGTCCGGTGTGCTGCGTGTAGCAAAACCTAGATGTCCCGAAATATCAGACTTGTCCGGCTGAGAGCGGACTTGTCCGATTTTGGTTTAGAAAATCTCTGGATTAGTCCGATAAATATCGGACCTGTCCGGATAAGTGAAACCCTAAGTGAATTTGGGGATTAAGTCCGCACTTGGAGGACTTGTCTGATTTAGGTCAGAGGGTTTTTGGACTAGTCCGTGCTAATATCGGACTTGTTCGATTGACATCAGAAAGATATCGGACTAGTCCGTTGGGATATCGGACTTGTCTGATTTTGTGCAACTTGTGATGTGTTTGGGGACTAGTCCGCACTGGGGAGGACTAGTCTGATTCTAGTCAGAGAGATATCAAACTAGTCCGTGGTGATATCGGACTAGTCCAGTCAGGGAAAAACTAGATTGAGAGGACAAGTCCGCATTGTGAGGACTAGTCCGATCTTGTGCAAAAAGGTATCAGACTAGTCCGGGGTCAGTCGGATTAGTCCGGTCCTGTATGAATTTGTGCAATGTGTTAGATTATTTGTGCTTGAGCTCTTGGGGTGTGTGTCCTTAACACACTCCATACACAATGATCTACTACACTTGTTTCTTGAGCTCTTTTCTGCATTGTTCCTCATTCTCCTTTCTTTTTGGCACCTTGCTCATTTTATCATTAGAACTTGTGCTCATCTCAACAAAGTGGTTAGGATCTCATTTCCTTGTCATAAATCAACCAAAACCCACAAGCGATTCCTAGATGCACTTTCAGCCCTGTCCGCCACTTTGCTGGCATCGAAACCTTCGGATGAAGATCCTGAGGGAGATGTTGAACATGGACGCGCTCGGTCTTGTGCCACAGGAGGTTGGCGATGCGGACCTTGGATTGGCCATCATTGACTCGCCGCAGGAGTCTACACCTGCACCAGGCTCTGTGGCGTCAAGGGTGGAAGACGCACTCTCTCACGGTGGGAGAAGCAAGGCGCTGGTCACCGATGCCAGGAAGGGGAAGCATCAGTCCCCGACATTGGAAAGAGGAAGTCGCCAGTGATCGATGTTGTGAAGGAGAAACGCCCTCGGTTGCCGCTGAAAGCGCCGCCGTAGGCGGTCTTCACTCAAGCCAACGTCCCCCGGCACGCCCCTCCTTAGCATCAGGTGTGGGCGGTTCTTCGGCAGGAGGCCTAGCCTGTTAAGAGGTGACTCCGCCAACGTCTGCGGCTGGCACACCGTCCAGCATCCCCGCTGCCAACACAATCCAAGGCGCCATAGGGGGCTCCGCGAGCGTTACGCCTACAGAACCTCTAGCCAAGAGGCCTCAGGCCGACGTTGGCGGCAGCTCGGGAGGAAGCTCTGAGAGTGGCGCTGTTGGAGTAGGTGGAGATACGCTGACGCAGGGTGGCAGCGTCGCCGGTTCCTTTGGTGGAGGCCCACCTGGAACGCCCTCGCCTGCCCCGCCGTTGTCAGGGCCCGCATCTTCAGGGCCAGCGAAAGTGGAGGCCCGCTGGAGCTTCCAGGGTTGTTGGTAAGCCATTCTTACTAATGCTTGCTTCGTTATCTTGCCTGTTCTTCTAGCTTGAGCAAATTCCGATTTTGACCTGCAGGTCTACGTCATCTATTGTGACGCCTCTACCGCCAGGGGTAGTGTCTTGGAGCACTGCGAAGTCAGCCCAAGAGGCTATGGCTGTATCGGGGGAGCAGACTACCAAGCTTATAGAGGAGAGCACTACTCCGGCGTTCGTGCCCCACGTGGGTAGTGAAGCATCTTCGCCTGCCTTGGTGGAGGCACCTCCGGCCATCGCGCCAGAGGCAATGTTGGAGTCAGCTCATGGGGCTGAGAGCCTGGCTTCTGCTACTATTGATCCGGCAGGTGATTCCTTGGGCGACGGTGGCGCTAGTGCTTCAGGTAGCACTGCAACTCTTGCTCAGTCCCCGGGGGCAAGGTCACCGTTACTGGTGGCCTTGCCTTCGCCGCCACGGGAGGAGGAGGTCCCCAAGATGATCACCAGGCGACATTCCATAACTTTGTCGCAGCCAGAGCGCCTCTCCGACATCATGGAATCGATGCAGTCTAGCATCCACCTGGTGGAATCCATCCTTCGCCGGACGGGGGGCTCTCACCGCAGAGTGGGAGAAGCTGCGTGCTGAGGGCGAGCATCTCCAAGGCTAGGAGGACCTTCTGAGGTCCAGGATCGCCTAGGCGAAGGCGAAGTACCATAAGGAGAGTAAGGAGCTTGAGCTGAGGAACCACATTGCGAAGGCCATGGACGCAATGTCTTAGAAGATTCTGGTCGACGCCAAGGTAGCCAATGACATGGCTGACGCCGGCCTACGTGCCCTTGAAGAGGGTCGAGAGGCCCTTGGTTGCCCCGAAGCTGCTGTTGCCAAGCGGGAGGCTGCTGTCGCCGAACAAGAGGTGGCGGCCCAGGCGATGATGGCTCGTGCTGAGGCAGATTGGGACAAACTGCAGTCCCAACTCGAAGATCTTGAGCTCCGAGGGAGCGACTTGGCGTGGGATCAACCGCAACACTTAGCTGAGCATTAGGAACCCCTCCTGCATCATCTCAACGTCCAAGCCCAGAAGCATACAACGGAGCGCCATTCCTGGGAGCTCGATCTGTAGTAGTGTCAACTGGCTCAGCGTCTGGAGGCCGAGGGTAGGGCAGTGGCAAAGACGGTGGCATCCCATGTCCTGTTGTGCTACCAGATTCGATACCCTTAGCTGCCATTGGAGCCAGTTTTTGAAGGTCATGTTGAAGAGCGCGAGGAAATGGTAGTGGCAGAGGTCAAGAATGCTGCCAAACATGTCATCGCGCAATTTGATAGGGATTGAGGCTGGCGGCCCTTCTTTGTATCCAGGGTTTGCTCCTTTATAAATATTCTTCAGTGAATTTGATTTTGTATTTGTTTGGCTTGTCTTGTGCTTCTCAACTTGTTACCCCAAGTCCTTAGCTCTGTAAGGTCTTGAAGAGCTCTCATTTTTAGTTTTCTAGCTGTTGAGGGACCAATGCTTGCACAGTTGACATGGTCGATTTGTTGTTAGGTGACATCCTGACTGTGGAACCCCTGTAGAGGCCCCCTGGTTGGTGTGGCCAGGTTGCTGGGCACGCCTACCACTGGAGTGCAGGATGCCTTCAAAGGGCCCCCAGCGGAGCGAGGGAGGATGAGTGGTTGACCTCAGTGTGGCCCTTCCAGGGGCATTGAGCTTTGTCTTAGTGTTGACATCGACGGCAGGCCCCCTAGGAGGTGTTGGAGCTGTATGCTCCAACGTCGTCCACCATCATCGCAGATTCGTCGACGGCAGGCCCCTTGGGAGGTGTCAGAGCGGGTAGATCCGGCATCTCCCACCATCATCGTAGATACGTAAACGGCAGGCCCCTTGGGAGGTGCCAGAGTTGGCTACTCCGGCGTCGCCCACCATCGTCGTAGATTTTTCACCAGCAGGCCCCTTGGGAGGTGCCAGAGCTGGCTGGTCCAGTGTCACCCACCATCGTCATAGATACATCGACGGCAGGCCCCATGGGAGGTCTTGGAGCTGGTTGCTCTGACGTCACCCACCATCATCGTAGATTCGTCGACGGCAGGCCCCCTGGGAGGTGTCAGAGCCTGATGCTCCGACGTCGTCCACCATCATCGCAGAGATGTCGACAGTAGGCCGCTGGTGTACAAGCCATCACCAAAGTACCCTGTTAGCGACGAGAGCGGGGCAGCAGAGTGTACTCACTTCTCAGTGCTTCTTGCTGTGGTCAACAAGTTGGGACGTCGACAGTAGGCCCGATGGGTTGTGCCGGAGTTGGCTGCTCCGGCATTGCCCACCATCATCGTAGATTTGTGTACGACAGGCCCCTTGGGAGGTGCCGGAGCTGGCTGCTCCGACATCACACACAATCATCATAGATTCGTCGACGATAGACCCCTTGGGAGGTGCCGGAGCCTGATGCTCCGGAGTCGTCCACCATCAACAAAGAGACGTCAACAGCAGGCCTTTCTCAGCGCTTGTTGCTGTCGTCAAAATGCTAGGACGTCGACGCCAGGCCCCTTGGGTGGTGCCGAAGCTGGCTACCCTGGTGTCGCCTACCATCGTCATAGATTCGTCGACGACAGGCCCATTGGGTGGTGTCAGAGCTCGATGATTCGGCGTCGCCCATCATCGTTGTAGATTCATCGATGGCAGGCCCCCTGGGAGGTCCTGGAGCTGTATGCTCTGGCGTCATCCACAATTATAACGGAGACATCGACAACAGGCCCCTGGTGTACAGGCTATCACAAGAGAACCCTGTTAGCAACAAGAGCGGGGCAGGAGATTGTACTCACTTCTAAGCGCCTATTGTTGTTGTCAACATGTTGGGACGTCGACGATAGGCCCCTTGGGTGGTGCCAGAGCTGGCTACTCCAGTGTCGCGCACCATCCTCGTAGATTCATCGGCGGTAGGCCCTTGGGTGGTGCGTGAGATTGATGCTCTAGCGTCGCCTACCATCTTTGTAGATTCATCGATGGCAGGCCCCTTGGGTGGTGCCAGAGTTGGCTGCTCTGGCATCGCCCACGATCTTCGTAGATTTGTCGACGGCAGGCCCCCTGGGAGGTGCCGGAGCTTGATGCTCCAGCGTCATCCACCATCGTCGCATAGACGTTGACATTAGGACCCTGGTGTACAGGCTATCACAAGAGAACCCTATTAGAAACAAGAGCGGGGCCGAAGAGTGTACTCACTTCTTAGTGCTTGTTGCTGTCGTCAACACATTGGGACATCGGTGGCAGGCTCCTTGGGTTGTGTCAGAGTTGGCTGTCCTGCACGCATTAAAGCATGGACTAGTTTACTCGCTGGTTTTACTTGTACCTCTTCCTTAGCTCTGTCATGTCTTACTATCATGCATTGACAAATGGGGCTTGGGTAATTAAATGCGTTAGTGCATTGGGTATTTGCTCCCGTTGTCCTTAGGTTGCGATCCTTCCGGCCCAAAGAACTTGGCCGCAGCGCCGAGAGGAAAAGTGTGTGTGCTTAGGGTACAGGACCAGGCTAAGCTACTCGCACGTCCCGAACCACTGGCTTGGGTTAGTCCTTTCCTTGGAGGCCTTCCGGTCTCACAGAGCTCCAAGGATCGGGGCAGCCACAAGAACCATTCACACATCATAGGTACCTCAAGCGAGCCCGCTTGTAGTAGGATTGCACGACTTTGGCAAGGGTGAGATACAGAGTGTACAACCATGTATATAAAGAAGTATACAGTAAACGAGTCTATCATGGTTGATCATAAAATTAGAGTGTAATTTAAATGAACATTGTTTAGGGAAACACGAAGTAAGATAGTGATTCTATTATATCAGAATTCGTAGGAGATATCTTTTACAAAAGAGGGCAACTGCCTGCTTCGGGATGCCGAGGGAGGCAGGGTGCACAGGCTTAGGGTTCGGGACCAAGCTAAGCTGACTGTGCACTCTGGACCTGACCCTTATGGAGCTTGGTTGTCCTAAATGCTGCTCCTAGACACTATGAACACCTTCACACTGTCCTATTAAGCTAATATGTACAAGGTACCCAACACTCTAATGGTAGCTGTGACGATTGTTGGGCAACTTGTCATCGATGGCTATCGGTTGGGCATTGAGCAGGCGTACCTACTTTCTACCTTGGCCCCCCGCCTTGCAAATAGTCTGAGCGGAGTTGGAACTGATCTTTACAGCTTTGACGGGAGTCTCGGTGCTGTCATAAGGCTGCAGTCGGGGTGCAGCAGTTGAGCCGTGCTGGCGTGAGCTCGGCAAAGGCCGACTTGGCCCAGGCAGCCCTCGGCTGTTGTTGGGTCTGCTGTGAGGACTTGGAGCTTCTCCAAGGCTAACAACGCAACATTGCGGTTTCTACGGATCCTGAGGATGTCGGAGGGGGTCGGCATCTTTAGCACAATGTAGCCATAGTAAGCTACGGCCATGAAGCAAGACAGGTTTGGCCTGCCGATGATGGCGTTGAAGGGGAGGCTGACGTCCGCAACGTCGAACAGGATGCTCTCGGTCCTGTAGGTGTCGGTTGTCTCGAAGGTCACCTTGAGGTTGATTTTGCCATATGGATTGATGTTCCCTAGCCCCACCCCCGAGAACGGGCTTGAGGGGGTGAGCTTCGACACCGGGATCTAGAGTTGGTTGAAGGCCGCACGGCAGATGAGGTTTAGGCCAGCCCACCATCAATCAAGACGTAGTGGAGCTTGACATTGGCAATGGTGGGGGCGACCAAGAGAGGAAGGATCGCAGCTCCCGCCATGTTCTTGGGGCAGTCGGAGGCGTCAAAGCTGATCAGCATCTCCTTCCACTTGTGGTGCAGCGCCAGAGCGGGAGTAGGGGGTATTGAAGCCACTGCTCGGCGCAAGGTCTTCACCGCATTTCGGGACGTAGTATCCCAAGACCCCCCGACGATGACATGGAGAGTCTTGCGACCTCGTGGTCGCTGCTGGCGCTGGAGTCCTCGTCTTGGTGGACCACCTTGATGGCTCGATCCTTCTTCTGGTACTCCATCTCCTTGTCGTCGTCGTGGACCTTGAGGTCGACCTTCTACTTGCCCTCCAGCTGGCAGAAGGGGGCGCTGTCAGGACGCTGATGCGCATGATCTTAATATCACTCGGCGCATCTCTTGATCTACCGACACTCGCTCGTCATGTGGTCGCGAGTCTTGTGCACCGGGCAGGTCTCGGCGCTGCCGTCAGTAGCAGGTGGCTGACGTAGGCGCTTATCGGAGCGTTTTGGTCTTCCCCCTCCGATCACCGCTGCTGTGGCAACAGGTGACCCATGCAGCGGTGTGTTCTGGCCACCGCTCAGGTTCTTGTTCTTCTTTTTGCCGCTACTCGGGGTAGCGTCAATCTCATCGGCATGGCCGACTACGCCCACTCTGGGGGTGGGCTGGTTGTGCAAGTCACAGCCTTCCACCGCCCGGGCGCACCGATCGGCGATGGAGAAGATCTCGGAGATTTCTTGCACATTGTGCGTGGATAACGTCTCGAGCATCTTCCTGTCACGCAATCCCTGCTGGAACGCCACAATGGAAGAGGCATTCTTCATGTTGAGGATGGAGTTGCGTACCTAGGAGAAGTGTTGGAGCTGCCAAAGTTCGCCATGAACTGTTGGCAGAGCTCATCCCAAGAGGTTATGGACCCCTTGGGCAGGTTCATCTGCCATGACAAGGCTGAGCCGATTGGGGCGACGGGGAAGTAGTTCACCAGGACAGACTCATCCGCTCCTGCAGCAAACAGCATCGTGGTGTGGATCTGGAGGAACTCGGATGGGTTGACGGTCCCGTCGAACTTTGCTGGTAATTGTGGCTGGAACATGCGCGACCACATCGCCAGGCGGAGGTATGGCGCTAAGGCCATGCACCCTTTGATGGGCTTCGCCGGAGTGGCGTACAGGACATCATACCCCAAGTGGTTTGCTGTGCCACTTGTGGCTGTTGTGGAGCTTGCTGTTGTGGCAAGTACAGCTGCGGTACCTGGTGTACAGAGCAGTGCAGGGGTGCAGTCAACCCTACATAGTAATGGTTTGATGGCGGCAGTGGAGGGTTTACTTGAGGTGCTCCTTTGAAGGAGGATGCCTCCTACTCAGGCCCTTACGGTCCGTACTCGTCATCCAGGTTGCATTGCCTCTCCCGCTGTCGCTCGATGATGATGTGCCATCTATCTGATCTTGACGACGATCAAGCTCAGCCCTCATGTCTTCCGTGAGGATCTTGATAGCGCTAGTAAGCCTGGTAGATATGGAGTCGGCAGTGCGCCAGTCGATGGACGGCGTGCATGATAGTGACACGTGACGCCCCCCTGTTGGGAGAGTTGATGGTCGTGATGACGAAGTGGTCGATGTCTTTGACCCACTACTGAGCCGCTCCCTGGGAAGCGTTCAGTGATGGTGGGTGGTGGAGAAGGGTCCTGGCTGCTGCTAGAGCGCTCTCTTGCTTGCGGCCGGCGGCTGTAGGGGCGCCGACTGAGCCGGGATGTCCCTGGATGCACCGCCCTGGCGAACTGCATCTGTGCGCAGCCGTGATGGACCAGAATGCACCGCTCGGGCAATGGACCTAGTCACTGGACGAAGGCCTCAGAAGCCACCATCTTCAGGCCTGATGAACACCATTTGGGTTAAAACACAACCAAATTTTTGATGGAAAAGCCCCTACCTAGCGCGCCAAATGTCGAAGTGTTAAAGCGACACTTCCCCTGGATCTGCTAAGGAGCAACACGCATGGGTTCTTTGATCGGCAGGGCTTTGTTCTCAATCTAGTGGTCGCGCGTATGAGATTATGAGACAATGGTTTTTACGTGGTCTGGGCTGCAAGAGCGTAACACCCTAATCCACGGTGAGGTTGTATTACTGTTGTGTGTGTGTGTATGCGTATGTTAAGGATCCTTTGTAACGGTTGCGATCTGGTCCTTTTATAGACAAGGCCAGATGCCTTACAAGTGGGGTCCACTGCCCGACAGGTGGCCCTGGGGTGATCTTATCCTAATGATCTAAGGCTTCTCGCATAAGCTTCCTCTGACTAAGGCTTGAAGACTCATCATCTTGCCGCCTCAGTGGCCTGTGGCCCATGTGTAGTCATTGATGATGGCAGGGAATGTCCCATCAATCTGTCCCTGGTGCTGTAAGCTACCACTTGGTAGAGTGGGGCAAGCCTGTTGTGCCTTCACTGTGATGCGATTAGGCACAGCGGTACCTGACACCGGGCGTGCCCCGCATCACGCGTTTGGGGAAGATGCGAGTCTTCAATGCCTGATCTAGACAAGGCGCACCACACTCTTAACTCCCGCAACCCATCGCCCAGGGCAAGTTCTAGGGTACGTGGCAGCTCGGGAGCTAGCCTCTTCTGGGGAGGCCGAGTCTTGACCTGCTGACCACGTGGCAGCTACGAAGTATGCTCTTGAGTAGAGCGGGGGCTCCAGGGCCGCAGAACACATGGCAGGGCTGGAGCCCGCCTCTTCGGGGAGGTGGCCTGTCTATGGTCTCGAGCCATGTGGCACCTCTAGAGCCCACCCTGATGGGGGGAGCAGGATCCTGTCGTGCTGGACACGTGGCCACTTGGGGGCTCGTCCCTGAGGGGGGGGGGGGGTTGTACTCCTCCTTGAGGTTCATGTGGTTACTACGGACCCGTATCTGAGGTAGAGGGGTCCGGCCCTTCTGGACACGTGGCACCCTCGGACCCCGCCTTGGCTGGGGACGGGGCACCTATGCTGCTTTAGCCTGTGTGCGGGGGTACCATATATGCTGCGTACCGACAACCAAATTTTATAATTAGCGGCAGTAGAATCCTAATGCATCGGGTTTGAAAATTAGTGGCAACAGAATAAATTTGTTCGCACACGATACATATGTCAAGTTTAACAATAAACATTCATCAATTGATGCAACACACATAACAACACTCAAGAATTACCAACACAACATTTATGCATTTTTAAAATTTGCCTAAGGTGAACAGGACTAGTTGGAACACATGCCTTCTGTTGGCCCTTTTGTTGGCCCTTTTGTGGAGTCTCCAACATTTTGCGCATTTTCATCCATCACTGAGAGGCGCATGTCCGGCATTTCCTGAGCTCTCTGTTCATTATCAGCTGCTTTCTGACCTTCGAAGTTCTTGACTTGAAGGTTTAACTCTTCATTCTTCTAGTTTATGCAGTCCATCTGGGTGGTTAAGCTATCATTTCTTCCTTCCAACTCCTGCGCTTGGTGATTGAGGCCTGCATTTCTATCTTCTAAGTTTTCAAACTTGGTCGTTGAGGTGTTCAGCCATCTGGATATGGATATGTTCACGTTCAGGACCAGTAGGGTTAGCCATAACCATACCCCCGAAACTGTGATCCTGCACAACCGATTAAGGATCTATAACATCGCTGGAAGATGTGTTATCTCTCATTTGGAATTGGGCCTCCCTGGTCAGCTTCCTTTTCATTCACATGGGCACGTGACTGGCTCTATATACGAAAAGAAAAGTCACTGGTACATTGCAAATATTTATTTAATTGAGAATTGTTTGAAGTGTTACTCACATGTGCAGCTTCTGCCTGCTCGTTTGCCCATTCACCGTTCTTCAAATGGCTTGCCTCCCACAGTTGTATGTCATCGGGTTCTTCTCCGGTCTCTGAGTCTCGCTACATAAAATAGAAAAATTAAACATCTAGGTATACATATTGATTTCAGCGCAAAGTAAAAGCATGATTTATTTTTTAAACCTTCTTGTAACTAAGTTGGGCGCAGAATTTGGAGCCAAGCAAGTGTTTCGTCTTTTGTCTTCTTCAATTTTTAGAATTAATCCATCTTATTGATTACAATAATTTTAAGAATTAACTCCATGAATGAATGTAAATAAAATAGTTTTTGTATGATGTGAAGCTATTAAAAAGTTAGCTGACGTTAAATCGCTCAGACCCAAAATATTGTATGAGGTGCAACCACTCGGCGCCAGTACGTCATCAGGCTTGTTTCGTATACCTTATTCATCGGTCGAATAACTCTTATAGGTGGCATGCAAAATCAAGCGCCACCCCTTGTAGTGCTCACCAGCAATTTTCAAAATTTTTCTTGAGCTCTCTGGTATGTCCTCCATGTCCCAGAAATTCTGTACATTGTATAACACGTTGCTGTAAATGTACAAGATGGAGATTGCAAGAAAAAAATTACTTGTGTGGGTGTGGTGACACTAACCAGAAGATATCGTACTATTTCTCTCTTGTTAGTATCGCCAACCTCTGCCCACTTCCTTGCACCGCTGAGGGGTGCATGCTTTTTTGTAAACATAACCACATCATCAACAAAGTGCCGCTGATTAATACAAATCGCAGCACCCAACCTAGTGGAGAACTGAATTGGTAGCTTCACATTCTCCGTTCCACTAACTTGGGATGCATATCGTATGACGGCAACCTTAAGTCCTTTAGCCACACTTCATCCAAACTTTTTTCCTTCTGTTGCATTGATTCAAACAGTAAACGATTAAAGCAAATTACCACCTGACCAAGTTTTTTATCATGTACAAATAGTATGAAAAGAAGAAAAGTCTAATGTTCGTACCATCTTCAGTACGAGTGCGGCAAATACGAGCATGGGGACGACCGCGTCCCAGAAGCATTTTGTTATGTGTTACTCCCTCCTGGTTTATACTAATTGTCATATCAGACCAACAAATGAATTAAAAATAAACTAGTTAGGATGGTCTGAACGACAATTATTTTGATCGGGGGGGGGGAGTATATTGTTGACTTCTTTGTTGTTGTTCACACCCTAAAATAAGCCATCAGGTACACATGCCAGTGGCGCTACTGCATGTCATGTGGGGATTGCAGTATAGGAGGAGGAAGCGTGATGAACGCCGTCAAAAGACTTAACTTCCTAATGGATTTCTTAATATAGTCTCGTGTCATTAGATGTTACAATTAGAAAGTCTGTTTTAGTTATGGTGTCATATGTCCAGTCAGTTTCAGAATCTGAGTAGGATTAGAAATTTGATCAGAGTAGGATCCTGTCCAGTCGGTTTCAGAGTCAGAGTAGGATTGGAAATTGGATCACAATAGGATCTTAGTTTCCTTAAGTCTAGCGTTCAGGAGCTTATATATAGATTGTACCTCAGATTGAATAAACAGTGTTGAGAGTTCATTAAGTATTTCCGTGCCTTGTTTGTTGGCGCAACTACGGCTCCGACCTCCAAGCGTGCGGTTCGGCGTGTTCGTTCTCGTCTGCAGGCTTTTCATCCTTATAACCTACGATCTAGAGTAAACTTGAAATCCAGCAGTGACAACTTGGTATAAAATTCCAGCTCCGATCCTATGGCTGACAAGAAACTCGACGGAATCAAGGACAAGATCGACAAGCTTACAACATCTCTGAATGAGCTCGCTGCTCAAGTTAAACAGCAAGCGACACAGTTATATTCCCTGTCAGGCATCAAGGGAGACATACGCGACGTCTCCGAACAGGTTGCAGCGCACAATATTGCCATCTCAAGATTGGAGCACCCGTCCACTTCCAAAATGAACGACAAGGGCAAGACTATCCTAGAAAAACCAGCAGGGACCATCACTGATAAAGACACAACATCTAAAATACCTGAATATTTCGAAGCCTCCGGCAGACACCAGGGCAATGGAGGACCAAGTGAGCCTGACGACGATTCAGAAACTAATCATGATATGTGCGGCAAACAAGACCAAAACCAGGGTCGTTATGGCAATGACAATAGGAAAGGGCATCGCTTTCGACAACAACTCCATCGTACCAAATTTCCAGTGTACGATGGGTCAACCGACCCCCTGCCTTGGTTAAATAAGTGCCAGCAGTTCTGCCGTGGCCAGGATATTGCAGAGGCAGATAAGGTATGGTATGCTACAATGTGATAGAATGAATTGCTTAATTAATCATAGGGTCTAGGTACATATTTATAGATACATAGATGGGCCGTACAGGCTAGGCCCAAACACAGTCCAACACCCCCCCGCAGTCCCAACATCTACCCACAACAGATGTTGAGACTGGACCGAAACTCAGAAAACAAAGTCGACGGGAGTCCCTTCGTGAAGATGTCGGCAAACTGTGACGTCGTCGGCACGTGGAGAACTCGAACCTCACCGCGTGCAACCCGCTCACGAACAAAATGAAGATCAATCTCCACATGTTTCGTGCGCTGGTGCTGGACGGGGTTGGTGGAGAGGTAGACGGCACTGACATTATCACAGTAGACCAGCGTGCTCCGGGCGACAGGGGAGTGGAGCTCCTGAAGTAGCTGCTGGAGCCAGGACGCCTCTGCTACGCCGTTAGCCACGGCGCGGTACTCCGCCTCAGCGCTGGAGCGAGAAACCACAGGCTGCCGCTTCGAGGACCAGGAGACAAGATTCCCCCCAGGAAGACGGCGTAGCCAGAGGTGGAACGGCGGGTATCAGGGCACCCTGCCCAGTCAGCGTCGGTGTAGACCACCAACTCCGAAGCCGAGTCACATCGAAGGAGAAGCCCGTAGTCGAGGGAGCCGCGCAGGTACCGAAGAATCCGCTTCATCGCCGTGAGGTGCGTCTCCCGCGGATCATGCATGTGGAGACACACCTGCTGAACCGCGTATGAGATGTCCGGCCTGGTGAAGGTGAGGTACTGCAGGGCACCTGCAAGACTCCTGTAAGAGGTGGGGTCGGCGACCGAGGCGCTGTCAGCTGAAGCCAGCTTCGCCTGAGTGTCCACGGGAGTGGAGCATGGCTTGCAATCAGCCATGCCCGCTCGCTCGAGGATATCCAGGCAGTACTGGCGCTGGTGGAGGAACAGAGCGTCCGGACGGTGCTCGACCGCAACGCCCAGGAAGTGGTGGAGCTGGCCGAGGTCCTTCATCGCGAACTCCCGCTGCAGTGCGGAGATCGTGCGCTGAAGAAGAGCCGAGCTGGATGCCGTGAGGACAATATCGTCCACGTACAGGAGGAGGTAGACAGTGTCACCCTCATGCCTGTAAACGAAGAGCGAGGTGTCCGACTTGGCCTCGACGAAGCCAAGCGAGGCCAGGAAGGAGGCGAACCGGCTGTACCAAGCCCGAGGCGCCTGCTTCAGCCCGTATAGAGACTTGTTCAGCCGGCAGACCAAGTCTGGACGGACTGAATCAACGAACCCTGTCGGCTGACTGCAGTGCACCGTCTCTGTCAGCGTCCCGTGAAGGAAGCCGTTCTTGACGTCCAGCTGGTGGACAGGCCAAGAACGCGAGAGAGCCAACGACAGAACAGTCCGTACTGTCGCTGGCTTAACCACCGGACTGAAGGTCTCGTCGTAGTCCACTCCAGGGCGCTGAGTGAAGCCCCGAAGTACCCAACGAGCCTTATATCTCTCCAGGGAGCCATCCGCCTTCCTCTTATGCATGAAGACCCACTTGCCTGTGACAACGTTGCCACGGGAAGGACGTGGAACAAGGTCCCATGTCCGGTTGGCAAGTAGAGCCGCATACTCCTCCTCCATAGCGCGGCGCCAGTGAGGGTCAGCGAGGGCGCTACGGACGGAGGTCGGTATAGGTGATACCGAAGAGGAAGTGGATGGTGTCGGTGTCGTCGAAGAGAGTACCACTCCGGAGAACCTCTCAAGAGGCCGAAGAACCCCAGCGGCACGTCTAGTCACCATCGGGTGAACGTGTCCTGGGTCTCGGTGAAGCAACGGTGGGTGGTACACCGAGGGCTCTGGACGCGCAGGCGTAGAGGCACCAACCCGCTCTCGTCGCTGGTAGACAAGAGCAGGATCGGCGAAACGTGGAACAGGGGCCGCGCGTGGCGCAGCGGGGGACGTGGGAGCCGGAGTAGTCGTCGGGTCCCTGCACGGCGCAGGAGTCGAGGCCGGAGACGCCGAGGCCGCGCGTGGCGCGGGAGTCGAGGCCGGAGACGTCGGGGCCGCGCGTGGTGCAGCCGTAGGGGACGTCGGGACCTCGTGTGCCGCAGGAGTCGAGGCCGGAGACGCCGAGGCCGCGCGTGGCGCAGCTGAAGGAGGCGCCGGGGCCTCGTGTGGTGCAGGAGACGAGGTCGGAGATGTCGGGGCCGCGCGTGGCGCAGCAGGAGACGTCGGTGCCACGCAAGGTGCGGCACTCGTCCCCAGGGTCGACGGAGCCTGGGCACCAACCCGCACTCGTTGCTGGTAGACGAGAGCAGGGTCAGTGAACCGCCGAGTCGTGGCTGTAGGAGGCACAGCCGGAGTCACCACAGGTGTCGGTGCTGCATGAGGTGCAGCTGGCGACGTCGTGGGAGCCACCTGGGAACTGGTGGGTGATGTACCTGCAAAAAAAAGGCCAAGGCAGCTGTGGTGGAACAGCCTCGGTGTCAGTAGAAAAAAGAGAATCCAGCACTGCAGCTGAATCAGAGGTGGAGGAAGAAAAGGGGAAGGATGACTCGTCAAAGACGACGTGCCGAGAGATCAAAATGCGGTGGGTAGAGAGGTCGAGGCACCGGTATCCCTTATGCTCAAGGGAGTACCCAAGAAAGACACACCTAGTAGAGCGGGGCGCAAGCTTATGTGGAGCAGTGGCGGAAAGATTAGGGTAGCAGGCGCACCCAAAGACACGGAGGTGGTCGTAGAGAGGGGTAGTGCCATACAGGGCAAAGTAAGGAGTCGGTGCTCGAATCACCTTGGTAGGAAGGCGATTAAGGAGGAAGGTGGCAGTGTGAAGTGCCTCTACCCAGTAACAAGCGGGGATAGATGCCTGAAACATCAAGGAACGCATGACATCATTAGTGGTGCGAAGCATGCGCTCAGCCTTGCCATTCTGAGGGGATGTGTATGGGCAAGACATGCGTAGCTGTGTGCCATGTGTAAGGAGAAAGTCACGGAGTCGCGAGTTGTCAAACTCTCGTCCGTTGTCACACTGGAGAGCACTAACAGTACGCCCGAACTGTGTGGAAACCCAAGTGAAGAAGTGAGAGAGAGTATCAAATGTCTCAGATTTCATACGTAAGGGAAAAGTCCAAGAGAAATGTGAGAAATCATCAAGTACCACCAAATAATATTTGAAACCCGAGACACTGATAACAGGAGATGTCCACAAATCACAATGGATAAGATCAAAAATATGTTGCACATGAGACACAGAAGTGGGAAAAGGAAGCCGAACATGGCGACCAAGCTGACAAGCGTGACACAATGACTCATGTGTGCCCCTAGTACACGAGATAACAGAACTACTAGACAACTTCGACATAGCATCAGCGCCAGGGTGACCAAGCCGACGGTGCCAAGTAGCGGACGAAGCTGTCGTAGCCAGAGCAAAGGACGAAGACGCAGCGGAAGAAGGAAGTCGAAGAGTGTACAGGGGCCCCGGACTATCACATCGAAGAAGAAGACGCCGGGTGGAAAGATCCTTCACAGACAAACCAAAAGGATCAAACTCAACAGAAATATTATTATCAGTGGTGAAACGACGAATGGAAAGCAAATTTTGAATAATGTCTGGAGCAACAAGGACATTATTAAGATGGAATGAACCCGGAGAAACTGAGTCACCTACTGAGGTGACTGGAAGAACGGATCCATTTCCAACAACGATCGATGAAGGAAACGACGGATGAGGTGTGTGAGTAGAAGAGAGAATACCAGCATCTGGGGTAGTGTGGTAGGAGGCGCCAGAATCAGCCACCCAGTCAGTAGACGGCGGTGTGAGGTGCATGGTGCTGAAGGAAGACGCCAAGTCCTGACGGTCCCACCCCATGTGTGGCTCCTGGAGAGGTGTTGGTGGCTCCGAGTACCCAGCGGGGTAGGAAACATCGCCGTAAGCTGGAGTTGGCGATCCAGCCGCAGGGCGACCAGGTCCACCATAGCCCGGATGGGCTAAGTACGCAGCCGGAGGACGTGGCTAGCGCGGAGTGGAGGAAGTCGGTGGCGCCCCAAGAAGACCCGGAGACGGTCCCGACCACATAGAGATCTGGCCAGTCCACGGGTTATACGGTGTGGGCCAGGGCGCACCTCCCTGGCCAGTGCCACCAGTACCACCACCAGAAGAAGCAGTGGACGTAGGAGTGCCGCCAGCACCTCGTCCTGTGCGCCTTCCACCGCGACGTCGACGAGTACCACCCCCAGAGCCAGCAGAGGCACCCGGGGCGGTAGGTGGAGTAGGCGGTCGCGGTAGTGGTCCCCCAGAGGACGGTGGGCGTGAGGGCTGCCCGCAGCCATAGAAGGCTGTGGCAGTCCCAGAGGTAGCAGACCCACCCGCCGTGATCTCCTCAAGCTCAAGATCAGACCAGACCTTCTCGAAGGTCGGTGGCGGCTCCATACGGAGAAGCCAGAAGCGAAGATGGTTGAAGCGCTCGTTCAGGCCGTGAAGGACCCGAAGAACTAGAGTGCTGTCAGCGACCGGCTCGCCAAGGTCGCGCAGGGAGTCAGCCATGCCCTTCATCTCTCCACAGTAGGCCGAGATGGAACGGTCACCCTGCACTGTAGTCTGGAACCGTGCGTTAATGTGAAGAGCCCGAGTCGCACGGTTCCCCAAGAAGTGGTGCTCCAGTATCTGCCAAGCTTGGCGCGCGGTCCCCCCACCGCGCTGTCCGACAAGCTTGTACAGATCATCGGCGAGAGTGCCAAGGATCCAGGCAAGGACCAGACTGTCCATGCTGATCCAAGAGTCATCCCACGGGGCGTCGTCCTGCTGGACGTGGTCTGCAAGCTGGTACCGCCGTAACGTGAGGAGGAACTCGTTACGCCAGCGGGCGTAGGTGGTAGAGGTACAACTCAGAACAGTCGGCACTAGTGTCCGAATGTTCTGAACTCCAGCCGCCTGGGCGTGTAGGGCGGCGGTGAGCGACGCCGAGTATGCGGAGTGCACACCGGTGTCCAAGGTGGGCTCGTACGTCACGCCCGGCTGTCGGTGAGCGCTCTCCTGGATCTGGTGCGAGAGAGCAGCCGCCGAGGCGCGCTCCTGCTCTAAGGCAAGAGCGAGTGCCCGCTCGCGATCGCGAGAGGCAGCCAGAGCCGCGAAGACACTGGAGGTGTCTGCGGTCGGAGCAGTAGTAGTGCCAACAGCAGGTCCAGAGCCCGTCATGAAGGCGACGGCAGTGGGGCCGGCAAGTGGTCTGCCGGCGGAGGGACCAGTCGCATCGCCGTACGCAGGCCGAGTCATGGCGATGAGGGGCGCGCCCGCTGCAGGACCGGTGGCAGGCGCACCGGCGCAGGGGAGGGAGCCGGCCAGGGCGGGGACGGCGCCGGCGAGGGGCGCATCGGCCCAGGGAGGGGAGGCGGCCGGCAGCGGCTGGGTCAGGGCCGCGCCGGCGGTCAGGGGAGCCGCGGCCCCGGCGGCGGCGTGGGGGGCGCCTGCGCCGGCGGCCAGGGGAGGTGCGGCTGCGGCGGCGGCGGCGGGGGCGCGGGCGCTGGCGGCCAGGGAAGGCCCGGCGGCGGCGGCGGTGTGGGGGGCACCGGCCATGGGGAGAATAGGAGCGGCGGCGGCATGTGGGCGACGGCCGTGGCGTGGAGGGCGCCGGCCATGGGGAGAAGAGGGGCGGTCAGGAGGCGGCCGCCGGCGGCTGCAGCGGCAGGGGGAACGCCGGCGGCTGCGGCGGCGGCGGGGGGAGCGCCGGCTGCGGCGTCCATGGAGGGGGGGGCCCCGCCGGCGGCGGCGGCGGCGGCGGCGGCGCAGGGTAGGGCGCCGGCCATGGGGGGAAGAGGTGGCGGCTAGGGTCAGGGTGGGGATTAGGGTTAGGGTGGGGATTAGGGTTTGGCTAATGATACCATGATAGAATGAATTGCTTAATTAATCATAAGGTCTAGGTACATATTTATAGATACATAGATGGGCCGTACAGGCTAGGTCCAAACACAGTCCAACACAATGCATTTGGAAGGATCTGCAGACCTGTGGTATTACCGTTTAGCTCACGATTATGGGGAACCCTCATGGACCCAATTTGTTTCTTACGTCAACCGTCGTTTTGGACCACCTATGCGATCAAATTTTTTGGGAGAATTAGCAAAGATATATCAGTCAGGTTCTGTGGCAGATTACCAGGAACAATTCTTACAATTATTGTGCCGTTGCGATGACATGGCTGACTCACAAGCAATGAATCTCTTCACTGCTGGTCTGCGCCAATCATTACGAACAGATGTCGAACTTCTCCATCCATCATCCTTGGAAGAAGCAATGAGCTTGGCAAGATCTTATGAAAGAAGATCATCCCTGACTTATGATAGCAGACCAAGACAATTCAGACACCAGAGTTTTCTGAAGGAGAAAACTGAATCCTCCCACCCCATGAACTTTACACAAGCAGGACCTCTTAAGAAGCCACTAAATATTCTTAGCAGAGAGGACTTAGCAGATCACTGAGCTTAGGGTCTTTGTTTTAATTGCGATGACAAATTCTCCATAGAGCTCAAAAAGACATGCCCTCGGCTATTTCGCTTAGCAGTATGTTCTGAAGAAGAAAATAACTTCTATGAAGTTTCAGAAGAAGAAGACTCTCCGGGAATATCTCTGTATGCATTATCGGGAGTCAAATGCCAGAACTCAATGAGGATTCCAGTATACATATGTGGTAAACTCTTAACTGCCTTAATTGACTCGGGCTTAACACATAACTTCATCTTTGAAGAAGCTGCGAAATCAGTTGGACTGCAACCACAGCTTGGACACAGGTTGAAAATCTCAGTCGCCAATGGAGACAAGGTTGATAGTTTAGGCATTTGCTATCAATTGCCTATATCAATCCACGGAACAGAAGTTACTACAGATCTATTTGCCATCTTGCTAGGTGATCACGACATTGTCCTAGGAGTCCACTGGCTAAAAACACTTGGACCTATTTTATGGGATTTCCAAGCAATGCAGATGTCCTTCTGGTATTAAGAATATCAAATAGTTTGGAATGGGCTGCGGAACAGTTTTGACTATGGAAAATCGGTGTATGCTTGTTCATCATCCAATCTCCTCGATGCTTTGCTGGAAGAATTCAGCGACTTGTTCTGTGAACCTAAAGGTCTGCCCCATAAATGTGTCTGTGACCATCACATACACTTAAAACCAGGAACATCTCCTGTTGTCTTTAGACCTTATAGTTATCCCCCAATACAGAAAAATGAACTTGAGAGACAATGCGCCGAACTATTATCAGAAGGGCTGATCAGGCATAGCTCCTCGGCCTACTCTTCCCCAGTTTTGCTAGTCAAAAAATGAGATGGATGGTGGCGCCTCTGCATTGATTATAGAGCTCTAAACGAGAAGACAGTGAAAGACAAATTTCCAATACCAGTCATAGAAGAACTCTTGGATGAACTAAAAGGCAGCCGTTTTTATACCAAACTTGATCTGCGATCATGATACTACCAAGTACGAATGTACGAAGGCGACACTGACAAAAGAGCCTTTTGCACGCATGAAGGCCTCTTCGAATTTGTGGTTATGCCGTTCGGGTTGACTAATGCGCCAGCAACCTTTCAAGCGTTGATGAACTCAGTACTGCAATCATATCTTCACAAATTCGTTCTAGTATTCTTTGACGATATCCTGTTTGATAGGAAGAGCTGGGCTGATCATCTTCGCCATGTCAGGTTAGTTTTTAACCTTTTATGCCAACATCAGCTCTTCCTAAAAAAGTCTAAGTGCTCTTTCGGGGAAGAAAAAGTAGCCTACCTTGGATACGAAATATCAGAACACACAGGGTTGCTATGGATCATGAAAAGGTTGAAGCAATACTCGAATGGCCAAAACCAAAGAATATCAAGGCCTTGCGTGGATTCCTCGGGTTAGCAGGGTATTACCGCAAATTTATAAAAGACTTTGGATCCATCACAGCTCCTCTGACAAAGTTATTATCCAAAAAAGGGTTCAAGTGGACTTCTGAAGCTTTAGTAGCCTTTGAAACATTAAAGAAAGCCCTGACTTCAGCACCCGTATTACAGCTACCTGAATTTTCATCTGTTTTTGTTGTGGAATGTGAAGCATCAGGGACAGGCTTTGGAGCAATATTAAACCAAGGAGAAGGCCCTATTGCATTTTTCAGCAAACCTATATTGCCCGGACACACAAAGCTAGCTGCTTATGAACGAGAAATGATCGGGTTAGTTTATGCAGTCAGGCATTGGAGGCCGTATCTTTGAAGAAGTTTCATTGTGCGGACAGATCATTATGGCCTGAAATATTTGCTTGATCAAAGGTTCTCTACGATACCTCAGCATCGTTGGATTAGTAAATTATTTGGCTTCGACTTTGAGGTAGAATTCAGACCTGGAAGACTGAATAAAGTTGCAGACGCTCTATCACGAAGAAATGCAGACAATGCACAATTATTATTAATCTCAGGACCACAGTTTGAGCTTCTAGATAACATCAGAAAGGAAATCGATAACACTTCTGAGTTGATAGAATTGAAGAAAAAGATACTTAATGGAGATATGGGTTTGAACTGGACAATTAAAAATGACTTAATATTGCACAAGAAGCGTATCCATCTAAGTTCTTCATCACCTCTTCTGACTGAAATCTTGCTCTCTGCTTATGAACCACGTCATGAGGGCATTGAGAAAACATTGCACAGAATCAGGAAAGATTTTACATGGACAGGAATCAGTATACGGCTGAAACTGTGGCAATATTACAGGAAAGCTTCTTGTAATATTACACAAGAAGCTGTAGAAGATTTTGTCCACTCTTGCATCATCTGCCAGCAGAATAAAATCCAAACTAAACACCCAACAGGATTATTGCAATCTTTGCCTCTACCAGAACATGTTTGGCAGGATATTGCTCTAGACTTCATTGAAGGATTACCAAAAGTCTCTAGAAAAATCAGTCATATTGACGGTTGTTGATAGATTTCTAAATATGCACATTTGATTCCCTTGGCTCATCCTTATACGGCTGAAACTGTGGCAAGAGCATTCTTTAATGACATAGTAAGACTTCATGGATTTCCTGCAACTATGGTGTCTGACAGAGACCCAATTTTTACAAATCGATTCTCTAAGGAATTATTTTCCTTAGCTGGGGTTAAACTCCTATTTAGCACTGCATTTCACCCACAGACAGATGGGCAATCAGAGGCTGTTAACAAAGTTATAGCAATGTATTTGCGTTGCATGACAGGTGATAAGCTGAAACAATGGGTCCAGTGGTTACCTTGGGCAGAATTTTGTTATAATACCACCTACCACACTGCTTTACAGTCTACACCATTTAAGGTTGTATATGGCAGAGATCCTCCAACCTTAGTAACATTCAACAAGGGTGATGCAAAGGTTCAAGCATTAGAACAGACACTGCTGGAACGTGATGTTTTTCTGCAGCAAGTGAAGGAAAGATTGATGCAAGCGCAACAACATGACAAAAGATACTATGATGCTAATTAAACATCTCCAGGTTGAATATGAAATAGGTCGGTGGGTTTGGTTACGACTGCACCAAAGGCCTTTCAGCGATTTGTTTCCTGGACCAGAAGGAATGTTATCAGCTAAGTACTTTGGACCATATCAGATTGAAGAAAGAATAGGCTCAGTAGCCTAGAAGCTTAAGCTACCTCCCAAGGCGAAGCTACATCCAGTGTTTCATGTGGGATTGTTAAAACCTTTTATAGGTACTCCTCCTATTGAACCACCAGCCTTACCACTTATACAAGATGGTCTTCCAACTCCAAAGACAATAATAAAAGCAAGGCTATGTAGAGGAGAATGGAAAATCTTAGTGCATTGGGACAACCAACCTGCTTCCGAGGCTTCATGGGAAGATGTCCAAAACATCAAGAAGCATTATCCATGGTTTAAGCTTGAGAACGAGCTATTTCCCGAGGGAGAGAGAGATGTCAAGTGGGGATTGCAGTATAGGAGGAGGAAGCATGATGAACGCCGTCAAAAGACTTGACTTGCTGAAGGATTTCTTCATATAGAGTCTCGTGTCGTTAGAAGTTACAATTAGAAAGTCTGTTTTAGTTACAGAGTCATATGTCCAGTCCATTTTAGAATCAGAGTAGGATTAGAAATTGGATCAGAGTAGGATCCTGTCCAGTCGGTTACAGAGTCAGAGTAGGATTGGAAATTGGATCAGAGTTGGATCTGAGTTTCCTTAAGTCTAGCGTTCAGGAGCTTATATAAAGATTGTACCTCAGATTGAATAAACAGAGTTGAGCGTTGATTAAGTATTTTCGTGCCTTGTTTGTTGGCACAACTACCGCGCCGACCTCCAAGCGAGCGGTTCGGCGTGTTCGTTCTCGTCCGCAGGCTTTTCATCCTTATAACCTACGATCTAGAGTAAACTTGAAATCCAGCAGTGACACTGCACCCGTAGTACTGCAGAGGATTTCCAGTCCAACAGCTAAGAAGGCAAGACTGAGGGGGCGGGCATGCAGCTGGCCACGCTAGACTAGAAAAAGATAGGTTCACCGGTTCGGACTAACTGACATCAGCCGGAGCGCTTCTCGAGGAAAATTGGTTGCAAGGCGAGTAATGAACGCCAGTGGTAGCAGGTGGTGAATGCAACATAGATGAAGCGGGCAGCTTGCGGGATTGAAATCCTCTACAATACTGCACCTACAGTGGTAGCTGCCATTGACATGTGGGCCCATGAGAGATCAGGTTCACCTGTTAGTGGCAGCTACTGCAGGTGCAATACTGCATAGTCCCAGCTTGCGACGCTTAACAAAGTGAGTGTTCGGTCTTGCCGAGATCACACGGAGCAACTCTCGAGGAGGATTGGTGGCAATGCGAGTAATGGCCAGGGATTTGCGTGCAATGGGGTCATCATGGCACGCGAAAGATGGGACGTGGCGATGGGCGAGCGAGATATGTCAGGGAGGACACTGAAGTGACCAGCAGTAGGGTGTGGGCACCGGTGCCGGCCATAGTGGCCGGCAACCGGAGAGGACAACTTGGAGGCATCAAAAAATCATGCCATCACACAGGCTCATGAACTGTTAACTAGGAATAGGAAAGTAGAATCGCAAGGCATGCTAAAACAATTAGTAGAACCTAGTACATACTCCCTCCATCCCAACTCATCTCTATTCCTAGGATTCAAACATTGTCTTAGCAAAGAATGCAAATGACTATGATACACATCATCAATACATTTAAAGGACATAACATAGTCTCTCAAATTGCTCCAAATTCAATACCAAAGGAGTAAAAAACTAACAAGCTATGCCAAAACAAATGGCACGAGAGAGAGGCATGTAGTAATGTGATGTGTTATGGGTGGTTGGAAGCTGCCGATAGAGTTGGAGTGAGACTTTTTTTAAGCTCCAAAAGTAAAGTTACGCTAGGACGGAAGGAGTATTTCTGGTCTGTATGTCTATACCTGCTGTTGGTTCTGCATCGTAGTACTAGGGAATGAAGAATCTCGGGGTTCTTGAACGTCATGTGCTGCAATATTCTCTGCATACCATGCAAAGGAATTAATGTTTTCTAAATTTTTTTAATTTTGATAGTAAACACATTTATAGTAATACCGGCTACTTGTTGGCCACCATGAATACTTTTAGACGACATCACGGTTTGTTGTCTTATTCATAAAGTAAAGAGCATAAGTATATTGTAAGTAGTCATTCCAAATAACAGTGATAACCTAAGATTACATGACCGACGTAGATTTTGGATCGGACGGTGTGGTTTTTATAAACTGACAGTGTTTGTTTGGAATGGAGGAATTAGAAATGAAGGAATAGGAAAAAAGTATGATCCGATAAAGCCACGAGAAAGAAAAAAGTGTAAAAACCGTGAGAATTATAAATCTTAGGAATACAAATTTGTAACATGGGAATGATAGTATAAGATTTTGAGTGGTAGATTAGATAACCTGTGCGTCATTTACTTCTAAATTAAGAAATTACATACTACCTCCGGTTTTTAATATTTTGCGTTCTTTGCAAGGAACTGAACTAGAAATACACTACCGTAATAAGCTGTCGGAGAGACATTTATTTCAGGACAGATGTAGTATATGTTATATATATATATATATATATATATATATATATATATATATAAATTCGTGAGACATAGAGAACATTTCTTCTTTGTTAATTTATTTAATCTTCGTATATCAGCATGGATAGTGTCGAACTTAACTAGCCCAAAACTGCATGGATCATGTAGAACCTAGCCAATATAGCTCTATAAAAAGATGGCATGGATTGTGTAGAACTTGCCTAGCACAAAACTGGAGTCCAGGATGTCGCAGGGAGGTGTCGGTAACGAACAGAATCGGTAGAGCCCGTCAAACTTGGTCGCCCGGCGTTGTACCCACGAGTCACCACAACCAAGAGCTTTGATGCGTCACTCCAAGATCCATGGGCAAAAAATTGTAAAAATTGTGGGAAATGAAAACACGGGAATTTCTTAGTAATACAAGTTTGGAACAAAGGACAGAGGTACAACACATTTGGGGTACTTCGAGATCACCAGAAGGGCGGGGCAACGGTGTGTTGGGAACGGGGCTAGTGTTTCAATTTATACTCAACGTGGCTGAAATAGGGTTACAATAGGCAGGACTGAAATTGGAGGCACGGAGAGTGAAAATTTAATTGTTAAAATCTCAATTGTGGCGCGCCAAGAAGAACAAAAAAATTTCGCGGGCGTGGAGAATTTGGCGCTAGGCATGCCCTTGTGCACACATGCAATCGTGATTAATACATGTCATGTCGAATCGATTCCTGCACATGGTGTGTGTAGCTAGAGGGGTAGACTTCTTTGGACAACTTGCCCGCTTCTTAATTATAGTATGGCCTAGTTGCTTGCTCGCCGTGCGACAGCTAGTTCCCTTTCATCTTTGTTGCCATGCATGAAGATCAAAATCTAAAAGCAGTCATGTGCTAGCTAGTGAGATATTCCAACAAATACGAACAAAAATATCAATTGCCAAATGTATGTGTGCTAATGCAAACGACATGCAAATATAGAACACCCAATACCACGAAAGGACGATGGCAAATCCATGCTATAATAAAAGGTAAACAATCAGCATTCTTTAACATTGATCATAATGAAATGATAACATATAGTATATACTACCACTAAAAATACATTTTCACATGTGCCACGATTTTTTGTCAATATATGAGCTATAGATGAAATACAGTGTCATCAATTTTTAATGGATTTCAGTCTTTAGACACGTGCAATATAAACGGTCCCAAGTTACAAAGAAATAGGAGATATTTTTCGATACTGCATAGGACACATTGTTCATGAACATAAAAGACATTTTTCATTAACATAAAAACAACAAATATATTACAAACAAAGAAATATGAAAACACATAGAAAACAAGAAAAAGGAAAAGCTACTCCTAATCCTACTCTACTCGGAGGAGGTCTCCTTAACCTCCGTCGCCGCCGCCTCTTCCTCCTTCTCCGGCACCTGAGACCGAAGCTTCCTGGCGACGGTGTGCAGAAGGTGCCGACGGCTCTCCACCCCAGCCACCTCCTTGATCATCTCTTGGAGGGTGTCGAGATGAGCGGCCACAAAGCTTAACCCCAAGTAGTAGTGGCCGGCGCTGCGGAGTCCGTGCTGGTGTGGACGATAAGGGTCCCAAGAACCAGATGTCGACACAAGCAACTGCTTGAAATTGTGTCCGGAAGAGGTCATTGAAATCCTTAAAATCTGATGCGTGACAGGGATGTCACACTCTGTGGCTTCATGTGTAAGAGGCAATAACTAAAGTTTTATTGTATACATGCACCGATGAGAACATCGTGAGTCCGATTTAGAGATTGAACCCCAAACTGATAAGTGGCCACCCATCCTTAATGTTGATCCATGAGTACGTTCTCCATGAACTTTTAGCATGAAGACAGCAGTAATCTTAGCCTTGGTGAAGTATAATCGCCAGATCAATCGCGGGCCAAGATTATGTAAAATCGGTCACCATCAGCCTTCTTTTTGGAAAGATGATGATAACAATTGCAGTACGTAAACCATCGACTACAAATAAAAAAATTGAGTGAAAGAACACGAAAGATGAGAAACACAGCCTCAACCACGCTCTCAATAGAGTCCCAACCAAGAATTGTCGGTTGTCGCAACAAATTGAATTCTTGGCTAGACATTGAAGACCAGTTATCTCGCCTCTTTTTTCAGAAAGATGTTGTTTTTTGATGCTACATAAGACGCATTATTCATGAACAGAAAAGGCATTTTCCATTAACATAAAACAACACATATATTACAAACAAGAACTCTGAAAGCACATAGAAAACAAGAAAAAGAAAAACTACTCCTAATACTACTCTACTCGGAGTCGGAGGAGATCTCCTCCACCTCCTTCTCCGCTGCCGCCGCCGCCGCCTCTGCCACCTCCTCCTCCTCCTCTGGCAATTGAGTCCGAAGCTTCCGGGCGGCGGTCTGCAGAAGTTGTTGGTGGCCCTCTTCTCCAGCCACCTCCAGAATTGTCTCGTGGATGACGTCGAGACGAAAGGCCGCAAAGCTTAACCAGAAGTAGTAGTGCCCGGTTGTGTCCATGCTGGTGTAGACAGGAAGTTTCCCACGACCCAGGCGGTCACACGAGCGAGATGTATCAGAAAATACATCTCGTGCCAATTTGTCGAGCTTTTTTGCGCGCTCGGTAGCGGCAGACAGGTGCTCGGTGGTCTCCTTCAGGCGCTGATCGAGTTCTTCAACGCAGCTTTGGTGGAGGTGGACAATCTCCTGAACCCAAACGGGATGAGGAGGTGCGGGCGTCGCTGACAAAGAGGGGGACGAAGGAGGTGCGTGTGCCGCCTCCAGTTCCACCAGCATTGGCAGCGACAAAAATGCAGAAGAAGGAGGCTCGAAGGACGTCGATGGCCTGGAGCGCTTCGGTGCGGGGCTACCCATTTGTTCGGCGATGGAGGTGCGGAGAAAGAGCAAGAGGTGGTCGACGGTGGTGCGGCAGAAAAGAAATAGGAGAAGTTTGGAGGCTAGGATCGATGGAGTGGTGCGGTGGAGACGCAAGAGGACGATGTGCCTTTATAGCTGGTCGTTGTCTAAGCGCGAGAGTGGGGATGATCGGACGCTTCGAAAACTGTGCTTCTAACTGGTGGGTGGGCCGAAGTTACTCAAACTGCAGTTTGCCTCCTCTAGGTTATCTCAACGGCTCATCGCTTCCCATCTCGGTTTCATAGGCAATTTTTTAATTTGACACACAAAGGGTCCAGAGTATGCAATGGCCCATCTGGCATACTTTGTAGGTCCATCCAGCATGTTTCAATTTTTCAGTTCTAATTTTTAAGTTTGACACGCAAAAGGCCCAGGGTATGCAATGTTCTAGTTTTTCAGTTTGTCACACAAAAGACCTCGATCATGTTTCATGACATTACGTGTTTTCTCTTTTTTGTTGAAAGATCATCATTTATAGTTGAAAGATTGTCACAAAACACAAGAAAAAAGTACAAAAAAAAATAACAAAAGAAAACATAAATCCTCCTCCGCCTCCTTAGAGACAACACATCACTGAAGCGCATTCACATGGTAACTAGATCATTAATTTGTCCAAAAAAATAATCAAATCCTTCCTTATGAATTGTCAATCCCGAGGTGATGAACACACCACACATTCATTCATTAACACAATATATATATATATATATATATATATATATATATATATATATATATATATATATATATATATATATATATATCACAAACCCTCGATCATGTATTTCAGTTTGACACACAAAAAACCTTGATCATGCATGTTTGATGATGTGAGGTGTTTTATCTTTTGTTGAAAGATCTTCATATATATATATATATATATATATATATATATATATATATATATATATATATATATATATATATATATATATATAGATATAGTTTGAGGCTCATTGATCATATGTTTGGGGCGTAGCATGCATGGACAACTAACAAGCATGTGAGAGAGACCTTGATCATGTATTATGATGTTATGCGTGTTTTCTCTCTTTTTATTGAAAATCGTCATGTTTGTGGCTCGTTGATCATGTTTGGGGCGTAGCAAGTGTGGACAAGTAACATGCACTTGAATGACCTCAATCATGTTTAATGACGACATTACGTATTTTCTCTTTTTGTTGAAAGATCGTCATATATAGTTTGAGGCTCGTTGATTATGTTTTTGGCGTAGCATATGCATGACAACTAACATGCATGTATAAATAATGGCGGACCTAGGATTTAACCGAAGGGTATGCGCTTTGAAAAATATATACAACTTGTAAATAATTTAATAAAAAATATAAAGTTTATAATTCGATACACAAGTAGTAAATAACGTCATAAATTTGATAATTTTTCATGATTCAGATTGTGCAATCAATTTTTTTATCGGTGTGTTAATTGTCCAAATGTTATTCA
Organism: Tuctoria greenei; assembly: GCA_036927565.1. Taxonomy (NCBI): domain Eukaryota; kingdom Viridiplantae; phylum Streptophyta; class Magnoliopsida; order Poales; family Poaceae; genus Tuctoria; species Tuctoria greenei. The sequence goes on along the minus strand of JAYESD010000012.1, from coordinate 37,240,880 downwards.
AATTTTGCATCACAGCATTAGCAAGAATGTTTTGTCATTTTTTCGCTTCTATAAGAGAATACAATAATATTATATTAGATATATAAACTAAATCCTTGTTGTGTTGAATATGTATTGATCAGAGGAATTCATTTGCGATAGCTACATGAAGTAAGGATTATATTTGTTGGCTAGCTTGTTTAAGAGAATGCACGAGTATAATAAAATAAGGCACATTAATTGAGAACATATAATATTACGTGCTTGAGTTTAGAAAATATTTAGTTCAAGGGAAAATTAGTGCCTAGCTCCTGGTTTGAAATTGCTGTCACCGATTAGTTAAAACGAACTATCCAGTGACAAATATTTCGAACCAAGTGGGAGTATTAATTAAATAGGAAATACTATAAAAACTAAATAAATTTCTTGATGAGTGAATAAAATCTAGATTCTTGGCAAAGGCCTTATCCATTCTATTCTTTATTGTTGTAGTTCCGTTCGTTCTTATCCTTGGCTCATTGTCTCTCTTCTAACATGTGCTCCATCAAGAGCACTTGTTTCCTCGAGTCTGCATAATCACTTCGTCTAGAAGATGCACCCACGAGTTCTATCTACCGTGTAATCCTCATACTCAAGCCGAGATGTCAAGGGGCGTTTGCCATTTCCAAGCATGGAGTTCATGGCAGGTGAGGCTGTAGCGCTCTTTGCATGGTGGTAGTTTTCTCGACCGAGGGTCACGGAGCCGTCGGCAACTCAGCACCGCTTATTATTGTTTTGTTGTCTGTGTTAGTGCTAATCCTGACTTGCTGAGTAATGAACACCTCATGAGTTCAGGTTGTGTTCGCGAGTGCGTGCACAAGAGTGGTCTGGTACCAATTATTAGTTGCCGCATCAGAAGTGCTTACGCCGTGTATGTAGCTACACTAGTGACATGTGACAAAGTGCTCAATAAATTGCGTTTGGTTTGACGTCGAAGTTGGATTGGATAGGATCATCCATTTCTTTATGTATTGGATCGTCCAAATTAACGTTTGGTTGGATGGACTGGACGATCCAAAATTTTGTTTGGTAGGTTGGATGAAACTTGGGTGGATTGAAACATCTAAGTTGATAATTTCATAATATTAATTATTTATATACTAATTATCATATTACTAGCAAATATTAATGTTAATATCATAATTGTAGTTATTATTCAACAATAAACAAGTTAATTATCACTAATTACATTACTAAGAAACATAATTAGATAAGGTGGATGGAAACATCCAACAAAATTTCATAGACCATCTCATACAACATCTGCGAGGAATACTCCTCAAACCTGGATGATCCTATCCGTCTGACTGTGAAACAATCACATGACAGGACCATCAAATCCAAGTTAATCCAATCCAAGACAAGCAACCAAACACAGATCTTTTGGGCCGCGTCGTGCTCGTGCGCATGATGGATTGTGCACGCCAAGCGTAGAGTCATTCAGATCGCTGAGCAAATTTCAGACGTGGAGTTCGTGTGCTCCAAGCCTATAAAAGGTGTTGTACTCATTTGATGAAATGACAGTACGAATAATAAAAAGCAGTGTTCGTCGCTGGCCTTATTACCTGTCAACCGAGAGTTTTTTTTTGTTTCCTCTGCTACAATTCGCTCACTCGTTCATTATTAGTTCTAACAGTCCGTCAGATTTTCCATGCATGGGTCATTCACACTTTGAAACAACGTTTATCGATATTTCGATTGTTGCTTTGTGCCCGTGCACGCTGCAATATTCGGGGTGTTGGCTTACGTGGCAATCATTAGGGCAGAATGGCACAGTCGAGGAAACTGTGCAGTGCACCCTTGGTTGTATGGCTATAAGAATTGGAACGTGAACATCCATGGAAACCATCTGGGCAGGGTCACACAGGGACGCCTGTGTGGCCCTACCACGGAGAATTCGATTTTCGTACCAAGGGGTTAAAGGAAGGCCCGGCTCTAGGCCTAGGCGGGAGGGGCGACCGCCTAGGGCCAGACTAGGGAGGGGCCCATGATGTCAGCTGTAAAAGAGAAAAGACATAAAGTTATTTAGTATTTGCATCATCTGTACGGGATGTACAGTTACACGGTCTAGCTTTTTAATTTCTTAATTTTTTGAAATATAATAGTACGTCCTAATGTGTTTAATATTTATTAGATATAATATTACTAATGTGTTAATTTTCCATATGTGATGTTTTCGATAAAGGGAGGAGTTTTTCGTTAATGCATAGGAAACATTGTTCATGAACATAAAAGTCATTTTTTATTAACATAAAAACAACACATATATTACAAACAAGAAAAAAAAGAAAAAACATATAGAAAACAAAAGAAAAGACTAATACTAATCCTACTCTACTCGGAGGAGAACTTGTCCACCTCCTCCGCCGCTGCCTTCGCATCCGCCGGAGGCGTCTGCCTCCGCCACCGTATCCGCTGGCGACGCCTCCGCCAACACCAGGCCGAACTTCTAGCCGAAGGCATTCACTAGTTGCTCGCGAAACTCCACCCCAGACTCCTCACCGATCGTCTCGTAGAGGACGTAGAGATGAGAGGCCACAAAGCCTAACCCGAAGATGTAGTAGCCGACGGAGTCCATGCTGGTGTGGTGGGGAAGGATTTTAAGTCCCAGACAGCGAAAGGAGCAAGACGTAATGTGAAATACATCCCGAGCATTGTGTTGAGCACTCTTGCGCGCACGTCGGTGATGGATAGGTCTTCGGTGACCTCTTTAAGCCGGCCCTCGAGTTTGGCAATGCGGGGTGATGGATAGGTCTTCGGTGTCCTCTTTAAGCCGTCCCTCGAGTTTGGTGATGCGGTCCTCGAAGAGGCAAACAGTCTCAACCCAGTCAGGCTGAGGAGGTGCAGGCACCGCGGGCGGAGACGGGGATGGAGGAGGTGTGGGCACCGCCTCCAGTTCCACCAGAATTGCCAGCGATGAAAACGAAGAAGGAGGTTCGGAGGACGTTGATGGCCTGGAGCACTTTGGTGCAGGACTACCCATGTGCGGCGGCGGAGGTGTAGAGAAAGAGCGAGAGGTGGTCGACGGTGGTGCGAAGGAGAAGCAAGAGGAGAAATTTGGAGGCTATGATCGATGGAGAGGTGCAGCGGAGAATAAGAGACGGTGTGCCTTTATAGTGGGTCGTCGTCTAACCGCGCAAGTGGAGATGATTAGACGCTTTGAAAATTGTGCTTTTGAATTGATGGTAGGAGTTACTCCAAACCGCGGTTTGCCTCCTCTCGGTTATTGCAACGGCTCGACACATCCCATCAGCCAGTTTTTTAATTTGACACGCAAAGGGCCAGGGTATGCAATGGCCCACGTGGCATACTTTGTAGGTCTGTCCCGCGGTGTTCATAACATTTTGTGCGAACGATTTCAACAAGGCACAGAAGATTGACGTGAACACGCGTGGCAATCAACCGAGAGTCCATATTTATTTTGAAGGATCTGACCGTTGCCAACTGAGAGTCCATATCAAACCGATGATAATTGTCATGATCATGTATGATGATGGACATGAATATAATGCATGTGAAAGAGAGCTCGCAATCAAGCATGTTTGATCACGTGTTGAGGATTTTTGTGCCCCCATGTTGAGGATCATGTTAATTTGATGATGTTGAGGATCGGATGTGGCGTACGTATTTTCACAAGTGTGTTCATTGGTTCCCAAAATCAGAACACGTAGCGTACGGCTGTTGTTTCTCCAAAAGACGAGTGCAGCCCATGCATGTTAGAAAATATACTATAAACATGGCAGTATGCAATCGATTAATTTTAATGAACCACGTACGTAGTGAGAGTTGTGTGCTTATTAGATAGTAGTACACATTCTATCCTCGTACCCTCGAGGGAACATCCTTCCTGTCAAACATAGTTTGTTATGTCTATTGATGACAGAATAATATTGTTCATTAGTGTGGTAGATAAACTGCCATATAGGTTGAAAGTATACACATGCATGGTAGAGAATATGATAAATATAGAAATATATATCAATACATATGGTAGGAAATATTCTATTCTTGGAATACATGTTTGGGGCATAGCATGCATATGGACATCCACAACATCCATGTGAAAGATCTCGATCATGTTTGATGATGATACATGTTTTCTCTTTTTGTTGAGAGATTGTCATGTTTGAGGCTCGTAGATCATGTTTGGGCTGTAGCATGCATGAACAACTAACATGCATGTGAAAGACAATGATAAATCTTGTGAAAGACCTCGATGCATGTTAAATAACATGCATGTTATTAAAAGCCCGCGCCGCTGATCTAACTAACGGTGGCAACACGAATGCTGAAGGCAGCGCGCCGAGATGGCGGCATGCCGAGGCTACGGCGAGGCGGAGGCCGGACCGATGGCGCGTGGTGCCGACCTTTTGACTCGCAGTTTGGAGCCTCACGGTGGAACGCGGAGGCGGGGCACAGCGCGCGGTGGCGCGTGGAACTCAGGACAACAGCGCTTGAAGCTCGCAGAGGTGGTGCCGCCACCAGCCGACCGGCTGGAAGAAGGGCGAAGTAAGTTTATTACTTATTTGAAATTATTAATATGTACTCCCTCCATCTCCCAAATTACTTGTCGCTCTTTAATTAATTAGTTTATTTTTGAACTAAAAAGAGTGACAAGTAATTTGGGATGGAGGGAGTAGTTGTAGTTTGTAATTGTAAGGACTATGTTAATTTGTAATTGCTTAACCTTTATAATTAATGGTTAATGATTTATTGCATAATAAGTGACTAACGACAGTAATTATTACCTTCTAATGATCTGTTGTCTAAAATTTTCTCAAATTTCAGACACGTGACAAATAGACTCTAGCTAATTCTTACATCACAAAAACTATTCCTTTTTTGTGAACAATCATCACATAAACTACTAAAACATTAACTTAAATGGCAAGACAGTAGCAATGAAATCCTCAGTGAAAACATGTGATATGAACCCAATATAATGTTTCCTCAAGAAAAAATAATTTTATGAGAGATTGAGCGCACAAGCAGAAAAGCTAGAACTTGAGCGCTGCACCAGCGAATTCTCTGCTGGGATGATCGACGACAGCCGGTCCACAAACTCGGTTGTTAGATCAGTAGTCGCCAGAAAGCAGATTGCTGCCGACCTTGAAGGAGATGAAGGCGCCGATGCAGGCGTAGTTGATCTGATCTCTGGACAGAATGTACGCGTCCCAGTGGCTCGTCCTCACCCGGTACGACTTCTCCATGTCTGCGGCAATCATAGCGCTTGTGATGTCCTTCAGCCCCGCGCGGCGGAGGCTCGGGCAATCCATCTCCTCCACCGTGAGCTCGGCTAGGTCCACCATTCTAGCCACCTTCAGCTGCCAGCCCTTCCAAAGTCGTTCGGCGTCACCCTCCACACCCACAACGACGAAGCGGTAGTCGGAATCGCCGAGGAAATCTTCCGGCTCGTCAAAGAAGTAGTCAGCATGGGTTACCTAGAAGATGAGGCAGCGGTGGCCGACGTAGAGCTGAAGAACAGTGACGGGTATCTGGTCGGCAGAGTATTTGGGGTGCCACTCGACGTCGAGCCCGAAGATGAGCTTGTGAAGGCGCTGACGATGGACGGAGAGGACCTCATCGAGCCAGTCCTCCATGGCCTCGCCAAAGGACCTCACGGTAGTGGTGATCACATTGTCCTCGAACGTCACGTTGTATACCTGAGTCCCTACCATTGGGACCTCTCCTTGTTCCTACGGTTGCAGTCTGTGGCGGCGCAGCGCAACTTCTCTCTTGTGCAAACATCCTCTACCTCTAGTTTGGATTTTGGAAACGGGTGTGGATATGTAACTGATACAATTACGATACAAGTGGAGGAGTTCCCGAATTTGACGGGCAAAAGCCCTGATAAAGAAAGTAATGAAGATATTTGAATCTGATATACTCTATCTATTTTTTTAGAAAGCTCTAAGCCAGCACTCAGCTATTATCATAATCAAGGAATAAAAGGTCCAAAGTCAGAGTCATACACAAACTGATTAATGCACAAGTTTAGCACCAAAAAAGAAAAATGAAAGACACCTAAAACAGAACGAGAGAAAAATAGGCACCCAAGACCCCTCAGGAGATCAAAGTGGGGGCTCCCGCAAAAGTCCAAGTACATGCTGTCTCTTTTATCTCAAAAAAATAGTTGTTGTTCAGTCTTTTCCTTCCCATCGAAAAAACTCTTTCCATTTTTGAATTCTTATCGTTATGACCACAAGTTGCATTGTCTCAACCAAACACCACGTGCAACAACAAAGACTTTTCTCAGGGGCGCACCCACTGGGTATGCCGGGTGGGCCACGACATACCCTGGGTCCAGCCACCAGAGAGAAGCTAGTGTGGTTGCATGCTGGAGAGATCAGCGGAATCGGAAACTAGACAATGAAGATGGAAGTCAACAGTCCCACGGTTCATGGATCGAAATACGCGCCATCCTTTTTCTTCTTCCTTTTTTCTTATATTATTTTTCCACCAATCTTCTATCTCTCCTTTATTTGAAGTTGTACGGTTGGATCAGTACGTGGTCGGCGTAAGGCGAGAGTCATGTGTGCACCACCAGGCGGAACATCGTGGAGAGACATTGCTCCCCTTGTTGAGGGTCATGTTAATTTGATGACGTTGAGGATCGGATGTGGCGTACGTGTTTTCACATGTGTCGGTACCCTGCGTACCGTATACCCCTTGGGACTGCAAAAATACCAAAGGAACTTCACCTGTCTGAGTTGAAGATCTCCGAAGGCCCCACGTGTCATATGGGACCGGGCCTGCCTTTCTTCTATGGTTAGTCCCGATGTTGCCACGTGTATACAGTGACCGGAGCTACTTCCCACACATGGGAAAGCTCCGGGCTAAATACCTACACAGCACCTCCGGACCTAACCCCCGACAGAGGGAAGCTCCGGTACCGACATGTGTACATCTGCACCGGACCTACCCGTCCCAGACAGAAAGCTCTGAAGCTGCCACGTGTCCAACCGCCAGACCTTCAGCCTCAACAATCAGACTGGTGGACCCCCAACGGCTCAGACCTTCAAGGGGCAATCGAAGACTTCAAGACCAAGTTAAGTGTCATTAATACCATATTAATGACACACGATGGGAGGGCCCTTAATGCCAGTAACGGCACTGTCAAGGCCCGTTACCACACTATTAAGGGTAATTAACCTCATTAATTGTGTATTAAGCATCAGTAATTGCCAGGGCCACATGTCGGGCTAGGCTAGCGATGTAACGACCAGTCCTTGTGCTATAAAAGGACTGGTCGAGCGATACACATGGATCGATCTCTCTCGACTCTGAGACTTCTGGGATACTCGGCTCTGACACACACTCACAAGTGCTCAGACACTCAATATAACAACTACACATCCCGTGGAGTAGGGTATTACTCTTAGACGGCCCGAACCACGTAAATCATTGTGTCTATTTGCCATCGTGTTCTGAATCTCTGCGTGCACAATACCGAACTACAAACTCTGCGAACTACCAACGGTAGTACCGGGGGAACTGTCGGAACGAGACTCCGATAGTTGGTGCGCCAGGAAGGGGCGCCCGAGAGTCAAGGATGGTGAACTCCGCTGCTGGATCGTCAAAAGGCAACACTGCTGCGCAACCTGCTAGAGGCAATCCCTAACCATGTAGCAGCCAGCAGGTGCTGTGGCTCCAGCAAGAGTCATGCCACCGCCACCACCGTACGGACCGGCAAATCAAGCTGGACAGCGAGATGGGGTGTCTGCGTCGGTCACGGCATCGGCAAACAACAACCCTGAATAGACGCTCCATGCTGCATGTGCTCTTCTCCAACGTCCACCGCCTCCAGGAGCATCCCAGGGTGCAATGGAGCAGTGGAGGGCTGATGTGGAACACCTGGTTGCAGCAGCAGCCGATCGCATCAACAACCAAGGTCCTCCCCCCTCGGAGCGGGCCCCATCGCACCATCAGACCGTGTTGGGTAGACTCGGTCCGCACGCTTCCCAACACAGGAGGTATGCTGCATCTCAAAAAGCGACTTTGCTGCCTTTCGGGGCGCGACGTACCCATACAGTAACCCGGCTTTCAACTCATGACCTCCGGGCGAAGCTTGATTGCCGTTACCGTCAACAGGATGGTCGTGTCCATATCGAGCGCACTCACGAAAGACGAGAGGCTTGGGACAGTCCTACTCTCGAGGGAGTAGGAGGAGGCTATTCTACCGTGGCCATGCACCTACGCATGGTCACATGGCCGCAGAAGTTCTGGCCTCACCTTCTAGAGAAATTTGACGGGACTGCCAATCCCGCTGAGTTTCTCCAAATCTACTCCACTGCAATCCTTGCGGCTGGAGGCAATGAGGCTGTGATGACCAACTACTTCCCCGTGGCCTTAACTGGGACCACCAGGTCCTGGTTTATGATCCTTCCACCCGACTCCATCAACAGTTGGGCAGGACTGTGCCAATAGTTCCCTGCCAATTTCGGGAGTTTGTACACCCGACCAGGCACCGAACTAGACATTTTTTCTATCAAGCAGAAGGGGGGAGAGTCCCTGCAATCCTTCATCTAGAGGTTCTCCCAGGTACGAAACACTATACCTTCTATCTCAAGCGCTTCTATCATTGTGGCATTTAGACAGGGTGTACGAGACAAGAAGATGCTGGAGAAGCTGGCAACCAAGGAGGTCACCAGTGTCACAGAACTCTTCAACTTGGCGGACAAATGCGCCAAAGCTGCGGAGGGCCGTGAAATGCACTCCCAACCACCTCCAGAGGACAACAAAAAGTCCTCCAAGGGTGAAGCCACTACCTCCGGGAGTGGCAAGAAGAACAAAAAGTCCAACGGCAAAAAGAAGTCGTCGGCCAGCACAGCTACAACCGCTGCTGCAGCAGCACCGGGTTGCCGGGTGCCACACCCCGAGAAACGACCTCGGCCGTCATCTGAAGACGGAGGTAGCTCCAAGATGTGGTGTCCTATACACAAGACAAACATCCACAACTTGGAAGGCTGCCGAGAGGTCCAGAACCTTGCCGAGCGCTACAACAAGCGTCGGGAAGAAGTTCCCTTCCGCCAAAGGGAAGGGAAACATAAAGTCAATGAAGCTCCAGCTGAAGAGGAGTTAGGCTTTCAGGACCCTAAAAAGGTCTTGAAGGCTATTTACACCTTCATCAATGACGACTCCGACGTCTCCGACAAAGAACGTCGGAAAACCATGAACACCATCTTTGGTGGATCGTGGGACATCACCTCCCGCCGTGTCCTCAAGACCATGCGGCGGGACATGGCCTCCGTAGCTCCTACTACCAGGGCAGAGCCGCACCGGAAGTGGATGGACACTGCCACCACCTTTGATGCTTTGGACTGCCCTCGGAACATGATCAGAGCTGGCCAACTTCTACTGATGGTATCTCCTACCATCAACAACATCCAACTCCACCATATGATGGTGGACGGAGGTTTGGGGTTGAACCTAGCTTCAAAGCTTATGTCAAGCTTCAGCTCCGACCTTCGGATCTTCGCCCCTCCCAACCCTTCTTCGGAGTAGGTCCGAGGGCCATAACCCCAATCAGTGCCATTACTCTTCCGGTGACCTTCGGGACCCAGGAAAATTATTGCACTGAGAAGTTGGTCTTCGACGTGGCACAGATCAACTTACCATTCAACGCTATTTTGGGCAGGCCAGCCTTGTACAAATTCATGGCTGCCACCCATTATGGCTACTTGGTGTTGAAGATACCAACACCAGCTGGTGTTCTCCGGATTCGAGGAGATCACACCGCCAGAGTGACTGCTCTGGAACAACTCCATGCGCTTGCTACAGCGCAGGAGGAAGAATCCGGAAAGGAGCAAGCTCTAAAACCCCCGAGCACTCGTCATCGAGGCTCAACCTCCGCACCTCGCGTGCAACTAAGCGGCGACACCGACATCCCCGTCAAAGTCGTCCAAATCAGTTTCGACGTTGCTCAGACCACCCGTATATCGGGATGTCTGAACAACAAATAGGAAGTGTTTGCCTGGCAACCGTCACAAATTCCTGGGATGCCTAGGGAAGTGATCGAGCACAATCTGAAGATCTATCCCGATGCTCAGCCTGTACATCAGAAGCCTCAGAAGCAATCAGTAGAGCGACAGAACTTCATACGTCAAGAAGTGAAGAAGTTACTTGAAGCTGGATTCATCCAAGATGTCTTCCACCCAAAATGGCTGGCAAACCCAGTCATTGTACCCAAGGCCGGCGGGAAGCTTCGGATGTGTATCGACTAGACTACACAGAATAAGGCATGTCCAAAAGATCCATTCCCACTACTAGAATAGATGAGATAGTGGATTCCACCTCCAGGTGTGAATTACTGTGTTTCCTAGACGCATATTCTGCGTATCATCAAATCAGAATGTCTAGGGAAGATGAAGAGCATACTTCCTTCATCACAGTAGATGGATTATATTGTTACACTGCCATGCCATTCGGTCTCAAAAATGTTGCTTCAACATTTGTACGAGCTATGTACAAAACTTTTGGAGATCTTATCAGAGATGTAGTGGAAGTGTACGTTGATGACATCGTCGTCAAGATCAAAAACAAGGAGTCATTCCTTGACACCTTGCAAGCTGTCTTTGACAAGTTGCGAGTCACACGCACAAAGCTGAACCCGGACAAGTGTGTCTTCGGGGTTAGCTCCGGGAAGCTTCTTGGATTCCTGGTGAACCACCGAGGAATAGAAGCAAATCCGGTGAATATTAAAGCTATTGAAGACATGCGGCCTCCAGCCCGTATCAAGGACGCCCAGAAGCTGACTGGATGTTTAGCCGCCCTCAGCCGGTTCATCTCAAGACTGGCGGAATAGGCGCTACCCTTCTTCAAGTTGTTGAGGAAGTCCGGAGCATTCCAATGGTCTGAAGAAGCAGAAAAGGCATTCAAGGAGCTGAAGCAGCTCCTCACCACTCTACCAACCTTGGTAGCTCCGAATTCTGGTGAGCCATTACTGCTTTACATTTCCGCAACTGACGAAGTTGTCAGCATGGTCCTGGTTGCGGAAAGACCAGAATCATCTCCAGTTTAGGAATCCAGACCCCTTCGTGAGGGTCCGGAGCTACCTAAAGTCGAGTCTGGGTCCCAGCTCCTAGACCCGGATCCTCAAGGCGAGATGCCTGAGGAGCCACCTCCTTGAAGTGGAGAAGTCATTGTTGCTGAGCAACAAGATCTGGACCCCCTCCGTGAAGGTCCGGGTCACTGCAGAAGAAGCTCCGGGTTCCTCCAGCAGGAACCCGAAGGTCCCTGAACAAGGTGTGGACCCCACCGGGAGAGTCCGGGTTGATGAGGAGGAAGCTCCGGGCCCCTTCGGGAGAGTACGGACAGTCCAACGCCTAGTGTACTTCATCAGCGAAGTACTTCATGATGCCAAGACTCGGTACCTGGAGGTGCATAAGCTGCTTTATTAAGTTCTTATTGCTTCTAGGAAGCTCCGACACTACTTCCAAACTCACAAGATTTTAGTGGTAACCTCTTACCCACTGTGTGCAATCTTGCATAACCCCAATTCCACTGGGAACATGGCAAAGTGGGCAGTGGAATTAGCTGAGTTCGACCTTGGATTCGTCCCAAGACAAGCGATCAAGAGTCAAGCATTGGTGGACTTCGTGCCGGAATGGACCCCCTTTCCATCAAATCCTGGGGGCCCAAGTGAGCAGAAGTCGGAACCCAAGGTTCCGGTCTTCACTTAGCCTCACTGGACTCTCTACTTCGACGGCTCCATGCAGAAGCAGGGGGTCGGAGGTGGAGTCCTTCTCCTCGCTCCGACCGGGGAGAAGGTCAAATATATGGTTCACCTTCACTTCAAGGCGACCAACAACATGGTGGAGTATGAAGCACTAATCTATGGGCTCAAGGTGGCACTATCGTATGGTGTCAAGCAGCTGTTGATAAAGGGTGATTCACAGCTTGTTGTAAAACAAGTCAAAGGTGAATGTTGTTGCAATAACCATCAATTAGCTGCATACCCACATGAAGTCCAGAAGCTTCAAAAGGACTTCGACGTCATGGATCTCTGCCATGTCCAGCGTCTCAACAATGCTGAAGCCGACAAACTCTCGACGAAAGCTTCAACCAGAGCTCCGGCTCCCGATGGAACCTTCGTCCGGAGATTGTCAAGACCAACAGATCAGCCTGCCGAACTGAGCGAAGGGGGCGAGACCAGCACCTCGAAGTTGGCGGTCCCGATGGCCCTGTTACCATGGCGTCCATCAAGGGTCATATGTGCTGCAGGAAGCTCCGAGCAACCCAACACACAAGACTCAAATTCTCAAGTTAGTTCTGATGCATGGATCTCGGAGATCCAGAGCTACTTGAAAGACAATTTCCTTCCTAAAGATAATGTATTCCCTGACTGGATAGTCAGATTGGCTAAAAGATACACACTGGTACAAGGGGATCTCTACCGGCGTGGTGCCAACGGCGTCCTAATGCGGTGCATTACAAGGGAAGAAGGTTGCGAGCTCCTCGCAGAAATCCATGGAGGCGAGTGTGGGAACCACCTGCCTTCCCGCACGCTGGTCGGTAAAGCCTTTCGGCATGGCTTCTACTGGCCTACGGCGCTCCAGGATGCAACTAAGCTAGTGAAGAAATGCGAAGCATGCCAGTTCCCATGCAAAACAAATTCACACACTACCTCAACCTCTACAAATAATACCTCCTACATGGCCTTTTGCTGTGTGGGGGATGGATATCTTTGGACCTTTCCCAAGAGCCGTCGGAGGTTACAAGTTCATGTACGTTGCCATTGACAAGTTCACCAAATGGCTGGAAGCAACTCTAGTTGTGACAATAAACAAGCAATCAGCTATCAACTTCTTGTAGTCCATCGTATGCAGATTTGGAGTCCCAAACAAGATCATAACTGATAATGGGACCCAGTTCACAAGCTCTGCATTCCAAGGATATTGCGAAGACCTCAGCATTCAGGTCAGCTATGCTTCTGTAGCTCACCCGACAAGCAATGGACAAGCTGAGAGAGCAAATGCAGAAATCCTAAAAGGAATCAAGACGCGCACATATGAGCGTATGATAAAACATGGAGCCAACTGGATTGAAGAGCTTCCACCCACACTGTGGGCCAATAGGAAAAACTCCAAACCAGTCAACTGGAGAGACACCCTTCTTCCTGGTGTACGGAGCTGAAGCAGTCCTTCCTCCGGAGATCACCTTGGGGTCACTCCGAGTCCGGACCTTCGACGATGCCACGCAGGACCAGCTCCGGCGTGAAGACCTCGACCTCCTTGAAGAGGGAAGGTGCCGAGCAGCTGTTCGGAATGCCCGATACCGCCAAGCTCTTCGGCGCTACCACAAACAACATGTTCACAACCGACAGCTCGAGGAAGGCGATCTAGTGCTACAGACAATACAATCCAGAGAAGGGTTAAACAAACTATCCCCCAGATGGGAAGGACCCTTCTGAGTGATCAAAGTATCCCGTCCCGGATGCATTTGCATGGCAACCGAGGATGGGAAACCGCTCCCTAATCCTTGGAACATTGAGCACCTCCGTAAGTTCTACACTTAATATCACGGAGGTGAGTCTGTAGTTACATGTGATGTATGTTATAGAGTCATTGTACAGAGTCGGGTAGCTCCTTCGAGAGAACAGCCGGACCTTCCGCGGAAGGTCCGCAAAGTTCTGGCAACACTTGTCACAGTCTCAGAACTAAAAGTGTAGCTAGCTACCTTGGTTCAAACGAGAAACGAAACACACTTAGCCTGGTTCCGTACCCTAAGAGTGTACTTGTTTCCCCTGTACCCCAGACCTATAATGAAAGGCATCATTGTGTGAAAACAGACTCCACGTACATTTATTTTGTACAGGCTCAATATTTATTATTTTTCTCTTTCTTGTCTATAACAAAGTTGTGCAATTCTTAAGAAACTTTAGCTCGACCAATTCATGTATAATTCGAGTTGCATTGTCAATTCTTCCGAGTCTAAACATTGTTAATGGTCTACTCGTCTGAATGCCGCCAAGCCAACCTAGGTCCGGAGTGTGCTTTCGACTTAGCCTGGTCCTGCACCCTAAGTACGCCACTCTACCTACACCCCGGCAGGCCGAAGTAAGGCGAGTCTAGAAACGATCGGACCTGGAGGAAACAAGCCAATGCACTTGATTGTATGTAGAATTGTGTTCGACCTAAAAATTCCTCGGGAATAGTAAGTCGCAATTGAGTTATAGATAGGAAATGGATTTTACTGTTTCTCTTGACTTCAGTGTGTAGGAAAAATAAAGATCTCATTATGATGGTGAATGAAGCCAAAGCTACCAAAGCTCCGACATCCCCTAAGGTGGATTGTTGTTGATGTTTCAAACATTGATAGCGAGCGTTGCTGGAGCTACTGAGTTCCAGTAAAGCCACGGGGCCAGCCGTCAACATGATGAAAAGATGGTGGGAAGACTCCACAGTGGGGTCTGCTGCCGACACACCGCATGTTGACAGTGGTCACTGCTGGAGCTACTAAGCTCCGACACCCGAGAGGACTAACTTTCGATGCTCTATGCGTTGACAAAGGTCACTGCCGGAGCTACAAAGCTCCGACAACCTCAGGGGGCCCCTAGTATCGGTGACTTCGGAACAACGCTCTACAAGTTCGAAGCACGCAAGTCTTCAACAAAGTTCTACATCCTCTTGGTACATGTTCACAATCAAATTGTGTACATCTACCAGAAGCTCTTCAAACTCTACAAGTTCAAAGCGCGCAAGTCTTCAACAATGTTCTACATACTCTTGGTACATGTTCACAATCAGATTGTGTACATCTACCAGGGGGCCAAGTGGGACAAAGGTGTTGAAGACAAAAAATGAAATTCAGAAAAAACTTAGATTTCATTCATCTGGAGACAAGAGATTACAAAATTGGAGAAAAAGAAGAGAGAATACAAGCGGGAGCTACAAAGAGAGAGTCCTAGACCCTATGGAAAAACGAGGTGGCCTTCTGGGCAACCTTCGACACGCTGGCTTCGGTGGCTTCTCCCTCTCCGTCGATGGGACCTTCAAGCACCGGGTCCAGTGGTAAGTTAGGGTCCCGGCTTGTGTAGCACGTCAGCATGAACTCTGCGATGTTCTTTGCCAGGGATTGTCCTTTAGTTTCCAGCTGGTCCGCGATGACATCGCCCATCTTGGTGAGCTTGTTTCCCGCCAAGCTCAACGCTTGCAACGCCAAGTCAAGCTCCGGCTCCGGATCATCCGGACGCATGGTACTAAAACCCATCGGCGTAAGCGCATCGTTGGCTTTGCCCAAGAAGTCCCAAACTTGTTGGGACTCCACAGCCCTCGAGCCTCGCATCTCTTCCAAGGGTCCTCTGGTCACCGCAAGCTCTGAATTCTCCCGGGCAAGGCGCTCAACCTCTTTGGTGTTCTACTGAATCTTTTCAGCAACCTGCCTTTCGAGTTTACTGAGCTCCTCCTCCCGGAGGTGTATCTTGTTCCGGCGGTCGACCAGGTCCTTCTCCCGGCCCCGCACCTTCTTCTCCCTGGCAGCAATTTCATCCCCCCTCTTGTGGAGGTCCTGTCCTTGCTGCCAGGCCTTCTTCTCCTCTTTCTCGTAGCGCTCATCCAGCTTCTTTGTACGCTCTGCGATACTCTTTTCACCCAGAGTTAGCCTCTGAGTGAGCTCCTCCTCTCTCTTCACGAGGTCATCCCGCAGCTCCAGGCGTTTTTACTCTTCATCTTCAAGCTTTTTCTCCCGCTCCACAAAAGCCTCCCGGCGCTTGACGAGACTGTCGTGGATGGCGTCGAGCCTCTCTTGGTGACCACTCGCTGCATTATTAGTAGCTACGGCCTGTTCGTAGATGTCCTGGGACTGGTTGTCAAGGGATCGAGTCATGCTTTCCCTCTCATCCAGCAGCTAGCCCCGGTACTCCATCCGGGCCTTCTCCTTCGTCACCCACTCCCTGTCGTCAGCCAACCTGGTTTGTGCCAGCTTGGTCTCGAATTGGATCCGGTTACACCACCTATTAAGGGTTTGGCGCTCCTCCTCGAGGGCCTTGCTTTCGTGATAGAAGGCCAGCTGCACTTGACGAAGACTGGAGCAGGCATTGTCGATAGACAACGACAGAGGGATCGGGTCTGGACCTACCGGGGTCCTCTCCGTTGGTTCCAGCAGGTTTTCCATGACAAAAATCGGGTCCCACTCTACCAGAGCGGTCCCCTGAGCTTCCACGGCGCTAGGGCCGCACTTCGGGATAACCCCGGCCACCGCCGAGGAAGGTCCTGCAACAGAAGTTTCGACCTCCAGAGTTGGCTCCGAAGGTCCCACTGCCGAGTCATCAATAACTGGTCTCTCAAGCGGGGGGCCAGCAACTTCATCTTGGCACCATGGCTCAGGCGCGGGCACCTCCGGGACCACCACCTCCAGGGCAGGCGTTGAAGGTTCAGCTGGAGCTGAAGCCACTTCCGGCTCTGACGCTAGCGCCTCTTCCATCGCCGGCTCAGGAGCTGGCGCTTCGACCATCATGGGCTCAGGCGCTAGCACCTCTGCAGCAACCGGCTCAGGCGCCAGAACTTCTTCGATGACCGGCTCCACCACCGGAACATCATCAACCACCAGCTCTACCGCTGGGGCTTCATAAACACCCGACTCTATCGCCAGGGCTTCATCAACCACCGGCTCCACTGCCGGGGCTTCAATAATGTTCGGCTCTAGGGCCGGGACTGCAGCTACCTCCGACCCAAAGGCCGGAGCGTCCATCATCTCAGCATCCAAACCCGGAGCTTCAATCTCAGGGGATGGTGCCACTGGAAAATATTCATTCCCGTGGTCCAGCGCTACCACTGGAGCTTCAGGGGATGATTCGAGGTCCAGGACCACGACAGACAGCGCCGAGGTTGCCGCGGCCTCAGCGACCACCTGGGGCAGCGCTGGGATTGGAGCCGGGGCCTCCGCCTGCACAGCCTCAGCTGCTGTTGCAGGAACCGGAGCTTCAGCCCTTTTCTTGAGTACCCTATGGATGAAGGATGAAGATACTTAAAACGCAGTTACAAAAAAAAAACAACTGAGGTAAAAAACCAAATTTACCTCGGAAGGCTTCCGCTCCATCTAGCGTAGAACCTCTTCCCCAGACTCTCGGGATCGGACCCTGTCACCACTGGCGTGGTAGCTTCAAAAGGTTCCCCGGAGCTTCCTGTTGCCGTCGGTGTCGTCTCGGTTGAGGCCCCGCTCGATTGAGAAGGACCCCCAGAACGGGAGCCCTCAGCAAGCCCTGGTACCGGAGCCACATGGCCGGAGCTATAACCCCAGAAAGACGTCGATGCTGGAGTGGTTGCCGCCACCGAATACCTCCTTCGCCAGGGAGAGGAGCCATCGTGGAAGGAGGAGGTCTGACGGACCTCCCATCGGCATGCTTCAGCTTCCTCTTGCGGTTTGAGGGCTCAGCCAACTCCTTTCCCTTGCCTACGACTTCGGTTCTTGGCTTTGGGGTGCGAGCGGAGCCGCCATCTGAAGCTCCGGGGATTGCCACACCGGAGGTTGATCGCCTCTCCACCAGGCCCATGTCGTCCAATAGCGGCATCTTCCTTCGGAGCTCTCTACACTCCTCTGGTATCATATTCAGAGGCAAGAAGGCCGCCGGTGGAGACACGTTACCAGGGCCGATGTTCCCAGGCTGAAACTTCTTGAGATGGGTCTTCAAGGCTTCACCGGTCAAGTTGGTGTCCAAGCTGACCTCAATGCAGTTGGTGTCCATCTCACTGTTGAAGGCCCAGGAAGGCCAGCTCCTAGCCCTCAGCAGGGCCCACCTGTTCGTCAAGAAGTTGCCGAAGACCATCTGCGGGTTCACCCCACCTTTGACACATTCCTGGATTTTGTCCAGGATGGGCCTGTACTCCCTCGACAGCTCCGCACATCACTCCAAGTGTTGGTGTCAACGCGAGGAAGGCCTTCAGGTAGCTCCAGCATCTCGTGTCCCTCGACGGTGATGACCACCCAGTCTTTCTTCCAGTCGTCCCACTTGCCAGAAGGGAAGGACCTCAAGTACTTGAGGGGAGAGTTTTTCCGCTTCACGAAGTAGTAGAAGATGATGAACTCATCACTCTTCCCGGTCATGTGGACAGTGAAGAAAGTCTGGAACAACTACACGCAAGGGCGCACGCTCACCCACATTTCGCAAAAGTGGACGAAAGTCGCCACTAGCAAGATTGAGTGGGGGCCCAGATGGTGGAGCTGCAGACCATAGAAATCAAGCAGCATCAGAAAGAAAGTGGAGAAAGGCGGGATCAAACCCGCCATGGCATACCCAAGAAAGTACTCCATATCTCCGGCTCGCTCCTTCTCAAAGGGAAGCTTGCCGCAGCGAATGTCATTGTCGAAGGAGTCACTAGACCATCACATGTAGGTCCGGAGCCTAGACAACTCCTTCTTGCTCTCGATGCGGCTCTTGGGGAGTCCCAACTTCATCGCGACACAGCGTGGCGAGAGAGGAAAAGTGAGCAAAAGTTTGGAGTATTTAAGCGCAAGGTCAAATGAAAGCATAAAGAATCCCCAAACGGTGCGCGTTTTCCATCTTAAGTAAGCCCCCGCAACGCTTGGATGGAAACCGCAGAGGAGCTGACGATACAATTCAAAAACTTCACCTGGCCAATGACAAGGGGGCTCGGGGCCACCCCAACGATCATGTCGACGTCCTTACCCCAGGCAAATGGTTGTCATCATGAAATACAGGAAGCCCGAGGGCGGCGGCCTGATAGGGCACGCAGAACCGATACGATTTTTGTATCGGAAATCGACGACCTTCAATTGCGTGAGATCCGCATGCTCAGATCTCACCTGCCGCATCCTGGATATGCCACGCGGCGTTGGTTTAACTGCGAACTATGACCAACAACACATTCGAAGACCCTTGAAGACACAACTCAAAAACAAAAAGATGGACCCACCTCCGTCAGAACGACTCCATCCAAAAGATCTCTCCAAGAGGTGGGCCCAGGGGGCCACTGTCGGTACCATGCGTACCGTATACCCCTTGGGACTGCAAAAAGACCAAAGGAACTTCACCTGTCTGAGTTGAAGATCTCGGAAGGACCTACGTGTCATACGGGACCGGACCTGCCTCCCTTCTATGGTTAGTCCCGGTGATGCCACGTGTATACAGCGACCGGAGCTACGTCCCATACATGGGAAAGCTCCAGGCTAAATACCTGCACGGCACCTCCAGACCTAACCCCCGACAGAGGGAAGCTCCGGTATCGACACGTGTACATATGCACCGGACCTACCCGTCCCAGACGCAAAGCTCCGAAGCTGCCACGTGTTCAACCGCCGGACCTTCAGCCTCAACAATCAGACTGGTGGACCCCCAATGGCTCAGACCTTCAAGGGGCAATCAAAGACTTCAAGACCCGATTAAGTGTCATTAATAACATATTAATGACATACGATCGGAGGGACCTTAATACTAGTAATGGCACTGTCAAGGCCCGTTACCACACTATTAAGGTTAATTAACCTCATTAATTGTGTATTAAGCATTAGTAACCGCCAGGGCCACATGTCAGGCCAGACTAGCGATGTAACGACTAGTCCTTGTAGTATAAAAGGATTGGTCGAGCGATACACAGGGCTCGATCTCTCTCGACTCTGAGACCTCTGGGATACTCGGCTCTGACACACACTAACATGTGCTCAGACGCTGAACATAACAACTACACACCTCGTGGAGTAGGGTATTACGCTTGCGGCCCGAACCACATAAATCTTCGTGTCTATTTGCCATCGTGTTCTGAATCTTTGTGCGCCCAATACCGAACTACGAACCCCGCGGGCTACCAATGGTAGTACTGGGAGAATTGACGGAATGAGACTCCGACAACATGTGTGTTCATTTGTTCCTAAAATCAGAACACGTAGCGGCTAGCGCCTACGGCTGTCATTTGTTCCAAAGGATGAGTACATCATGTTGGAAATTAAATTGTACAAGGCTTGCGATTAATTTGATGAACCACGTAGTGAGCTGTGCCTAGATGGTACATTCTGTCCTCGAACCCTCGAGGGAACATCTTTCATTTCAAACATGCACGCTGAGAGTGAGGACGGCGCTCAGTGGACGGCGACGGCGAGGCTGAGGATGATGCTCTGCAGTGATGCGAAGGGTGAGGACAGCGCTCGGCATTGACTGTGATTGCGAGGGTGAGGACGATGAGGGTGTGTTTGGGAGTGGCGGGGGAGGGCTTGGTGGCAAAATGAAAATGTTAGGTTTGCGGTGCGCGGCCGACGCATTTTTAGCTGCGTGAGAAGATGCATTTCTATAATGAATTTCTACATCAACAATGTATAACACATCCATAAAAGAGATAAATAGTCTTTTTGCTAAATTTCCAATGCTTTTTGAATTCTTTGATGACCTGGACATCACTGTGGCGCAATGTGCTGCACAGAGATGGGTTATCCTTTTTGGATCTCTGCCATCACATCCGTGGAGAATAGTTTGGTATTACACTAATTTATTATCAGAGGCAATAGGTTCGTAATGCAACATTTCTTGATCTTTGGCAATAGGTTTCTAATGCAATATTTCCTGATCTCTGGCAATAGGTTCGTAATTCAGCATTTTTTGATCTTCAACAGTACGGTTGTAATGCGATGTTTAAGGATTTGTGGTGATAGAGGTGCAATGCAATATTTTATCATATGTGGCAATACTATTGTAATGCAACGTTTTCTGCGTGGTGGCAATAGCAGTCTAGTGCAACATTTTCTGAGTCGTGGCCAAATGTTTATACTACAATGTTTTGTAATTCGTGGAAATAGATTCCCATTTCAACAATTTATCGCTCGTGATGCCACGTTTTATAATTAGTGGCAGTAGGACCCAAATGCACTAGATTTGAAAATTAGTTGCAACAGAATCACGAGTTTAACAAAAACATCCATCAATTTATATTGCATCACACATAACAACACTCTAGGATTACTAACGCGACATGTTTGCGTGTTAATAGTTTTCCTAAGTCGACCGGGACTATGTTTTAGCAGGTGGCTTTTGGCGGCTCTTTTGTTGGACCTTTTGTGGAGTGGTCTCTATCATTTTGCGCATTTCAGCCTACATTGAGAGGCGCATGTCCTCCATTTCCCGAGTTCTCTGTTCAGGATCAGCTGCTATCTGACCTTCTAAGTTCTAGACTTGAAGGTTCAACTCTTCATTCTTCTGGTTTATGTAGTCCATCTGGGTGGTTAAGCTATCATTTCTTCCTTTCAACTCCTGCACTATGTGATTGAGGCCTGCATTTCTATCTTCTATGTTTTGAACTTTGTCGTTGAGGTGTTTAGACATCTGGATACGCACAAGTTCACGTTCAGGACAAGTACGGTTAGCCATATAACCACACCCCCTAAGCTGTCATCTTGCACAACCAATTGAGGATCTATAACAACACTAGAAGCTGTGGTTTCTCTCCTCATTTGGAACTGGGCCTCCCTGCTCAACTTCCTTGTCGTCCACTTGGGCATGTTCCTGGCTCTATATACAAAAATAAAAGTAATAGGTACATTGCAAATATGTATTTAATTGGGGATTGTTTGAAGTGTTACTCACATGTACAGTTTTTGCCTGCTCGTTTGCCCAGTCATCATTCATCAAATGGCTTGGCCCCCACAGTTGTATGTCATCGGGTTCTTCTCTGGTCTCTCCGTCCACTACATAAAATACAAGTAAAATTCAACATGTAGGTATACATATTGATTGCAACACAAAGTAAAAGTGTGATTTATTTTTCATACCTTCTCGTAACTATGTTGGGCGTAGGATTTGGAGCCAAGCAAGTGATTCGTCTTTTGTCTTCTTCGATTTTGAGAATTGGTCCTGCTTATTGACTGCAATAATGTAAAGAATTAATTCCACGAATAAATGTAAATCAAATAGTATTTGTATGAAGCGAAGCTATTAACAAGTTAGATGACCTTGAATCGCTCAGACCCAAAATATTCTATTAAGTGCAACCACTTGGGCGCCTGTACGTCAGCAGGCTTGTTTCATATACGTTCTTCATCGGTCGAATAACTCTTATAGGTGGCATGCAAATTTGAGCGCCACCCCTTGTAGCGCTCACTAGCAATTTTCAAAAATTTTCTTGTGCTCTCCTGTGTGTCCTCCATGTCCTAGGAATTCTGTACATTGTATAACAAGTTGCTGTAAATGTACAAGATGGAGATTGCAAGAAAAAAAATACTTGTTTGGGTTGTGACGACACTAACCAGAATGTCTTGTACTATATCTCTCTTGTTACTATCGCCAACCTCTGCCCACTTCGAAAGCTTTACAAACGCAAAACAGTGGTGTTGTTGTTTGGGATGGTGATAATGAGTGGTTTGGAGTAATCAAGAAAATGATTTTTGTTTATTTTGAAAAAAAATCAAGAGGTTCTGTAATTTGAATGTGACTGGTTTGATTGGCCTTGTTCCGGTCAGAGCCAAATGAGAGGCTACAAAATGGATCAATACGGAATGATAGATGTTGACACTACTCTTTCTCAATTTCAGTATGAGCCTTACATTCTAGCCACCCAAGAAGAACAAGTTTTTTATGTTCAATTTGTGAAGCAACCCAAATGGGCTACAATTGTTAAAATGAAGCCATGGAACCTTTTTGCCATGCCCCCTGGAGACAGTGAAAATAATGTCACCGAGACGATGGACACTAAGACATTTGATGATCAACGACTTACTGATATCAATATGCCACACATAAATGAGGATAGGGCCACATGGGCTAGGAATGACATTGAGAGAGCAACCGGTGATGCTTCTGCTCTTCAAATTAGAACACGTGATCAGCTTGAGGCACATGAAGTTCCATCAGAAAATGAAGATGACGACGACAACAACGATGATACATATATCAATGATGGTCTTGTAGCTCCAATATTGGGGTGGGGGCAACAACGAAGATTATGATTTTTTATATAAGTACTGTGTAAGCTAGCTGTGAACTATTTGATTTTTTTGAAAAGATAGAAGCCGCTTTTCTATTTTGCAGCAAGCTTAGAAGCAAGCCGATATTGAATAATCCCACCTCTTTAGAAGATACCCAGAATTTGAAATGACGCTCCTCCAGACCGTGGTGATAGATCCTAAGTCCACGAACTAGTACAATTGTGGCAACTGATCCTAATGCAACGAGTGTGTTCTGTGGCGGTAGATCCCAAGTCCATGAACTAGTACAATCGTGGCAACAAATCCTAATGCAACGATTGTGTTCTGTGGCGATACATAACAATTGAACACACAAAATTATTAATCACACAGATGAACGCAGATAACACATTCATTCGCTAACGAATATATTACAAAACACAAGAAAAAAATACAAGACACAAGAAAATAAAAACAACATCAACTAAAAATCAACAAAAGAAAACCTAAATCCTACTCCTCCTCCTCCTCCTTCGGCTACTTCACCGGTTGCTCTGGCTGGTCCGGATCCAGCAGTGTAACCTTGCGACCGAGATTTCTCGCCATCGCCTCCACCAGTATACCGCGGCCCTCGGCGCCGAGCACCTCAACCATCGTCTCGAGCAGCCTCTAGAACCGATCGAACAACTTGTCGAACAGCATCTCGAGCAGCTCATTATTGAGCCTCTCGGGGGAGCGGCAGCACTGTGTCTTGCAGGGTGGCTCTCTCGAAGGGCTTGGCGGCAGAACGTTGGACATTGTGGATTGTCTGCGCGGAGAATACGAACAAAGAGAGAAGAGGATAGACTGATGGTGCCTTAGTCTATCCGAACAAGCGAAATGGAGATGCAATTAATTAGCAGTGAAGTGCATTTCTTATATGAAAAGCGCGTCCTCCCCACGACGTCTCCTTTTAGCTTCATGATTTTCTACATTTTGCTTCAGTTCACTGTTGATATTACACATCACTGAACTTAGAGCACATTTACTTGTTCAAAAAATAAACAAATCCGTCCTTATGATTCCTGAGGAACACGATGAACACACCACACATTAATTCGTTCACACAGTGGCCAACATTTTGTTATATATCGTGAGGTCAACGATTGTGTTTCGTGATGATAGATCCTAATGCCACGAACAAGAGAATCGTGGCAACAGATCCTAATGCAATGATTGTTTACCGTTGCGATAGATCCTAACGCCACGAACTAGTGAATCGTGGCAATAGATCCTAATGCAATGATTGTGTCCTGTGGCAATAGATCCTAACACCATGAACTGGTGAATCGTGGAAACAGATCCTAGTGCAATGATTGTGTTCCATGACGATAGATCTTAACGCCACGAACTGGTGAATCGTAGCAAAAGTTCCTATTGTAACAAATGTGTTCCATGGCAATAGATCCTAACTCCACAAACTGGTGAATCGTGGCAACAGATCCTAATGCAATGATTGTGTTCTGTAGCGATAGATCTTATTGCCATGAACTGCTGAATCATGGCAACAGATCCTAATGCAACGATTGTGTTCCGTGGTGATAGATAGGAACGCAACAAACTAATGAATCGTGGAAAAATTTCCTGATTTAACAATTTTGTTATGTGGCGATATATCCTAACGCCACGAACTGGTGAATCATGGCAACAAATCCTAATGCAATGATTGTGTTCTGTAGAGATAGATCCTAATATTACCAACTGCTGAATCGTGGCAACAGATGCTAAGGCAATGATTGTGTTCCGTGGCGATAGATCCTAATGACACAAACTGGTGAATTGTGGCAAAAGTTTGTAATGCAATGATTGTGTTTCATGGCGATAAATCCTAACGCCACGAACTGGTGAACCATTGCAACAGTTCCTAATGAAACGATTTTATTCCGTGGCAATAGATCCCAATGCTACGAACTAGTGAATCGTGGAAACAGATCCTAATGCAATAATTGTGTTTCGTGGTGATAGATCCTAACTCCACAAACTGGAGAATCATGGCAAAAGTTCTAATGCAACAATTGTGTTCCGTGGCGATAGATCCTAAGGCCATGAACTGGTGAATCATGGAAAAAGTTCCTAATGCAACGATTGTGTTCCCTGGCGATAGACTCTATCACCACGAACTGGTGAATCATGGCAAAAGTTCCTAATGCAGTGATTCTGTTCTGTGACGATAGATCCTAACGCCACAAACCGATGAATCGTGGCAAAAGTTCCTAATGCAATGATTTTGTTCAGTGGCGATAGATCCTAACGCGACGAACTGATGAATCGCGGTAAAAGTTTTTAATGCAACGATTATGTTCCGTGGCGATATATCCTAACACCACGAACTGGTGAATCGTGGCAAAAGTTCCTAATGCAAATATTGTGTTCCATGTCGATAGATCCTAATGCTATGATCTGGTGAATCGTGGCAAAAGTTCCTAATGCAATGATTGGGTTCAGTGGCGATAGATCCTAATGGCACAAACTGGGGAATCGTGGAAAAAATTCCTAATGCAACAATGGTGTTCTATTGCGATATAACCTAACACCACGAACTGGGGAATCATGGCAACAGATCCTAATGCAGTGATCGTGTTCTGTTGCGATAGATGCTAATGCCACGAACTAGTGAATCTTGGCAACAGATCCTAATGCAACGATTGTGTTCCGTGGCGATATATGCTAATGCCATGAACTAGTGAATCGTGGTAAAAGCCCAAGCTTACTGCAACGATTTAGTATTTGTTGCAGTACAATCGTTGCAACAGGGTAGGATCCTTGTAGTGATCGCTCAAGCAGATCACTGGGTAGGTGAATTACTCAAAAATTGTTTACACATCCTACGAAACATTTTCCCTAACTATTATGACAACTACAACTCTTGATAATTCCATATACAAAACTAAAAACATCATGCCCTATGTAGATATCTCAGATTGTAGAATTCTTTTCCATCATTTTTACCATCTGACTAAATAAAACATAACCATCCAAATTCTTGACTCTATGGTTCGTATGACACTTATAGAATACTTCCTCATCACCTCAAGTCAAATCACATGAATACTTGTCATATAATAGGAGGGCCAACAAAGACATCCATAGTTTTCTCTAAGTAGCATTAAGCTCTCTATTAATTGATAAGAAACTTCAATCATGAATATTTAGTTAATTTTGGTTATGCATACTCATATCAATAGATCACGTGATGAGGATGATCCACAGGGTGCACCACTTGAAGGAGAAGGACTAGAATGGACCTTGCAGCAAGACCAAGATTTGCCCAAACATCAGACAAGAGCATGATTTGCCCAAGCAGCACACATGAGCAAGATTTGCACAAGCATCATACAAGAACATAATTTGCTCAAGAAGCACACAATAACAATATTTGCCCAAGCAAGTAGTAAGAAGAAGATAAGATGGAGAACGATGAGAAGTAACATTCATAAGATCAAGCTCTGACTATTCACATTTACTTAGTCGCAACCTGAGGCAAGCCCCGATTTGCATTTAAGTTGTTATCATGTTTTGTTTTTATCATATATATGATGGCTAGAATGGAAGATGCATTAATTCTTGGGATATATGATACTCCACATGCATGACCCAAGAATCTCTGTGGTCTGGGTAGAATAGGACTTCTCATGGGTAGAAATGCTATATTAAAGTTGAGGAATATGGATGGAATTCAGCTGAGCAAATGAATGGAACAAAGTTGAGAAAAGGAATGAAATGGTATAACTCGAGTAGGTGATGACCTACTTGTGAATTTGGTCAAGTGGAATCAAGGGTTTGTTTGAACGTTGATTCACCTGAATTGTTAATCCGAGACCGGGCATGAACAATAAGATGCTGAAAAACGTGGTTATGTGGGCATAGTTCCTGCCTGTGTTGATTAAGGACCATACCGAGTGCGGCCTCGCTGGATAAGTTTGAATATGTCCAGAATGCATACTGCCTTTGGTGGACCCAACAAACTGATGTAACTTGTTAAACTGTGTGTTGAGGCATACTCCACCGTCCTAGGCACTACACATCGATTGGAGGGTAAAGATCACCACTGTGAACCCGATGTTGGGGCTTACTGCCGGGATTGTGGGACCAGCTCAATATTTGGGTGTCTTGTGAAGGGTTTTTGTGTACATCATTAACGGGAGATGTCGCACCTCTTCTAGAATGGTGTACATGACATGCAAGCTGGGTGTATCGAGCATACTTGTTTACTATGATGTGACATAGTAACAACTGGGAACTTGATGGAACTTGTTGTATGGTTAAGCAACTTGGTTGAAGTAGATGGAGAGGCAAACTAAAGTTGTGATTCTAAGCAACGAACTTGCTAAGGCCTGTGTAAACTTGGGCTTGCAACATCGTGGATGTAGCGTTTCTTAATGATTATCTTTGGTTGTTCTATTTTAACTTGCCATGTTTCCAACTTGCTTTTTGGCTCATGGGAAGGTTGCTTAGTGTTCATTTACTAAGTTTTTGATGTTTTTTGTTGATCATTGTGGATAATATATTGCTAGGTTTTGTAACATTCTTATGTGAGGTGCTCACATAAGGTGTTGTGGTTTCGAACTAATGTGAGTCAAGTCGAGAACTTGTGCTCGGAAGAATGGGTTGTTCGTTCATGTGTAGGTGTTTCTTGAGGTCAATACATGACTGGTGATGGTGATCCATTGAAATAGTCTTAGGGAGAAGATGAGGTTCAACAACCAAGTTCAGGAGGAATTGTGGTTGAGTTTATCGGAGGTCATGCAGCATGTTTGGGTCAAGAACAGTGCATATGAAGGTATCGTGAATTGGAAAGTGTTTGCATGTGTGCAAAGGGTGCATGGACGTGGCAACATTGTTCCAAGGTGGGGTGAAGAGTTACGAATGTGAAGATATGGCCGGAAAGGTCCAACTGATTGGATTATGCTCTCAGGTTGCGGCCGAGGCAGTTATGGTTCGAATATGGAATGTTTCGAGTAGGTTTTGGTTGGATTTCGTGTTAGTCAGGAAGTTGAGTTGTTTTAGGAATGTTTGAAACCTTCGTAAGGTTTTTCGAAGTCTTAAGATTGCTTCTATCTGCGTATGGAAGATTCTTGAGCAGTTATGGTAAGTTTTGGTTGAATCCAAGTAGGAGTAGGGAGTCCTAGTTGGATTGGAGTTACCTTGGGCTAGTTATATAAGCAAGAGGGTCACTGCTCATGGAGAGATGACTTGTGGCTGTTCCTCTTGTGATGAATGGATTAAAATTCGTAGTTTTAGTGGAGCTTTTGTGCCTTGTCTGTCACACTTGTCTTTTGTGCAGCCAATGTTGCTTTGATGTTTTGATCATAACTTGAGTTTTGTAGTTCCAATTGACGTGATTCTTTTTGTATTGTTATCACAACTCAATTCTCTATCATCTATGACAATTCCGTGGTCATTGTATTTGTGATTTTTCATCTATGAGTTTCTTTGCAGGATAGCATATCTGTTTTTAACTCGGGTAGAACAGATTGACCTTTATTCAATCTTTTGGTCATAACATGAGTTTTACTGGACATTTTTTGTGATTCTTATTGTGACATGTTTGTTACTTGATTCTTTAAAATATCTACTACTTTTTCCATGGTTTAACAAGTTAATATTAGGCACACACACAAACACTAGTTTCTCCAATAGATTTATTTTTGTCGAGGGGTTTGTGAAGCTTCCACTAAAAAAGTTTAAAATCTAGCTTTTAGCCTCTCTAGTAGCTTTTCACATGCTCTTCATTCTACAATCTTCTTGGATGTTGAAGCGAGCATTATTGGAGTTGTTCCATCAATCTTGGTGGTGTCTTCAGCCCCCATCTCGTTATCAACATTGATATCCATCTCATCTCCGAGCGGTTAAGCCCTTTCTGAAGAGTTTGGCTCTAATACCAATTGAAACTAGCCTAGAGGGGGTTGAATAGGCTAATAAAACTTGCAAGCACTGAATTATACGAGATTAAACTCAACAGGTTTGATTATTCTTTGTCAAGGTGGACTCATCTGAGCTTCGCACCCAAGATAGAGACAAAAGTCAGATATTTTATGAGTTTTCCCTAACTTGTTTCAGTGGATGTTGTTTAAATAATCTGCCAACCTAAGGAAGTAAGTAGGAGCACTACAACAACATTAGATCACAGGATTAACAAGTATGAACAACAATGAGCCTTGATATATAATTTCCCGCAATGAACAAAGAAATAAAAGGACACGAGCCATGAATTTATCCCAAGGTTCACGAAGGACCCGGTCTCTTCCAACCCTAACCCTCTCCATGTTGTCACAAAGGGCAACCTTAGTTCCCCACTAAAATCACAAGGGGAAATACAAGATCCTTGGTGCTTCTCACAAGATGAGAGCTCCCACAATAACCTAGTAGTTTTAGGTATAAAAATACTACAGCCACAAACACAAATCAACAATTAAGTGCGAGGGAATCAAATAGAGAGCTCAATGATGAACCACCCCTCTCTCCACCCACATGTCTCCAAATCCCTCAAAAATCACTTTTAGGAGTCAAAAAAGTGAGGAGAGAGGCTTAGAGAAGCTCTAGGTTTTCTATGGTAGTGCTAGGGTTTGAGATAGGTCGTAAGGGAGCCGGCGGGATCCCTTTTAGGGGTCCTCACACTTAACCGTTACCAACCAATAAAGTCCAGACTAGTTCGGTCAGGACGCTGGACTAGTCCATACAAGAGGGGGATCATCTATGCCACAAAGTTAAAGTCCCCGCCATCTTTTGAATTCAAACGGTCAACTAACCCTAGACTAGTCGTCCAATCTAAGTTAGAGCCTCTTGGTATGACTGAAAATAGATAAGTCTAGTCAAGGCGGACTAGTCCGGCCTCAACGGTGGACTAGTCTGGCCTACCATGACTTTGTCCCAGCAACTCTCATTTCACAGAAAAACAGACTCCAACAACGAAGTAGTCAGAACTTAGACATAGACTCTTGGTTCTTCTCAAAACGGACAAGTCTGCGCAGGGTGGACTAGTCCAGCCCTCTAGGACTAGTCCTAGAAAACCAGCCAGCTCTCGATAGCGGACTAGTCCGTCCAAGAATTGACAAGTCCAAACTCACAAATTAACTGACACTTTCACAATGTTCTAGGATTTATATTCGATCAGGCCACACACACGGTTTGAGAAAGCACCAAGGCACCCTTAACCTGTATAAAACAAAGTAAAAATAAAATAAATGAAGCTGATACATCCTTGCACAGATAGAAAGGGTTGATATATGTTGCTGGTCCCTTAGTTCTCAAGCACGTGATAATAAGGGCTAGTCTAGATTTCTGGTGCCTAAAAATTGAGAAACATTATAGAAATCAGGTAACTAGCAGGTAATTACTACTATTATGTAATTAACAATTAATCCATAATTATCTCGGTTAATCAATCACAAAATTATTTTCTTTGATTATTTTAGAACTAACATAATCCTTGGAAAAAGATTAACAATATAAAAAGGACAAACCACTAATCTTCATGCAGCCGGTGCTGTGGAACTCGACGTCTGAAAACGGAGCCAATTTCAGGCGCCAGAGTTTTAGCCTTTCGGAGTATAAACCTTACAATACTAAAAAGTTCAATAATAAATGTAGTACATTCCATTGTAACTAAAATTTGTAAATGGTAAACCCTTGAGGGCACGGATAACTAAAGAGAAAAATATATAGTCAAGCGTAGTTGCAGAAATTGGATCAGTTAGATTATGTGATTGGTCATTAGATGTCTAATACAAGCAAGGAGGGATCAAAACTAATGTAAGAATTTTCCAATGAAATTAGATATGAATGGGTATCTAGTTTCATCTTTTATTTGAAAACAATCAATTAATTGCAATCGATGTGACTACATGGATGATTAAAGCAATTGATAGGATAAGAATTTCTTTGGACCGTTCATGAAGAGGCTAATGGGGGATGTTGCCAAGTTTTGTGGGATCTTGGTCGATTAGGAATTTCAAATTTGGAGAGAGTGGGGTGGACTCTTCAGATAAAATGGTTATGGTTGAAAATAACTACTGATGGTCGGTTATGGAAACGTTGGATATTCGCTCTACCTCAGAGGCTCAAGCCATATTTGCTGCATATATTTTCACTATAGTTGGAAATGGCAGAAGCACCTTGTTCTGGACTGATAAATGGTTAAATGATTGCCCTCTATTGGACCTAGCGCCAGAGGTTGTCTCTACTGTCCAAAAGAGAGTGTGTCAAATGCGCATAGGCAAGACATGAGCAACAGAAATTGGCAACAATATATGAGAGGTGGTTTGTCACTTAATGGGGATGGTCAAATTTCTTTCACTGTGTGCCACTCCAGATACTTTCGTACTAAATCAAGAGGAGGATCAACATATTCGTGAGGACGCGATTTCAGATGATTCCTTATATTGTAAATCAGCATATATGGCTTTCTTCTATGGGCCCATCGCACTTAAATCATGTTGGATCATATCGAAGTCATGGGCTCCTCCCAAATAATGTTGTTTTTTCTATGTTAGCAATTAAGAACACGGTTGGACTCCTGACGAAATGCAAAATGGATATTGCATCATCCAAATAGTTTTCTCCTTTGTGATCAAGAGGAGGAGTCCATACAGCATATACTCACAAGTTGTGTGTTTGATCGACAATTTCGGCACTGCCTATTCAGTCCTCTCAACTTACATCACATAGAGCCCCATAATACTGAACAGAATTTTGCGGAATGGTGGAGTAATAGCATAAAAAAGGTTGCTAAGGAGCAAATGAGAGGGGTTAACACCCTCATCAATTTAGGAGCCTGGATGTTATTGAAAGAATGGAATGCTTTTGTTTTGGAAGGAGCCTCTCCGAGCATTCAATCAATTCTGTGTAATCTATAATTTGAGGCAGTGGTTTGGTCTTTCGCTGGAGCATATAAACTCCAGGGACTAAATTGTGGTCGTATAGGTCATAACGATTGATATTTTCTCAGTTATTGTTTTCCGTGCTGCGAGTTTCGTGTAAATATGAACCTTAACCTCTCTTACTTGCTCTAGATAAGAGAGGTAGTGTATGGACATTTTTCTCTATAATACAAAGATACACAGCTCCCCCTCGTGTTCGAGAGCAAGAAAAAAAATTAAAATTTTTTTTACTTGTAGTGAAATGAATGCGTCATATTGGAAGCTATTCCATTAAAAAACCAATTTATATTTTGTTATCAAAACCACAAACCAAGTTATTCCATTTGTTTTTTGATTTTATTTATCCATCTTTTTTATCTTGATACTGTTGGGGCATTCTGCTGTATTGTAATAATTATGTCAGCATTATAGTATAAATAAAAACTCATACACACAGATCGTATCGACATGATAGTATATAAAACATACAACAAACATAACATAGGAGCCAAAGTACAATAGAACACTGATTATTTGAAATGAGAAATAGAAACGGTACGGGATAATTAGCACTCCCAAAGCATAAAAGAAAACTGACAACAAAATATGACAATCCACTGCAGAGAAGGTGCAGACATAATTTATTTTACGTCCTTCAAATGATCTTCTTATTAACTGACACTTTCACATGCTTCGGTGCCATGTTCTGGGATTTATATTTGATCCTGCCACCCACACGGTTTGAGTAACCACCATGGCACCCTTATCCTGTATAAAAAACAGTAAAGTAAACTGAGCGAAAATGATACATCTTCCATACATACAAAGGGTTGATATCTGTTGCCAGTCCCTTAGATCTCGCTTGTGAGCAATATTAAATGTGCCCAACTAATCAGTTCAAGTATAAATGTAGTACATTTCCTTTGTAACAAAAATTTGTAAATGGTAAACCTTCGTGGGCACAGATAATTAAAGAGAAAATATATAGTCCAGCATAGTTGCAGAAAGTGGATCGATACACTATCTAGATTATGTGTGGGTGGCCATTAGATGTCGTAATACGAGTGATGGATCGAAATAAAGAACTCCTGGAAGTGAAAAGATGTAAAATATGATATGATCTAGGACGGTACTCACCATCAATAACCTTCATCATGGGTAGAAAGACTTGGATATCAACCTCTCTAATAACGTCAGTGATGCTGCTAATGGTACTTGGGACGGCCAATACAGGAAAAACGGTCATTTGCGACGGCTACAGTTATTTGCAATGGCAGACCGTCACAAAGAAGATGGCTGGCGCAAATAGGACCCTATTTGTAACGACCGTCGCCAAAGCCGTCGCAAACAGTCGTTTATTTGCGACGGCCAACCCTAGGGCCATTGCAAATTAAAAGACCGTTGCAAATAGAGGTTATTGGCTACGGTCAGAAAAGAATTGTCACAAATAACGTAAGTTGCGACGGCCAGCTGTCGCAATTAAGCTACCCGTCGCAAATAAGTGGGACATAACGGGCCCGTCAGCTCCCGACTCACACACTCACGCACACACAACCGCCCCCGCCGCCGCCGCCAAACATGGCTGCTCTGTAAGTTCTTCTCCTCCCCTCCCATCCCTCTCCATGGCCGGCCCCCTCCATGACCGCACCCCTCCCTCCTCTCCCTCCCCCATGGCCGCCCCCTCCCCCATCCCCCTCCCCCTCCCTCCATAGCCGACCCCCCCTCCCCCCTCCTTGGCGCCCCCCTTCCATGCCCCCCCCCCCCGCTGCATGGCCGCCCCCCTCCCCTCCTCCATGGCTTAGGTTAAATTGATATGTTTAGATAAATTTCTTGTTAATCATGCTTAAGTTAAATTGAGATGTTTAGATAAATTTCTTATAAATCATGCTTAGGTTATTTATTTATGTTAACCATGTTTTGGTTATTAATTTATAATAACTTGATATGTTAAGCTTAGCTAGGTTTAGGTTTAATTATCTTTAGGTTTATTTATGCCTAGGTTCAATTTTTTGTTAATTGAGATTAAGTTTGCTAAGCTAAGTTTAGGTCAATGCTTATGTCTATGTTTAGGATAAAATTGTTTATGTTTATCTTTATTAATTGATAAATTACAATTTAATAATTGTTATGTTTACGTTTAATTGAATTGCTTTGTTTTTTAGATTATAGTTATAATTTTTAATTTGATTGCTTGAGTGTTACTATATGTACAAAAATTATTCGGGTCGGCTTGACTCGACACAACCCATTTAGGGCCCGACATAGCCCATTTAGTTAGAAGTTAAAGTATGAGTCTCAACGGACATGAAGACGAACGACGACGGTGCGGACGGCAAAGACCCGCGCGTCTGGATGGCGGACCTCGACGGACCCACTGTCCTTTCTCTCTCTTGTTCTTTCCCCCTCTCTCGTCTTGAAGCGCTGCAGCCCCTAGCAAGCGACATATGCAGCGCCTTCAAGACGGCACGGAAGCGAATTGCAACAGTAACCATCGCAAATAAAGTCAAGTAGCCATAATTGGCGACGGTAACCGTCGTTAGTCCACATGATGTCGTTACTGGCGTGCGTGGACGGGTGGTTTTCTCCTGTTCATTCCTCCTCTTTCATTTTTTCATCGCTTCCTCTATCGTTGTTGGACAGTTGCCCCATAGCTTGAAGAACTGCACCATTTTTGGAGGGTGCAGTGTAAAACAAGCAAAGTTATGCTGTCGAAATTTTGTTCGGATTTAGGTTTTGTGTCTCGGCAGAAGCAGAAAATCCTACATACATTAACTCTAAGTTCTTCTGCTTTAAACTGTAGAGTCGAATATGGGTGAAGACCACAGTTCAATGTATACTGGCTGGAAGAGCAGAACTGTTGGTCACTCTGATGAGTGGTACATCAAGTTAGATAATTTTTTGGATCGAGCATTTTCGTTATCAACGGATGATAAGGTGCAGTGCCCATGTACGAAATGTCGGAACACCAAGTTTTTGAGCAGATTGGACCTTTTGTTTCTCTTATGTCGTAACGGTTTCACGCCATATTATGCGGTGTGGACCTTCCACAGCGAGACTAAATCTCGTTTGATCGTAGAAGTGGGTGAGGATGATGATATAACGGCAGTTGATAGGATGAATAGATGCTAGAAGATTTAGAAGCGGAGGATCCTCTTACAAAGGAGGTAGACAAGTTCTTCGAGGAGCTCAAGAAATCACAACAGTCGTTGCATGAACACACGGCTGTGACTGTCCTTGCTTTCTTACCAGATTTATGGCAATTAAGTCTAAGTACTTTTTTCCATCCACTGTTACAATGATCTCATGAAATTGATCAGCGATATCCTTCCACAACCTCACAAAGCGCATAAACATATATATCAGTCGAAGATCTAGATATCAAGGTCTCGGTATGAACTATAAGAAAATTGATGTGTGGCCAGACAACTACATGCTATTCTGGAAAGAGCACGCCAACAAGGTATGTCAAAGTTGTTAATGACGATGGGGATAATGTGATAACAGATGTCGCACATAAGAAGCTTTGTTACTTGCCTGTGACACCTCGGTTGAAGTTGTTGTCTCTTTCAAAAAGAACCCCAAGAAACATGAGATGGCACAAAGAATGTAAATGTGAGAACATAGAATTCTTGACACATCCATTTGATGGTGATGCATGGAAGGCGCTATACTTTTTCGATCCAGATTTTTCCCGTGATGCGAGATATGTACGCATCGGGTTAGCGGCAGACGGATTATCACCGGCCAGTACAAACGCCACGCCATACTCCTGTTGGCCCGTCTTTGTCATTCCGTACAACCTGCCACCAACTTTGTGTATGATGAATGACTTCATGTTCCTTAGCCTCAATGTACCTAGACCTAATCATACTGAATCATGTCTAAACGTGATGTTGAAACCGCTGATCGAAGAATTGAATGTGTTGTGGAAAGGAGTCGAAGCGTACGACAGTTACAAGAAGAAGAAATTCAACCTTTGAGCTGCTTATTTATGGTTCGTCCATGATTTGTCGGCATACGGCATGTTTTCAGGATGGAGCACTCATGGTCATCTGACGTGTCCAATATGTGCTTCGGACACGGATTGCTATTGACTAACTCATGGAGGCAAGATATCTCACTTCGATTTTTACAGACGTTGGCTGCCTTCGAATCACATATTAAGGCAACAAAGGCATGCCTTTATAAAGAACACCGTTGTCAGTAAAGGACCAATGAAATGTCTCAACGGCTCAAAAATTTCTGATATGTTGGACAAACTGGTGCCAGATGAAGGTCGTCCTGGATATTTTGTAGGTTATGAAGAGGAACACAATTGGACTCACATATGTGGACTTTGGGAGCTACCCTATGTGAAGTCGTTGATTCTAATGCACAAAAATTATGTCATGCATTAGGAGTGTAACATGAGCGAAAGTATCATAAGCACATGCATGGATATGTCTGGCAAATCGAAAGACAATATAAAAGCTAGACTAGATTTGGCTGACATTTGTCACCGTCCAACTCATGAAATCTCTAAAAGTGGTGGTAAACCACGTGCTTCTTTCTGTCTTTGATCTAAAGAAAGGAAAGAAGTCATGAAATGGTTGAAAACTTTGAAATTCACAGATGGTTACGCAGGTAGCCTGAAACGAGTCGTGAATGTGAACAAAGGAAACCTCACCGTATTGAAGAGTCATGATTATCACATTATCATGGAAAGACTCTTACCTGTTATGTTTCGGGGCTATCTAGATGATGTCGTGTGGAAGGTTTTAGCCGAGCTAAGCTATTTCTATATACAGCTTTTTGATAAATAAATCATGATAGGGATAATGGATAAGTTAGAGAAGGAGATACTCTTACTTTTATGTAAGATGGAAAAAGCATTTTCCATCGAGTTTCTTTAATCCAATACTACATCTGCTTATCCATCTTCCATTCGAAGCTAAAGTTGGCGGTCCTATGCAATACAAGTGGATGTATCACGTTGAAAAAACGCTACGATATCTGAAACCAATTGTTGGCAACAGTGCAAGGGTGCATCGCTGAAGCATATGCTCTTAAGGGAGTAGGATACTTTTCAAGTGTCTACTTTGCAGAAGACCACAATGTCAAAACTTCAGCAATGTTGTAAAATGTGGACGAAGCTACACCTTTAAGTGACCTCTCCATTTTACAAACGAGAGGCACTAGTGTTGGTAGCTACATGACCTACGTCCTAACCGAATGTGACAGGACTGTTGCTTTACTCTACATGTACGCAAATATAGAAGGCATGCGGGAATACTTTGAGTAATTGTTTGTCCTACATTAATGCAAATCGACATATTTTGCTACACATGTATTCTAAAAGATGGTTTTTCACGTTCAGCGAGTTCCACAGACAATGTTGGCCACATAGACATCAACCTACGACCAAACAAGTAGAAGGGATGCGACAAGAAGGAACAAATGGAGGGTTGGGTTTCCTACCCTGGTTTCGAGATTATATAATACTCTCCCATCTTCTACATGACCTAATAAAGAAGTATTATTTTAACTTACGATAATTTTTTACAGTGTCGAACTCATAATGTCCATAAAGATTTGCAGCTGCTATCTTATGGATTGGTGAATGTTAGAAGCTTTGGTCAATATGACGTAAATGGCTTTCGATTCCGTACAACTCATTTTGAATCTATTCGTCCACTCGTGGCAACATCAAATTTCGGTGTTGTGACGAGAGCAATTGACACTCAAGGGAATGAAACCAATTATTATGGGATCATTAACAATATCTTTGAATTTTCTTTTACCGGAAATAAGACCCTTTGAGTTGTCTTCTTTTACTGTGAATGGTTTGATAGCACTCATGGAACTCGAGAAAACCAATTTGGAATGGTGGAAGTGAAATATAAGGACTGACTACGAGGTTACGATACATTTGTTCTTGCACATCATGTGGAGCAAGTGTATTATCTACCTTATCCATTCACAAAGCTAAGTGCTTCGTGGGTGGTATATAAAGTGAATCCTCATGAGCAGTTATATACTTCTGGGGATGATGGTTACCATGATAGTGAAGACGTTGAAGAAGTGTACCAGAAGAAGAGTTGCCACACTTTTTTATCATCGAGCAAGTTGCAGGACTCGATCAATTAGTTGGAGATGTTGAAGATGTAGTGAAAGATGATTTTAAAAATGGAAATTAGAACAGGTCACGATGGAAGATATTTGGGCTGGTTTAAGGAGTGGGGCACATGATAAGATGTTGATGAATTTTAATAGTGATTACAAGTAACATTTTCTTGACGATAGTAACATGAATTTTGTATATCTTATTTGCATATTTACTGATTATCTATTGAAATAGGATGGCGCCAAGGAAGGGTATGAAGGTGGCACCGACGAAGGGGTTCTTCCCCTTTAGACCTTAGGACGCTTTCGCCGGTGCCTCGTCAACAGGGAGCAGATGCTCTCCGCTGTTGGGGCACGTTCTAAGTAGCTCTAGGGCTTCATCACAGGTAAATTTCACTCACCTTTGACAAATTCTTCAAATTCAATTTCCAATTAAACTTACTTATGAATAATTTGAATGTTGTAATCCTCACCGACCGACTAAGAGGCTACGACGCCAGTTGAGCTTGGATACCCTTCGGTGAGCCAGCCCTCAGCCAGCTAGCCCTTGGATGCTGAGCCTTCTGTTCCTGAGCCCTTTGGCTCGACTGGTGATGAGCCTTCTGGGTCAACAGACGTGGTTCCCAAGCAGACACGGAGGACGAGGAGGACTAACTTTGTCAGTCCTCCAGTGGTGCCTTCACAGAGGATCGTGATTCGTCTGGTCGGAGACAGTTAAAAAATCATGGCGTTTAATTCAGGTTTCTTTTGGTTACTTAAGTAATGAATCAATAAATATCTTGCAGTGCTTGGTATGACGCGTCTTTCATCGGTGAGAGTTGCCACAGACCGGTGAACGATTTCCTCGTCTCCTTAGTGCGTTTGCACTATCCCAGGGTCATCGACGGGGTGCCTTCCCTTATATTGGAGGACTACGCACGCGCCCATCACCAGGAGCACGACAACGTTCAAGAGGCCGTATGTGCCAATTTTATGGTAAGTATGTAAAATAAAGTTTCTAAGTTTTAACTCTTAAGATCTTTAATGAACCTGTCTTCAATATATTCTTTATCACAGGCAAGATATATTTTAGAGGACCCGGACGACCCTCACATGTTTGAGGATGCGGGGAATGTATTTCTCGTCAACGCTACGAAGGCGGTTCGACAAGCTTTGTTGAACGCTCGTATTCAAGTTATCAATGAACACTTGAAGGCGAGCCAGCACCACGCGCTACACTTCCGGCAAGAGAGCGAGTGGCACCTTACAGGGGAGGAGTACGCAAAAGTACGTGGTGTGTAGTAAATATTATTTCTGATAATTTCCCTCAATGGTACGTTTAACTACCTACAACTATGTGCAGGGCCACGTGAGCTGGTTGCCGGGTCGGTCTGATGCATTTTGGGCCCTTTGTCAGTACTGGGATAGTGATGAGTTAAAGGCTAAGTCCAACAAGACTTGAGAGTGCAGAGGAATCGAGGGGAAGCACAACCACAGCCAAGATAACCACTTGCATTTAGCTAAACTCATGGTAAGTGAATGTAACTTATGTTCATATATTCATAATATACTGTTCGTACTAACACGTATTGACAGAAGCGCAAGACGAGGGTGCCGCCAACCCCTGCTGAGATCTGGAAGAGAGGTCATAGGGACCCTTCTAAGCCTCAGGGGTGCAGTCAGGCTGCAGCCGAGCCATTGGTAAGTTTAGAAATCATTCATATTAAATATAACTATATGGATTTTTGAACTTATACGGTTTTCTTGTTTTTCAGGCTAGGTACAGGGAGGAAGCTAGGAGGATACACAACGCATGTTTCGATTGGCAACATGAACCAATCCGTCCTCAAGCCGCGTATGCAAGCGGATGTAGAAAAGCCCATGGAAGGTGAGTTCATAAGTCATTTTATCATTTTCAATTTAAAATATTCAAGATATTTTAATTAGATATTACTGATTCTTTTTTTATAGTATTGTCATATTCGACGCAGTTGTCGACTCGAGGGCGACGAGATCTACGAGGGGCTGCTCCATGCAGTCTTCATCGGTTGGCACGACAGGTCACCGCGTCTCACAGAGACACGTCGAGATGCAGTCTCTCCGACAAACCATAAAAAAGATCCTCATGTGATAGGAGGAGGAAAGGAGGGAGACGAAACAACAGAGGATCTCGATGGAGGCCACCATATCTTCCCAGGCAGCCCGGATGGCGAAGATGCGGGACACAATGGAGGTAACAAAATGAAAACTAAAGTTCACATTAATTCAACGTAAATGACTTACTAATAGGTAACATCTAATGTTTGCAATGACACACCATGGCTAGGGCAAAGGTCTGGGGATCCAGCTACCGCCACTACCGGTCGTTCCAGACGATCGTTCTTCTGTGAGTCAGGTTATTTTTTATGTCAGCTTAACAATTCTAGTTTTACCTCAACTTAGCTAGAAATAGAGCGAGGAAAGAGAGTGAGAGTGAGAGTGAGAGATAGAGTTAGAAGAGGGAGGAAGATGGAGGGAAAGGGATAGTGATAGAGAGAATGAGTGGGAGAGAGAGATATATTGAGATGGAGAGGGAGCAATGGAGAGGGAGAAAGAGAGATTGAGATAGAGAGAGAAGAATGAAGAGTGAGAGAGGGAGATGTAGATGGAGATAGAGGGAGAGGAAGGAAGGGAGAGAGATGTTGATGGACTTCTATTCTAACTATAAGTTTGGTGAATCGCAGGGATCGGTGATGGCTGCTCAAACTCTGTTGTCATCATTACCCACCTTGAGTGAGGCACGACGACGACTTTGGTGGCTTCGGAGGTGGCTTCAGAGGTTAGACGGGTGAGTGAACCCTTGGTCGGTTTGTTGACGATGATGTGACGTATTGACGTTGTAACTGTGCAATATGTATAGTTCCTGTTGTGATGTATGTCTATTGTGATGTTGATTATGTCTGTTCTGTGTTTCTGGCCTTCGAGTCAGGTAGCAATTTCTGTTTTTTTTTAAAATAAAAATCCTTATTTCCGACGGCTTTTTAAATTGTGCCGTCGCAAATAAGGCTTCTGGCTGTTGCAAATTAACCAGTATTATTTGTGTTGGTGATATGCCCAAGAGGCAATCATAACAATTCGAGTTAAGGCCTGTTGGATATTTGATCCATAAGCAATTAGGGTACTAATGGGCCTTCGACCTAAAAGCCTATTAGCATGCCTATAAATATGAGAGGCAGGGTTACGGGCTAATTACTCCACCACGTGACAGCCCGAGCCGCCATCCGTCACAGGCCTC
Source organism: Tuctoria greenei (assembly GCA_036927565.1). Taxonomy (NCBI): domain Eukaryota; kingdom Viridiplantae; phylum Streptophyta; class Magnoliopsida; order Poales; family Poaceae; genus Tuctoria; species Tuctoria greenei. Next base: position 37,199,768 of record JAYESD010000012.1, on the reverse strand, counting down.
ACGTTGAGACTTTTGTCGTGCACGCGGTGCTAGCGCACTAGCACACGACATTCCTTCCCGTATGTGTGGATTCCGTGGAGGCGCTGCTACTACTGCTGCGCTGATCGGCTACGATGATCGTGGTCGTCTACCTACTGCCGTGATGAGGACGAGGAGGAGACGAATGAGATCGTCTGCTTGCCCTACACCGATGTGTGTCTACGTTCCGCTGCGCTGCGCATCTACTGGTAATGATCTATGACCTATGTACTTGCATGTTTCATGGGTGATGCGGTATAATTGCTAGATTAGCGTACCATCGATTTCCCAATAGCGGTATTAGAGCCGACTTGCATAGTTTTTTGTCTGTATCATGTTAGTAGATGGGATCTACTGTAGACATGTTCATACGAGGAATTTTAATCGCACGGTTTTTGGGGTTTGGAATTGGTTAGAGTAGAATTCGATCGTATATGACTAAAGGGTCAGTTCGTGCTCCTTCTCTGTTGTGTGCGCAATATGTCTCTACGGGCTGGAATCACCATCGAGACTAATCGTGTACATAGCTAATAGATTGAGCCAACAGACCATGGTAATGAGTTTCGATCTACTCATGAATAACTGGTCACATTGAAAATTGAGGCATTTGGAATGGCTCAGATTTGTGTTGATTTGATCAATCCGATGAGATTTTCATAGTGATTTCATAGATGCGATCTATGTAATTCCGTTTGGTGTCTGCTAGAGCGATTACATAATATCGTTTTGCGCTAGAAACCATTCTACACTTAACTCATTTTTGTGGGGGATTATCTGTATAATATATTCATGCATCATGCGTGTTGCAAATTTAACACAACCGGGTTGAGGTTGTCACATAATTGTATAACAACTTGTGTGTCGACCTTTGATGCTTGATCTCTCATGTAATTTATTTGGTAGCTATTAGTTGTATTAGCTTCATTCATTATCGTGGAGATGTCTTCAAGCATAGTGGAGAGGAGATCACCACAAGAAGGGAGGCATGGCAGCTCAAATCTTGATGGAACCATGGCGATGTGGACCATTATGATTCTAAAGGCCATAATATTCACAATGTGATATGATCATATGCCTGTGATGTTTATTACTATTCTTTTCATGCTTTTCATATGGTGGATGTTTTGTCATGATAGAATAGCTTCCCTCGCAAATTTGAGTATTTGATGCCATTTAACAATAGTTGCACCTATGTTATGTTGATCCTTGTATGGTAGATTTGCCAAAGCAAAGTACCATCATCTATCATAATACATAGCGTGATTGTTGGACATTCACCTGCATAGTATTGGTTTACACAAAAGCCATCAAAACGGTTTTGGGCTTTATGGCATAGAGTTGGGAGCCGGGGCATTGGATGTCACCCAACAAACAAGAGTCATATAGATATAATTAACAATTGTTGTTTACCTACGTCACTATTATGGATCTTGAACCACTATATGTCGTTAGAGGGAGGACGATACTAAAATAGTGGTGATATCTTCTATTAAACTGTTAATATAAGATTGGTACATAACATAGTGCTAAACCTTGCATATTTATTTTCTATTGGAGGTCATGTCTTCTAGTAACAATTTCGGTATCAATTTGTGATCTGTGCTAGAAAATGAAAAGCTCAATAGAGCTAACTTTATCGATTGGTACCACAACTTGAGAATCATTCTTAGGCAAGAGAAAACCAAGTACGTTATTCTGCAGCCCTACCCTGATGATCTCCCAGCTGATGCAACTAATGCCGCACGTAGAGCTTATAGAAAGCATTGCGATGATGCACATAATGTAAGCTGCCTCATGCTAGCCACTATGTCCCCTGATCCGCAAAAATAGTATGAGCATAAAGATGCTTATTCTATGATTGAGGGACTGTGTGGAATGTTTGAGAATCAAGCTAGGGCTGAGAGATACAACATCTCAAAGTCCTTGTTCTCATGCAAGCTGGCGGAGGGTAGCCCGGTCATCCCTCATGTAATCAAAATGATTGGTTACATTGATACTTTGGGCAAACTTGGTTCTGAACTCAAGGATGATCTGGCTATTGATGTTGTTCTCCAATCGCTCCCAATGAGCTACGAGCCATTTGTATTTAATTTTCAAATGAATGGCATGGGGAAAACTTTGGCTGAATTGCATGGGATGTTTAAAACAGCGGAAGAAAGCATTAAGGAAAACCCCACTCATGTGATGATGGTACAAAAGAATAATAAAAGAGGAAGCATGTGATGCATCCTAAAGGCAAAGGCAAGGGAAAGGTTCTCGATGATCCATCAAGCTCAAAGTCTAAGCCAAAGGGCAAATCTGGCCCATCTCCTGATGACGAATGCTTCACTATCATGCTAAGGGGCACTGGTCTAGGAACTGCAAGAAGTACTTGGAGGATATGAAGAAGAAGGGAAGTGAGACTTCTGCTTCAGGTATAAATATTATAGAAATTAACATTGCATTATCTTCTGGTGAATCATGGGTATTTGATACTAGATCGATCATTCACACTTGCAACTCATTGCAGGGTCTTTGTGAGATTAGCAGATTTGCAAAAGGTGAGTTGGATGTTCGTGTCGGCAATGGAGCAAAAGTTGTGGACATAGCTGTCGAAACCTACCACTTATCATTACTCTCAGGATTAGTGTTGGAATTGAATAATTGTTATTGCATTCCTACTTGAAGCAAGAACATTATCTCTTCTTCGTGTTTAGAAGAAGTTGATGGTTATGAGATTGTAATAAAGAACAAATGTTGTTCCATTTATTACAATGATATTTTCTATGCTCAATATCCATTGGTGAATGGATTATATGTTCTTGATCTTGAGGATAAAACTGTCTGTAATATTAATACCAAAAGGGCTCGATGAAATGATCTAAATCCCACTTTTTTTCGCATTATCGCTTAGGTCATATAAATGAGAAATGCATTGAAAAACTCCATAAAGATTGTCGGTACCCTAAAAACCGCACACCCCTTGAGGTTACAAAGATTTCAAAGGAAAGCCATCTACTTGGGTTGAAGACCCTCGGAGGCCCACTTGTCAGACATGACCGGACCTGCTTCTCCAACATGGTTAATCCCTGGGTCGCCACGTGTACTGCCAAACCAGAGCTACCGCCCACAAGGAGGAAGCTCCGGGCTAGGTACCGAAACGGCACCTCCGGACTTAACCCCGGACCGAGAGAAGCTCCGGAGTTGACATGTGACTGGTAGCCCCGGAGCTACCTGCTTCCCACAGCAAGCTCCGGAGCCGCCACGTGTCCAATCGTCGGACCTGCCAGTCTCTAACCTCCGGAAGACCTTGTAACGGCTCCAGATCTTCAAAGAAGAGCCAAGGACTTCAAGACCCGATTAAGTGTCACTAATTCCATATTAATGACACTTAAACGGACGATCTTAACACTAGTAACAGCACTGTCGGAGCCCATTACAGGATCATTAACAGCAATTAATCGTGTATCAATACTAGTAACCGTCGGGGCCACATGTCGGGCCAGGCTAGCTTGTAACGGCCTGTCTTTGTACTATAAAAGGACAGGCCGACGATACACTCAGGGACGTTCACAGACGAACTCACACACCCGATACACTCGTGACAAGCTAATACAACCTCAACACACCCGTGGAGTAGGGTATTACGCTCAGGCGGCCCGAACCACATAAACTCTTGTGTCTCCTGTGTCAAACTCCTATTCACCTTCTTGAATCTCCGCGCGCCCACACCGAACTTCAAACTCTCCAATCACTTTAGCAGTGTAGGGAGATCTGCCGGCTCCAACAGTTGACAGTTGGCGCGCCAGGAAGGGGCGCCTGAGATTTTTGAGAATGCTGAACTCCGCGGCTGGATCATCCAGCGGCCAACCTGCCGCTCAGGCTGTTGGGGGTAATCCCTCCAACAGGCAGCCACCAGCAGGAGCCTCAGCACCAGCAGGAGTCACACAGCCACCACCGCCGCCTCCTCCAGCAAACCAAGCTGGACAACGCGATGGTGCACCGGCGTCCATCACGGCGTCAGCGAGTCATGACAACCCGGAACACGCGCTCCATGCAGCGCGTGCTCTTCTTCAACGTCCACCACCTCCGGATGCATCTCGAGATGCAATGGAGCAGTGGAGGGCCGATGTGGAGCATTTGGTCGCAGCAGCGGCCGAACGCCTCAACAACCAGGGTCCTCCTCCTTCGGGACGAGCCCCGTCGCAGCGGCGGACTTTGTCTGGTAGACTTGGTCCGCACGTCTCCAACAACAGGAGACGAGCTGCGTCACAACAGGTGACGTCACTGCCCTCTGGGGCACGACGCACCCATACGGTATCCAGACTTTCGACTCATGACCTCCGGGCGGAGCTTGATCGCCGATACCGCCAGCAGGATGGCCGTGTCCATATTGAGCGTGCTCGTGAAAGACGGGAAGCTCAGGAACTTTCTACTCTGGAAGGGGTAGGAGGAGGCTGTTCAGCCCTAGCCATGTACCTGCGCATGGTTAGATGGCCACAGAAGTTCCGGCCACACCTGCCAGAAAAATTCGACGGGACTGTCAACCCCGCCGAATTCCTTCAGATATACTCCACTGCAATCTTGGCAGCTGGAGGAAACGAGGCCGTGATGGCCAATTACTTTCCAGTCGCCTTAACTGGGACCGCCAGGTCCTGGTTTATGAGCCTTCCACCCAACTCTATCAACAGTTGGGAGGAGCTGTGCCGTCAGTTCACTGCCAACTTCGGGAGTTCATACACCCGACCAGGCACTGAACTGGACCTTTTTGCGGTCATGCAAAAAGGGGGAGAATCTTTGCGGTCCTTCATCCAGAGGTTCTCTCAGGTACGCAACACTATCCCTTCTATCTCAAGCGCTTCTGTCATTGTGGCATTCAGACAGGGCGTACGGGACAAGAAGATGTTGGAGAAGCTGGCGATCAAAGAGATCACTAGCGTCACGGAACTCTTCAGCCTGGCAGACAAATGTACTAGAGCTGCAGAGGGCCGTGAGATGCACTCCAAACCAGCCTCAGGGGATCACAAGAAATCCTCCAAAGAAGAAGCCGCTACCTCCGGGAGTGGCAAGAAGAAAAAGAAGACCAACGGCAAGAAGAAGCCGTCGGCCAGCACATCCAATGTTGCAGCTGCTGCAACTCCGGGTGGCCGGGGGCCACGCCTCGAGAAGCGACCTCGACCGTCTTCTGAAGATGGTGGCAAAACCAAAGTGTGGTGTCCCATTCACAAAACGGGTAGCCACGGTTTGGAAGACTGCCGGGAGGTCCAGAACCTTGCCGAGCGCTACAGCAAGCGTTGGGAAGGATCTCCTTTCCGACAGAGGGAAGGAAAACAGAAGGTCGACGAAGCTCCGGCTGAAGAGGAGTTAGGGTTTCAGGATCCCAAAAAGGTCCTGAAGGCCGTCTACACCTCCGTCGACGATGACTCTGGCGTCTCTGACAACGAGCGTCGGAAGACCATGAACACCATTTTTGGTGGATCATGGGATATCACCTCTCGTCGCGTCATCAAGACTATGCGGCGGGATATGGCCGTTGTAGCCCCTACAGTCAGGCCGGAACCACATCAAAAGTGGATGGACACAGCCATCACTTTTGATGCTTTGGACTGTCCTCGAAGCATGGTCGGAGCTGGACAGTTACCTTTGATGGTATCTCCCACCATCAATAACATCCAGCTCCATCATGTTATGGTGGACGGAGGTTCGGGGTTGAACCTCATAAGCTTTGAAGCTTTTACCAAGCTTCAGCTCCAACCTTCGGATCTCCATCCCTCCCAACCTTTCTTCGGAGTAGGTCCGGGGGCCATTACCCCACTCGGAGCTATTACTCTTCCTATTATCTTCGGGACACGGGAGAAGTATCGCACCGAAAAGTTGGTCTTTGACGTTGCTCAGATCAACTTACCATTCAACGCCATCTTGAGTAGACCTGCCCTATACAAATTCATGGCAGCTGCTCATTATGGATACCTGGTGTTGAAGATGCCAACACCAGTAGGCGTTCTCCGGATCCGCGGAGATCGCACTGCCGGAGTAACTGCTCTGGAGGAACTCCATGCACTCACCACGGCGCAAGAGGAGGACTCCAGACAGGAGCAAGCTCCAAAACCCCCAAGCATTCGTCAGAGAGGCTCGACCTCTGCACCCCGTGTGCAGCCAAGCGGCGACAACGACATTCCCGTCAAAGTCGTCCAAATTGGTTCCGATGCCGCTCAAACCACCCGTATATCGGGAGGATTGAACGACAAATAGGAACTCGCGCTCATCACTTTCCTCCGGGCTAATGTTGATGTGTTTGCTTGGCAACCGTCACAAATGCCTGGGATCCCCAGGGAAGCGATTGAGCACAATCTGAAGATCTACCCCGATGCCCGGCCTGTGCATCAGAAGCCTCGGAAGCAATCCGTATAGCGATAGAACTTCATCCGACAAGAAGTGAAGAAGTTGCTCGAAGCCGGATTCATCCGAGAAGTCTTCCATCCAAAATGGCTGGCGAACCCAATCGTTGTGCCCAAGGCCGGCGGGAAGCTTCTGATGTGCATCGACTACACCACACTGAATAAGGCATGCCCAAAAGATCCATTCCCACTACCTAGAATAGATCAGATAGTGGATTCCACCTCCGGGTGTGAATTACTGTGTTTCCTAGACGCATATTCTGGGTATCATCAAATCAGGATGTCTAGGGAGGATGAAGAGCATACTTCATTCATCACGGTAGATGGGTTGTACTGTTACACAGCCATGCCATTTGGTCTCAAGAATGCAGCTTCAACTTTTGTACGAGCTATGTACAAAACTTTTGAAGAACTCATCACAGACATAGTGGAAGTGTACGTCGATGACATCGTGGTCAAGGTCAAGAACAAGGAGTCCCTCTTAGACATCTTGCAGGCTGTCTTCAACAAGCTGCGGGCCACCCGCACAAAGCTAAACCCGAACAAGTGCGTGTTTGGGGTTAGCTCCGGAAAACTTCTTGGTTTCCTGGTAAGTCACCGGGGCATAGAAGCTAATCCGGCGAAGATAAAAGCCATTGAAGACATGCGGCCACCAACCCGCATCAAAGACGTCCAAAAGTTAACTGGGTGTCTAGCAGCCCTCAGCCGGTTCATATCAAGACTGGCGGAACGGGCACTTCCCTTCTTCAAGTTATTAAGGAAGTCCGGGCCATTCCAATGGTCCGAAGAAGCAGGGAAGGCATTCCAGGAGCTGAAACAGTTCCTCACCACCCTACCAATTCTGGTAGCTCCGAACCCTGGTGAGCTTTTGTTGCTTTACATTTCAGCTACTGACGAAGTCGTCAGTATGGTTCTGGTTGCGGAGAGACCGGAACTACCCCATACTCAGGAATCCAGACCCCTTCGGGAGGGTCCGGAGGTTCCTGAAAGCAAGTCTGGGTCCCAGCTCCCAGACTCAAACCCACAAGAAGTCACTTCAGAAGACCCAGAACCCTCTGGGAGGGTCCAGGTCATTTCTGAAGAAGCTCCGGGTTCCTCCAGCCAGAACCCGGAGGTCCCCGAAGAGAATCTGGACCCCTCCGAGAGGGTCCGGATCAATGAAGAGGAAGCTCCGGACCCCTCCGGGAGGGTCCAAACCATTCAACGCCTGATATACTTCATCAGTGAAGTATTACATGATGCCAAGACTCGATACCTAGAGGTGCATAAGCTGCTTTATGCAGTTCTTATTGCCTCCAGGAAGCTTCGACACTACTTCCAAGCTCACAAAGTCTCGGTGGTGACCTCCTATCCACTTCAAGCAATCTTGCATAATCCCAATTCAACTGGGAATATTGCAAAGTGGGCAGCGGAATTGGCTGAATTTGATCTTGAATTTATTTCAAGACAAGCTGTCAAGAGTCAAGCGTTGGCAGATTTTGTGGCGGAATGGACTCCCTCTCCATCAAATCCTGGGGGCCCCAGCGAGAAGAAGACGGAGCATCAAGCTCCAACCTTCACCGAGCCTCACTGGACCCTCTACTTCGATGGCTCCATGCAGAAGCAGGGGGCCGGAGCTAGAATCCTTCTCCTTGCACCGACTGGGGAGAAGGTAAAATACATGGTACACCTTGACTTCAAGGCAACCAACAACATGGCGGAGTATGAAGCACTCATCTACGGACTAAAGATGGCACTGTCATATGGTGTCAAGCAACTGCTGGTCAAAGGAGATTCACAGCTCATCATCAAGCAGGTGAAGGGTGAATGCTCCTGCAATAATCTCCAGCTAGCAGCTTACCTCCTTGAAGTCCAGAGGCTTCAGAAGGACTTTGAAGTCCTAGACCTCCACCATGTTCAGCGTGCCCACAACGCTGAAGCCGACGAACTCTCGACGAAAGCGTCAACCGGAGCTCCGGCTCCTGACGGAACTTTTGTCCGGAGATTGTCGAAACCCACAGCTCAGCCTGCCGAACTGAGCGAAGGGGGCGAGATCAGCATCCCGAAGCTGACGGTCCCGATGGCCCTGTTACCATGGCAGCCATCAAGGGTCGTAGGTGCTGCCGGAAGCTCCGAGCAACCCAGCACGCAAGACTCAAAAGCTCAAGCTAGCTCCGATGCATGGATCTCGGAGATCCGGAGCTACTTGAAAGACAACATCCTTCCTGACGATGATGTATCCGCTGACCGGGTAGTCAGATTGGCTAAAAGATACACGCTGGTAGAAGGGGATCTCTACCGGCGCGGTGCCAACGGCATCCTAATGCGGTGCATCACAAGGGAAGAAGGCTGCGAACTCCTCGCAGAAATCCATGGAGGCGAGTGTGGGAACCACGCATCTTCCCGCACGCTGGTCGGAAAAGCCTTTCGGCATGGCTTCTACTGGCCTACAGCGCTCCAGGATGCCACTGAGATGGTGAAGAAATGCGAAGCATGCCAATTTCATGCAAAGCAAATTCATACACCGGCTCAGCCCTTAGAAATGATACCTCCTACATGGCCCTTCGCTGTGTGGGGGATGGACATCTTGGGACCCTTCCCAAGAGCCGTCGGAGGTTACAAGTTCCTGTATGTCGCCATTGACAAGTTCACCAAGTGGCCGGAAGCAACTCCAGTTGTGACGATCAACAAGCAATCTGCTATCAACTTTCTGCAATCCATTGTAAGCAGATTCGGAGTCCCAAACAAGATCATCACTAATAATGGGACTCAATTCACAAGCTCCGCTTTCCAAGGATATTGCGAAGACCTCGGCATACAAGTTTGCTACGCCTCCGTAGCTCACCCAGCCAGCAATGGCCAAGCCGAGAGAGCAAATGCAGAAATCCTTAAGGGACTCAAAACGCGCACCTATGAGCGTTTGAAGAAACATGGAGCCAACTGGATCGAAGAGCTTCCACCCACTCTATGGGCCAACATGACTTCTCCAAACCGGTCAACCGGAGAAACACCCTTCTTTCTGGTGTACGGAGTTGAAGCAATCCTTCCTCTGGAAATCACCTTGGATTCGCTCCGGGTCCGAACCTTCGACGAAGCCGCGCAGGACCAGCTCTGGCGTGAAGACCTAGACCTCCTCGAGGAGGGAAGGTGCCAAGCAGCTGTTCGGAATGCCCGATATCGCCAAGCTCTACAGCGTTATCGCCAGCGGCATGTACACAACTGACAGCTCGAGGAAGGCGATCTGGTGCTACGGAGGATACTATCCAGAGAAGGGTTAAACAAACTCTCCCCCAGCTGGGAGGGGCCCTTCCGAGTGATCAAAGTATCCCGTCCCGGAAGCGTTCGCTTGGCTACTGAGGATGGGACACCTCTCCCAAATCCTTGGAACATCGAGCACCTCCGTAAGTTCTACACTTAATACCACGGAGGTGAGTCTTGAGTAACTTGATATGTATGTTATAGAGTCATTATACAGAGTCGGGTAGTTCCTTCAGGAGAGCAGCCGGACCTTTCCCGAAAGGTCCGCAAAGCTCATGCAGCACTTGTCACAGTCTCCGGACTAAAAGTGTGGCTAACTACCCTGGGTCAAACGAGAAACCAAACACACTTAGCCTGGTTCCGTACCCTAAGAGTGTACTTGTTTCCCCTGTACCCCGGACCTATAATGAAAGACATCTTCATGTGAAATAGACTCCACGTGCATTTATTTTGTACAGGCTCAACATTTTTATTTTTCTCTTTCTTGTCTATAACAAAGACGTGCAATTCTTAAGAAATTTTAGTTTGACCGGTTTATATACGATTCGAGTTGTATGGTCAGTTCTTTTGGATTCAAATATCGCTCATGGCCAACTCACCCGAAAGCCGCCAAGCCAATCTAGGGCCGGAGTGTGCTATCGACTTAGCCTGGTCAAGCACCCTAAGTACGCCACTCTACCTACACCCCGGCAGGCCGAAGTAAGGCGGGTCCATGAACAGTTGAACCTAGAAGAAAAGACAACGCATCCGGTTGTATTTAAAATCGCGTTCAACTTAAAATCTTCTTGAGAATCGTAAGCCGCAACGAAATTATAGACAAGGAACGAATTTTACTATTTTTCTTGACTTAAGTCTGCAGGAAAAATAAAGTCTACGTTGATGGAGAAAAGCCAGAGCTAACTAAGCTCCGACTCCCCAAAGGGGGCCAGCCGTCGACGCTGAATATAAGATGGTGAGAAGACCGCGTAAATGGAGTCTGCTGCCAACAAACCAAGTGTTCGCAAAGGTCACTGCCGGAGCTACTCAGCTCCGACACCCCGGAGGACTAACTATCGACGCTCTAGGTGTTGATAGAGGCTATTGCCGGAGCTACCAAGCTCCAGTGATGGACAATGCCGGAGCTTCTAAGCTCCGACAACCTCAGGGGACCTTCACTATCGAAGACTTCGGACCTAAAAGCTACAAGTTCAGAGCAAATGAGTCTTCAACAAAACTCAATATCCTTTTGGTACATGTTCACAATCAAATTGTGTACATCTACCAGGGGGCCAAGTGAAGATAAAGATGTTGAAGACAAAAAGTGAAATTCGCAAAAAAAATGTGGATTTCATTCATCTGGAGACAAGGGATTACAAAATTGGAAAAGGAAAAGAGAGAAGACAAGTAAAAGGTACAGGGATGGTCCTAGACCCTACGGAAGAACTGAGCGACCTTCTGGGCAACCTCCGACACGTTAGCCCGGGCAGCTTCGCCTTCTCCTTCAATGGGACCTTCCAGCACCGGGTCCAGAGGGAAATGGGGATTCCGGCTGGTGTAGCACGTCAGCATGTATTCTGCAACGTTCTTCGCTAGGGACTGCCCATCAACCTCCAGCTGGTCCGAAATGGCGTCACCCATCTTGGAGAGCTTTCTACCTGCCGAGCTTAACGCCTGCAGCGCCAAGTCTAGTTCCGGCTCCGGATCATCCGGAAGCACGGGACTAAACCCCATCAGCGTCAGCGCGTCGTCAGCCTTGCTTAGGAACTCCCAAATTTGAAGGGAGTACGAAGCCCTTGAGCTCTTTTGTTCTTCCAGGGATCTTCTGGCCGCCACCAGTTCTGAATTCTCGCGAGTAAGGCGCTCCACCTCTTTAGCATTTTGCTGAATCTTTTCAGCAAGCTGCCTTTCGAGTCTCCCGAGCTCCTTCTCCCGGAGATGAATCTCGTTCCGGCGGTTGACCAGGTCCTTCTCCCTGCCCTTCACTTTCTTCTCCCTGGCAACGAGGGCACATTCTTGCTGGTAGAGCTCCTGTCCTCGCAGCCAGGCCTTCTCCTTCTCCTCGGCGCAACGCGCATCCAATTGCTTGGTGCGTTCCTCGAGGCCCTTGTCAGCCAGAGCTACTTTCTCGGCGAGCTCCTCTTCCCTCCTCAAGACATCATCCCGCAGCTCAAGAAGTTTCTGCTCTTCATCCTCGAGCTGTCTCTCCCTCTCTTCAAGTGCCTCTCGGCGCTTGATGAGTGCGGTGTTGATGGCCTCAAGCTGTTCGTGCCGAGCATCGGCCGCATCGTTGGCAGCTTTGGCCTGATCGTGGATCTCCCAGGATTGAGCGTCGAGGGCATGAGTCAGACTCTCCCGATCATCCAACAATTTGCCCCAGTACTCCAGGCGGACCTTTTCTTGCCTGATCCATTCCTTATCGTCCGCCAGCCTCGACTGCGCCAGCTTGGTCTCGAAGTAGAGCCGATTACGCCACCGCCTAAGGGTTTGGCGCTCCTCTTCAAGAGCCTTGCTGTCGTGGAAGAAGGCCAGTTGGACCTGATGCAGGCTGGAGCAGGCGTTGTCGATAGACAAAGACAACGGAATAGGTTCCGGACCTGCTGGGGCCACTCCCGCTGGTTCCAGCGGATCTTCAGAAACAAAAATTGGGTCCCACTCCACAAGAGTGGTCCCCTGGGACTCCGCGGCACTAGGGCCGTCTTTCGAGATGACCTCAGTCGCCATCAAGGAAGGTCCCGCCACCAGGTCTTCATCCACCCCCTCAAGCAGGGGGCCAGCGACGTCTTCAGGGCGCTCCGGCTCGGCCGTGGGTACCTCCGACGTCACTGCTTCCAGAGCAGAAGACGCCTCTTGTCCTGGCTTGGGCATCTCCTTCGATGGGGGCTCAAGCACCAAAGCCTCATCAACAGCCGGCTCGGGCGCTGGAAGGTCTTCATCTCCAACCGGCTCTATGGTCGGAGCTCCAACAATAACCGGCTCTGCAGCCGGTGCTTCTGAGGTAACCGGCTCAACTACCGGGACTTCATCAACACCCAGCTCGCCTGCCGGGATTCCAACCACCTCCGGCTCAACCGCCGGGGCTTCAACAACTTCGGGCTCTGAGGCTGGAATTACCGCTTCCTCCGGCTCAACCGCCGGAGCTTCCATCATCACAGCATTAGGACCCGGAGCTTCAGCCTCCGAGACAAGTGCCGCTGTCGCATCTTCTCTCCCGTGGTCCGGCGCTACCACGGGAACCTCAGGGGATGAGTCGAGGTCCATGACCATGACAGCCGGCGCCGGAGCTGTCGCGGCTTCCGCCACTACCGGAGCTGGCGCCGGAGCAGGAGCAGAGGGTTCCGCCCTCGCAGTTTCAGCTGCTGCGGCTGAAGGCAGAGCCTCACTCTTTTTCTTGGGAATGCTGCAGATGATGGATAAAGAAACTCAAAAAATAGTTACTATGACAAAGTGACTGTCCAAAGTAAAGTTCAAAACTTACATCAGGAGGTTTCCGCACCAGCTTGCTCGGAACCACTTTCTCGGATGCTCCGGGCTAACCACCGCAGCCGCTGGTGTAGACGCCCTGGAGGACCTCCCGGGACCTGATGCAGCAATGGACGCTTCATCAGTCGGGGCCCCCCTCAGCAGAGAAGCACCTCTGGACCTAGGGGCCCCAACTGACCCTAGCGCTGGAGTCACGCACTCGGAGCTGACATCATGAGGAGGCACCACCGTGGGCACCATCGCCGCGGCCGCAGGAGACCTCTCCCTCCGGGGAGAAGGAGGTGACACCAAGGCTGTAGACCTGGAGGACCCTATGGCAGCCGGATATTTCCTCTTCCGGCGCACGGGTTCCTCCGCCGGCTCCTTACCCTTGCCGACGACCTCAGTCCTGGGCTTCGGAGCAGGGGGGAACACCTTCGGGGACTTCTGAGATCACACTTTAGTGGTCGATCTCCTCTCGACGATACCGAGGTCGTCGAGTTCCGGCATTTTCCGCCGGAGCTCCCTCCGGAACTCTACTGCCTTGTTCAGGGGGGGGAGCCGATGGCGGGAACAAGTCATCACCCGCAATGTCGATGCCGTGCTGGAATTTCTTGAGGTGGAACTCCAAGGTTTTCCTCGCCATGTCGGACTTCCGCCCGGACTCGATCCGGTCGCTATCCATCATGCCGCTGAGGACCAAAGCGAGTTTCTCCCTCCTCTTCAGCGGTGCCCACCTGTTAACCAGGAAATTGCAAAACACCGCTTGAGGAGTTAGACCTCCTTCCATGCACTGGCGGATCCTGGTCAGAGCGGGGTTGAAGGTTTCCGCCAACACTGGAGCTTCACTCCAGATTGTCGTGTCGATGCTGGGGAGGCCTTCGGGCAACTCCAGTCTCTCGTGCTCCTCCACTCGGACCACTATCCAGTCTTTCTTCCAGTCATCCCACTTCCCAGAAGGAAACGACCGGAGGTACTTGAATGGGCATTTCTTGCGCTTCACAAAGTAGTAGAAGCCAAGATACTCATTGCTCCTCCCGGTGGTATGGACGGTGAAGAAGGCCCGAAAGAGTTCGACGCAGGGGGGAATGCCCACCCACATCTCACAGAAGTGGACAAAGATCGATACGAGGAGAATGGAGTGGGGGCCAAGGTGATACAGCTACAGACCATAGAAGTCCAGCAGCATCAAGAAAAAGGAAGAAAAAGGTGGAATCAACCCCACCATGGCGTACGAGGAAAAGTACACCATCTCGCCGGAGTTCTCCTTCTCAAACGGAAGCCCTCCTCCGGCGCGGACCGAGCGGTCGAAGGAGTCCGAGGACCACCCCATGAGGGTCCGAACCTTCTTCACGTCGCCTTCGGTCTTCAAACGGCTTTCGCGGAGACCCAACTCCATCACTGCACAGCAAGGCGGGAGAGGAAAAGCAAGCACGAGTTGGAGGTTTGAGCGCAAGAGCAAATGAGAGGCGTAAAAAACTCTAAACGGTGCGCGCTTTCCTTCTTAAGTAAGCCCTTACGATGCTTGGATGGAAACCGCAGGGAAGTCGGAGATACCGCTTAAAAGTTCCACCCAGCCAATGACAAGAGGGCCTGGGACCACTTCGACGATCAAGTCGAGGCTCTTACCCAGGCGAACGGTTGTCATCACGAGGCGGGAAACCCAAAGGCAGCAGCCTGACAGGGCGCGCGGAACCGATACGGTTTTCGTATCGGGAACCGGCGACCTTCAATTGCGTGAGATCCGCATGTCAAAGATCTCATCTGCCGCCTGAGGTGCGCCACACAGTGGGATCTAACTATAAATCCCTACCAACGGCACCTCCGAAGACCCTTGAAGACGCAGTTCAAGAGTCGCAAGGATGGACCCACCTCCGACGGAATAACTTCACCCCAGTGATATTCCTCGGAGGTAGGTCCAGGGGGCCACTGTCGGTACCCTAAAAACCGCACTCCCCTTGAGGTTACAAAGATTTCAAAGGAAAGCCATCTACTTGGGTTGAAGACACTCGGAGGCCCACTTGTCAGACATGACCGGACCTGCTTCTCCAACATGGTTAATCCCTGGGCCGCCACGTGTACTGCCAAACCGGAGCTACCGCCCACAAGGAGGAAGCTCCGGGCCAGGTACCGAAACAGCACCTCCGGACTTAACCCCGGACCGAGAGAAGCTCCGGAGTTGACACGTGACTGGTAGCCCCGGAGCTACCTGCTTCCCACAGCAAGCTCCGGAGCTGCCACGTGTCCAATCGTCGGACCTGCCAGCCTCTAACCTCCGGAAGACCTTGTAACGGCTCCAGATCTTCAAAGAAGAGCCAAGGACTTCAAGACCCGATTAAGTGTCATTAATGCCATATTAATGACACTTAAACGGATGATCTTAACACCAGTAACGGCACTGTCGGAGCCTGTTACAGGATCATTAACAGCAATTAATCGTGTATCAATACTAGTAACCGCCGGGGCCACATGTCGGGCCAGGCTAGCTTGTAACGGCATGTCTTTGTACTATAAAAGGACATGCCGACGGTACACTCAGGGACGTTCACAGACGAACTCACACACCCGATACACTCGTGACAAGCTAATACAACTTCAACACACTCGTGGAGTAGGGTATTACGCTCAGGCGGCCCGAACCACGTAAACTCTTGTGTCTCCTGTGTCAAACTCCTATTCACCTTCTTGAATCTCCGTGCGCCCACACCGAACTTCAAACTCTCCAATCACTTTAGCAGTGTAGGGAGATCTGCCGGCTCCAACAGTCGACAAAGATGATTTACTAAGCTCATGTGATTTTTAATCCCTTTACACAAACGAATCTTATTTGCTTGAGAAGATGATCAAAGCACCCTCCCCCCCTCCCCCTCCCTCCATAGCCGACCCCCTCCCCCCTCCATGGTCGCGCCCCATTCCATGGCCGGGCCCCCTCCCCCTACCTCCTAGACGACCCCCCCCCCCCCCCCCCGCCCCCGCTCCATGGCCGCCCCCTCACCTCCTCCATAGCTTAGGTTAAATTGATATGCTTAGATAAATTTCTTGTTAATCATGCTTAAGTTAAATTGATATAATTAGATAAATTTCTTATTAATCATGCTTAGGTTATTTATTTATTTTAATCATGATTTGGTTATTAATTTATAATAATTTGATATGTTAATCAAGCTTAGCTAGGTTTAGATTTAATTATGTTTAGGTTTATTTATGCCTAGGTTCAATTTTTTGTTAATTGAGATTAAGTTTGCTAAGATAAGTTTAGGTCAATGCTTATGTCTATGTTTAGGATAAAATTGTTTATGTTTATGTTTATTAATTGATAAATTACAATTTAATAATTGTTATGTTTACGTTTTATTGAATTGCTTTGTTTTTTAGATTATAGTTATAATTTTTAATTTGATTGCTTGAGTGTTACTATACGTACAAAAGTGGGATTCGGGTCGGCTTGACCCGACACAACCCATTTAGGGCCCGACATAGCCCATTTAGTTAGAAGTTAAAGTATATGTCTAAACGGACATGAAGACAAACGATGACGGTGCAGACCGCAACGACCCGCGCGTGTGGATTGCGGACCTCGACGGACCCACTTCCCTTTCTCTCTCTCGTTCTTTCCTCCTCTCTTGTTCTTTCCTCCTCTCTCGTCTTGAAGCGCTACAGCTCCCAGCGAGCGACATATGCGGCAGCTCCGAGACGGCACGGAAGCGAATCGCAACAGTAATCGTCACAAATAAAGTCTTAGAGCCATAATTGGCGACTGTAACCATCATTAGTCCACAGGATGTCGTTACTTACGACAAGCTCCCGCGCGTGGACTGGTGGTTTTCTCCCGTTCATTCCTCCTCTTTCATTTTTTCATCGCTTCCTCTATCTTTGTTGGACAGTTGTCCCACGGCTTGAAGAACTGCACCATTTTTGGAGGGTGCAGTGTAAAACAAGCAAAGTTATGCTACTGAAATTTTGTTTGGATTCAGGTTTTGTGTCTTGACAGAAGTAGCATAAATTCTGGATACATTAACTCTAAGTTCTTCTGCTTTAATCTGCAAAGTCAAACATGGGTGAAGACCGCAGTTGGATGAATACTGGCTGGAAGAGCAGAACTGGTGTCACTCGGATGAGCGGTACTTCAAGTTAGATAAATTTTTGGATCGAGCATTTTCGTTGTCAATGGAACATAAGGTATGGTGCCCATGTACGAAATGTCGGAACACCAAGTTTTTGAGCAGATTGGATCTTTCGTTTCACTTATGTCGTAACGGTTTCATGCCACATTATGAGGTGTGGACCTTCCACGGCGAGACTAAATCTTGAGTCATCGTAGAAGAGGATGAGGATGATGATATAACGGCGGTTGATAGGATGGATGAGATGCTAGGAGATTTTAAAGCGGAGGATCCTCTTACAAAGGAGGTACACAAGTTCTTCGAGGAGCTCAAGAAATCACAACAGTCATTGCATGAACACACGGCTGTGATCGTCCTTACTTTCTTGACCAGATTTATGGCAATTAAGTCTAAGTACTTTTTTCCATCCACTATTACAATGATCTCATGAAATTCATCATTGATATGCTTCCACAACCTCACAAAGCGCCTAAACATATGTATCAGTCGAAGATCCAGATATCTGGTCTCGGTATGAACTATGAGAAAATCGATGTGTGGCCAGACAACTGCATGCTATTCTGGAAGGAGCACGCCAACAAGAACATGTTCTTGAAATGTAGTAAACTGAGGTATGTCAAATTTGTTAATGACGATGACGATAATATGATGACAGATGTCGCACATAAGAAGCTTCGTTACTTGCCTATGACACCTCGGTTGAAGCGGTTGTCTCTTTCAAAAAGAACCGCAAGACACATGAGATGGCACAAAGAAGGTAAACGTGAGAACAAAAGAATTCTTGACACATCCGTCTAACGGTGATGCATGGAAGGCGCTAGACTATTTCGATCCAAATTTTTCTCGTGATGCAAGAAATGTTCACATCGGGTTAGCGACAGACGGATTCTCATCGGTTAGTACAAACGCCACGCCATAATCCTATTGGCCCGTCTTTGTCATTCTGTACAACCTGCCACAGTGTTTGTGTATGAACAACGAGTTCATGTTCCTCAGTCTCAATGTACCTGGACCTGATCATCCCGGATCACGTCTAAACGTGATGTTGAAACCGCTGATTGGAGAATTGAAAGTGTTGTGGACAGGAGTCGAAGCGTACGACATCTACAAGAAGCAGAAATTCAACCTCCGAGCTGCTTATTTATGGTCCGTCCATGATTTTCCAGCATACGGCATGTTTTCCAGATGGAGCACTCACGGTCGTTTTACGTGTCCGATATGTGCTTCAGACACAAATTGCTTTTGGGTAACTCATGGAGGCAAGATATCTTACTTCGATTGCCACAGACGTTGGCTGCCTCCTAATCACAAATTTAGGCAACAAAGGCATGTCTTTATAAAGAACACGGTTGTCACTAAAGGACCACCGAAACGTCTCAACGGGTCAGAAATTTTTGATATGTTGGACAAACTAGTGCCAGATGAAGGTCATCCTGGATATTTCGTAGGTTATGGAGAGGAACACAATTAGACTCACATATGTGAACTTTGGGAGCTACCGTATGTGAAGTCGTTTATTCTAATGCACAACATTGATGTCATGCATCAGGAGTGTTACATGAGCGAAAGTATCATAGGCACATGCATGTATATGTCTGGCAAATTGAAAGACCGTATAAAAGCTAGACTAGATTTGGCAGACATTTGTCACTGTCTAACTCTTGAAATTTCTGAAAGTTGTGGTAAGCCACGTGCTTCTTTCTGTCTTCGATCTAAAGAAAGGAAAGAAGTCATGAAATGGTTGAAAACTATGAAATTCCCAAATGGTTACACATGTAGCCTGAAACGAGTCGTAAATGTGAACATAGGAAACCTCACTGGGTTGAAGAGTCATGTTATCACATTATGATGGAAAGACTCTTACATGTTATGTTTCGGGGCTATCTAGATGATGAGGTGTGGAAGGTTCTAGCCGAGCTCAACTATTTCTATATATAGCTTTTTGCTAAAGAAATCAAGATAGGGATAATGGATAAGTTAGAGAAGGAGATACTCGTATTTTATGTAAGATGAAAAAAATTATTGCACCGAGTTCCTTCAATCCAATGCTACATCTGCTCCATTCAAAGCTAAAGTTGGTGGTCCTGTGCAATACAGGTGGATGTATCACATTAAAAGAGCGCTACGATATATGAAACCAATTGTTGGCAACAGTGCAAGGGTGCATCGCTGGAGCATATGCTCTTAAGGAAGTAGGATACTTTTCAAGTGTCTACTTTGCAGAAGAACACAATGTCGATACTTCAGCATTGTTGTACAATGTGGACGAAGCACCACCTTTAAGCGACCTCTCCATTTTTCAAACGAGAGGCACTACCGTTGGTACCAACATGACCTACGTCCTAACTTAATGTGACACGTGTGTTGCTTTACTCTACATGTTCACAAATATAGAAGGCATGCAGGAATACTCAGTGTAATTGTTTGTCCTACATTAATGTAAATCAACATATTTTGCTACAAATGTATTCTAGAAGATGGTTTTTCACGTTCAGCGAGTTCCACAGACAATGTTGGCCACATAGGCATCAACCTACGGCCAAACATGTAGAAGGGATGCGACAAGAAGGAACAAATGGAGGGTTGGGTTTCCTATCCTGGTTTCAAGATTATGTAATACTCTCCCATCATCTACATGACCTAATAAAGAAGTATTATTTTGACTTACGATCATTTTTTACAGTGCCGAACTCACAATGTCCATGAAGACTTCCAACAGCTATGTTATGGATTGGTGGATGTTAGAAGCTATGGTCGATATGATGTAAATGGCTTTTGATTCCGTACTACGCATTTTGAAGCGATTCTTACTCTCGTGGCAACATCAAATTCTGGTGTTGTGACGAGAACAATTGACACTCAAGGGAATGAAACCAATTATTATGGGATCATTAACAATATCCTTGGATTTACTTTTACCATAAATAAGACTCTTCGAGTTGTCTTCTTTTACTGTGAATGGTTTGATAGCACTCAAGGAACTCAAGAAAAACAATTTGGAATGGTGGAAGGGAAACATAAGGACCGACTATGAGGTTACAATACATTTGTTCTTGCACATCAATAGGAGCAAGTGTATTATCTACCTTATTCTTGGTGGGTGGTATATAAAGTCAATCCTCGTGAGCAGTTACCATGATAGTGAAGACGTTGAAGAAGTGTACCAAGAAGAAGAGTTGCCACACACTTTTATCATCGAGCCAGGTGTCGGACTCGATCAATTAGTTGGAGATGTTGAAGATATAGTGACAAATGATTTTTAAATGGAAATTAGAACAGGTAATGATGGAAGATTGTTGGGCTGGTTTAATGAGTAGGGCACATGATAATGATGTTGATGAATTTTAAAAGTGATTACAAGTTACGTTTTCTTGAAGATAGTAACATGAATTTTGTATACCTTATTTACATATTTACTGATTATCTATTAAAACGGGATGGCACAAAGGAAGGGTAAGAAGGTGGCACCAAAAAAGGGGTTCTGCCCCTCTTGAGCTTAGGACGCTTTCGCCGGTGCCTCAACGACCGGGAGCAGATGCTCTCAGTTGCTGGGCATGTTCTGAGTAGCTCTAGGGCTTCGTCACAGGTAAATTTCAATCTCCTTTGACAAATTCATCAAATTCAGTTTCCAATTAAATATACTTATGAATCATTTGAATGTTGTAGTTCTCACCGACCGACTAAGATGCTATGGCGCCAGTTGATCTTGGCTACCCTTCAGTGAGCCAGCCCTCGGCTAGCCAGCCCCTAGCTGTCGAGCCTTCTGTTCCTGAGCCCTTTGGCTCGGCTGGTGACGAGTCTTCTGGGTAACCAGACATGGTGCCTGAGCAGACACGAAGGACGAGGAGGACTAACTTTGTCAGTCCTCCAGCAGTCCCTTCACAGAGGATCATGATTCCTCCGGTCGGAGACAGGTAATAAAATTGTAGTGTTCAATTCTGGTTTCTTTTGGTTACTTAAGTAATAAATCAATAAATATCTTGCAGCGCTTGGTAAGACGCGTCTTTCACCGGTGAAAGACACCACAGACCGGTGAACGGTGTCCTCAAGGCCTTAGTGCGTTTGCACTATCCCGGGGTCATCGATGGGGTGCCTGCCCTTTTCTGGGAGGACTACGCACGCGCCCATCACCAGGAGCACGACAACATTCAGGAAGCCGTATGGGCCAATTTTATGGTAAGTATGTTAAATAAAGTTTCTAAGTTTTAACTCTTAAACTCTTTTAATGAACATCTCTTCCATATATTTTTTATCACAGGCTAGGTATATTTTAGAGTACCCGGATAACCCTCGCATGTTTGAGGATGCGAGGAAAGTGTTTCACGTCAACGTTGCGAAGGCGGTTCGACAACTTTGTCGAACGCTCATATTTAAGTTATCAATGAGCACTTGAAGGCGAACCAGCACCACATGCTACACTTTCGGCAAGAGAGTGAGTGGCACTTAACAGAGGAGGAGTACGCGCAGGTACGTGGGGTGTAGTAAATATTATTTCTGATAATTTCCTCAATGGTACGTTTAACAACCTACAACTATGTGCAGGGCCATGTGAGATGGTTGCAGGGTCGGTCTGATGCATTTCGGGCCCTTTGTCGGTACTGGGCTAGCAACAAGTTTAAGGCTAAGTCCAACAAGGCTTGAGAGTGTAGAGGGGTCGAGGAGAAGCACAACCACGGTCAAGATAACCACTTGCATTTAGCTATATTCATGTTATGTGTATGTAACTTATGTTTATATATTCATAATATACTGTTCGTACTAACACGTATTTACAGGAGCGCGAGACGAGGGTGCCGCCGATCCCTGCTGAGATCTGGAAGAGACGTCACAGGGACCCTTCTTAGCCTCAGTGGTGCAGTCAGGGTGCAGCCGAGCGGTTAGTAAGTTCAGAAATCATTCATATTAAATATAACTATATGGATTGTTGAACTTACACAGTTTTCTTGTTTTCCAGGCTAGGTATGGGGAGGAAGCTAGGAGGATACACGACGCATGTTTCGATTGGGAACATGAACCAATATATCCTCAAGCCGCGTATGCAAGCGGAGGTCAAAAACACATGGAAGGTGAGTTCATAAGTCATTTTATCATTTTCAATTCAAAATATTCAAGATATTTCAATTAGATATTACTGATTCTTTTTTTATAGGCTCTTCATATTCAACAGAGTTGTCGACTCGAGGGCGGCGAGACCTTCGAGATTCTGCTCCACACAGTCTTCATCGGTGGGCACGTCAGGTCACCGCATCTTGCAGAGATACATCGAGATGCAGTCTCTCTGACAAACTGTACAAAAGAACCTTAGGCGACAGGAGGGGAAAAGGAGGGAGGCGGAATGGCAGAGGATCTCGATGGAGGCCACCATCTCTTCCGAGGCAGCATGGATGGAGCAGCTGCGGGGGAAAATGGAGGTAATAAAATAAAAACTAAAGTTCACATTAATTCAGCCTAAATGACTTACTAATAGGTAACATCTAATGTTAGCAATGACACGCCATGGCTAGGGCACAAGGTCTGGGGATCCAGCTACCGCCACTACGGTCGTTAGAGGCGACGTAAGTTACCTTAATTACATCCAAACCGACGTAAGTTAAACCTCTTAACTTACATCGGTTTAGCACAACAGATGTATGTTATACCAATTAACTTACGTCGGCACATAGTGGCCGACATAACTAGTCCGGCCAGCCCGCGGCCCATCCCGGTAAATAAACTACATCAGTTGCCAGATACTGATGTAATTAAGTAACTTACGTCGGCGGCCAATGTAAGTTACCTTAATTATATACAAACTGCTTCGTCGGCCGGCAACCGACGTAATTAAGGGAAAACTGACGTAATTAAGTAACTTACATCGGTTTAAGCCTTAATTTCGTCGGCCCTGGCCGACGTAATTGATCGGGATTCCTGTAGTGGACCCTCCTTCTGCGAGTCAAGTAATTTTTTATGTCAACTTAACAATTCTAGTTTTACCTCAACTTAGCTAGAAATAGAGCGAGGAAAGAGATGAGACTGAGAGATAGTTAGATAGAGTGAGAGATAGAGTTAGAAGAGGTAGGAAGATGGAGGGAAAGGGATAGCGATAGAGAGATAGAGTGGGAGAGAGAGATAGATTGAGATGGAGAGGGAGCAATGGAGAGGGAGAGAGAGAGATATAGAGAGAAGAATGAAGAGGGAGAGAGGGAGATGTAGATGGAGATAGAGGGATAGGAAGGAAGGGAGAGAGATGTTGATACATTTCTATTCTAACTATAAGTTTTCTGAATTGCAGGGATCAGCGACGGCTGCTCAAACTCCGTCGTCGTCGTTACTGCCACATTGAGTGAGGCGCGACGACAACTTTGGTGGCTTTGGAGGTGGCTTCGGAGGTCAGACGGGCGAGTGAGTCCTTGTTCGATTTGTTGACGATGATGTGACTTATTGACATTGTAACCGTGCGATGTGTATAGTGCCTGTTGTGATGTATTATGTTGTGATGTTGATTATGTATGTCCTGTGTTTCGAACCATCGAGCCGGGTAACATTTTCTATTTTAAAAAAATAAAAAACCTTATTTGCGATGGCTTTTTATACTATGCTGTCGCAAATAAGGCTTCTGGCTATCGCAAATTAACATGTGTTATTTGTGTTGGTGATATGCCCAAGAGGCAATCATAAACATTCGAGATAAGACCTAGTGGATATTTGATCCATAAGCAATTAGGATACTAATGGGCCTTCGACCTAAAAGCCCATTAGCACGCCTATAAATACGAGAGGTAGGCTTAGGGGCTAATTACTCCACCACATGACAGCCCTAGACGCCACCCCACGCAGGCCCCACGCCGAGACCCTTGCCGTGCACACGGTGCTAGCACACCGGCGCACGGAGTTCCTCCCCTTACGTGTGGACTCCATGGAGGCGCTGCTACTACTGCTGCGCTGATCGGCTACGATGATCGTGATTGTCTACCTACAGCCGTGACGAGGACGAGGAGGAGACGAACGAGATCGTCCGCTTCGCCTACACCGACGCGAGTCTATGTTCCGTTGCGTTGCACGTCTAGTGGTAACGATATATGACCTCTGTACTTGCATGTTTCCTTGGTAATGCGGTAGAATTGCTATAGTTGCGTACCGCCGATTTCCCAACAATTTGCAATGGCCGGACCGTCGTAAATCGTATTGTGGGGCCTGTCAGGCTGAGCCCGGGCTATAGTTTGTGATGGCCACACCATCGCAAATAGGTCCTCAATTACGACGGTCGCACCATCGCCGATAGTCCTGTGGGGCCCATCGGCTAGGCCCAAGCTATAGTTTGCAACGGCCGTCGCAAGCTGTCGCAAATAAGCCACTGTCGCAAATAAGCTTAATTGCGACAAGACACTTGTGATGGCCGAAAACTGTCGCAAATTGCTTACTTGCGACAATTTTCTGCTTATCGTGGCCATCGCAAATCGTTAGGATTCCTGTAGTGAGCTTTGTACTTGATAGTACCATGGCCACCAGCAAATAATCCAGTACCATCCATAATCTGGAGGTGCAATGAGTCCCAACAACTCATGTGTGGAGCCAGCAAAACTATTTTGTAGAAAGAAGGGTTACAAGGGCATTTAATTTAACAGGCAAAATATTCTATATGTGGGAAATGTCGAAAATTTTTGTACCTTCCATCTTGGAACGCGATTATGTGTGAGGTGTAGAACCTGGTGCTGGTTTGGCTTGCTTGGAGATGGAAGCCTTGTGCCCGTGCGATAATCTTTTCGTTCGGATTAAGTCCTGCTGTTAGAATCCAGTCATGGATAATCATCACACCAAACCCAGTACTTGGGTTTCCTCCTGACAGAAATGCCTTGTTAGGGTTAGTAACATTTGGCCAAGCAGGGAACTGGTGCAGGTACAGGTGCAGCATAGTCTCATTTTGCTCGCAACATTTATATGGATGGTTCAAAACGACATCAAGGGTGCCAGCCACGGACACAACTGCTGGGAGCAAGAGGCACAGAAGAATCAGTGAGCTAGAATGAGTTGCCATTCGGTAGGACTCTCGGAAACAAGGGCAAGATAGCTAGAAAGGGAAAAGGAGCTTGATGGGTAGAACTATTCTGTACTAATAAATGGTAGAGGGGCTGTATTTATAGAAAACGTAAGCTAGGAGTGGAAAAACTGATGGTGGAGGTGACCACCAGAAAAATATTCAAACAACAAACCGGGAGACACCATCAAGTTTTATCCAGATGCTCAATAAATCCGTTTGTTTCACACTCCAAACATCAAATATATACTGTGCCTACATTATGATGAAAGCTTTCACAATGGTTTCACATGTTAACCACGTACGTGCTACTAAATGTCAGGAAAATGACCGTTCCAAAAGAATTTGGTGGAAGGAATCTGATCACTCGTGCTATTTCAACTAGTTTTGTTTACAATGAGACTAGCTAGCTCCACACTTCTCAAGAGCTTCGATATACTATGTCAACATAGTATTGTCATGATTTGAGTTATTTAGGACTTCTATACTCCAAACAGCCTTTGTTCTCTATCGTACAGTCTTGTGGCCAACACTCCTGTTTTCCTGAACTTTTTTTGTTTATATATTTATGTGTGTATATATCTTTATCTGTATGTATATAGTAGGGGCTTCCCTTAGTGCATTTTCCTAAACAAACCTAGAAAAATAGTTATGTTGGCCTAGATGAGTCACAGTATGCAACTTAATGACAAATAGAGTTTCTTGCCACACATTGTAGCATGTGCATCATGAATACATATGAAAAAAATATATAATTAGGCGTGGCAATTTATCAAATTTCTGATTAATATATTCAAATAAAGGATTGATGTGGTGAAAAAAATACAATATATCTCGTGTTTATTATCGTCGCAGACTATATAATTATAACTGAATGATAAGCTGCCCACGGAGGCAGGGTGAAACGATGGTTAAATAAGATGCTACCTGCTCCTAATACTCGTAAACTTAGTGGGATGCATCAAATTCTTAGTGGCAAGAACCTTGATTGTCACACAGCTTGAACAGTTAATTTTATTTAATAGGATGATTCTAGTTTGCTCCTCGCCCCCCTGGCGTCATGTTCGTTATTCACGGACTAAGAATCTTTCTATTCTCTACAATATGCACTACTCGCAACAGTCTCATTATAACCATCAAAATAAAACAGTTAATGGATGCAAGAACATTCAAGCACAATATATATTTCCATTGTTACCCATAGGGTATCTGTTAATGCATGTAAGACATTGTGTTGTGTCACAAACATGTCATTGACACTACTACAAAATGCTTCATCGCAGGCGGTTCTAAACATATTATCGCATACGGTTTTAAAAACCGTCTGTAACGAAGAGCCTGTGAAAATGATCGATTAACACAGGCGGTGGCATAATCCGCCTGTGAAACTACATTTTCACAGGCGGTTTTTAATAAAAAACCGCCTGTGAAAATGCATTTTCACAGGCAGTCGGTAATAAAAAACCGCCTGTGAAAATACATTTTCACAGACGGTTTTTAATTACCAACCGCCTGTAAAAATGCATTTTTACAGGCGGTTTTTTATTAAAAACCGCCCGTGAAAATGGCTAGTGAAACAAAAAAAAAATTTCACATGTGCCGCTGGGAGTCAGAAGAGGTCGCGCCGCCTGGAGGCCGCTGCGTTGCCGGGAGCCGGAACAGCGCCGCCAAGTGTCGAAGGAGGTCGCACCGCCGAGAGCCGGAGGAGCCGTGGCGCCCGAAGCCCGACGAGGCCGTGCCGCTTGGAGCCGGAGGAGCCGCACCGTCGAGAGCCTGAGGTAGACCGCGCCACCGGGTGCCCGAGGTAGACCGCGCCGGATCTGTGCCCGCGCTCACACCGGCAGGGCGCACGCTCGCTGGGAGGCGCGCCGGAGCCGCGCCGCCGGAAGCCCGAGGTAGACTGTGCCAGATCCGCGCCCGTGCTCGCGTCGGCACGCCGGAGCCGCCGAGGTCCGGAGCAACCGAAGTCGCGCCTTAGTCGCGCCTTGAGAGAGGCCGCCGGCAGCCGCGCCGCTAGGAGCCCGAGGTAGACTGTGCCACATCCGCGCCCATGCTCGCGTCGACAAGGCTCGCACTCGTCCGGAGGCCGCGCCGGAGCCGCCGAGGTCTGGAGCAACTGAAGTCGCGCCTTAGTCGCGCCTTGAGAGAGGCCGTCGGCAGCCGCGCCTTGGGAGATGTCGCCGGAAGCCGTACCTTGGGAGGCTGACGGAGGATCACGGACTGAACCGTGGCTGCTGCTGTTATAGACACATCTATCGTGCGGCTTCTAAACTGAGTCGTTGGATTGATAAGCAGCGGACAGCGGAGATACGAAGTCCAAGAGTGATCCGTGGGATGAAGCAGCGGACCAATGAGAAGCCATTATTATCACAGGCGGTTTTTGTGTTACAGACCGCCTGTGAAAATCATTATATTTTCACAGGCGGTTGTTTGTTACGGACCGCCTGTGATAATGACTATTATCACAGACGGTTTTTGTTACGGACCGCCTGTGAAAATCAATACATTTTCACAGGCGGTTGTTTGTTATGAACCGCCTGTGATATTCTATTATCACAGACGGTTATTAACTCATCTGACATCACAGGCGGCACTTTTAATAGACCGTCTGTAAAAAAAATATAGAAGCGCCTGTAAAAATGTTTTTTTAGTAGTGTGAGGCCCATGAGCAAACAA
Organism: Tuctoria greenei; assembly: GCA_036927565.1. Taxonomy (NCBI): domain Eukaryota; kingdom Viridiplantae; phylum Streptophyta; class Magnoliopsida; order Poales; family Poaceae; genus Tuctoria; species Tuctoria greenei. Next base: position 37,171,884 of record JAYESD010000012.1, on the reverse strand, counting down.
ATTAAAAGCATGTGGACGACTTGCATGTAAGTTATTAATAGTTGCAGTGCCACCACACTACCATTTGACATTACGTTCGGCCGTCCATATGGAGGTGCAGCCATTTTGATTTATGTGCTAATATTTTTTAAAAGAGTTAATTGTTTGAGAAGTCCAACGATTTGCGTGATGGGGCAAGTGGGTCACACTTCTTGCAAATTACTCAAATGGGGTATATATCTTGTTTAAGTGGTGTGCATAAGGTCAAAAGTGATCTTGGTCGCCGCTGAAAAGAATTGATGACGTGACATCCATGTCACTGACCACCAAGAAGACTATTGTATAATCACCCTTGTCTTTGCTACTGGTTCATAGGATGTGTTTTTTATTAAACCACAGAAGTATTCAAAACAAGAAAAAATATAAGAAACATAAGCTGGGGCATTTTACAAAAAGTCATATATGGTGGACATTGACATGGATGGAACTCAATTTTCACCCATCAAGTTTATTTTTAACCTTATGCACACCACTAAAAAAATATTGGATTTGTTTGTGCAATCTGCAAAAAATTATGACCTACTTGCGCCAATTGAGCAAGTTGTTGTACTTACCACACTACTACAAAATGCTTCATCGTAGACGGTTCTAAACATATTATCGCATACGGTTTTAAAAACCGCCTGTAACGAAGAGCCTGTGAAAATGATCGATTAACAAAGGCGGTGGCATAATCCGCTTGTGAAACTACATTTTCACAGACGGTTTTTAATAAAAAACCGCCTGTGAAAATGCATTTTCACAGGCGGTCGGTAATAGAAAAAACCGCCTGTGAAAATACATTTTCACAGGCGGTTTTCAATTAAAAACCGCCTGTGAAAATGGCTAGTGAAACAAATAAAAATTCACATGCGCCGCCGGGAGTCAGAAGAGGCCGCGCCGCCTGGAGGCCGCCGCGTTGCCGGGAGCCGGAAGAGCGCCGCCAAGTGTCGAAGGAGGTCGCACCACCGAGAGCCGGAGGAGCCGTGCCGCCCGAAGCCCGACGAGGCTGTGCCGCTTGGAGCCGGAGGAGCCGCGCCGTCGAGAGCTCGAGGTAGACCGCGCCACCGGGTGTCCGAGGTAGACCGCGTCGGATCTGTGCCCGCGCTCACGCTGGCAGGGCGCGCGCTCACCGGGAGGCGCGTCGGAGCCGCGCCGCCGGGAGCTTGAGGTAGACTATGCCAGATCCGCGTCCGTGCTCGCGTCGGCAGGGCTCGCGCTCGTCGGGAGGCCGGGCCGGAGCCGCTGAGGTCCGGAGCAACCGAAGTTGCGCCTTAGTCGCGCCTTGAGAGAGGCCGCCGACAGCCGCGCCGCAGGGAGCCCGAGGTAGACTGTGCCAGATCCGCGCCCGTGCTCGCGTCGGCAGGGCTCGCACTCGTCGGGAGGCCGCGCCGGAGCCGCCGAGGTCTGGAGCAACCGAAGTCGCGCCTTGAGAGAGGCCACCGGCAGCCGCGCCTTGGGAGATGCCGCCGGAAGCCGTACCTTGGGAGGCTGACGGAGGATCATGGACTGAACCGTGGCTGCTGCTGTTATAGACACATCTATTATGCGGCTTCTAAACTGAGTCGTTGGATCGATAAGCAGCGGACAGCGGAAATACGAAGTCCAAGAGTGATCTGTGGGATGAAGCAGCGGACCAATGAGGAGCCATCATTATCACAGGCGGTTTTTATGTTACAGACCGCCTGTGAAAATCATTATATTTTCACAGGTGGTTGTTTGTTACGGACCGCCTGTGATAATGACTATTATCACAGGCGGTTTTTGCTACGGACCGTCTGTGAAAATCATTATATTTTTACAGGCGGTTGTTCGTTACAAACCGCCTGTGAAAATCTATTATCACAGACTGTTATTAACTCATTGGACATCACAGGCGGCACTTTTAATAGACCGTCTGTAAAAAAAATATAGAAGCGCCTGTAAAAATGTTTTTTTAGTAGTGCCATGTAATTAACTAATATATATATATATATATATATATATATATATATATATATATATATATATATATATATATATATATATATGCAGCATGGTGCATGGTGTCCACACCATTTGTAAGATCTGATTGATGGTAGTGTCATGCATGCTAGATCTCGAGTAGATTCTGCACAAGTCATTTCATAGCAGGAATGAGATCTACATGTCAAAAACATAACGGAAGGAATAATTTGATCTCTCAAGCTATTAGAACTAGTTTTGTATACAATGAGACTAGCTAGCTTCACACTTCTCAAGAGTTTTGATGTACTATGCAAACTTAGAATTATCATGTTTGATCTATCAAAAAAATAAATTTTCATGTTAGAGTTATCCTTTAGTTTCACTTTGTTGTTGGCACCTTTATACCTAAGGGGCTTGTTCTGTCTGTTAGAGTTTGTGTTGTGTTAGGATTTATGTGTATATGGCCTATTGTGTTTACGAACAGCCTGCGCCATACTGTCGTAACTAAGGCGTCTGTCGACTGTTGGAGTCGGCAGATCTCCTGACACTACTAAAGTGTTGAAGGAGTTTGTAGTTCGGTGTGGGCGCGCGGAGACTCAAGAAGGTGAATCACGATTGGACACGAGAGACACAGTGGTTTACGTGGTTCGGGCCGTCTGAGCGTAATACCCTACTCCACGGGTGTGTGGTGTTGTATTAGTTTATGTATGAAAGCTCACGTCAATGCGTGTGAGCCTGAGAGCGTTCGAGAGCCTTCTCTCTTTCCGTGTATCGTCGGTCTGTCCTTTTATAGTACAAGGACAAACCGTTACAAGTTAGCCTGGCCCGACATGTGGCCCCGGCGGTTACTAGTATTGATACACGATTAATTGTTGTTAATAACCCTGTAACGGGCTCCGACATTGCCGTTACAGGTGTTAAGATTGTCCGATTAAGTGTCATTAACATGGAATTAATGACAATTAATCGGGTCTTGAAGTCCGCGGCTATCCTTTGAAGATCCGGAGTCGTTACAATGTCTTCCGGAGGTTTGAGGCGGCCAGCTCCGACGTTTGGACACGTGGCAGCTCCGGAGCTTGCTTGTGGGAAGCGGGAAGCTCCGGGGTGGCCTGGCACGTGTCAGGTCCGGAGCTTCTCTCGGTCAGGGGTTAAGCCCGGAGGTGCCGTTTCGGTACCTAGCCCGGAGCTTCACCCTTGTGGGTAGTAGCTCCGGTCTGGCAGTACACGTGGCAACCTAGGGGTTAACCATGTTGGAGAAGCAGGTCCGGTTATGTCTGACAAGTGGGCCTCCGAGGGTCTTCAATTTGAGTAGACGTCCTTCCCTTGAGATCTTTGTAACCTCAGGGGGTGTATGGTTTTTAGGGTACCGACAGTGGCCCCCTGGACCTACCTCCGGGGAAAGTCACCGGGGTGAAGTCATTTCGTCGGAGGTGGGTCCATACTCGCGACTCTTGAACTGGGTCTTCAAGGGTCTTCGGAGGTGCCGTTGGCGGGGCTTTACGGTTAAATCCCGACGCGTGGCGCACCTCAGGCGGCAGATAAGATCTTTGACGTGCGGATCTCTCGCAATTGAAGGTCGCCGGTTCCCGATACGAAAACCGTATCGGTTCCGTGCGCCTTGTCAGGTCGCCGCCTTTGGGTTTCCCGCCTCGTGATGACAACTGTTCGCCTGGGTAAGAGCCTCGACTTGATCATCAGGGTGGTCCCGGGCCCTCTTGTCATCGGCAGGGTTGAATTCTTGAGTAGTATCCTTGACTCCCCTGCAGTTTCCATCCAAGCGTTGCGAGGGCTTACTTAAGAAGGAAAGCGCACCGTCGGGAGTTCTTTACGCTTCCCATCTGTTCTTGCGCTCAAACTCCCAACTCGTACTTTGCTCCTCTTCTCTTGCCTAGCTGTGCTGCGATGGAGTTGGGTCTGCGTGAGAGTCGCTTGAAGACTGACAGCGATCTGAAGAAGGTCCGGGCCCTCATGGGGTGGTCTTCGGACTTCTTCAACCGCTCGGTCCGCGCCGGCGGAGAGCTCCCCTTTGAAAAGGAGCACGCTGGCGAGATGGTGTACTTTTCCTCGTACGCCATGGTGGGGCTGATCCCAGCATTTTCTTCTTTCTTCTTGATGCTACTGGACTTCTATGGTCTACAGCTGTACCACCTTGGCCCTCACTCCATTCTCCTTGTGTCCATCTTTGTCCACTTCTGCGAGATGTGGGTGGGCATCCCTCCCTGCATCGAGCTCTTCCGAACCTTCTTCACCGTCCACACCACCGGCCGAAGCAATGAGTATCTTGGCTTCTACTACTTCGTGAAGCGCAAGAAGTGCCCATTCAAGTACCTCCGGTCATTCCCTTCCGGGAAGTGGGATGACTGGAAGAAAGATTGGATAGTCGTTCGGGTGGAGGAGCATGAGCAGTTGGAGTTGCCAGACGGTCTGCCCGGCATTGACACGTCGGTATGGAGCGAAGTTCCGGTGCTGGCGGAAGCTTTCGACCCTGTCCTGACCAGGATCCGCCAATGTGTGGAGGGAGGATTGACTCCCCAGGCGGTGTTCTGCAACTTCCTGTCCAACAGGTGGGCGCCGCTGAAGAGGAGGGAGAAGCTCGCCTGGGCCCTCAACAGCGTGATGGACGAGGACCGGGTTGAGACCGGGTTGAAGTCCAGCATGGTGGGGAAGACCTTGGAGTTTCACCTCAAGAAATTCCAGCACGGCATCGACGTTGACGGAGATTACTTGACTCCGCCGCCGGCCTTCTTCCCTCTGAACGTGGAAGTTGAGTTCAGCAGGGAGCTCCGGCGGATGATGCCCGCGCTTGACGACCTTGGTGTCGTCGAGAGAAGATCAACCACCCGGTTGGCGATCCCCGGGTTGTCCGAAGACGGCTCCGCCCCTGTCCCACAGCCAAGAGCTGAGGTCATCGGCAAGGGCAAGGAGCTGGCGGAGGAGCCGGAGAGCCGGAAGAGGAAGCTGCGACATGCTGACGGAAGGTCCATCGGGCCTGCCACTTCCCCCCCCCCCCCCCCGGTTCCCCCTCCTCAGGAAGGAAGATCCTCCGCCGCCGTGGCGACTGTCCCCGTGGTGGGGTCCTTCCGGAACGTTACTGTTCCGGCGGTGGGATCCTCCCGGAGTGCGACTGTCCCCGTGGTGGATCCCTCCTGTGGTGCTAGCTCCGGGCGCGCGACTCCGGCATCTGGAGCGGTGAGGGCCTCCAGGTCCAGGAGTTCCTCCCGATCAAGGAGAGCTCCGACCCGGGAAACGCCCGCGGCTGTGGCAAGTCCTGGGAGTCCTCCCGGAGCTCCTACGCCGACTGTGGCCAGCCCGGATCGTCCGGGAAAGAGGTTCCGCGCAAGCTGGTGCGGGAGCCTCCCAAGGTAATTTTTCTTTTTTACCTCGATTAACTTTTTAATTGTAGCATCTGTTTGCTCAATTTCTTCGTTCTTCATCTGCAGCGTTCCCAAGAAGGGGAGTGAAGCTCCACCCTCAGCCACAGTGTCTGAGGCTGCGAGGGCTTCTGCTCCAGTCCCGGTGCCGCCCCAAGCGGAGGTTGCGACAGCTCCGGCGCCGGCTGTCATGGTCATGGACCTCGACTCGTCTCCAGAAGTTCCCGTGGTAGCGCCGGACCACGGGAATGAAGATGCGCCAGCGGCACCCGTCTCGGAAGTGGAAGCTCCGGGTCCTGGTGCTGCAGTAGTAGAAGCTCCGTCTGTTGAGTCGGAGGAAGTAGCAGTCCCGGCTTCGGAGCCAGAAAGTGCTGAAGCCCCGGCGATTGAGCCGGAGGTGGCTGAAGCCCCGGCATGCGAGCTGGAAGTCGAAGTAGTTCCGGCAGTTGAGCCGGTTACTTCCGAAGCTCCGGCCGCAGAGCCGGTGATTGTTGGAGCGCCGGTCACAGAGCCGGCGGTTAAAGAGGCGAGGGAGCTTGAGACTCCCTCAGAAGAGGTGTCCCGGCCGGAGCCAGTAGCGGCTCCTGCTCCGGAGGCGACGACGTCGATGGTACCTGTGGCAGAGCCAGAGTGCCTGAACGAAGTCACCGGCCCCCAGCCTGAGGGGGCAAATGAAGTCTTGGCGGCGGGACCTTCTTCGATGGCGACTGAGGTCATCTCGGAGGAAGGCCCTAGCGCTTTGGAAGCTCAGGGTTCCACTCTCGTAGAGTGGGACCCAATTTTTGTATGTGAAGACCCGCTGGAACCAGCGGAAGAGATCCCAGCAGGTCCGGAGCCCATCTCGCTGTCGATGTCCATCGACAACGCCTGCTCCAGTCTACGTCAGGTCCAACTGGCCTTCTTCCACGACAGCAAGGCTCTTGAAGAGGAGCGCCAAACCCTTAGGCGGTGGCGTAATCGGCTCCACTTCGAGACTAAGCTGGCGCAGTCGAGGCTTGCGGATGACAAGGAGTGGATCAAGCGGGAGAAGATCCGCCTGGAGCTCGGGGATAAGCTGCTGGACGAGAGGGAGAGCATGACTCACGCCCTCGATGCTCAATCCCGGGAGTTCCACGACCGAGCTAAGGCTGCTAACGACGCGGCCAATGCTCGGTTTGATCAGCTCGAGGCCATCAGCACCGCACTCATCAAGCGCCGAGAGGCACTTGAAGGGAGGGAAAGACGGCTCGAGGACGAGGAGCAAAAACTCCTAGAGCTACGGGATGACGTCTTGCGACGGGAAGAAGAGCTCGCCGAGAAAACAGCTCTGGCGGACAAGGGCCTCGAGGAGCGCACTAAGAAATTGGAAGAGCGCTGCCTCGAGGAAGAGGAGAAGACCTGGGTGCGGGGGCAGGAACTCTACGAATACGAGTGTGCCCTTGTCGCCCGGGAGAAGAAAGTGGAGGCTAGGGAGAAGGACCTGGTCGACCGCCAGAACAAGATCCACCTCCGGGAGGAGGAGCTCGGAAGACTTGGGAAGCGGGTTGCTGCGAAGATCCAGCAAAACGCCAAAGAAGTTGAGCGCCTCGCCCGCGAGAATTCGGAGCTGACGGCGGCCCGGAGATCCCTGGAAGAGATGAAGAACTTGAGGAAGGCGGACTCCCTGCAGATTTGGGAGTTCCTGGGCAAGGCCGACGACGCGCTGACGCTGATGGGTTTCAGCCCCGTGCACCCGGATGATCCGGAGCCGGACCTTGCGTTGCAAGCGTTGAGCGCCGCAGGCAGCAAGCTCTCCAAGGTGGGCGACGTCATCGCGGACCAGCTGGAGGTCGAGGGGCAATCCCTGGCTAGGAACGTCACAGAATATGTGTTGACGTGCTACACCAGCCGGAACCCTCGATTTCCTCTGGACCCGGTGCTTGAAGGCCCCGTCGAAGGAGAAGGCGAAGCTACCCGAGCCTGCGTGTCGGAGGTCGCCCAGAAGGTCGCCGAGTTCTTCCATAGGGTCTAGGACCGTCTCTTTTAGCCTTTACTTGTATCTTCTCTTCTTCCTCAATTTTGTAATCCCTTGTCTCCAGATGTAATCTCCGGTCTTCAGATGAAATGAAATCCCCAATTTTTTGCGAATTTCATTTTTTTTTTGTCTTCAACATCTTTATCTTCACTTGGCCCCCTGGTAGATGTGCACAATTTGATTGTGGACATGTACCAAAAGGATGTTGAGTTTTGTTGAAGACGAATTTGCTTCGAACTTGTGGAATTTAGGTCCGAAGTTTTTGATAGTGAAGGTCCCCTGAAGTTGTCGGAGCTTAGAAGCTCCGGCACTGTCCATCGCTGGAGCTTAGTAGCTCCGGCAATAGCCTCTATCAACACGTTGAGCGTCGGTAGTTAATACTCCAAGGTGTCGGAGCTTAGCAGCTCCGGCAATGACCTTTGCCACACTTGGTTTGTTGGCAACAGACTCCAGTGACGGGTCTTCTCACCATCTTTTAGTCAACGCCGACGGTTGACGCCCTGGTGGGAGTCGGAGCTTGGTTTGCTCCGGTTTTTCTCCATCAACGTAGGGTTCATTTTTCCTGCACACTTAAGCCAAGAAAAATAGTAAAATTCATTCCTTATCTATAACTTCGTCGCGGCTTACGGTTCTCAAGAAAATTTTAAGTTGAAAACGATTTTTAATACGACTGGATGAATTGTCTTTTCTTTTAGATCCAATTGTCCATGGACCCACCTTACTTTGGCCTGCCGGGATGTAGGTAGAGTGGCGTACTTAGGGTGCTTGACCAGGCTAAGTCGATAGCGCACTCCGGCCCTAGAATGGCTTGGCGGCTTTCAGGCGAGTTGGCCACAGACAATATTTAAATCCAAAAAATCTGACAATTCAACTCGAATCGTATGTAAACCGGTCAAACTAGAACTTCTTAAGAATTGCACGTTTCTGTTATAGACAAGAAAGAGAAAAATAAAAATGTCGAGCCTATGCAAAAATGAATGCACGTGGAGTCTATTTCACATGAAGATGTCTTTCATTATAGGTTCGGGGTACAGGGGAAACAAGTACACTCTTAGGGTACGGAACCAGGCTAAGTGTGTTTGGTTTCTCGTTTGACCCAGGGTAGTTAGCCACACTTTTAGTCCGGAGACTGTGTCAAGTGTTGCATGAGCTTTTCAAACCTTTCGGGAAAGGTCCGGCTGCTCTCCCGGAGGAACTACCCGACTCTGTACAATGACTCTATAACATACATTTCAAGTTACTTAAGACTCACCTCCGTGGAATTAAGTGTAGAACTTACGGAGGTGCTCGATGTTCCAAGGATTTGGGAGAGGTGTCGCATCCTCGGTAGCCAAGCGAACGCTTCCGGGACGGGATACTTTGATCACTCGAAAGGGCCCTTCCCAGCCGGGGGAGAGTTTGTTTTGCCCTTCTCTGGATAGTATTCACCGTAGCACCAGATCGCCTTCCTCGAGCTGTCGGTTGTGTACATGCCGCTGGTGATGGCGCCGTAGAGCTTGGCGGTATCGGGCATTCCGAACAGCTGCTTGGCACCTTCCCTCCTCGAGGAGGTCTAGGTCTTTGCGCCGGAGCTGGTCCTGTGCGGCTTCGTCGAAGGTCCGGACTCGGAGGGAACCCAAGGTGATTTCCGGAGGAAGGATCGCTTCAGCTCCGTACACCAGAAAGAAGGGTGTTTCTCCGGTTGCCCGACTTGGAGAAGTCCTGTTGGCCCATAGAGTGGGCGGAAGCTCTTCGATCCAATTGGCTCCGTGCTTTTTCAAGCACTCATAAGTGCGTGTTTTGAGTCCTTTAAGGATCTCTGCATTTGCTCTCTCGGCTTGTCCATTGCTGGCAGGATGAGCTACGGAAGCGTAGCAAACTTGTATGCCGAGGTCTTCGCAATATGCTTGAAATGCGGAGCTTGTGAATAGAGTCCCATTATCAGTGATGATCTTATTTGGGACTCCGAATCTGCTCACGATGGATTGTAGAAAATTGATTGCAGATTGTTTGTTGATCGTCACAAAGGGAGTTGCTTCCGGCCACTTGGTGAACTTGTCGATGGCGACGTACAGGAACTTGTAACCTCCGACGGCTCTAGGGAAGGGTCCCAAGATGTCCATCCCCCACACAGTGAAAGGCCATGTGGGAGGTATCATTTGTAAGGACTGAGCAGGTGTATGAATTTGCTTTGCATGAAATTGGCATGCTTTGCATTTCTTCACCAGCTCAGTGGCATCCTGGAGCGCTGTAGGCCAGTAGAAGCCGTGCCGAAAGGCTTTTCCGACCAGCGTGCGGGAAGATGCATGGTTCCCACACTCGCCTCCATGGATTTCTGCGAGGAGCTCGCAGCCTTCTTCCCTTGTGATGCACCGCATTAGGATGTCGTTGGCACCGCGCCGGTAGAGATCCCCTTCTACCAACGTGTATCTTTTAGCCAATCTGACTACCCGATCAGCGGATACATCATCGTCAGGAAGGATGTTGTCTTTCAAGTAGCTCCGGATCTCCGAGATCCATGCATCGGAACTGACTTGAGCATTTGAGTCTTGCGTGCTGGGTTGCTCGGAGCTTCCGGCAGCACCTACGACCCTTGATGGCTGCCATGGTAACAGGGCCATCGGGACCGTCAGCTTCGGGATGCTGATCTCGCCCCCTTCATTCAGTTCGGCAGGCTGAACTGTGGGTTTTGACAACCTCCGGACAAAGGTTCCATCAGGAGCCGGAGCTCCAGTTGACGCCTTGGTCGAGAGTTCGTCAGCTTCAGCGTTGTGAGCACGCTGAACATGGTGAAGGTCTAGGACTTCGAAGTCCTTCTGAAGCCTCTGGACTTCAAGGAGGTAAGCAGCCAGCTGGAGATTATTGCAGGAGCATTCACCCTTCACCTGCTTGATGACGAGTTGTGAATCTCCTTTGACCAGCAATTGCTTGACACCGTATGATAGTGCCACCTTTAATCCATAGATGAGTGCTTCATACTCCGCCATGTTGTTGGTTGCCTTGAAGTCAAGGTGTACCATGTATTTCACCTTCTCCCCAGTTGGTGCGAGGAGAAGGATTCCAGCTCCGGCTCCCTGCTTCTGCATGGAGCCGTCGAAGTAAAGGGTCCAGTGAGGCTTAGTGAAGGTTGGAACTTGAGGTTCCGTCTTCTGCTCGCTGGGGCCCCCAGGGTTTAATGGAGAGGGAGTCCATTCTGCCACGAAATCTGCCAACGCTTGACTCTTGATTGCTTGTCTCGGAATGAATTCAAGATCGAATTCAGACAATTCCGCTGCCCACTTTGCAATATTCCCAGTTGAATTAGGATTATGCAGGATCGCTCGAAGTGGATATGAGGTCACCACCGAGACTTTGTGAGCTTGGAAATAGTGTCGAAGCTTCCTTGAGGCAATAAGAACTGCATAAAGCAGTTTATGCACCTCTAGGTATCGAGTCTTGGCATCATGTAACACTTCACTGATGAAGTATACCGGGCGTTGAATGGTCCGGACCCTCCCGGAGGGGTCCGGAGCTTCCTCTTCATTGATCCGGACCCTCTCGGAGGGGTCCAGACTCTCTTCGGGGACCTCCGGGTTCTTGGTGGAGGAACCCGGAGCTTCTTCAGAAATGACCTGGACCCTCTTAGAGGGGTCCGGGTCCTCTGAAGTGGCTTCTTGTGGGTTTGAGTCTGGGAGCTGGGACCCAGACCCGCTTTCAGGAACCTCCGGACCCTCCCGAAGGGGTCTGGATTCCTGAGTATTGGGTAGTTCCGGTCTCTCCGCAACCAGAACCATACTGACGACTTCGTCAGTAGCTGAAATGTAAAGCAACAAAGGCTCACCAGGGTTCGGAGCTACCAGGACTGGTAGGGTGGTGAGGAACTGTTTCAGCTCCTGGAATGCCTTGTCTGCTTCTTCAGACCATTGGAATGGTCCGGACTTCCTCAGTAACTTGAAGAAGGGAAGTGCTCTTTCCGCCAGTCTTGAAATGAACCGGCTGAGGGCTGCTAGACATCCAGTTAATTTTTGGACGTCTTTGATGTGGGTTGGTGGCCGCATGTCTTCAATGGCTTTTATCTTCGCCGGATTAGCGTCTATGCCTCGGTGACTTACCAGGAAACCAAGAAGCTTTCCGGAACTAACCCCGAAGACGCACTTGTCTGGGTTTAGCTTCGTGCGGGTGGCCCATAGCTTGTCGAAGACAGACTGCAAGGTGTCCAAGAGGGACTCCTTGTTCTTGACTTTGACCACGATGTCATCGACGTACACTTCCACTATGTCTCTGATGAGTTCTTCGAAAGTTTTGTACATAGCTCGTACAAAAGTTGAAGCTGCATTCTTGAGACCAAACGGCATGGCTGTGTAACAATACAATCCATCCACTGTGATGAATGAAGTATGCTCTTCATCCTCCCTAGACATCCTGATTTGATGATATCCAGAATATGCGTCTAGAAAACACAGTAACTCGCACCCGGAGGTGGAATCCACTATCTGATCTATTCTAGGTAGTGGGAATGGATCTTTTGGACATGCCTTATTCAGTGTGGTGTAGTCGATGCACATCCGAAGTTTCCCGCTGGCCTTGGGAACAACGACTGGGTTCGCCAGCCATTTTGGATGGAAGACTTCTCGGATAAATCCGGCTTCGAGCAACTTCTTCACTTCTTGTCGGATGAAGTTCTGTCGCTCTACAGATTGCTTCCGAGGTTTCTGATGCACAGGCCGAGCATCGGGGTAAATCTTCAGATTGTGCTCAATCACTTCCCTGGGGATCCCAGGCATTTGTGACGGTTGCCAAGCAAATACGTCAACGTTAGCCCGGAGGAAAGTGATGAGCGCGAGTTCCTATTTGTCATTCAACCCACCCGATATGCGGGTGGTTTGAGTGACATCGGAACCAATTTGGACGACTTTGACGGGGATGTCGGTGTCGCCGCTTGGCTGCACACGGGGAGCAGAGGTTGAGCCTCGTTGCCGAATGCTCGGAGGTTTTGGAGCTTGCCCCTGTCTGGAGTCCTCCTCTTGCGCAGTGGTGAGTGCATGGAGCTCCTCCAGAGCAGTTACTCCGGCGGTGCGATCTCCACGAATCCGGAGAACGCCTGCTGGTGTTGGCATCTTCAACACCAAGTATCCATAATGAGCAGCTGCCATAAATTTGTATAGGGCAGGTCTACCCAAGATGGCGTTGAATGGTAAGTTGATCTGAGCGACGTCGAAGACCAACTTCTCGGTGCGGTACTTCTCCCGTGTCCCGAAGGTAACGGGGAGAATTATAGCTCCGAGTGGGGTAATGGCCCCCGGACCTACTCCGGAGAATGGTCGAGAGGGCTGAAGATCCGAAGGTCGAAGCTAAAGTCTGGTAAAAGCTTCAAAGCTTATAAGGTTCAGCCTCGAACCTCCATCCACCATAACATGATGGAGCTGGATGTTGTTGATGGTGGGAGATACCATCAAGGGTAATTGGCCAGCTCCGACCATGCTTCGAGGACAGTCCGAAGCATCAAAAGTGATGGGTGTGTCCATCCACTTTCGATGTGGCTCCGGTCTAGCTGTAGGAGCTACAGCAGCCATATCCCGCCGCATAGTCTTGATGACACGACGAGAAGTGATGTCCCATGATCCACCAAAGATGGTGTTCATGGTTTTCCGACGCTCGTTGTCGGAGACGTCGGAGTCATCGTCGACGGAGGTGTAGACGGCTTTCAGGACCTTTTTGGGGTCCTGAAACCCTAACTCCTCTTCAGCCGGAGCTTCGTCAACCTTCTGTTTTCCCTCCCTCTGTCGGAAAGGAGACCCTTCCCGGCACTTGTTGTAGCGCTCGGCAAGGTTTGGACCTCCCGGCAGTCTTCCAGCCTGTGGCTGCCCGTTTTGTGAATGGGGCACCACATTTTGGATTTGCCGCCGTCTTCGGAAGACGGTCGAGGTCGCTTCTCGGGGCGTGGCCCCCGGCCACCAGGAGTTGCAGTGGCTGCAACGTTGGATGTGCTGGCCGACGGCTTCTTCTTGTCGTTGGTCTTCTTTTTCTTCTTGCCACTCCCGGAGGTAGCGGCTTCTTCTTTGGAGGATTTTTTGTGATCCTCCAAGGCTGGTTTGGAGTGCATTTCACGACCCTCCGCAGCTCTGGCACATTTGTCTGCCAAGCTGAAGAGCTCCGTGACGCTGGTGATCTCTTTGATCGCCAGCTTCTCCAACATCTTCTTGTCTCGTACACCCTGTCTGAATGCCACAATGACAGAAGTGCTTGAGATAGAAGGGATTGTGTTGCGTACCTGAGAGAACCTCTGGATGAATGACCGCAAAGATTCTCCCCCTTTTTGCACGACCGCAAAAAGGTCTAGTTCAGTGCCCGGTCGGGTGTATGAACTCCCGAAGTTGGCAGTGAACTGACGGCACAGCTCCTCCCAACTGTCGATAGAGTTGGGTGGAAGGCTCATAAACCAGGACCTGGCGGTCCTAGTTAAGGCCACTGGAAAGTAGTTGGCCATTACGCCCTCGTTTCCTCCAGCTGCTAAGATTGCAGTGGAGTATATCTGCAGAAATTCTACGGGGTTGACAGTCCCGTCGAATTTTTCCGGCAAGTGTGGCCGGAACTTCTGTGGCCATCTAACCATGCGCAGGTGCATGGCTAGGGCGGAACAACCTCCTCCTACTCCTTCCAGAGTAGAAAGGTCTTGAGCATCCCGTCTTTCTCGAGCTCGCTTGATATGGACACGGCCATCCTGTTGGCGGTATCGGCGATCAAGCTTCGCCCGGAGGTCATGTGTCGAAAGCCGAGATACCGTATGGGTGCGTCGTGCCCCAGAGGGCAACGACGTCACTTGTTGTGACGCAGCTCGTCTTCGGTTGTTGGAGACATGCGGACCAAGTCTTCCAGACAACGTCCGTCGCTGCGACGGGGCTCGCCCTGAAGGAGGAGGACCCTGGTTGTTGAGGCGTTCGGCCGCTGCTGCGACCAAATGCTCAACATCAGCCCTCCATTGCTCCATGGCATCTCGAGATGCATCCGGAGGTGGTGGTCGCTGGAGAAGAGCACGCGCTGCATGGAGCGCGTGTTCTGGGTTGTCATGACTTGCCGGCGCAGTATGTGACGCCGGCGCACCATCATGTTGCCCGACACGTTTTGCCGGAGAAGATGGTGGTGGTGGGAGTGTGACTCCTGCTGGTGCTGAGGCTCCTGCTGGTGGCTGCATGTTGGAGGGATTGCCCCCGACAGCCTGAGCAGCAGGTTGCCCGTTGGATGATCCAGCCGCAGAATTCACCATTCTTGAAAATCTCAGGCACCCCTTCCTGACGCGCCAACTGTCGACTGTTGGAGTCGGCAGATCTCCTGACACTACTAAAGTGTTGAAGGAGTTTGTAGTTCGGTGTGGGCGCGCGGAGACTCAAGAAGGTGAATCACGATTGGACACGAGAGACACAGTGGTTTACGTGGTTCGGGCCGCCTGAGCGTAATACCCTACTCCACGGGTGTGTGGTGTTGTATTAGTTTATGTATGAAAGCTCACGTTAATGCGTGTGTGCCTGAGAGCGTTCGAGAGCCTTCTCTCTTTCCGTGTATCGTCGGTCTGTCCTTTTATAGTACAAGGACAAACCGTTACAAGTTAGCCTGGCCCGACATGTGGCCCCGGCGGTTACTAGTATTGATACACGATTAATTGTTGTTAATAACCCTGTAACGGGCTCCGACAGTGCCGTTACAGGTGTTAAGATTGTCCGATTAAGTGTCATTAACATGGAATTAATGACAATTAATCGGGTCTTGAAGTCCGCGGCTATCCTTTGAAGATCCGGAGTCGTTACAATGTCTTCCGGAGGTTTGAGGCGGCCAACTCCGACGTTTGGACACGTGGCAGCTCCGGAGCTTGCTTGTGGGAAGCGGGAAGCTCCGGGGTGGCCTGGCACGTGTCAGGTCCGGAGCTTCTCTCGGTCAGAGGTTAAGTCCGGAGGTGCCGTTTCGGTACCTAGCCCGGAGCTTCACCCTTGTGGGTAGTAGCTCCGGTCTGGCAGTACACGTGGCAACCTAGGGGTTAACCATGTTGGAGAAGCAGGTCCGGTTATGTCTGACAAGTGGGCCTCCGAGGGTCTTCAATTTGAGTAGACGTCCTTCCCTTGAGATCTTTGTAACCTCAGGGGGTGTATGGTTTTTAGGGTACCGACAGCGTCCAATGACCAACATAGCATGAGTCACCTTAGCTTATTAATGACGGTCAGAGCTCGCCATCGTACATAAGCTTATTAATGACCGAAATTTTGTGACTGTCAGATGCCATCGTAAATAAATGAAAACCATCATAAATAGCTAGTGACAGTCCATTGTAAATGTTCAGGATTCTTGTAGTGATAACATGAGTAACCAGTAACCTATTTCATGCAACACATTCTAGCAAATGTGTCATAAAATTTTATACATGACAGAAAGTATTTATGCGTGACAATTTGTAAATTCAGAGCAAGAATTGATATCGTGGCAAAAAAATGCAATGTCTCATATTCTGTTTACAATTGTCAGATTATAGAAATCATCACTGAATGCTAGGCTTTCCACTAGGACAAGGTGAAACAATGTTGATATAATATGCAACATGCTCATAGTACTCGTAACTTAGTGGCAGGAATCTCATTTGTCACGCAGCTTGAACTAGTTTTTTAACAGGATGACACTAGTTTGCTCCTCAGTCTCTCCTCGTGTCAGGTTTGTTACTTCAGGAACTCAGCATCTTTCTATTCTCTATAGTATATACAACTCGCAGCAGTCTTATTAAACTAGAAAATGAAAATCGAACAGTTGATGGATGCATGGAACACTCAAGCATAATATATATTTCCAGGGTTACCTATAGGGTATCCATTATTGTATATCGGACATTGTATTGTGTCACAAAATTATCAATGAAGCCCGTGAGGTAACTAATTGAAAGCACGTCAATGACTTGCAAGTAAGTTTTTAACAGTTGCAGTGCCACCACACTACTTTGTGACATTATATTCCCGATTTTTTGTATAGTATATTAGTTATAGTATAGTAGTATTATATCAAATGTATTTAGGTACGCACAGTTTGGTTTTGCTAAATCAGATCGATCTGTAAAAATACAGATGCTGGTGAAGGTTACGTAAGCAAATGCGAAGAAGACATTATTGGTTGATATACATGATTAAGGTGTATGTGCCACGTTTCTGTTTATGAACTATAGTACGAGGCACTAATTAGATTTAGTAGAATAGATTTGTCTGTGCAAACGATATGGTACTAAACTTTCGGTCCGCAGGGCGTGCAGCGCTACATTAGACGATGGGCCAAAATTGAAGCCATTTGTATATTACAGAGTCAAGAAAAAAATATGTGTGGGTATCTGAATTTTAGATTCAGGTTGAGGGCATTATTTAAATTTTGTATTTGAATTGAGCTTTATTGGTGGGTAATTTAATTTCACTAATTCATCTAGGCCCCAAATGGCGGTGATCGAGATAAGTGTGCTGCAAAGTCAGTGGATCCTTCTAGATACTAAACTAACGGGGGGCATGGCATGCTGCAGTTTCCTATATGGGCCAAAATTCTAATATGAGCTGAATATTTGAAAAGGATCTAAAAATAATCAACATATATTTTTATTTACACTGGTTATTATTTATAACTGGTTCCGATACTTTTCCCCTGTTAATAACAAAAATAGAGATAAATCAATAAATTTATTAAATATTGTATTCGTATATATGTATCTAAGGATGATAGCTTAGTAATGATTGGAGAAAGCAATATAGAAAAATTGGGAAATAAAGAGGGAAGCAACATCCGGGTTTATAAAAAGGTTTGAGGCATGCCAACAACCGAAATGTACTAAACCTGTGGGGCGAGGGTGTGCACCACTACTGTAGCGAATGGCCTGAAATTTAATCCATTTGAATATTACAGTATTACGAAAAATACTAGTCTGTATTTCTGTACCGGTTTTTATATATGGAACTGGAACAGATAACAAAACTACAGACATGACAAATGTGAACACGTACGTCCAATGGCCCTGGCCCAATAACTAAGAATTTGTAGTACTGCACCTAAATTAATAGTAACTGACTCGGTGTCCATGAATTTATTAGGTCCACACGCCAATGAAAGACTCAATATCGATTGGCGCACTTTTGTCAAGTTTCACTAAAAATATCTGTTGACTTAATCTTCGCTCACTGACATGTGGGTTTGGACCCAAACGTCAGTGAACAAGTTACGGTTGCAGTAAATTTAGACGGTCCGATATGCTCCCGCTTCGTCTCCTCCGAGGCAGTTGGACTGGACACACGACCTATGGGCGATTCATATTCTCTGTGTTAACTGCATGGAAGTTGAGGATTTCAGTCACCATTTCCCAATCATCAGGATCTATATTGGTTCTCACAACTGTAGTTAAGTTATAGCATTAAAGACTATAGAGTGACACATCATGCTATGTGTAAGAGACATAACATGCTTCTTCCATGTGTGCTGTCTTCTTCCTCGCCTTCCCGTCTTCCTTGCGCTCTCTCTTCTGATCCTCCACCCTTCTTCACCTTCCCCGGTCCAGGCAGGAGTGAATGGCAGGTAGGCCGTTGCCCGGCCGTGGGTGGCTAACACCGTCAGGGTCATCTTTCGAGGGGGGTGAGTCCTCTAATCTCCAGCCAGGCAGTGTTATCCCTGGATTAATTTTGCTCGCTGGCCTAATTACTCCCGGCTTTCATGGACAATCACGCCATCCCTTCAGAGCAGTCTTCGCCATCTGCCTCACCTCCCAGGCCCTCTCCTTCCGAAGATCATTTTGGGGAAGCTCCGCCTACTAGTTGGGCGGTAGAGAGGATGAGGCTCCTCTCCCGAGTCATGGAGTTGGAGAGGTCGATAATAGATTTTGAATGGAGGTTCAACAAGTTAGAGGCTGATTTATCATATGTGATAAAGATTGCTAAGAAAAAGTTAGGAATGCAGTTGTGCGTGTCTACGAACCTAGTTGGCTTTTGTGGTCATCATGTTTATAAATAATATAGGTTTGCATTTATTTCTATATGAATGTCTGTTATACCATTTCAGAGTTCACCAGTTCCTTGTTAAATTTTATATTTGAGAATTTGTGCAGTGTTTGTACCGGTTATGATAATTGTTATCTAGTAATATGATGAGGTTTCGCACCCCGACTACAAGAAGGTATGAGTTGTTCGCAGTGTGTAGGTACATCGTCCCGTACCTTACCGAAACATGACCCCCGCACGGATTCTAGAAGGGTGCCCCCTCAGAGGGCCACGACGGCGGGTCGACATCCAGGTTGCTCGAGCCTGAGGTTGGGTAGCAGGCGGGCAGGTAGCCTTCAATGCAAAGTGGGTGCCGCCGCGATCAAGTCAGGCACACTAAAGTACGCCTGTAGTACACTTTGCCGAATCAACTTGTACGTTGTATGCCCCGACACATCAAATGATATGGCGGGCGTTTGTGTGGTATGGCGAGCGTGCAGGCACCTTGCTACGGATCTGCCAAGCGACAAGATGGACACACATGGGAATGTGACTTTTATGCCCCGACTTCTTCCTGAGGCACTCTGCCTCAAATTCGGTCCCATCTATGAGGAGTCAAGGGGCAGGTGCTGATTAGATAGGGCAAGTTGGACGGCCTATAAAAAGGGGTTGATAGCCATCCCTCCAAGGAGAGAGAACTCTCGCTTGTAAGAGAACTTCCGCATTTTCAACAAAGAAGAGTGAGACACATGAACAAGACGTAGGGCACCTTGCCAAAATCAGTATAAATCCTTTGTATTTGTAGCTTGGCCATCTCGAGGACGAACGCGCGACACAATCTATACTAGTTGGAAGTTTCAACACACAGTTGATGCACTAGATAGGGGACTGCTGTGTTCCAATCTCTGCTTCCTCGCACTACATCAGAAACCCAAAAAGGAGACAAAGATGGGCGACGAGCTAAAAGGAGAACATCTCTGATAAGCTTAAGCGAGGCGAGCCCACTTCGGCGAGGATCTGACATGGCTTGGTTGAATGTACAAGGAGACGCATTACACTACAGCCTGTCTTGGTTAAGTAGGTATCCGAGACGCACCCTCCTCTCTGACAAACGGGAGACGCGCTTTCATTAAGCTTGTCTCATATCTGTTAGGTAACTTAGACGGACTTTGGATATAGCTCGTCTCCTTTCATTATGGAATAAGGCGCGTCTCCCATAACCACCGGCGCGACACGTCTCCTTTAGTTATGGAAGCGGGCCCGTCTCCCATTCCCTCTATAGAGAGACATGCTTTATATCGGTATGTCTCGATTTTCTGTTGCCCTTCTACGACCTCCCTGTTGTGGCAGAACAAGTGGCTAATAGATCTGCCCTGTTCTTGTCCTGTTCTTTCCCTCTTTGATTCTAAAAGTCTTGCGGTGATTATAAATGGATCTTAAAACAAAGGGTTAGCCCTCTCCTCCTTTCACGATTCATACTATTTTATTACCTTTAGATCTTGACTATTAGTAGCTTTGAATTTCTTTTATTTAGCTTTTCTTTTCTGTATGTAGATGACGTCGAATCGAAGTTGGATGTATGGGCCGCGTCTTTGCAATGAATATATCCAAGGGGTAGATGCATTTATCGCTTTCGCAAAGAAAGACATGTTGGACAACATTAGAGGGACTATTTATTGTCCTTGCAAACACTGCAAGAATGAGAAGAGATATCCCACAAATGATGTGTCGAGGTCACATTTGATCACAAATGGATTCATGGTGGAGTACCGATGTTTGAACAAACATGGGGAGGTGGGGCTTAACGAAGTAGAGATGAGAGATTCATATCTGGAGAGGGAGGTCCCTACCAGTGTCGAAGAAGACCACGACGAGGATGTGAACGAGCGAGATATATCAGGGTCCACTGATGTTGACATTGAGTTTCAGGTGCAAAACATAGAGGAGATGGTACGCAATGTCGAGAGACATGGCGACAATGATCGGTACAGTAATGGTGAACATGCAAATTACAAGAAGATGATTAAGACTCGAAGAAGCCTTTGCATCATGGTTGTGTAGCTACGTACACCAGACTGTTTGCGATGGTAAAACTTTTCAAGTTGAAGGTGAGCAACGAATGGAGTGATTGTAGTTTTAAGGAATTGTTGACGCTCCTTAAGGACATCTTAACCCAAGGCAACATAGTCCTACAACAGTTCATGAGGCAAAACAGATAATTTGTCCACTTGGTTCGGAGGTGGAGAAAATCCACGCGTGCAAGAATGATTGTATTTTATATCGTGGACCTGAGTACGAAAACCTCGAGAAATGCCCTATTTGTCGAGTGGACAGATTCAATCGTAGGAAAGATGACGGTGATGACAAGGACTGCAATAGAAGAAAAAGGGCCTAAAAGGTGTTTTTTTCTACTTTCCTATCATTCCTCGTTTGAAGCGTTGGTTTGTAAACAAGAAGGAGTCAGAATTGTTCCGATAGTACAAAGAGAAGCATAAGCAGGATGCTGGAATGATAAGACATCCTGCTGATGCCACACAGTGGCAAAACATTGATTCACGAAATCCTGAATTTTCCATTGGTCCGAGGAATATTAGTATCGCAATGCGCACCGATGGCATGAACTCTTTTTTGAAAAGTAGCACACATAGCACATGGCCAATTGTGCTTACAATTTTGAACCTTCCTCCTTGGTTGTGCAACAAACAGAAATATATTATGATGTTAGGACTGATATCGGGGCCACAACAACCTGGGAATTACATGGACACTTATTTCAGGCCTTTGGTTGAAGATCTGAAGCAGTTGTGGTACAACGACGAAGTGCGGGCCTGGGATGACCAGAAGTGTGAGTAATTTTGCCCCATATCCATTTTATTTGTGACTGTTAGTGATTCTCCAGCTGCATATAACATGTTCGGACAGATTAAGAAAGTCAGATGTCCACATTGTTTGAGAGAAACAGACTCACGATAATTGAGCGAGTCATGAAAAATAGTGTACATGGGACATCGGCGCTACATTCCAATGTAGCACCTCTTTCAGAAGATGAAGGAAACTTTTAATGGTGACACTAAAAAGAGGCGGCCTCCACCTCATCTCACGGGTCATGAAGTCTATGAAATGGTCAAGGATATCCATGTTGTCCTTGGTAAGCGGAAAAGGACATGCAAAAATACTGGTGAGGATGATAGGTGGAAAAGGCAATAGATTTTTTGGGAGGTACCGCATTGGAAAGACTTAGACGTTCGTCATTCAATTGATGTGATGCATGTTGAGAACAATGTGTGCAAGAGCCTACTCGGAACATTGCTTAACACGGATGGGAAAACTCAAGACCATGCACATGCACCGGCAGATCTAAAGAAAATGGGAATTAGGCCTGAGTTGTGGATCAATGAGTCGGTAAAAGGAACAGAACTACCCACATAATGCATCACGCTTCTAGAAAATGAAAAAAAAAAGAGTTTTGTGGGTTCATGAAAAATTTGAAAGTACCATCCGGCTACTCGACGAAGTCTCAAGGCTTATTTCATTTCCAGATCTAAAAGTAGCTCCCGGTGTGAAGTCTCATGATTACCATGTATTGCTTACTCAGATGATTGTTGTTGGAATTCGAAATATCCTACGAGTCAATGTTCGGGAGGCTATAATGAACTTTTACTTTTTCTTCAATGCAATTGGTCAAAAAGTACTATGTGAAGAAGATCTCGAGTCATTAGAAAAAGGCACTATGAAACTTTATGCTTCCTTGAGATGTATTTTCCACCTCCCTTTTTCGACATCAGCGTCCATTTCACAACTCATCTTATTAAGGAGATAAATCTACTTGGCCCTGTGTTCCTTCACTAGATGTATGCTTACGAGAGATTCAAAGGCATACTAGAGTCATTCGATAGAAATCGACCTTACCCTGAGGGCAGCAAGGTACAAGGACACTCAACAGAGGAAGCTGTGGAGTGGGCTCTAAACTACACTGACCCGAGTAACCCGATTGGTGTTCCCAAGTCTTGTCATGAGGGGAGGCTCACGGGAAAAAGGACCATTGGGAAGAAAGCTATAACTCCAGATTCACATTTATTATTCTGCGCTTATTTCCATTTGTTGCAACACATGTCCATTGTGTTGGACTACCTCAATGAGCACAAGGAGGTGGTGGTTATAGATAATCCTGGCCGCAATGAATCATGGTTAGCAAATGAACATAGGGGAAAATTCATTGGTTGGCTCTGCGATCGGATTTCTCACACATCGGATACTCAAACAAGCTAATACCTAAAAAAGTTGGCTCGTGGTCCTATATTCACAGTTATTACATATTAAGAGTACGACATAAATAGATACACGTTATACACTCTAGAACAAGATAAGAAAAGCACGTATCCGAAAAGTGGTGTCCGTGTTGATGCTTATAATGCTGAGGTCCAAGACAAAAACATGTACTATGGTCAAATACAAGAGATCTGGGAGCTTAACTTTCAAGGATTCAAGATTTCTCTTTTCCGTTGCAACTGGGTTGATGGAATCAAAGGTGTTGTACAAGACAAGTACGGTTTCACTAGCGTTGATCTTAACCATCAAGGATATAAGTGGGAGCCTTTCATGTTAGCAGAACACGTTGCTCAAGTGTTCTATGTTCCAGACTCAACAAATGAAAGACTTAAGGTGGTTATACATGGAAAACGACGAATCGTCGGAGTCGAGAATGCCGCAGGTGAGGAAGAGTGTGACCAATTTGATGTGATTCCTCCTTTTGTCACCTCGATGATCAAGCTAAGAATACCATCAGCCAACGAGCTTTCTTACTTGCAGAATGATCACCATGAAAAAGTCAAGAAATTCAAAAAACCAAGACCGCAACATGAATTACCAAATTGATTGTGTGTAAATATGGTCAATTGAGTGAAAAATTGACTTCCATTTGGATATTTGTGTGATATATTCTCAAATGTGTGAAATTATTGTCATTTGAGTGAAAATTTGACTTTCATTCGTCATATGTGCTCTGCTTCTTATGGAGAAGTACTGATGCCTTTCTGTTCTGTTTCTTAAGGAAGCACTACTGAATATAGCACTTGCTTTGCCCTGAAAAATGGGATACGAAAATGATGCGAGACGCGCCTCACAAAGGCGCGTCTCTCAGGCAACATAATGTGAGACGAGTTTTCAAAAAGCGCATCTCCGATTTAGACACTTGATCTGCCCTGAAAAATGGGATAAGGAAGTGATGCGGGACGCGCTTCACAAAGGCGCGTCTGTCAGGCTAGATAATGTGAGTCGTGTTTTCAAAAGTGTGTCTCCAATTTAGACGCTTCGATCTCTTGGTACTTTTAGCTCTTTGTCCCACATCAGAACTCTAAGCGCGTTGCGGTGAGCATATAAGCCGTGGTGTTGCTACGTTCGCAACAAGTTCCATGTGGACCTTCGTGATTTCAAATTAAACAAAATTTAATCTGTCAATCATGTAGGTTCACACGGAACTTGGCTTTTGCATATTAAGTTTTGGCACGGTCCCTCATGTCATAGACAATGAGGTCGGAGCACTTCGAATTTTGTGCACAAATGGCATTAAGGCAACGGACGCACATTAATTCAAAATAAAAGAGGCGTGCTTTTCAAAAGTGGGACATGCTTATCGGTGGCTCTTCTGAGGCGAGTCTGCTATAGTTGCCCTAAGGTACTTTTAGCTCTCTCGCACGCTCTCTTTGCAACAATTAGCACAACTTTTCACTTTTCGCGCTCACTGATCACTTCTCGCCCTAGAAACCGCTGCCGCGTCGTCCCCTTCCTCGGAGCACGCCGCCGCATTGGTCCACTTCCCTAGAGCTCGACGCCGGCCTGACAATGCCCGAAGGTACTTTTAGCTCTCGCGCACGATCTCTTTGCAACACTTAGCACAACTTTTCACTTTTTGCGCGCGCTGTTCACTTCTCGCCCTAGAAATCTCCATTGTGTCGTCCCCTTCCCCGGAGCACACCGCCACGTCGGTCCACTTCCCCGAAGCTCAGCCCTGCCTTGACACTACCCTCCTGATCTTTGTTGCACTGCCGCTGTCGGCCCTCGACTCCCCGTCAACCAACTCGACACTACCCTAATAATGTTTGTTTGCGCTTTGGTTGGAGTCGAAATGGTTCGCGCTTTGGTGGTTTGCCGGTCAATGTTTAGTATATTTTTGGAGTACTACACTTAGAGTATTACGCTTTGGTTGGAGTCGAAATATTTTGCACTTTTGTGCTTCACCGGTCAATGTTATGTATATTTCCGAAGTCCTACGCTTAGACACATGAAGAGGATGCATCTGCCTCTGGTAACACAAGAAAGAAAAGGTCGCGGTTGACGTGGCCAACAAACGTTCTGACTGTTGATGAGTCTAATGAAACGAAGGTCTTGCTTTCGCTTTCGTCACACTTCGCTCCAATGGCTTCATCACGCCTCATTTTCGTGCCTAAATTGAAGGTCCATTTCGGCGACTTTGAGTTCAGCGCCACCAGTGGTAATGAGTCGAAGTCCGATATCACCCTCCCTCATTGCTAAGCCCTCCACTTCGGAAGCTTTGACTTCTTCAACAGCAACTCTAACACCATTCATTTCTCCAATATGGTGCCCATCACCTAGTCTAAGACAGGTAGGACAGTTGATGCCTCTAGCGTGTGCATCGCCAGTGTGGTCTCGGCGCCCTCCTTAGCAAGGATGGTCAAGTCGCCCTGACATCCCTCCACCACATCTTGGAGTATAGCTCTAGTTCAGATGACTGCAATTAGGGGAGTGAACACCCCTCAGGCGAGTTATATGTTGTCAGAATAAGTGATGCCCCCTACCTCACTTTGCCGTCCAATGCAACACCACAGGCTGACCCCGAGATGCAAAAGCGCAATCCCTCAAGCTGGCCAACCAGCTCACGATGCTGTGAGCTGATTTGAAGGCCAACTAGGCGTAGCTAGACAGAGATGCCATTGCGTTTACGATAATAACACGTCTCGGCCCTGCACGAGCATGCGCATAGTGTGCCTCCATGCTTGCCAACAGTCCAAACTGACATCATCAATGATAGCCACGCCCTACACTTCTAGCGAGCCAGACGGAATTTGGCAGCCATGGCTGCCGTACTGCACAACATAACCGAGCCCTTCAAGCTTGAGGCCTAGCAGGCTCACAAAGACTTCTGGGCCTTCCTTGCCACAGTCGCTGACCAGCAGGCCAAAATCTCCCTCACCCGGGTGCGAGGCTCGTCGACCCCTGATCAGAACCTAAGGCATGGTCGGAGCAGCGTGTGCCCCACCAGAACCATGAACCCAGCCATGATACTATGATCAAATGGCCAGATTGTCCAGCCCTCGTGCAACTTGATACATTAGCGCGTAGCACCATGCGACCTCCACTGAACCCTTGAGGCCCGACGGCGAGCCCAGGAAGGCCTGGGGGATCCGCCGCCCAGGCATTGACAGCACCAACCCTATTTAGCAGCTGCTATGGCAACAAAGAAGACCAGAGCCTGAGCTCCAATTCCCCAGGGCCGAAAACCATTGGGATGTGGATACCCATCACCCCCTTACATCAAGGTTTTGGTTCTTTACCAATGTCGAGAAGTACAATGAGCACACAAACCCTAACATCTGTTTGGAGGACTACCACCTGGCTTGCAGAGCCGACGGGGTAGATGATGACAACTTCATATTTCAATACCTCCCCATCTACCTAGCCGAATCGGCCTAGACCGGGCTGGAATACCTCCCGCTCGACTGCATTTGGGACTGGACTGAACACAATGAAACGTCCGTTGGCAACTTCCAAGGGACCTACAGGTGCCCAAGCAACTCTTGGTACCTCAAGGGTTGCCAACAGGAGTCGGATGAAACCCCTGTCAATACAACCGATGCTTCTCGAAGAAGTGCAATGAGCTCCACAACATCATTGATGCCGACGTATTCACAGCCTTCCTCTCTGGAATGACCAGCGGGTCCATGGTACAAAAGCTCGGTTGCGTCAAACCAACGAGTGCCAGGGGCCTTCTTGACATAGCCACCAACCACACCTTCATCGGAGGCAGTTGAGGCCATCTCGGACAAAGGGAAACTGAAGAACCCCTATGTTGGGAAGAAAGAAGTGCCCCACATCAGCGAGAAGAATTAGAAAGAAGGTGCCAACAAGCACCAGCACCCAACCACCAGCGGCTCGGACCTAGTCTCGAAAACCGAGCATTGTGAATCCTTTGAGAGACTCCTTGAGAATCCAGCACCAACCATGCCTATTCGATCAAGAACACCCTCAAGAAATGCACCCTCCTAAAGCGCTTGTCGACAATGAGCCAAGCACTACGGGCAATAAAGGAAAGAAGCCCACCGAATCAAGCTCTGAGCCCGATGAGTCAGCCTTCCCCACGCCAGGGGGCTCCCTCAAGATCTACGGGGGAAGTCAGGCTTACGAGAGCTGCTGCAAGCAAAATCTGACAACCAGGAACGTCAACATTGGAACCCCAGCCATTCCTGCATTCTTCCAAAGGTCTGAAGCGACAATCACTTTGGACAAGTCGTACCATCTCAACCTAATACCACAGCCTAGGCGTTCCCCCCTTGTCATGGATGTAATCGTAGGCCCAAAGAGCGTGACTAGGGTTCCAATGGATGGAGGAAGCAGTCTCAATATCATCTATGTTGGGACCCTCGATGCTCTAGTGGTACCGTATTCAAGCCTCTGTTCAACCCGAGCCCTTTTCCATGGTATAATCCCTGGCAAGCAGGTGAAACTACATGGAAAAATCGACCTCCTCATAATGTTTGGGAACGAGACGAACTTCCGCAAGGAGACCCTCATGTTTGATGTCTCCGACTTCGATAGCACTTACCATGCAATCCTAGGAAGGCCGGGCTACGTGAAGTTCTTGGCCATTCTGAACTACATCTACCTTAAGCTGAAAATGCCCGACCCTAAGGGGATCATCGCAGTTAAGGCATAGTACTAACAAGCCTTGCTATGCGAGCAACACAGCTGCGAGTTGGCCTTAATGGTGGTTGTAGCAGCAGAACTCAAACGGTCCTGCCGAGCGGTAGCACGAGCCATACCAGACATAGATCGACCTTCAAACCTGCTCTTGGAAGACACGGGGATGGTCGAAACCTACCCTGAAGGCCCATTGAGGATAGTGCGGACCGCCCTTGAAGCGTCTAACAAATAAAGGACTATGTTGCTTGTTGCACAGCATACTCTGGGCGTCATCTATTATACTTTGAAGAACCAACTACAAGAAATGATTAAAAGGGCATTAGCAGTATAGCCGTCATTCACAACTGTAGCCGATGCCTTAACCGATGGCTTTGACCATCGTCCTTTGTAGAAGGTTTTAACATTTATGACCATCGGTTTAACGGTGTACCGATTGCTTTAGATTCTTTATAAGTTGGTTTGCAACCCGGATGGTTTAACGGTTTTACGACCGTCGGCAAAGCCCCCAACAGCCTTTACGACACTATGACCATCCGCCCAGGAGAGACCCGACGGCTTTGAAACCATCAAAGTCACAAAAATATCTTATGCAGACTCGCATGACACGAACATGCATTATACAAAGCTGAATGTTCTGCACGATCATGCTTCTGTACGAAAAAGCACGGATCAAGCTAAGACAAATGGGGGTATTATACAAAACCAAATCTTTACCTGCAGTGAAACAAATAGGGGCATTATACAATGGCATTTCTCAATATATTTCACACAAAGAACAATATCTATATCTCTCAGACAAAGAACTATTCAGATCTCATGATGATCTTTACCCAAAATTGGCACTACGATGAGATCTCAAGAAGAACAGACGTGGAGGTGACGTCGAGCGGATCTGGACCGCACCACATTGGTGGCCCGCGCGGCTGTGGGGGTGACGGTGGGTGTGACGCTGGGCGGGGAAGGGAAGGCGTCAAAGCAGAGCGGATCTGTAACACGGAGCCTCCACAGGTGTCAAGTCAGAGTAGGAAGGATCTGGGCCGTAGTAGCCGCCACATGTGCCACATCGGAGAAGAGCGAGAGTAGCATGACATTCGGGCCGGAACGGGTGTCGCTTGGGTAGGCGCGGGGGCAGCGGTTGTGGTCTGCATCACCGGACCCCGCGCTGACGAACGGACGGGCGACAACGAAGAGCCTTTGGGGGCACGGGGGCCTGCATGGCAGCGACAAGGGCTGCACACAGATAGGTAGAGAGGGCTGCGCAAGAGCGGCGCATCAAAGACAACGGCTGGCGCAAGAGCCAAGAGATGGGAACACCATCACCGGCGATAGGCGGCGGCTCCTGGTGGAAGTGCGATGGGGCCGTGTTTGCATGTGGGCGGTGGCCTGTGTTGGAAGTGTGCGGTTAGGATTATGCAAGTGGTTGGCAAGTGGAATATAAAAGGAGTGAAACACCCCCACAGCCGCCGGTTATATTGGTCTAGCTGATGGTCATAAAGTTAGAGCCGTCGGCACTTTTGGCTGCTTTGACACCTTTAATTAATGCCGCCGGTTTGTGTTGGAAGGCCAACATATTTAACTGTTGTCATCAGTTATATTATTACCGACACCTTTAGTGTAAATATATGCAACGGCCTTGACATTTATAAAGTCCCCGACGCCCTATTGCTCGTTTCATGTAGTGACCGAGCTTATCACATATAATATAGGCACGATGTTCATGCATTCTCACTACTACTAAAAGCATTTTCACATGCGCCTCGATTTTTCAAACACAGGCGCTCTGTAAAAAAATGCGATTGTGCTGACGAATGATACAATAACCGATGTGATGACGGAACATCACAGACGGATTTTAAAAAACAACTACTTGGGTAAATACATGATTTTCTCAGGCGGCTATTAATTAAGAACCGCCTGTAGTCTAACAAACTTCACCGGCGGTTCTTAATTAACAACCGTTTAGGTAAATACATGATTTTCATGGGCGACCATTGTTTAAGAACCGTATGTACATGTTCAATCATCAGAAGCGGTCTTTATTGAAGAATCGCCTGGGGAAAGTCATTGTTTTCACAGGCTGCTTGTGAATTAAGAACCGCATGTGATGTTGATAAGCTCCTGTTGTAACACCCTCATCTTCATGTATCATGCCCTGCATACATTCATATATATGTCTAACATTAATCCACATAAAAAGGAACAAGTTTAAAATCAATAACAAAACTGCAGTTAAGAATTCTGGGAAGTGCGGACTAGTCTGATTTTGGTGCGGACTAGTCCGATTTCTCTCTGACCTCGATCGGACTTGTCCGATTTTCCTACACACTAGCTTGTTTTTGCCTTTGGACACTTTCGGACTTGTCCGGCTTAGTGCGGACTAGTTCGGTGTTCCAACTCCCAGTCCGGTATTCCAGCGGACTTGTCCGTTTTCCTCTCAGATAAGTTCAGACTTGTTCGATGTTCAGTGCGGACTTGTCCTATTTCTCTCTGACTAACTTCGGACTAGTCCGGTCCTTTTCGGACGTGTCCAATAAATCGCGACTCCGAGTTGATCTTTTGTTTCACAACTTGTTTCTTGGGTTTTATGTAAAGTGGGCCTAGGGACGTCGTGCCTAACTCTTTTAGAGCCCATGTGGGACTCTAAATCGACCCCTACTCATCTCAAACTCAAAATCCATCTAACCCTAGCCTCCACCTCTATATAAACAACCCCACCCCTTGGCTTGACATCTATTTGCCACTTTTCCATCTCACCCAAACCCTAGCTCGTGGAGAGCTGCCATCAAGGAGGGAGAAGGAGATCTAGAGCAAGGAGAAGAAGAGGAGGAAACGAAAGAGGATCAAGATCTCCATCAACTTCGCGTTCTTCATCAACAATCTACCATCAAGTTCCTCATCAACCCTAGGTCATCAAGATCCAAGTGTTACCTCCAAGTTTCTTGATTCATTGGGGTTCTAAACACCTGGTATACCTTCTAGTCTCTTTTCCTTACGTGAATTCAACCCCGAATCTCCAAATTCACTTCGATCTAGAAAACCCTAATCTACTGTTCTCGCGCAGTGCGGACTTGTCCGGTCCTATGCAGACTAGTCCGATTTTCCTGGTTAAATTGTGTTGAATTAATTCTAAAGTTAGACCTAATCAACTCCAAATCTGTATAAACTTGTTAAATGCTATTAGAACTAGATAGTGATCATTAAAAGCAACTCATTAAAAAATTCCACCATGCATTTGCATAAATCATGCATGTCATGCCATATTGAGTAATATTTGTGCACTCTTTGATTGTGTTTCTTGTCTTGTATGTTTATAGTGTGGATTAGATGAATCTGCGTTAGAGAGTGTTGTGGAGGATCTCCAACACTAAGAGTTTGAAGGTTTTGACCCGAACCAATCCCAAGGGCAAGGCAATTGTCCTTGCAGCATATTGATCCTGTTCAAAAATAAATTTTTTGTTTTCAAAACTGCATGCTTGTGTCAATTTTGATGGGAATCCTATGATAGGAAGTTTGCTAGTTTTATTTAACCACCCTTGTCACCTGGAATACAAGGTAGAGAGTCGGGATGGGATCTTTACCTTTTTGCTTCACTTAATTAATTGGGATGGGAACACAACTATACCTTTTAATTATGAATTTATGAGATTACGGTTAATAAGAACTGGTTAATATGATATAGTAATGGGTGACCTAAGCAAGCTCGATATGTGGATGGGTTGGATGTTACATTTGCTTGCTTTAGATCTAAGGACCGGTTCATGCGAGAATAAGCCAGGACTACAGTTCCACCACGAGGGCAAGTATGGGTGCGGTGTAGCTGATTAATTAGGGTTTTGCTAGTGCTATTTGGACCATTAAGAAATCTCGGGGAAGGGGTAGTTGGATTGGGTTTGTTGATGATTGGTGGGACTACCTTGGGATCCAAATGGCTCAAGAGGGGGCCCTTGGTTGAAGATGTGCTCTGTAGGAGACATCGCCACCGGTGAAATCTCAGTGGGGTCTAAATAGGCTAGTAATCCCTTTGTAAAGGCTATTTTGTGTTCTCTTGGCCACACACCGATGGAAATGTGAGACGGCATAATAGAGGTTCTAGTCACTTGAAGGTGATGAAATCACAAACACGTGGGTAAAGTGGTACAAACTCTGCATAGTCTAATAAAACTATCATGATAGCCGTGCTCCGGTTATGAGTGCTCGGATGACCTACATGATTAGAGGAAACTTGGTACTGGGATGGTTTGTGATATGGTTATGGTTAAAAACATGGTTATGGCAGGATAATAAATTAATTTCATGTATAGATATGGTTATTGGTAATGAGAAATCTGGAATTTGGATGATGATAATGAATATGGACTGGTATTATGATGATTATATGGTTTATGATGGGTTTATTTCACATACATATGATATATTGCTTTTCAAATGTTTTAATGTATTTTTCAGCACTCAACCATTATTATATTCGTCATTTGAATCAGCTACATGTCATACTTTCCACACTTGCTGAGTACGACATGTACTCACTCTTGCAATCTCCCCCCAACGGTTGCAGGTCAGGATTGGGAGTTTAATGATGATAATACAGAGTACTAGGCCGTGTCTACCGTCAGCTTGCCTGTGGTGTTGATGGGAGCTACGCATATATCCCTTTTGCTTATGCTGCTTAGTTTGATTAGTTGCTTATTTAGTTTATTTCCGCTGCATTAGTTGAACTTGTCATTAATAATTCATTAGAGCTTGTATTCGAAAACAATCTGGTTGTGTAATAAAAGTTCTTAATTAATCTTGTCCTGCAGTAATTTTCTGTATATCCTTTTGTGAGTGCACTCGTGTATGTGTGTTGGACATCTTTGGCACACATATGCTTTCACTTGGTTCATTTTTGGAACCGAGTGTCACAAATTGGTATCAGAGCCACAGGTTGACCGTAGGGTGCAACCTAGATAGAATGGACACTTTAGGGCACATAGGAGCACTAAGGAATCGATGTGTTTTTGTTTGGTATGTTGTTTGCTATATATTGCTTGCTTGTGTGCTTAATAGAGGATTTTGGGATGCTTTAGCATTGCCAATTCCACCTAGGCTACTGAGTTGTTTAGTTTCATATCCCTTGATGCATATAGTTGGGGACAGTTTTCTAATTCTTACCTATTGCTTTTCTCCAGATGGTGAGGAGTCATAACCAGAGGGACGACAATGATGAAGAGGAGAACCATGGAGTACCCAGAACAACAATGGACAAGGACCTGCTCATGGAGCTATGAGTATCGAGCAGCTTTTGGCTATGCAAAACCAGCTCATGCAGATCATGATACAAAATATGAGACAGCTGCAGGCTGGCAATAACAACAATCAGCCTCACATGCCTCCACCGCCACCACCACCTCCTCATAACCGGTTGGGAGAGTTTACGAGAACTAGGCCGCCAACCTTTGCTCAAGCCGCTGACCCTATGGATGCGGATGATTGGCTCAAATCCGCGGGGAAGAAGCTTGGTATAGTCCAATGCAGCGACCGGGAGAAGGTTCTATTTGCATCTCGTCAACTAGTTGGAGCAGCTGCCGATTGGTGGGATTCACTATGCAAGCTCATGAGAACCAATAGAGAATTACTTTGTCTGAACTCAAAGAGAGCTTCCGTTCTCATTATGTGTCTAAAGGAGTGATGATCTTGAAGAGGCAAGAATTTAAGAACTTGAGGCAAGGAAAATCGAGTGTGGGTGAATACCTCAACAAATTCACTCAACTCTCAAGATATGCGCCTGAGGATGTTAGCCGGGACAGCCGG
Organism: Tuctoria greenei; assembly: GCA_036927565.1. Classification (NCBI taxonomy): domain Eukaryota; kingdom Viridiplantae; phylum Streptophyta; class Magnoliopsida; order Poales; family Poaceae; genus Tuctoria; species Tuctoria greenei. The sequence goes on along the minus strand of JAYESD010000012.1, from coordinate 37,138,894 downwards.
ACAATACTTGTTCATGAGGGATTTGAACAATAAAAATCCAAGTGCAATTGCTCAATTGTGACTATGCAAATTTCCAGAAGCTTGTGGACAAAGCAATTGTGGTAGAGAATAAGGTCTGTGAGATGGAGCAAACAATAAAAGGAAGGCACCATATCAAGGACAACAACAAGGAAGTAATGTGCGCCCTCGCTTTGCACTACCCAATGGGCCATATTACAGTTCTTCTGCGCCTGCTTATCACCATGAACTTGCACCGCACCCAACTCAGTTTGTGCAGCAGTGCCGTGTCATGCAAGCACCTAGACCTCCAATGCCTTTTGCACCTCGCGCCAACATTCCTGGTGCTAATGTGCACAATCAAGTCCATCCAAATTCTGGTGGAGTTAAGAGGTGCTATACTTGCGGAGAAGCTGGACACTTTGCGCATCAATGTCTTAAGTCAGGCCTTGGTCAAGGAAGCAATGCGCCGAGAAAAAACCCAAGACCCAATGGAGGATAGCCGCAAGGGAACCATGGACAGCAGAATTTTGCTCGTGGCAATGTGAACCATGTCTCTATGGAGGATGCTCAACAAGCGGATGACGCGGTCATTGGTATGTTTCTCGCAAACTTCAACCACGCGACTATGTTATTTGACTCTGGAGCATCGCATTCATTCATTGCATCAAAATATGTTGCCAAGTATAGTTTGCCTATCTCTCATACGAAGTTTACTCTATTGGTTAAGTCTCCTGGAGGAGAGATGAGGACAAATATAGTATGTCCAAAAGAAAGCCTTAGAATAAGGTGGGTAGAGTTCCTTGCCAACCTCATTGTTTTGCACTCCCAAGGATTGGACACTATACTGGGTATGGATTGGTTGAGGAAGCACAATGGAGTTATTGAGTGTGCCACAAAGATGGTGAAGTTGACTGATGAGGAAAGGATCACCGTAGAGATTGAAGCATCTCAGGATGCACCGAAGAAATTGGAGCTGAATCATACGAATGGTGCCGAAATTGAGGAATTCCGGTGGTCTGTGAATTTTTGGATGTTTTCCGGACGAGTTGCCAGGTATGCCACCTAACTGAGACATTGAGTTTGTTATTGATGTAATACCTAGAACTGCACCTATAGCTAAGAGGCCATATAAGATGCCTCCTATGGAATTAGCGGAGCTCAAGAAGCAAATTCAAGTTCAACTAAAGAAGGGTTTTATTCGCCCTAGCTCTTCACCTTGGGGAGCACCTGTGCTGTTTGTGAACAAGAAGGATGGGTCACAAAGGATGTGCGTGGATTACCGAGCTCTCAACGAGGTAACAATCAATAAAAAGTACACCTTGCCACGCATAAAAGACTTGTTTGATCAGATGAATGGTGCTTGTGTCTTCTCTAAGATTGATTTGAGGTCGGGATACATTGAAATGAAGATTAGACCATCGGACATACGCAAGACAGCTTTTAGGACGCGGTATGGATCTTATGTGTACACCGTGATGTCCTTTGGATTGACCAATGCACCTGCATACATCATGTACCTCATGAATAAGGTCTTCATGGAGTACTTGGATAAATTTGTCGTGGTGTTCATTGACGACATCATGATCTACTCGAAGGATGAGAAGGAACATGAGGAACACTTGAGTCTTACATTGCAGAAATTGAGGGAGCATCAATTGTACGCAAAGTTCAACAAATGTCAGTTTTGGTTAAGGTAGGTGTCATTGTTGGGTCATATCATCTCGGGAGGAGGAGTATCGGTTGACCCAGCAAAAGTGAGGGACGTGTTGAAGTGGGAACCGCCGCAAAACGTCAAGGAAATAAGGAGTTTTCTTGGAATGGCTGGGTATTACCGTAGATTCATCAAGGACTTTTCCTAGATAGCCAAACCAATGACGGAGTTGCTAATGAAGGGGAAAGCTTTCCAATGGACTTCAGCTTGTCAAGAGAGTTTTGAGGAGTTAAATAAGAGGTTGACAACAGCCCCAGTTTTGACATTGCCGGATGTGAGCAAAAGTTTCGACTTATACTGCGATGCATCAAGACAAGGACTTGGATGCGTGCTTATGCAAGAAGGTCGAGTAGTTGCATATGCATCGAGGCAATTGAAGAAACACGAGCAGAATTATTCGATGCATGATTTGGAAATTGCAGTCGTGGTACACGCATTGAAGATTTGGAGACACTATATCCTTGGACATAGGTGTGAAATTTACACGGATCACGAGAGTCTTAAGTATATTTTCACACAAATGGATCTGAATTTGAGGCAACGAAGATGGTTGGATCTTATCAAGGATTATGATTTGGGTATCAATTATCACCCGGGAAAGGCCAATGTAGTGGCCGATGTTTTAAGTCGGAAAGGAGTAAGTCACCAAATCACGGTTTGAGAGTTACCATTCGAGTTATATAAGGAGTTTGAACGGTTGAACCTCCGATTTGTAAATGAGATGGAGATGATGGAGTTAAACCCAACCTTAGAGCAAGAAATTCAGGAAGGTCAAACAAAGGATGATGAAATTTATGAAATGAAGGAAAGGACCCAAGAGGGGAGAGAATTCAGGTTTTATGAGTATGAACATGGTACTCTATGGCTTGGTAAGAGGATTGTCATGCCCAAGTGAAGCATATTCGGGAGACAATATTAAAAGAGGCACATGACTCACCATACTCGATTCACCCCGGTTGTACGAAGATGTACAAAGACTTGAAGACTTGCTATTGGTGGCTAGCATGAAGAAGGACATAGCTGAATATGTCGCCTTATGTGATGTGTGTCAACGAGTCAAGGCGGAACATCAAAGGCCAGCTGGATTATTGCAGCCATTGAAGATTTCAGAATGGAAGTGGGATAAGATCGGTATGGACTTTATAGTTTGATTGCCATGTACCCAGTCCGGGTATGACTCAATTTGGGTAAATGTGGATCGACTGACCAAGTCAGCTCATTTCGTTCCTGTCAAGACCACCTGTACCACCGCGAAGCTAGCAGAATTGTATATGGAGCATATTGTGTGCCTACATGGAGTCCCAAAGAAGATAGTCTCGAATAGAGGTTCTCAATTTACCTCCAAATTTTGGCAGAAATTGCATGAAGCATTGGGAACAAGGCTGAACTTCAGTTCGGCATATCACCCTCAAGCGGGTGGACAAACCGAGAGGACCAATCAGATTTTGGAGGACATGTTAAGAGTTTGTGCCTTGAAGCATGGGAAAAGTTGGGACAAGAGCTTGCCATATGCAAAATTTTCCTATAACAATAGTTATCAAGCAAGTTTGAGGATGTCACCATATGAAGCACTATATGGAAGGAAGTGTAGGACACCTTTGTTCTGGAGTGAGACAGGAGAAACTCAAGTATTTGGTCTAGATGTGTCACTAGAAGCTAAAAAGCAACTTCAGGTAATCCGTGAAAACTTGAATACCGCTCAATCAAGGCAAAAAGGCTATGCGGACAGTAGAAGAAGGAAACTAGCCTCCGAAGTAGGAGACTTCGTTTACCTCATGGTGTCACCAATGAGAGGTCATAAGAGGTTTAACATAAGGGGACTTCGTTTACCTCAAGGTGTCACCAATGGGAGGTCATAAGAGGTTTAACATAAGGGGCAAGCTAGCACCGCGCTATATTGGGCCATTCAAGATTTTGGATACAAGAGGAGAAGTAGCATATAAGTTGGAGATGCCAGCTCTTCTTTCAGATGTACATGATGTGTTCATGTTTCCTAGCTCAAGAAGTGTTTGAGAGTACCGGAAGAGCAAGTGCCAATGGAAGAATTGGAACTAGAGGAGGATTTGACTTATGCCGAGCAACCGATCAAGATCTTGGAAACCAAGGAGAGAACCACAAGGAACACGGTGATTCGATGGTTTAAAGTTCAATGGAAGCATCACACAAAATCATTGGTGGCATGGGAGTTGGAAGATGATATCAAGAAGGAATTTCCCTATCTCTTCTCTTCCGCGTCAAATCTCGAGGGCGAGATTCATTTTAAGGGGGTTAGGTTTGTAACACACTCATCTTCATGCATCATGCCCTGCATACATTCATATATATGTCTAATATTAATCCACATAAAAAGGAAGAAGTTTAAAATCAATTTGGAACAAAACCGCACTTAAGAATTCTGGGAAGTGCGGACTAGTCCGATTTTGGTGCGGACTAGTCCGATTTCTCTCTAACCTCAATCGGACTTGTCCGGTTTTGCTTTAAACTATTCTGTTTTTGCCTCTGGACACTTTTAGACTTGTCCGGCTTAGTGCGGACTAGTCTGGTGTTTCAACTCCGTTGGAAATTTCGCTAAGTCCCTGGACTTGTCCAGACTAGTTTGTTATTCCAGCGGACTTGTCCGTTTTCCTCTCTGGATAAGTTCGGACTTGTCTGATGTCCAGTGCGGACTTGTCTAATTTCTCTCTGTCTAACTTCGGACTAGTCTGGTCCTTTTCGAACATGTCCGATAAATCGTGACTCCGAGTTGATCTTTTTTTTTCATGACTTGTTTCTTGGGTTTTACGTTAAGTGGTGTAAGACCTATGTGTGTTGAATACATTGGCTTGTAGTGAATACACTTGCTTTGATGATAAAAGTTTTGAATATCACCAAAACACTTTTTATTAAGATCCAACTAGTTTTGGTTAGCTCCGGTGAGTTTTGTCTTTAGCCCCGACGCTAGGTTCTACTAGCTTTTGTTAGCTCCGGCTCAAGGTCCGGGTTGCTCTGGCAAGGTCCGGAACTTGACCGCAATGCTTCTGTTTTTCATTTGCAATGTTTCGTACTTGGTTTACATCTCCGGAAATATTGCTTAGTATCATTTGCTAAGTCTTTGGTGCGTTTTTGATTGACATGGATGATATCGTGTTATTGTGGTTTTGCAACATGCTTATGTGAGGTTCTCACGTAAGGTGTTGTGTTCGGAACTAACTTGAGTCAAGTCGAGGACTTGGGCTCGTATGGATTGGTTGTTTATTCATGTGCAGGTGTTGCTTGAGTTCAAGACATTGCTGGTGATGGGATCCATTGGACTAGTCTCAGGGAGGAGATGAGGTTCCAACAACCAAATTCAGGAGGAATTGTGGTTGAGCTGATTAGGAGGTTGCGCAGCATGATTGAATCAAGAACAATGCATGTGAAGGTATCGTGGACGTCATTGGAAGATGTTTGCACGTGTGCAAGGAGTGCATGGACGTGGCTACATGGTTCCAAGACGTGATGAAGACATGTGGACGTAAAGAGTTGGTCAGAAAGGTCCAACCGACTAGGTTATGGACTTAGGCTGCGGCTGAGTCGGGTTTGACTCAAATATGGAAAGATTTGAGTTGGTTATGATAGTATTTCGTGTGGGTCACGATTTTGAGTTGTTTAGGAATGTGGGATACGTTTCTAAGGTGTTTGGAAGTCTTAAGATTGCTTCTATCTGCGTATAGAAGAATCCTAAGCAGTTATGGAAAGTTACGATTCGTGAACAGAGTAGGATTAGGTTCCTGATCTGAGTTGAGTTGGCTTTCGAGCTGGTTATATAAGCAAGGGAGCCCAGAGCTCGTGGTGCACGACTTTGGGGCTGTTCCTGTTATGTTTTATTGAATAAAGTTTGAAGGAACTTTTGTGCCTTGTTCGTCCGACTTGTTCCAGACAAGTTTTACTCGTCGAGTTTCTGGACAGCACTACCTTTCGTCGGTGGTTTTATCATAACTAGAGTTTTACAAATCCAATTGACGTGATTCTTTTTGGGTTGTCTTCACAACTTTATTATCTATAATCTGTCAAAATTTCACGGTCATTTGATTTGTGATTTTTGATCTACACGAGTTTCTTTGCAGCGTTCCAGAACAGTTTTTCTTGGGTAGGACAGATTGACCTTTGCTTGATCTTTCGATCATAACTTGAATTTTTCTCGACTGATTTGATTGATTCTTTTTGTGTTGTCTTGTGACTTGATTCTCTCTGATATCTATCACTTTTGTCACAATGAAACACATTTAGATTAGTCTCACACATGATTTCTTTATACATATTGTTTTTCTGCCGAAGGGGTTGGGGTTTAATTGTTTCTGCTGCGTAAGATTTTTAAATCTACCATTCACCTCCCCCCCCCCTGGTAGCTTTTCACGTGCTCTTCGATCCTACCATTGATACCAGAGCCACGGTGCTCTAATCTTTGTGATTTGCGTGTGTTTTTGACTAATCATCATGGAGAAGTACTCTGCCAAACCTTGTGTGTTTGCTGGTATTGATTTTCAGGTTTGGAAGGCACGCATGGAGGCTTTCATCCAGGCATAAGGATTTCCAATATGGGAGAAGGTATACAATCCTTACGAAGTGCCATCAAACGATCAAGTTACAGCTACAAATCTGAGAGATGTCGACAACAACAACAAGGCTCGGAACTTGATCATACAAGGATTAACACAAAGCGACTTCGATCGTGTTTCACACCTCCGATCTGCATATGATGTGTGGAAAGCACTTTGTGACTACCACAAAGGATCCAACACGATCAAAGAGGTAAGTCAAGACATGTTCAAGAAAGAATACATGCGCTTCGAGATGCAACCCGGTGAGTCTATTGATGACCTTTTTGCTCGCTTTAATAAGATTCTCAGCAACTTGCGTAGTGTCAATGTTAATTTTTCAGATGCTGAAAATGCTAGGCAATTGCTAAGTGCATAAGATATGTCAATTTGGGAGATGCGTAAGAACCCCAACAAGTCTATTGCTTTTGTTTCTCAACGTTACATGCCTAGTTCTGGTCAAACATCATCTTGTGGTACACTTGCTTTGCTGTCCTCTCTAACCCTTGAACAGATTGAGGAGTTTCCAAAGGAGGAGCTAGTGCTCATCTCTACCCGGTTCTCAAAAGCATTGCAAAATATGAGAACTAGAAAGAGAGGAAGCCCCAGACCTCAACGATGCTTTGAATGTGGTAAGACAGGACATTTTCGTTCAGATTGCCCTAACCTTTCAGGTCCTACTTCCCGGGATGAAAAGAAAACAAGAACGAAGCACTCCTCTGCAAAAATTACGAAGAAAAAGAAGGGTTTTACAGAACGTCAATTGGTGAGCAGTTTTATCTCAGCACTCTAGGAACTTGGCTCAAGCGGCGTGGACATTGGAAGTGATGAAGATGAACATGATTTGGCAAACTTGTGCTTTATGGCGGGCAAGTCAAGATCAAGTATGGAGGAGGCAGAACACAACATCGACAATGAAGAGGTATGTCTACTTGCGAAGAAATGTGTGATGCTATTTCTCGTGCCACTGTTATTGTTAAGAAAAAAGGACAAAAAGCTTAGGGACAATGCTGTTAAAATTGAGTCACTAGAATCTGAAATTAATCGTTTGAAATCCTTAATTCCTAGTGATGATTCTTGTTCCTCATGTGACTTAATATATGAACAATTGTCCTCCCTAAGAAGTGCACATACCTCCACACTTGATAAACTTGAACTTGAAATTGAAAAGAACAAAAAGCTTGCTGCACTTAATATTGGAAACTTAAAAGATGCTTCTTGTTCTACAATTGATTTGCATTGTTCTAGTTGTGATGATCTGATAAGAAACTGCAAGATGCTATGAATGAAATCTCTATATTGAACAATGCTTTACGTTGTCACGAAGTTAAATAATGTTCCAATTGCAAATTAAAAGGAAAAACTTCATGTGAAAATTGCCTTGATCTGTCCAATAAACTTGATAACATGCATAAGACATTTGATCGGTTTTGTAATGGGAATAAGAACCTAAACTTGCTGTTGAATTCATCCAAGTCTTGCAATGATAAAACTGGTTTAGGTTTTGATTCTCATGCTCATGCTAAGGCACATCCACCTAAAATTGTAAAGTCATTAGGAAGTAGTTTGATTCAAACAGTTCCTAAACAAAAAGAAGTGGTTTTCAAATCTGCAGGAGTATTGTCTCATTCGGTTTCAAATAAAAATGTTGTTTGCTTATCTAGACATGAACACAAAGTTAAATTTCATTGTACCTATTGTGGTAGAGATGGTCATGTCATAGATTTTTGTTATAGACTAGCTAAAAAATAGAAAAGGGAAAGAATGGTTGCTAGATCTGATAACTTTCATGCAAAATTTGCTGCACATATTGAACCGAATGTACAACCTGCTGTTTTGAGTCAAAAACATTAAAAGTTTACCTCCGAACATTCTGTTTTTGCCTCCGGAGCTACTGATTTTTGTGCTACACAAGTAACACCTTATAGGTCAGTAGTTAAGAATAAAAAATCTCAAACTTTGACTCATAAACTTGCTGTTTTGTCTCAGCTTTCGCATGTTTTTCCTGTTGCACGTCGCGTGACTCAGTACTGGATTCCTAACCTTTTCGCTTACCCCAGTATTGAGTCATCGACGTATTGTGCTTCTATGTAGGTTACACGTTTGAGGAAAGAGAAAATTTGGATTGTGGATTCAGGTTGCTCACGCCATATGACCGGTAACAAAGATTGATTCTCCTCCCTCTCTTTTGTGTCATGTGTAGAGAATGTTACTTTTGCCGATAATTCTTCAACTCCTATAATTGCTAAGGGTTCGGTTAGAGTAAAAGATCACTACACTTTGAAGGATGTGACACTTGTCAAAAATTTGAAATACAACTTGCTTTCTGTTTCACAATTGCTAGATAAAAATCTGGAAATTATTTTCAATAAAAACTGTTGCAAAGTTGTAAGTTCAAATAGTGAGCTTATTTTTAACATGTCACGGTTTGGAAGAGTTTTTAAAGCTGATTTTGATATGTCTTCCTCTAAGCATAGGTGTCTAGTTGCTAATGATTCAAAGGACATATATTTTTTGCATCGTAGACTTGGTCACGTAGGCTTCGATCACCTAACGCGTGTTAGTGCTCTTGATCGCATACGTGAGTTGCCTAAGCTTAAAGGGGACAAAGAAATTGTGTGCTCTTCTTGTAGACATGCTAAGATGGTTGCAGGTTCACCTACTCCTCTCACAATGATCATGACAACTAAACCATGTCCACTTTTGCATCTTGACACCGTAGGACCTTCACGTGTTCAATCCTTCAGAGGTAAATCGTATGTACTGGTGATTGTTGATGATTATTCTAGATACTCTTGGGTTTACTTTATGGCGTCTAAGAATGAAGTTTTTAGTCACTTTAGAACTTTATTTCTTAGATTATCAATTGATTACCCAGGATCTTTAAAAGCAATTAGAAGTGATAATGGAACTAAATTTAAAAATCAATCTTTTGATCACTTTTGTGCTGAAAATAGAATAGATCATCAATTTTCTTCACCATATGTACCTCAACAAAACGGTGTTGTAGAAAGAAAGAACAAAACCTTAGTTGAGATGGCTAGGACTATGCTTGATGAATATCAAACTCCTAGGAAATTTTGGGCTGATGCGTTAGCAACGGCTTCTTATGTCTCAAATCGGGTTTTCTTGCGTGCTAAGCTAGGTAAAACACCATATGAGCTCCATTTTGGACATAGGCCTAGTGTTACACACTTTCGGGTCTTTGGTTGCAAATGCTTTGTTAAGAAATATGGTAATCTTGATAAATTTAAACCTAGATCCATTGATGGCATGTTTCTTGGTTATCCATCTCATACTAGAGGCTACCGTGTGCTTTTACTTGAGACTAAAAAAATTGTTGAGACTTGTGAAGTGTCTTTTGATGAAGCTAGCCCAGGTACTAGCTCAAACATTGCAGGTCCAGATCCATATCTGCAAGGGGGAGCATTTTCGTTGAAGATGAGGAAGAATTGGAGCTGCTGCTCGAAAATTCAGCAGCTAAAGACTTTGGTTCAGCTCCGGATGTTAATTCTCAACCAGCACCGACAACCATCAATGCTGATTCAAATCATCCTCAAGTCACAAACTCATAGATTTGTGATTAACATGAAGAAGAAGAAGCTTGTAAAACATCTGTTCCCCTACGGTTTTACAAAGATCATCCCCCACAACAGATGATTGGAAGCTTGCACGAATGAGTCACACGGTCCAGGTTTTGTGATCCAAACTCTTATGCTCATTCTGCTTTTGTTGCTTCTTTTGAACCCAAAGATATATCACACGCACTCACTAATGAATCTTGGATTATTGCCATGCAAGAAGAGTTAGAAAATTTTGAAAGAAATAATGTTTGGAAACTTGTAACTCCACCTCAAGGTCACACTTTAATTGGAACTAAATGGGTATTTAAAAATAAACAAAGTGAGGATGGGGTTGTGGTTAGGAATAAGTCTAGGTTGGTTGCTCAAGGTTTCACTCAAGTTGGGGGTCTGGATTTTGATGAAACTTTTGCTCCGGTTGCTATATTAGAAGCCATAAGAATTTTGTTAGCTTTTACTGCATCCAAAGGTTTTAAGCTATATCAAATGGATGCTAAAAGTGCTTTTCTTAGTGGCTACATAGATGAGGAGGTTTATGTGAAACATCCATCGGGTTTTGAAAATTCAGATTTTCCCAATCATGTTTACAAATTGTCCAAAGCCTTGTACGGTCTCAAACAAGCCCCTAGAGTACGGTATGATAGGTTAAAAACATTCTTACTTGAAAAAGGGTTTACAGTGGGCAAGGTTGATAAAACTCTTTTTGTGCTTAAGCATGGCAATGACTAATTATTCGTTCAAGTGTATGTGGATGATATTATCTTTGGTTGTGCTTCTCATGATCTTGTGTCCAAGTTTTCAGCAATGATGAGTTCCAAATTTGAAATGAGTATGATGGGTGAACTCACTTACTTTTTGGGGCTGCAAATCAAGCAAACAAAGGAGGGTACCTTTGTACATCAAACGAAGTATACAAAAGATCTCCTAAGGCGCTTCAACATGGACAAAAGCAAGCCTCTTCGGACACCAATGGGAATAGCAACAACAGTTGGACTTGATGAAGATTGTGAACCCGTGGATCAAAAAGAAGATAGAAGCATGATCGGATCACTTTTGTACCTCACGGCATCAAGACCAGACATACAATTCAGCGTATGTCTTTGTGCATGGTTTCAAGCCTCCCCACGTGCTTTACATCCTCAAGATGTCAAAAGGATTCTCAGGTACTTACATGGAACTCAAGAATTTGGAATTTTTCTTCCTTCTTCCTCAACCGTTACTTTGAAAGCTTTTTTGGATGCATATTTTGGGGGTTGTAGGATTGATAGGAAAAGTACTTCCGGTGCTTGTCATTTTCTTGGTAATTCTCTTGTTGCTTGGTCCTCTTGAAAACAAAATTCAATTGCACAATCCACAGACAAATCTGAATATGTAGCTGCTGCTAGTGCTTGCTCACAAATTCATTGGATTGTTCAAACACTTAAGGACAATGGGGTTGATCTAGATAGTGTTCCACTATTCTGTGATAACACTAGTGCCATTTGCATTGCTATAAACCCCGTGCAACATTCCAGAACTAAGCACATTGACATTAGGTATCACTTCTCCGAGATAATATTAAAAAAGGAAACATTGTGCTTCACCATGTAGATACCAAACAACAATTGGCTAACATTTTTACAAAACCTTTGGATTTCACTCGTTTTTGTTACATTCGTAGTGAAAAAGGGGTCATGCATCCTCATGGATTAAATTGAGGGGGAGTTTTGAAACTTGGGAAGTCTATGTGTGAATCTGAAATTAAAATAATATGAGCATAGTATTTCATACATATATGACTTTGTGATTCCTTTTACATGCTGAAAGTTCTTTCTACATTACACGTGTTATACATTTTGTAGTTTTTGCCATGTTTAGTAATTGGAATAATTACTTACACTAAAACTGGTCATGGTCGAACTTTCTTGCTGTTTTGAACTTGTTACATGTTCACAAGTGCTTTTAATCATTAAGAATTAATCAAGTAATCAACTCACATGTTGAGTTTTTATGAACAAATATAAATTGAGAAAAGATCAAGAGAATATGCATGCATCGCGCTTCTTCTTTTGAGATGGCTTATCATTGCACTTAGATATGAACTTGGAAGAAGTTGTGTATGACTAAAACCATGTCCTTAATCTTCTGATTGTCAAATGACATAGGATTGGCTTGGTTGGTTAGAATAAGTCAGATGCGCATATAATCTCGAGCAAATATCATATGGTCTAAATTTATGCTTTGAAAAATAATAAAATGCAGCAACTAGTGTCATGATTTCAGGTTTTGAAATAGTTAAGTTTGTGAGATCATGACTTACTTAAATTGAAAATTACATTTGATCTTTAGCATGGCTTACACTACTTTATGTATTTCATTGATGTGATAATGTAAGGTACTTGATAGTATGACATGGATGAGCTTTGCTTATATGTATATGTTATAATATGCTCATAACAACTAAAGGGGGAGAGATAATTTGTTTATATGCTAATGACTTGCTGAATACATTGTCAAAGGGGGAGAGATAAGCATGAAGAGAAAGAGAATATGTGCATAAGGAGAGATAATAAAGGGGGAGAGATAATATGGTAGAATTTTTGGATTTTCTTCTCATTCTACTCTTGATTTACAAAGGGGGAAGAATTGCCTTCAAAACTTTTATGTGAACAAGCCAATGTTCGAATTTTAAATGGTGTTGCCAATGCATTCATCAAGGGGGAGATTGTAAGACCAATGTGTGCTGAATACATTGGCTTGTAGTGAATACACTTGCTTTGATGATAAAAGTTTTAAATATCACCAAAACACTTTTTATTAAGATCTGACTAGTTTTGGTTAGCTCCGGTGAGTTTTTTCTTTAACCCTGGCGCTAGGTTCTACTAGCTTTTGTTAGCTCCGGCTCAAGGTCCAGGTTGCTCTGGCAAGGTCCAGAACATGACCGCAATGCTTCTGTTTTTCATTTGCAATGTTTGGTACTTGCTTTACATCTCTGGAAAGATTGCTTAGCATTCATTTGCTAAGTCTTTGGTGCGTTTTTGGTTGACATGGATGATATCGTGTTATTGTGGTTTTGCAACATGCTTATGTGAGGTTCTCACGTAAGGTGTTGTGTTCGGAACTAACTTGAGTCAAGTCGAGGACTTGGGCACGTATGGATTGGTTGTTTATTCATGTGAAGGTGTTGCTTGATTTCAAGACATGGCTGGTGATGGGATCCATTGGACTAGTCTCAGGGAGGAGATGAGGTTCCAACAACCAAATTCAGGAGGAATTGTGGTTGAGCTGACCAGCAGGTTGCGCAACATGATTGAATCAAGAATAATGCATGTGAAGGTATCGTGGACGTCATTGGAAGATGTTTGCACGTGTGCAAGGAGTGCATGGACGTGGCTACATGGTTCCGAGCCGTTATGAATACATGTGGACGTAAAGAGTTGGTCGGAAAGGTCAAACCGACTAGGTTATGGACTAAGGTTGCGGCTGGGTCGGGTTTGACTATAATATAGAAAGATTTGAGTTGGTTATGATAGGATTTCGTGTGGGTCACGAATTTGAGTTGTTTAGGAATGTGGGATACGTTCCTAAGGTGTTTGGAAGTCTTAAGATTGCTTCTATCTGTGTATAGAAGAATCCTAAGCAGTTATGGAAAGTTACAATTCGTGAACAGAGTAGGATTAGGGCTCTTGATCTGAGTTGAGTTAGCTTTCGAGCTGGTTATATAATCAAGGGAGCCTAGAGCTCGTGGTGCACGACTTTGGGGCTGTTCCTCTTATGTTCTATTGAATAAAATTCGTATTTTGAAGGAACTTTTGTGCCTTGTTCGTCCGACTTGTTCCAGACAAGTTTTACTCGTCGAGTTTCTGGACAGCACTACCTTTCGTCGGTGGTTTTATCATAACTCGAGTTTTACAGATCCAATTAACGTGATTCTTTTTGGATTGTCTCCACAACTTGATTATCTATTATCTGTCAAAATTTCACGGTCATTGGTTTTGTGATTTCTGATCTACACGAGTTTCTTTGCAGCATTCCAGAATTGTTTTTCTTGGGTAAGACAGATTGACCTTTGTTCGATCTCTCGATCATAACTTGAGTTTTTCTCGACGGGTTTGAGTAATTCTTTTTGTGTTGTCTTCGTGAATTGAGTCTCTCTGATATATATTACTTTTTTCACGATGAAACACATTTATATTAGTCTCACACACGATTTCTGTAAACAGATCGTTTTTCTGCCGAAGGGGTTGGGGTTTAATTGTTTCCGCCGCGTAAGATTTTTAAATCTACCATTCACCCCCCCTCTGGTAGCTTTTCACATGCTCTTTGATCCTACAAGTAGGCCTAGAGACGTCGTGCCTAACTCTTTTAGAGCCCATGTGGGACTCTAAATCGACCCCTACTCATCTTAAACTCGAAATCCATCTAACCCTAGCCTCCACCACTATATAAACAACCCCACCCCTTGGCTTGACATCTATTTGCCACTTTTCCATCTCACCCAAACACTAGCTCATGGAGAGACGACATCAAGAAGGGAGAAGGAGATCTAGAGCAAGGATAATAAGAGGAGGAAATGAAATAGGATCAAGATCTCTATCAACATCGCGTTCTTCATCAACAATCTACCATCAAGCTCTTCATCAACCCTAGATCATCAAGATCCAAGTGTTACCTCCAAGTTTCTTGATTCATTAGAGTTCTAAACACCTAGTATACCTTCTATTCTCTTTTCCTTACATGAATTCCACCCCAAATCTCTAAATTCACGTCGATCTAGAAAACCCTAATCTGCTGTTCTCGCACAATGCGGACTTGTCCGGTCCTATGCGGACTAGTCTAATTTTCCTGGTTAAATTGTGTCAGATTAATTCTAAAATTGGACCTAATCAACTCCAAACCTGTATAAACTTTATAAAGGCTATTAGAACTAGCTAGTGATCATTAAAAGCAACTCATTAACAAATTCCACCTTGCATTTGCATAAATCATGCATGTCAAGCCATAATGAGTAATATTGCACTCTTTGATCGTGTTTGTTTTCTTGTATGTTTATTGTGTGGATTAGACGGATCTGTATTAGAGAGTGTTGCGAAGGATCTCCAGCACCAAGAGTTTGAAGGCTTTGACCCGAACAAATCTCAAGAGCAAGGCAAGTGTCCTTGAAGCATATTGATCCTGTTCTAAAATAAATGTTTTTTTTTCAAAACTGCATGCTTGTGTCAATTTTGATGGGAATCCTATGATAGGAAGTTTACTAGTTTTGTTTAACCACCCTCGTCACCTGGAATACATAGTAGAGAGTCAGGATGGGATCTTTACCTTTTTGCTTCGCTTAATTAATTGGGATGGGAACACAACTATACCTTTTAATTATGAATTTATGAGATTATGGTTAATATGAACTGGTTAATATGATATGGTAATGGGTGATCTAAGCAAGCCTGGTATGTGGATGGGTTGGATGTTACGGTGGTTTGCTTGCTTTAGATCTAAGGACCGGTTCATGCGAGAATAAGCCAAGACTACAGTGCCACCACGAGGCCAAGTATGGGTGCGACATAGCTGATTAATTAGGATTTTGCTAGTGCTATTTGGACCATTAAGGATGCTCGGGGAAGGGGTAGTCGGATTTGGTTTGTTGATGATTGATGGGACAACCCTGGGATCCGAATGCCTCAACAGGGGGCCCTTGGTTGAAGATGTGCTCTGTAGAAGACATCGCCACCGATGAAAACTCAGTAGGATCTAAATAGGCTAGTGATTCCTTTGTAAAGGCTATTTTGTGATATCTTGGCCACACACCAATAGAAGTGTGAGACGACATAATAGTGGTTCTAGTCACTGGAAGGTGATGAAATCACAAACACGTGAGTACAGTGGTACAAAATCTGTAGAGTCTAACAAAACTATCATGATAGCCATGCTCCTAGTTATGAGCGTCTGGATGACCTACATGATTAGTGGAAACTTGGTACTGGGATGTTTTGTGATATGGTTATGGTTAACAACATGGTTATGGCAGGATAATGGATTAATTTCTGGTATGGATATGGTTATTGGTAATGAGAAATCTGGAATTTGGATGATGATAATGAATATGGACTGGTATTATGATGATTACATGGTTTATGATGGGTTTATTTCACATATATATGATATATTGCTTTTAAAATGTTTTAATGTACTTTTAAGCACTCAGCCATTATTATATTCGTCATTTGAATCAGCTACATGTCATACTTTCCACACTTGTTGAGTATGACATGTACTCACTCTTGCAATCCTCCACCCCCCCAACAGTTGCAGGTCAGGATTGGGAGTTTAATGATGATAATGCGGAGTACTAGGCCGTGTCTACTGTCAGCTTGCATGTGGTGTTCATGGGAGCTGCGCATATATCCCTTTTGCTTATGCTGCTTAGTTTGCTTAGTTGCTTATTTAGTTTATTTCCGCTCTATTAGTTGAACTTGTCATTAATAATTCATTAGAGCTTATATTCGAGAATAATCTGGTTGTGTAATAAAAGTACTTAATTAATCTTGTCCTGCAGTAATTTTCCGTATATCCTTTTGTGAGTGCACTCGTGTATGTGTGTTGGACATCCTGGGCACACATATGCTTTCACTTGGTTCATTTTCGGAACCGAGTGTCACACCTGTCAAGCTAATCCCTGCACAACAAGCTCTTGTACATGCAAGTAACACCCGTGGATCATCATTTGGATTTTTTAAAGCCTCAATTGAAGCTTGATGATCCCTTGGAATTATTTTCCCATCCATTTGAAGGATTTCTTTCCCTCATTTCCATCTGAAAACCTAGGAAGATGCTCCTTTTTTAGTTTTAATGCCTAAATATATTGACTAAAAATTAGTACCTACTCTCTTAGTGCTTCACACAAGCGAGGAAGCGAACAACTTCAATCACAAATCTTGTTTTTAACCTTTCATAGGGATTTGACCTTAATCTTTCAACCATATATTTATCAATAAGTGAAGCTTCCTTATCACACATGTTAATGGCAGTTATAAGCCAAGGGTGTGCCGGAGCTAACGAAATTTGAATTGGAGTGAAGATAAAGAGATCCTGCATAAGAGTGGCAATGTCCAGGTTAGACAGTGTGAAGCTATGATGGCAACCTTCAACATCATAGCTTCATGTTGTCTAACCTGGATATTGCCACTCATATGAAGGATCTCTTTGTCTTCAGTCCTATTGAGATTTCGTTAGCTTCGACACACCCTTCACTTGTAACTGCCATTAACATGTCTGATGAGGAAGCTTCACTTATGGATAAAACTATGCTTAAAAGTTTCAGGTCAAATTCATATGAAAAGGGTAGAAATAAGATTTGTGATTGAAGTTGCTCGTTTAATCGCTTGTGTGAAGCACTAAGAGAGATGGTACTGATTTTAGTCAATATATTCAACCATTAGAATTGATAAAATAGCATCTTCGTATGTTTTTAAAATGGAGAGAAGAGAAAGAAATCTTTTGGGACTTTTTGGGGTGTACTCAATATAATTGGATTGAAGTGGATTGGAGTGGAGAATGAACTAATTTTCTCTCAATCCACTTATATTGAAGTGGATCCACTCCTATCCAAAAAAACCCTCAAATAGATGGGAAGTATCGTCAGACTTCAATTGAAGCTTTTAGCAATCCAAATGATGAGTCTCGGGTGTTACTTGCATCTACAAGAGCTTGCTGTGAAGGGATTAGCTTGACATGAGCTTAAAGTATCATGCTTCTAGATGTTGTTTGGAACCAAGCTGTTGGAAGGCAAGCCTGATCATCATAGGTCAGAATAAATTTATATACACATACAATTTGATAATTTATGGAACAGGTGAAGGTGATAAATATGATAGTCAACAAGCCAAAAAGGATAACTTGTCAAAATTAGTATTCTCTACAAAAGATGAATTTAATAATGTTCGAATCATGCTATCTAAAGTTGAAATGGAGCATTGTTATAAGTTGATTTCAGAGGATACAAATATATACAATATATATCATACATTTTTTCGAGCATTGACATCTTCTCCCATATAGGGTTTCAAATCCTTTTTAGTGTTTCTCTCTACGCACTTGATGTTTTCTGGTTCGATGAAAAGGTATATCTCTTCATACTGATTATATTCCTCTTCATTATCTCCCACATTCTCAACCCCAACAATATTTTGCTCTCCAGAGCCAAGTACGTGCATCTTCTCAGTTTCTGGATCTTGTACATAAAAAACTTGTGCAACACAATCTGCGAGAACCCACTGGTCATCTTTATAACCCACTTTGTTCAAGTCTACCAGTGTCAGCCCGTAATTGTCCACTTTCACACCATCAGGATGTTTGACCCATTAGCACTTAAATACATGTATTCCCTTTTCTTTCGCCATAATCGAGATTCCTTATTTCCTCTACGAACCTGAAGTATGTGGTCTTTTGCCCTTGTGGATCATATGCCTCTATACGAACACAACTATTTTGCTTAACCTCTTACCGTCTTTTTCTTTAGTGTAAAATGTGTAACCATTGATGTCATATGCTTGCCATGATGTCAGCAAAGAAGATGGGCCAGAAGCTAAATTTTTCATTGTTGCCTCTTCTATAGAGTTTCCGTATGGTATAATTTTGTCCATTAACCATTCAGTAAAACATCTTCTATGCTCTTTTATGATCCAGTACTCTTTGGGGTCTTGGTTTTTTTGCGAAGCTCAATTTGGTGTTCCTCGATGTACGACTCAGCTATTGTGAACTGTTGTAGTATACCAAAATGTGCATGGTGTAGATTCTTGTAATCTTGAATGATAAAAGTTTTCTTACCCTCTTTGCCTCTCCCACGTAGTCTACCCTCATGTACTGGTATAGGCACACCTATCGGTTTTTCATCTTTGATGTAATCAGCGCAAGCCTCAATCACATCTTCAGTGATGTATCCTTTCATAATTGAACACTCTGGGTGAGCATGGTTCCGCACAAACCTTTTAATACTCCTAAATATCTCTCCAACGAAAATATATGATGTAAATATAGTGGCCCCAATGCTTTTATATGATCAAAGAGATGTATGATTAGGTGTACTTGCATATCAAAAACGGATGGTGGGAAACACATCTCAAGCTTGCACATAGTCTCGACGATGTATGTTTTCAGATAGTCTAAGTCTTCACGTGCTATCACCATTAGCGATACTGCATTGAATAGGTAACACAAATGTGTGATGACAACTTTTATATGTTCAGGTTTGATGACTCTTATTGCAATGGCAAGGAACACTATCATCATCATGTGATAGTCGTGAGAGTTATAGCCGAATAAAGACAAGTCTTTCATCGAGACTAGTTCGCGGATATTGGATGAAAAACTCGTGGGCACTTTGATCCCACACAAGCATTCGCAAATTGCTTTTTTCTCTTCTAGTGTCAAGTTGTAGCTGGTTGGGGGAAGGTAATGCTTCCAATTCGCCTTTTCTACTGGATGAAGCTCTGGTCTCATATCAAGATTTACTAGGCCCATTTGTGAATTTAATACGTCCTTTGTTTTCCTTAGCATGTCCAGCAAGGTCTCAATGATGCTGTCAAATACATTCTTTGTAACATGCATCAAATCAATACTATGGCAAAATTCTAGATTCTTCCAATACGGAAGATACTTGAAAAAAAATTTATTGTTTCTTGAAAGCCATGCTAGTTGTATCACCCGAAGATGTACTTTTCTTTCTCTTTGTTCCTTTACATTTTGTGCCCTTACCGAAAGTAATATGAATGTTCTTGACCATTTCGAACACGAGTTTTCCACTATAAGGTTTTGGTGCAGTATCTTTTTCGATTTTGTTATCAAATTGTTATTTCATCTTCCTATACTTGTGTTTATCTATCAAGAACCGCCGGTGTCTCATGTACACGGTCTTTCTGGATGAAGTTAGGTATAGAAATCCAATTCTATCCACGCACCTTACACAACCTTTCTTCCCGTTCATTTGCCCCGATAATGTAAACAGTGTGGGATAATCATTCACGGTGATGAATATCATTGCTCTTAGCGTGAAATACTCCCGTTTGTACTCATCCCATGTACGTACCCCTTCATTCCACAATTTCGCCATATCTTCCATTAAAGGTTCCAATAACACATCAATTTCGATGCCAGGTTGTTTCGGACTTTGGATAAGAACAGATAATAAGATATATTTCCTTTTGTGACACAACCACGTCGGTAGGTTGTACATCGTTAAGAGCATGGGCCATTTGTTGTGTATGCTCCTTTTTCACCAAACGGATTCATTACGTCTGTACCCAAGGAAAACCTTACATTTCTGATTTCCTTTGCAAATTTTGGATACTGAGTATCAAAATTTTTCCACTGTGTTGCATCACCAGGGTGTCGAATATGTTTTTCATTCTTCTTGTGCTGCTCGAAATGCCAACGCATAAGTTCAACCTCCCTAGGGTTTGAGAACAAACGCTTCAAGCGATCAATTATCAGAAGGTACCATATCACAAAGGAAGAAAATTTTTCTCTTATTCTTCCCGTCTGCATCGCCAGAACTATCGTCATTGTCACCTTAAGGACCAATAATAAACTTCTTATTCTTCTAATACTTTTTCATGTTGGTAAGATACTGGTGATTGTAGTCCTTCTTATAGATACTGACACCACGGATGGGGCATCTAGTTGCAAGCTCATGCTCTTTGCGATACAGAATATAATGGTTCACACAAGCGTGTATTTTTGTCACACCTAGTGCCATCAGGCAAACAAGTTTCTTCACTTTATAAGTGCTTCTGGGCAGTTTATTTGGATTTGGAAGAATTTCTGTTAAAAGATTCAAAAGATTAGAGAAACTACAATCGAACCATCCCTGTGTGGCTTTCAACTTTTGTAGTTCTATGACTGCACGCAATGTAGTAAACTCTTTATCACAATCATTTTATTCATCATATAAAAGCTCTGTCACCGCATTATGCAATGTCTCCATTTTACTGAAACCTTTACTTGCTGAAGTCAATACATATGGTTCAATGTGACGCAACATCTCCTCACAATCGAACTCATCATCATTATCACCATCTAGATTGTCACTACCATCATCCATATGTACATTATCGTCATCTGAACCTCTCTCATCATCTTTATCCACTTCATGTATATCTAACTCATCATGCTCTGTCCATATTGTGTAGTTTTTTTTTGTGAAACATCTTATCACCAAATGAGATTGAATTACTATAGTATCTATCCAAGCAATCTTATTTTCGCAATCATAGATGGACATAATATGTCATCTATCTTTTGCAAGTTTACATGTCTCTTTGATGCTTCAATAAAATTTGCAACATTATGAATGTACATAGGATCGAGTCTTGGCATGTTATACATCCACGCTCGACGGTTCATGCTTCAATAATAGAATTTTTTGTAAGATTTTCAAAATTTGGCCACCGATATTTCCTAAAGTTCTTCTATAAGATGAATTTACAGAGACATAACAAACATGTATCATATGAGTGAATAATGGTATCATGTATGTTTGTTCATAAGGTGTCGGAGTGTGATTCTGGCAATTCTCCCGGTACTACCGTTGGTAGCCCGCGGAGTTTGTAGTTCGGTTGTGGACGCACAGAGGTTCAGAACAGGATGATGAGTTGACACGAGGATTTACATTGTTCGGGCCGCCTGAGCATAATACCCTACTCCACGGGTGTGTTGCTGTTGTATTCAGCGTATGAGCTCTATAGTGTTAGAGACTAGAGTGCCTTGAGCACGTCTGTGGGCGTGTGTGGAAGTCCCCCCCCCCCCCCCCCGTGTGTATCGCTCGGCCAGTCCTTTTATAGTACAAGGACTGGTCGTTACATCGTTAGCCTGGCCCTACATATGGCCCTGGTAGTTACTGATGTTTAATACAAAATTAATGATCTTAATTACGCTTAATAGTGTGGTAACGCGCCTTGACAGTGGTGTTACTGGTATTTAGGGCCCTCCGATCGTGTGTCATTAAGATAGCATTAATGACATTTAATCAGGTCTTGAGGTCTTTAATGTTCCATGAAGGTCCGAGCCGTTGGAAGTCCACCACTCTGCCTGTTGAGGTTGAAGGTCCGGCGGTTGGACGTGTGGCAGCTCCGGAGCTTACTGTCTTGGACGAGTAGGTCCGGTGCTGTTGTACACGTGTCGGTACCGGAGCTTCCCTCTGTCGTGGGTTAGGTCCGGGGGTGCCACACGGGTATCTAGTCCGGAGCTTTCCCATGTGTGGAATGTAGCTCCGTTTTAACGATACATGTGGCAACACTGGGACTAACCATAGAAGGGAGGCAGGTCTGGTTCCGTATGACACGTGGGGCCTTCAGGGGTCTTCAACTCAGACAGGTGAAGTTCCTTTGAGCTCTTTGCAGTCCCAAAGGGTATCCGGTACGCAGGTACCGACAATAAGGGTTCCAAGAAAATTTGTTTCATAATTTTGTCAGCTTCCTAGTGGCCATAATGTATTTTTGAAGTTAGGTTGTCGACTGTTGGAGTCGGCAGATCCCCTAACACTATGAAAAGTGTTTGAAGGAGTTTGTGGTTCGGTCTGGGCGCGCGGAGATCTAAGAAAGTGAAATGCGATTTGGACACGAGTGACACGGTGGTTTACGTGGTTCGGGCCGCCTGAGCGTAATACCCTACTCCACGGGTGTGTGTTTGTTGTATTAACTTGTAAGCTTCAGAATGTTCGACCCCCTCTGTGTATCGTCGGTTTGTCCTTTTATAGTACAAGGACCAACCGTTACAAGTCAGCCTGGCCCGACATGTGGCCCTGGCGGTTATTAGTATTGATACACGAGATTAATTGTTGTTAATAACCCTGTAACGGCTCCGACAGTGCCGTTACAGGTGTTAAGGCTGTCCGATTAATTATCATTAACGTGGAATTAATGGTAATTAATCGGATCTTGAAGTCTGCGGCTGTCCTTTGGAGATCCGGAGCCGTTACAACGTCTCCCGGGGGCTTTATGCATCTAGCTCCGTCGTGTGGACACGTGGCAGCTCCGGAGCTTGCTTGGGAGAAGCGGGAAGCTCCGGGGTGACCTGGCACGTGTCATGTCCGGAGCTTCTCTCGGTCGGGGGCTACCTCCGGAGGTGCCGTTTCAGTACTTGGCCCGGAGCTTCACCCTTGCGGGTAATAGCTCTGGGCTGACAGTACACGTGGCAACCTAGAGGTTAACCATGTTGGAGAAGCGGGTCCGGTCACGTCTGGCGAGTGGGCCCCCGAGGGTCTTCAATTTGAGTTGATGTCCTTCCCTTGAGATCTTTGTAACCTCAGGGGGTGTATGGTTTTTAGGGTACCGACAGTGGCCCCCTGGACCTACCTCCGGGGAAGGCCAACGGGATGAAGTCGTTCCGCCGGAGGTGGGTCCATACTTGTGACTCTTGAACTGGGTCTTCAAGAGTCTTCGGAGGTGCCTTTGGCGGGGCTTTATGGTTGGGTCCCGACGCGTGGCGCACCTCAGGCGGCGGATAAGATCTTTGACATGCGGATCTCTCGCAATTGAAGGTCGTCGGTTCCCGATACGAAAACCGTATCGGTTCCGCGCGCCTTGTCAGTCCGCCGCCTTTGGGTTTCCCGCCTCGTGATGACAACTGTTTGCCTGGGTAAGAGCCTCGACTTGGTCGTCGGGGTGGTCCCGGGCCCTCTTGTCATCGGCTGGGTTGAATTCTTGAGTAGTATGCTTGATTCCCCTGCAGTTTCCATCCAAGCGTTGCGAGGGCTTACTTAAGAAGGAAAGCGCACCGTCGGGAGTTCTTTACGCTTTCCATCTGTTCTTGCGCTCAAACTCCCAACTCGTGCTTTGCTTTTCTTCTCTCGCCTAGCTGTGCTGCGATGGAGTTGGGTCTGCGTGAGAGTCGTTTGAAGACGGAGAGCGATCTGAAGAAGGTCCGAGCCCTCATGGGGTGGTCGTCGGACTTCTTCAACCGTTCAATCCGCACCGGAGGAGAGCTTCCCTTTAAAAAGGAGCACTCCGGCGAAATGGTATACTTTTCATCGTATGCCATGGTGGGGCTGATCCCACCATTTTCTTCCTTCTTTTTGATGCTGCTGGACTTCTATGGTCTGCAGCTATACCACCTTGGCCCTCACTCCCTTCTCCTTGTGTCCATCTTTGTCCACTTCTGCGAGATGTGGGTGGGCATTCCTCCCTGCATCGAGCTCTTCCGCACTTTCTTCACCGTCCAAACCACCGGCCGAAGTGACGAGTACCTTGGCTTCTACTACTTTGTGAAGCGCAAGAAGTGCCCGTTCAAGTACCTCCGGTCGTTCCCTTCCGGGAAGTGGGATGACTGGAAGAAAGATTGGGTAGTTGTCCGGGTGGAGGAGCACGAGCGGTTGGAGCTGCCAGAAGGTCTGCCCGGCATTGACACGTCGGTGTGGAGCGAAGTTCCGGTGCTGGCGGCAGCCTTCGATCCCGTCCTATCAAGGATCCGCCAATGTGTGGAGGGAGGATTGACTCCCCAGGCGGTGTTCTGCAACTTCCTGTTCAACAGGTGGGCACCGCTGAAGAGGAGGGAGAAGCTCGCCTGGGCCCTCAACAGCGTGATGGACGAAGACTGGGTTGAGACCGGGTTGAAGTCCAGCATGGTGGGGAAGTCCTTGGAGTTTCACCTCAAGAAATTCCAGCACGGCATCGATGTAGACGGAGCGTACTTGACTCCGCCACCGGCTTTCCTCCCCCTGAACGAGGAAGTTGAGTTCAGCAGGGAGCTCCGGCGGAAGATGCCCGCGCTTGACGACCTTGGCGTCGTCGAGAGAAGATCGACCGCCCCGTTGGCGATCCCCGGGTTGTCGGAAGGCGGCTCCGCCTCTGTCTCTCAGCCAAGAGCTGAGGTCACCGGCAAGGGCAAGGAGCTGGCGGAGGAGCCGGAGAACCGGAAGAGGAAACTGCGACATGCTGACGGAAGGTCCGTCGGGCTTGCTACTTCACCGCCAGTTCCCCGTCCTCAGGAAGGAAGATCCTCCGCCGCTGTAGCATCTGTCCCCGTGGTGGGGTCTTTTCGAAGCGCTACTGTTCCGGCGGTGGGATCCTCCCGGAGTGCAGCTGTTCCTGTGATGGGTCCCTCCGGTGGTGCCAGTTCCGGACGGGCGACTCCGGTTCGAGAAGCGGTGAGGGCCTCCAGGTCTAGGAGTTCCTCTCGGTCAAGGAGAGCTCCGACCCGGGAAACGCCCGTGGCTACGGCAAGTCCTGGGAGTCCTCCCGGAGCTCCTACGCCGACCGTGGCCAGCCCGGAACGTCCGGGAAAGAGGTTCCGCGCAAGCTGGTGCGTGAGCCTCCCAAGGTAATTTTTCTTGCTTACCTCAATTAACTTTTAATTATAGCATCTGTTTGCTCAATTTCTTCATTCTCCATCTGCAGCGTTCCTAAGAAGGGGAGTGAAGCTCCGCCCTCAGCCACAGTGTCTGAGGCTACGAGGGCTTCTGCTCCAGCTCCGGTGCTGCCCCAGGCAGAGGCTGCGACAGCTCCGGTGCCGGCTGTCGTGGTCATGGACCTCGACTCGTCTCCAGAAGTTCCCGTGGTAGCGCCGGACCACGGGATTGAAGATGCGCCAGCGGCACCCGCTCCGGAGGTTGAAGCTCCGGTCCCTGGTGCTGCAGAAGTAGATGCTCCGGCTGTCGAGCCGGAGGAAGTAGCGGTCCCGGCTTCAGAGCCGGAAAATGCTGGAGCTTCGGCGGTCGAGCCGGAGGCAGCTGAAGCCCCGGCGTGCGAGCCGGAAGTTGAAGTGGTTCCGGCAATTGAGCCGGTTACTTCTGAAGCTCCGGTCGCAAGGCCGGTAGTTATTGGAGCGCCGGCTGCAGAGCCGGTGGTGGTGGAGGCGGGGGAGCTTGAGCTCCCCTCAGAAGAAGCGTCCCGGCCGGAGCCATTGGAGGCGACGACGTCGATGGTACCCGTGGCGGAGCCAGAGTGCCTGAACGAAGTCGCCGGCCCCCAGCCTGAGGGGGCGAATGAAGATTTGGTGGCGGGACCTTCTTCGGTGGTGACTGAGGCCATCCCGGAGGAGGGCCCTAGTGCCTTGGAAGCTCGGGGTTCCGCTCTCGCAGAGTGGGACCCAATTTTTGTAAATGAAGACCCGCTGGAACCAGCGGAGGAGACCCCAGAAGGTCCGGAGCCCATCTCGCTGTCGATGTCCATCGACAACGCTTGCTCCAGTCTGCGCCAAGTCCAACTAGCCTTCTTCCACGACAGCAAGGTTCTTGAAGAGGAGCGCCAAACCCTTAGGAGGTGGCGTAATAGACTCCAATTCGAGACCAAGCTGGCGCAGTCGAGGATCGCTGCGGACAAGGAATGGATCAAGCGGGAGAAGGTCCGCTTGGAGCTCTGGGGTGAGATGCTGGACGAGAGGGAGAGCATGACTCACAACCTCGACGCCCAATCCCGGGAGTACCACGACCAAGCTAAAGCTGCCAATGATGCGGCCAACGCTCGGTTCGATCAACTCGAAGCCATCAGTACCGCACTCATCAAGCGCCGAGAGGCGCTTGAGGGAAGGGAAAAGCGGCTCGAGGATGAGGAGCAAAAACTCCTGGAGCTACGGGATGACGTCTTGCGACGTGAAGAAGAGCTTGCCGAGAAGACAGCTCTGGCGGACAAAGGTATCGAGGAGCGCGCTAAAAAATTGGAAGAGCGCTGCCTTGAAGAGGAGGAGAAGACCTGGGTGCGAGGGCAGGAACTCTACGAGTATGAGTGTGCCCTCATCGCCCGGGAGAAAAAAATAGAGGCTAGGGAGAAAGACCTGGTCGACCGTCGGAACAAGATCCACCTCCGGGAGGAGGAGCTCGGGAGACTCGAAAAGCGGGTTGCTGCGAAAATTCAGCAAAACGCCAAAGAAGTTGAGCGCCTCTCCCGCGAGAACTCAGAGCTGGCGGCGACCCGGAGGTCCATGGAAGAGATGAAGGGCCTGAGAAAGACGGACTCCCTGCAAATTTGGGAGTTCCTGAGTAAGGCCGACGATGCGCTAGCGCCGTTGGGTTTCAGCCCCGTGCTTCCGGATGATCCGGAGCCGGAGCCGGACCTTGCATTGCAGGCGTTAAACGCCGCGGGTGGCAAGCTCTCCAAGGTGGGCGACGTCATCGCGGACCAGCTTGAGGTCGAGGGGCAATCCCTGGCTAGAAACGTCACAGAGTATGTGTTGACGTGTTACACTAGCCGGAACCCTCGATTCCCTCTGGACCCGGTGCTTGAAGGCCCCGTTGAAGGAGAAGGCGAAGCTACCCGAACCAGCGTGTCGGAGGTCGCCCAGAAGGTCGCTGAGTTCTTCCATAGGGTCTAGGACTATCTTTCTTAGCCTTTATTTGTATTTTCTCTTCTTCCTCAATTTTGTAATCCTTTGTCCCCAGATGTAATCTCTGGTCTTCCAATGAAATGAAATCCCCAATTTTTCGTGAATTTCATTTTTTGTCTTCAACATCTTTGTCTTCACTTGGCCCCCTGGTAGATGTGCACAATTTGATTGTGGACATGTACCAAAAGGATGTTGATTTTTGTTGAAGACAGATTTGCTTCGAACTCGTATAGTTTAGGTCCGAAGTTTTCGATAGTGAAGGTCCCTTGAAGTCGTCGGAGCTTAGAAGCTCCGGCACTGTCCATCGTCGGAGCTTAGTAGCTCCGGCAGGAGCCTCTACCAACACGTTGAGTGTCGGTAGTTAATACTTCAAGGTGTCGGAGCTTAGTAGCTCCGGCAATGACCCTTGCCACGCCTGGCTGGCAACAGACTCTAATGATAGAATCTTCTCACCATCTTTAAGTTAACGCCGATGGGAGTCGGAGCTTGGTTACCCCCGGTTTTTCTCCATCAATATTGGGTTTATTTTTCCTGCACACTTAAGCCAAGAAAAACAGTAAAATTCGTTCCTTATCTATAACTTCGTCGCGGCTTACGGTTCTCAAGAGAATTTCAAGTTGAACACGATTTTTAGTATAATTGGATGAATTGTCTTTTCTTTTAGATCCAATTGTCCATGGACCCACCTTACTTTGGCCTGCCTGGGTGTAGGTAGAGTGGCGTACTTAGGGTGCTTGACCAGGCTAAGTCGATAGCGCACTCCAGCCCTAGAATGGCTTGGCGGCTTTCAGGCGAGTTGGCCACAGACGATATTTAAATCTAAAAAATCTGACAATTCAACTCGAATTGTACATAAACCGGTTAAACTAGAACTTCTTAAGAATTGCACGTTTCTGTTATAGACAAGAAAGAGAAAAATAAAAATGTCGAGCCTTATGCAAAAATGAATGCACGTGGAGTCTATTTCACATGAAGATGTCTTTCATTATAGGTCCGGGGTACAGATGAAACAAGTACACTCTTAGGGTACGGAACCAGGCTAAGTGTGTTTGGTTTCTCGTTTCACCCAGGGTAATTAGCTACACTTCTAGTATGGAGACTGTATCAAGTGTTGCATGAGCTTTCCAAACCTTTCGGGAAAGGTCCGGCTGCTCTCCCGTAGGAACTACCCGACTCTGTACAATGACTCTATAACATACACTTCAAGTTACTTAAGACTCACCTCCGTGGAATTAAGTGTAGAACTTACGGAGGTGCTCGATGTTCCAAGGGTTTGGGAGAGGTGTCCCATCCTCGGCGGCCAAGCGAACGCTTCCGGGACGTGATACTTTGATCACTCGGAAGGGCCCTTCCCAGCCGGGGGAGAGTTTGTTTTGCCCTTCTCTGGATAGTATTCTCCGTAGCACCAGATCGCCTTCCTCGAGCTGTCGGTTGTGTACATGCCGCTGATGATAGCGCCGTAAAGCTTGGCGGTATCGGGCGTTCCGAACAGCTGCTTGGCACCTTCCCTCCTCGAGGAGGTCTAGGTCTTCACGCCGGAACTGGTCCTGCGCGGCTTCGTCGAAGGTCCGGACTCGGAAGGAACCCAGGGTGATCTCCAGAGGAAGGATCGCTTCTGCTCCGTACACCAGGAAGAAGGGTGTTTCTCCGGTTGCCCGACTTGGAGAAGTCCTGTTAGCCCATAGAGTGGGCGGAAGCTCTTCGATCCAATTAGCTCCGTGTTTTTTCAAACGCTCATAAGTTCGCGTTTTTAGTCCTTTAAGGATCTCTGCGTTTGCTCTCTCGGCTTGCCCATTGCTGGCAGGATGAGCTACGGAGGCGTAGCAAACTTGTATGCCGAGGTCTTCGCAATATCCTTGAAATGCGGAGCTTGTGAACTGAGTCCCATTATCAGTGATGATCTTGTTTGGGACTCCGAATCTGCTCACGATAGATTGTAGAAAATTGATTGCAGATTGTTTGTTGATCGTCACAACAGGAGTAGCTTCCGGCCACTTGGTGAACTTGTCGATGGCGACATACAGGAACTTGTAACCTCCGACGGCTCTTGGGAAGGGTCCCAAGATGTCCATCCCCCACACGGCGAAAGGCCACGTAGGAGGTATCATTTGTAAGGGCTGAGCAGGTGTATGAATTTGCTTTGCATGAAATTGGCATGCTTTGCATTTCTTCACTAGCTCAGTAGCATCCTGGAGCGCTGTAGGCCAGTAGAAGCCGTGCCGAAAGGCTTTTCCGACCAGCGTGCGGGAAGACGCGTGGTTCCCACACTCGCCTCCATGGATTTCTGCGAGGAGCTCGCAGCCTTCTTCCCTTGTGATGCACCGCATTAGGATGCCGTTGGCACCGCGCCGGTAGAGATCCCCTTCTACCAACGTGTATCTTTTAGCCAATCTGACTACCCGGTCAGCGGATACATCATCGTCAGGAAGGATGTTGTCTTTCAAGTAGTTCCGGATCTCCGAGATCCATGCATCGGAACTGACTTGAGCATTTGAGTCTTGCGTGCTGGGTTGCTCGGAGCTTCCGGCAGCACCTACGACCCTTGATGGCTGCCATGGTAACAGGGCCATCGGGACCGTCAGCTTCGGGATGCTGATCTCGCCCCCTTCGTTCAGCTCGGCAGGCTGAACTGTGGGTTTTGACATCCTCCGGACAAAGGTTCCGTCTGGAGCCGGAGCTCCGGTTGACGCCTTGGTCGAGAGTTCGTCAGCTTCAACGTTGTGAGCACGCTGAACATGGTGAAGGTCTAGGACTTCGAAGTCCTTCTGAAGCCTCTGGACTTCAAGGAGATAAGCAGCCAGCTGGAGATTATTGCAGGAGCATTCACCCTTCACCTGTTTGATAACAAGTTGTGAATCTCCTTTGACCAGCAACTGCTTGACACCAAAGGATAGTGCCACCTTTAATCCATATATGAGTGCTTCGTACTCCGCCATGTTTTTGGTTGCCTTGAAATCAAGGTGCACCATGTATCTTACCTTCTCCCCGGTTGGTGTGAGGAGAAGGATTCCAGCTCCGGCTCCCTGCTTCTGCATGGAGCCGTCGAAGTAAAGGGTCCAGTGAGGCTTAGTGAAGGACGGAACTTGTGGTTCCTTCTTCTGCTCGCTGGGGCCCCCAGAGTTTAATGGAGAGGGAGTCCATTCTGCCACGAAATCTGCCAACGCTTGACTCTTGATTGCTTGTCTTGGAATGAATTCGAGGTCGAATTCAGCCAGTTCCGCTGCCCACTTCGCTATATTCCCAGTTGAATTGGGATTATGCAGAATCGCTCGAAGTGGATATGAGGTTACCACCGAGACTTTGTGAGCTTGGAAATAGTGTCGAAGCTTCCTTGAGGCAATAAGAACTGCGTAGAGCAGCTTATGTACCTCTAGGTATCGAGTCTTGGCATCATGTAACACTTCACTGATGAAGTATACTGGGCGTTGAACGGTCCGGACCCTCCCGGAGGGGTCCGGAGCTTCCTCTCCATTGATCCGGACCCTGTCGGAGGGGTTCAAACTATATTCGGGGACCTCCGGGTTCTGGGTGGAGGAACCCGGAGCTTCTTCAGGAATGACCTGGATCCTATCAGAAGGATCCGGGTCCTCTGAAGTGGCTTCTTGAGGATTCAAGTCTGGGAGCTGGGACCCAGACCTGCTTTCGGGAACCTCCGGATCCTCCCGAAGGGATCTGGATTCCTGAGTATTGGGTAGTTCCGGTCTCTCCGCAACCAGAACCATACTGACGACTTCGTCAGCTGCTGAAATATAAAGCAATAAAGGCTCACCAGGGTTCGGAGCTACCAAGACTGGTAGAGTGGTGAGGAACTGTTTCAGCTCCTGGAATGCCTTCTCTGCCTCTTCAGACCATTGGAATGGTCCGGACTTCCTCAGTAACTTGAAGAAGGGAAGTGCCCTTTCCGCCAGTCTTGAAATGAATCGACTGAGGGCTGCTAGACATCCCGTTAATTTTTGGACGTCTTTGATGCGGGTTGGTGGCCGCATGTCTTCGATGGCTTTTATCTTCGCCGGATTAGCCTCTATACCCCGGTGACTTACCAGGAAACCAAGAAGCTTTCCGGAACTAACCCCGAAGACGCACTTGTCTGGGGTTAGCTTCGTGCGGGTGGCCCGCAGCTTGTCGAAGACAGCCTGCAAGGTATCCAAGAGGGACTCCTTGTTTTTGACTTTGACCACAATGTCATCAACGTACACCTCCACTATGTCTCTGATGAGTTCTTCGAAAGTTTTGTACATTGCTCGTACAAAAGTTGAAGCTGCATTCTTGAGACCAAAAGGCATAGCTGTGTAACAATACAATCCATCCACTGTGATGAATGAAGTATGTTCTTCATCTTCCCTAGACATCCGGATTTGATGATATCCTGAATATGCGTCTAGAAAACACAGCAACTCACACCCAGAGGTGGAATCCACTATCTGGTCTATTCTAGGTAGTGGGAATGGATCTTTTGGACATGCCTTATTCAGTGTGGTGTAGTCGATGCACATCCGAAGTTTCCCGCCGGCCTTAGGCACAACGACTGGGTTTGCCAGCCATTTTGGATGGTAGACTTCTCGGATGAATCCGGCTTCGAGCAACTTCTTCACTTCTTGTCGGATGAAGTTCTGTCGCTCTACAGATTGCTTCCGAGGTTTCTGGTGTACAGGCCGAGCGTCGGGGTAAATCTTCAGATTGTGCTCAATCACTTCCCTGGGGATCCCAGGCATTTGTGACGGTTGCCAGGCAAACACGTCAACATTAGCCCGGAGGAAAGTGATGAGCGCGAGTTCCTATTTGTCGTTCAAGCCACCCGATATGCGGGTAGTTTGAGTGACATCGGAACCAATTTGGACGACTTTGACGGGAATGTCGGTGTCGCCGCTTGGCTGCACACGGGGTGCAGAGGTCGAGCCTCGTTGACGAATGCTCGGAGGTTGTGGAGCTTGCTTCTGTCTGGAATCCTCCTCTTGCGCTGTGGTGAGTGCATGGAGTTCTTCCAGAGCAGTTACTCCGGCAGTGCGATCTCCACGGATCCGGAGAACGCCTACTGGTGTCGGCATCTTCAACCCCAGGTATCCATAATGAGCAGCTGCCATGAATTTGTACAGGGCAGGTCTACCCAAAATGGCGTTGAATGGTAAGTTGATCTGAGCGACGTCGAAGACCAACTTTTCGGTGTGATACTTCTCCCGGGTCCCGAAGGTAACAGGGAGAGTGATAGCTCCGAGTGGGGTTATGGCCCCCGGACCTACTCCGGAGAAAGGTCGAGAGGGCTGGAGGTCTGAAGGTCGAAGCTGAAGCTTAGTGAAAGCTTCGAAGCTGATGAGATTAAGCCCCGAACCTCCATCTACCAGGACATGATGGAGCTGGATGTTGTTGATGGTGGGGGATACCATCAAGGGCAGCTGGCCAGCTCCGACCATGCTTTGAGGACAGTCCGAAGCATCGAAAGTGATGGGTGTGTCCATCCACTTTCGATGTGGCTCCGGTCTAGCTGTAGGAGCTACAGCAACCATATCCCGTCGTATGGTCTTAATGACGCGACGAGAGGTGATGTCCCATGATCCACCAAAGATGGTGTTCATGGTTTTTCGACGTTCGTTGTCGGAGACGTCGGAATCATCGTCGACGGAGGTGTAGACGGCTTTCAAGACCTTTTTGGGGTCTTGAAACCCTAACTCCTCTTCAGCCGGAGCTTCATCGACCTTTTGTTTTCCCTCCCTCTGACGGAAGGGAGACCCTTCCCGGCGCTTGTGGTAGCGCTCGGCAAGGTTTTGGACCTCCCGGCAATCCTCCAGCCTGTGGCTGCCCGTTTTGTGAATGGGGCACCACATCTTGGATTTGCCACCGTCTTCGGAAGACGGTCGAGGTCGCTTCTCGGGGCGTGGCCCCCGGCCACCAGGAGTTGCAGTGGCTGCAACGTTGGATGTGCCGGCCGACGGCTTCTTCTTGCCGTTGGTCTTCTTTTTCTTCTTGCCACTCCCGGAGGTAGCGGCTTCTTCTTTGGAGGATTTTTTATGATCCTCCAAGGCTGGTTTGGAGTGCATTTCACGGCCCTCCGCAGCTCTGGCACATT
Organism: Tuctoria greenei; assembly: GCA_036927565.1. NCBI lineage: Eukaryota > Viridiplantae > Streptophyta > Magnoliopsida > Poales > Poaceae > Tuctoria > Tuctoria greenei. The sequence goes on along the minus strand of JAYESD010000012.1, from coordinate 37,105,699 downwards.
TGTCAGCCAGGCTGAAGAGCTCCGTGACACTGGTGATCTCTTTGATCGCCAGTTTCTCCAACATCTTCTTGTCTCGTACACCCTGTCTGAATGCTACAATGACAGAAGCGCTTGAGATAGAAGGGATTGTGTTACGTACCTGAGAGAATCTCTGGATGAATGACCGCAAAGATTCTCCTCCTTTTTGCACGACCGCAAAAAGGTCCAGTTCGGTGCCCGGACGGGTGTATGAACTCCCGAAATTGGCGGTGAACTGGCGGCATAGCTCCTCCCAACTGTCGATAGAGTTGGGCGGAAGGCTCATAAACCAGGACCTAGCAGTCCCAGTTAAGGCCACTGGAAAGTAATTGGCCATTACAGCCTCATTTCCTCCAGCTGCTAGGATCGCAGTGGAGTATATCTGTAGAAATTCTACGGGATTGACAGTCCCATCGAATTTTTCCGGCAAGTGTGGCCGGAACTTCTGTGGCCATCTAACCATACGCAGGTGCATGGCTAGGGCGGAACAGCCTCCTCCTACTCCTTCCAGAGTAGAAAGATCTTGAGCATCTCGTCTTTCTCGAGCTCGCTCGATGTGGACACGGCCATCCTGTTGGCGGTATCGGCGATCAAGCTCCGCTCGGAGGTCGTGTGTCGAAAGCCGAGATGCAGTATGGGCACGTCGTGCCCCAGAGGGCAACGACGTCACTTGCTGTGACGCAGCTCTTCTCCGGTTGTTGGAGACATGTGGACCAAGTCTTCCAGACAACGTTCGTCGCTGCGACGGGGCCCGCCCTGAAGGAGGTGGACCCTGATTGTTGAGGCGTTCGGCCGCTGCTGCGACCAAATGCTCAATATCAGCTCTCCATTGCTCCATGGCACCTTGAGATGCATCCGGAGGTGGTGGTCGCTGAAGGAGAGCACGCGCTGCATGGAGCGCGTGTTCTGGGTTGTCACGACTTGCCGGCGCAGAATGTGACGCCGGTGCACCATCATGTCGTTCGGCATGTCTTGCCGGAGAAGATGGTGGTGGTGGGAGTGCGACTCCCGCTGGAACTGAGGCTCCTGCCGGTGGTTGCATGTTGGAGGGATTGCCTCCGACAGTCTGAGCAGCAGGTTGCCCGTTGGATGATCCAGCTGCAGAATTCACCATTCTTGAAGATCTCAGGCGCCCCTACCTGGCGCGCCAACTGTCGACTGTTGGAGTCGGCAGATCCCCTAACACTATGAAAAGTGTTTGAAGGAGTTTGTGGTTCGGTCTGGGCGCGCGGAGATCTAAGAAAGTGAAATGCGATTTGGACACGAGTGACACGGTGGTTTACGTGGTTCGGGCCGCCTGAGCGTAATACCCTACTCCACGGGTGTGTGTTTGTTGTATTAACTTGTAAGCTTCAGAATGTTCGACCCCCTCTGTGTATCGTCGGTTTGTCCTTTTATAGTACAAGGACCAACCGTTACAAGTCAGCCTGGCCCGACATGTGGCCCTGGCGGTTATTAGTATTGATACACGAGATTAATTGTTGTTAATAACCCTGTAACGGCTCCGACAGTGCCGTTACAGGTGTTAAGGCTGTCCGATTAATTATCATTAACGTGGAATTAATGGTAATTAATCGGATCTTGAAGTCTGCGGCTGTCCTTTGGAGATCCGGAGCCGTTACAACGTCTCCCGGGGGCTTTATGCATCTAGCTCCGTCGTGTGGACACGTGGCAGCTCCGGAGCTTGCTTGGGAGAAGCGGGAAGCTCCGGGGTGACCTGGCACGTGTCATGTCCGGAGCTTCTCTCGGTCGGGGGCTACCTCCGGAGGTGCCGTTTCAGTACTTGGCCCGGAGCTTCACCCTTGCGGGTAATAGCTCTGGGCTGACAGTACACGTGGCAACCTAGAGGTTAACCATGTTGGAGAAGCGGGTCCGGTCACGTCTGGCGAGTGGGCCCCCGAGGGTCTTCAATTTGAGTTGATGTCCTTCCCTTGAGATCTTTGTAACCTCAGGGGGTGTATGGTTTTTAGGGTACCGACATAGGCTTATTCATTGAAACATTTCATCGAACACGTGATGTGCTTGTATTCATCTTCAACCTTTAATCCTTCAAATCTACTTCTTGTTCTATAAAATTCATGGGTGAGCTCAAGGGGAGACTCAACTACATCTTTCAACCATTAATCCTTCAAATCTACCACAAATCTCAAGTGTTGGGGGGGGGGGGCTGGAGGCATATGCAAGCTCAACAAAACGAAACCGAAAACAAGACAACAAATTGAAAATATAACAGTGAAGAAGAAGTCTCTTCTAACCTTTTATATGTACGAAGCTTGATCAACTAATGAATGCAGTACCGAAGCGCACACGATGGAAAATTTTGGCAGCCTGGTGGCGTCGATGGAAAATCTCTCGGGTTAGGTTTTCTGTGGTGCCCGAGAGGTCCTTATATAGGCCTCGGTTTTCACAGGGCGGTTTTTCATGAAACGACCGCCTGTGATAAAAATTAATAAAGTTCAGGCAATTTTTCAGGCGGTTTTTAACTGCTTCACAGACGGTTCTTAACTAAACAACCGCATGCGATAATGGCCCCAGCCTGTTCTTCAATTTCCTTTTCCCTTGCTTTTTTTATTTAGATTCCAATATAAATACGCAAACTTGTATAGATTCTGCAGATTGAATCCTAATTCGATAATTATTTCTTCAATATTTTTCAAAAAATAACATCTACCATCTGGACCAAATAATTTAAAACTTGTATAGCTAACATTGTAATGTTTTGGTAAGTATCAAATTAATTTATCTCACATATTATTCACATTTCTGTATCTTCCAAAAAAAAGGATCCTTCACTGAAACTTGTTTGTATGAACATATTTATCTTATTTATACATTTATGAATTTTGTTAATTTTTAAAATTTCCAACATGTCAAAATTCAAATTATCCACCTTCTAACAAAATGCTCATATACATATGAGGCATTCATCAAATTTTGAACACATATTTATTCAAAAAAATTTAAAAAAATCATAGAGGTTGGTATGATGACTAAAAAGGTCTATTGAAAAACTAAATGAAAAGTCATTATACTCATCAAGATAGAAAAAATGAAAATAGCAATTGTTATTTGTTTTTTATGTTCTGACCAATTTCAAAGGCTTTATGAAGTGAAATTTAATGGTAACCTTTAATACTCAAGCATATTACAAGAAACTGTAATTTGAGCTTTTGAAAAGCCCCACATCGAATCAAGAATATTAATTAAGCTTACATAAAGATCTTTTCAGGTGGTTGGTACTAAATAACCGTCTGAGAAGATTCTTATCTCACTCGGGTATTGCTTACCAACCGCCTGCGATAATGGCCAGCATGTTCTTCAGTTTTCTTTCCCCTTGCTTCTTTTTTATTTAGATTCCAATATAAATACTCAAACATGTATAGATTTTTCAAATTGAGTCCAAATTCGATGATTCTTTCTTCTATATTTTTCAAAAATTAACATATAAAACTTGAAGAGATAACATTGTAATGTTTTGGTAAATATCAAATTAATTTATACTCACATATTATTCATATTTATGTATCTTCCAAAAAAGGGATCGTCCACTGAAATTTGTATGTATGAACATATTTGTCTTATTTATACATGTATGAATTTTGTTAATTTTTTAAAGCATTCCAACATGTCAAAATTCAAATTATCCATCATTCTAACCAAATGCTCATATACATATGAGGCATTCATCGAATTTTGAACACACATTGATTCAAAAAAATTTAAAAAAATCTGAAAAGATTCATAGAGGTTGGTATAATGAATAAAAAGGTCCATTGAAAAACAAAATGAAAAAAATCATTATATTCATCAAGATAGAAAAATGACAAATAGCAATTGTTATTTGTTTTTTATGTTCTGACCAATTTCAAAGGCTTTATGAAGTGAAATTTAATGGTAACCTTTAATACTCAAGCATATTACAAGAAAGTGAAATTTGGGCTTTTAAAAAAGCCCCACATTTAATCAAGAATATTAATTAAGCTTACATAAAGATCTTCTGAGGCGGTTGGTACTGAATAACCGCCTGAGAAAAGTCTTCATCTCATGTGGATATTTCTTACCAACCGCCTGAGATAAATACATCTTCTCAGGCGGGTGGTAATTAATAACCGCCTAAGATAATCCTCTTATCAGGCAGTTGGTACTTAATAACTGCCTGCGAAAATAGGCGTCTATATATAGCCCCCGGCGTTGGAAAAACCTAACCCGGGCGAAATCACTTAGCCGTCGTCAGGTTTCCAAAATTTTGTTTGCCGCCAAGTCTTCACCGCTCTTGCCGCCGAGCTTCGCCGTCGCCACCGAGCTTCGCTGTTGTCGCCGTGCTTCGCCCTGACCACTTCCTTTCCTTCCTTGCAGGTACGTCGAGCTTTGCCCTCGCTGTCGCCGCTGAGCTTCGACCTTGCCACCAGGTACGCTGCCGCTTCCTTCCCTCCTCCGTCCCTGTTCCTCCTCCCTCCTCGCCCTCGCCGCCGGCCGAGTGATGTCCTTATCGCCGCCGCACCTTAGGTTCCTATCTAATTTTTGAACCCTAGGTGCCTTGGTCAGTCACCTCAAACCCTCGGTTCCTATCTAATTTTCATTAATCAATGTTTTTGGACATGCAACAAAGTCAAATGAAGATTGTAGGTCATATGAAGATTGACAATGAATATTTTAGGTCATATGTTATCTCTTACCTAGAGAGTAGATGTGAGCTATGCCAAGTTTCACAAATAACCAATACATGTATGTTATCTTGTCAATGGGTGCACTGAGAGGGAAGGGCACCTTTACTTAGTCCTTTAACATTCGAGCATAATATTGGTTTGTTGATGGTCACAATGATATTAAGAAGTGATAGGATATTTTCCTTATCTGTTTAGTCAACATTTATGTGCCCACAGTGCAGCGGTAGAACCGTTGGCTGGGAGGGTGCTCGCCAGGGTTCGAACCCTGCGCGCCGCACGGAAACTCGCCTGCAGGTGAGCGTGGGTGAAAACACCCGAATAAAAAAAAAGCCTTCAACATGATGCTATCTTCTAATTTCATATTGCTTTGAAATATAATTTGGTGCACTTTGTTATACTCGTGGGCAAGTTCTAATGTAGTAGCATATATGTTGATATATATAGGTTCGACTAGACATTGCCATAAAAAAATGGCTTGGGTGATTAGAGGACCGACTACGGTCGACTAGGATAGATTAGTCGCCCTAGTCGACAATTAGTCACTCGAGTCAACCTAGTCGGTGGGTACGTGACTAGGGTCGACTAGGCGACTTGAAAACATTGCGAATTGTGAATTGTTATTGTTTAATTGTTGATATAATTGTTCTTGTCGGCTTTTGGTACAAGCAATACACATGCCTAGCTAATGCCTTGGTCAGTCGCCTCAAACCCTAGAATGGAACTTGGTCAATCACCTTGGTGAGTCGCCTTAAACCCTAGAATGCCTTATCAAACCCTAGAATGCTTCCATATTTTTCTTCATGCAACACTTCATATAGAGTTAATATGCCATTCATTATATTTTTTGTCTTATTAGTTCTAGCATGGAAAGCCCTAAAAAGACTGGTGCTAGTAGTAACAATAAAGAAGGCAATATGGAGATTAGTGACTCTAGCAGTTCAGGCTCCTTTCACAGTCCATCAGATCCTGTTCAAAATATAAAAATTAAAAAGACTTCAGAGGATCTCGACCCGAAATATGATCCTCCCGACGAGGTATGGATCACGAATCTTAATTTTAGCAGTTCAAGTTAATGTTGGTTGTCAAGTATACGAAGTCTTATAATTCTTTTCTACCTATATTTATCGTGAAGATCATGAGGTGACTTCGGCTCCTAAAACCGTAGAAGGTTCTCCAATGGATGAATCCTCAGGTTCACTCAAGCAGAAACGAGGGCAACGAGGTCCCAATAAGGGTCCATTGGACCGCATCATGTACATGACAAGTGTCGCTCCAGGTGGGCTTCCCCAGGAACCACTGCATTCAATTACCAAGTTCTAAAATGCATGCGGTTTTCTTGTTAGAGAGCTCGTGTCGATCACAATCGAGAATTAGAGAAAATTACCTAAGGAGACCAAGAATGAGTTGTGGGAAAGGATAAAGAAACAATTCATGTTCCCGAAGGGCACGGAAGAAGCTGTAAAGAAAGCAACATTGGTCTATTGCGGCAAGAAGTTTCGTGGCTGGAAGAGTGAAATGAATGCTTATGTTAAGACCGATAAGGTCCCTAGCCCGAGGAAGATGGGAAAAATCACACAAGCTTTGTTGCAAGAATTTGGTCATCAAAAGAGCACACCTCATGCTAAAGCCCTAAGTGCAACTAGGTCAGAGCTTGCCAAAAATAACAAATACCATCATCACTTTGGGTCTGCCAGATATGTCCCCAAAGTCCAGAAATGGAACAAGATATTAGACAAAATTACCAGTAAGGGCAATCCTCACCCGTCAGAAGGCTATGGTGAGAGAACTCAGCGTTGGGTCTTTGCTCAGTTAGGTTTGACCAGCGAGGGCAAACTTGAAAAGCCCGACTCTGTGAATGAAGTAGAGAAAAAATGAAAGCAGTAACTGAAAAGCAACAGAAGGGTCTCTTCAAGTCGAAGAGGTAGAATGACCAACTTACCGCTATCCTAGGAAACCCTGAACTCAGTGGACGGGTTCGAGCAATCTCTTCTCAAATGTCTTGGCTAGATGGTTTCCCGAAAGATAAAGAGACATATAGAAGACGTGAGAAGTTCAAGAAAACACTTGATGAAATGATTGCTCAAAAGGTCAAGAAAAATGTGCAAGAAATAATGGAACAACTTAGACAATCGGGGCAATTAGTGGCACCGAGTACAACAATGGTTCCCGTGCCAAAGGAGCAATTGGTATCTCCAACTGCCTACCCTAGCAGCTTATGTTCTGTGCCAGGCTTAGGGTCAACCCATAAGTTCGCTGTCAATGATATTGCTAAGGATAGATCTTGTCGTCTTCTTGTCCCGATTGGCAGAGCAGGGAACAAAACCAAACAGGTTGCCACTATTATGGCAAAGCCTGATCGTGACATCATAGACAATCCACTTTTGTTGTATTATGTTGTGGTGCAAGTTCATCAGATCATTGATAATGATTATGAAGATTATGAAATAGACCACATCACACGTCACAGGATCGCGACTCTGGGGCAGGCTGTCAACCTATTAACCCTTTGGCACTAACACGATATCGTGTTGGACGATGAGCTGATTTCTAGCCCCGTCGCATCTCAAAATACTGCAACCCGGTCTTCTAAGGCGAAAGTCAAGGAAGATCCAATCCCAGTCCAGGAAGATCCCCTCCCCCTATGTCCCAACAAGGATGATAGTAACCTTGCTAGTAAATATAATCAAGAGCAACAAGTTGAACAACAGCTTCAAGCAGTACAAGAGCAAGTTGTTGTTAGTAAAGAGCAACCAGTTGAGCAACATCTTTAAGTAGTACTAGAGCCAGCTGCTGGGAGTAAAGAGCAATAAGTTGAACAACATGTTCAACAATAAGCCAGTGTCCAACTTCCGATGACTACTCCTCGATCATCAGTGCCTATCAAAGTTAGCTCATACGAAAATAAGAAACCTTCATTAGAAGTGTCAAAGTATTTGGAAAATATGAAGGAAAATGTTAGAAAATCGAGTGCATCTCATTCTTCTCATGAGCTAGTATTAGAAGATATCGAGGAGTGGGAACAAGACGGTGTCATGCATAATCGGCGGACGACTTTAGTTAAACCAGGAGTCTTAATATACAAGCTTATGGATGTTCCTCCTAAATATGCTAATGGGAAGCCGTTCATGACATTGGTACAACTTAGCAAACAACCTATCCCGCTCAATAGAATGCACAATTGGTACATCACTTCCAGCACAAAATATGAACTTTCTTACATCACATTTTGTGTGCCACAAGATGCATTCTGGAGCACTGGAGCAAATAAACTTGCCCTTTTCTTTAAACATCTACATGTCCTTTTCCATCGGGGCATGCTTGAAATAAACCTGCTACTCGTCTGGTGCTTCTAAGTGCCTCTAATATCTTGCATTTGCTTTTCTTATTACAAGCATACACATTTCATGAGATTATAACAACTCCGGACTTCTTCAATAGGATGCAATACATGGATAATGAAAAGATGAAATGCAAGACAGGTATCCTTGACCCTACACGGATTGCAAAGACGCTGTTCGACGTTAAGGCGGATCGAGACTGAGTACAGTACATGCACATGAATAAAAAATTGAAAAGCAATCGCAAAACAAAAGAAGGATAGAAGGACAGAAGCTGCAGCTTACATAGGGCATGCCATGTTTAACTTTGTCAGAGATGGCAAGGACCTCGTAAAGGCTCCGTACCACTTCGAAGTTGTTCGACACATGAAATTGAAATAGAAAATAAAGCTAATTGTTAACTTAACACGTGTGTTTGTACGTATGCAGTAAACACTATATAATGATCTTCATCAAGCCAACGCAGGTTTTGGCAATAGTCTTGGACTCAGCCGATTACCCACCAGATCGTTACAAAGATTTCCTTTCCATTTTGAAATTGTACGTTTATTCGATACTTTTAATTTACATACATTTAGAACGTGTTGACAAGTTTATATGATATTTCTTGTATTACAGCGCTTGGCGGTTTTACGCAGAACAGCTTGGCGGTTAGAGACCTCCTGATACGAATGCATTGGACATTAAAACATATTATACTTGCTCCAAGCAGCCTGCTGGGAGCGTCTTATGCGAGTATTATGTATGCAAGCATCTTCGGACCGCCAGCGAATATAGAGTGAATAGTGACGATGTATGTTTTTTTTAATGTCGATATCTTTTCTTACTTTCGAGATTTATTTTTATTGTAACTAGCGTATTTTAATACTTATATTCTCTGGTATTCAATATTACCGAAAACATTATTTTCATATTTTGATTCCAACTTCAAAATTCAATTGCTCATAGTACAACTACTCCAGATATACCAAATAAATTCATGTATACTCTCACTTTGATCCATGCAATAACATTGTACAAACCAACACATTCTAAACCTTGTTATTTGTTTTTCATTGCAACACATGAAGAATGTGAACGAAGAATTGCTGGTTTGTAGAAGTATGCCTGGTGGAGGAGCCGACAAGATTGTCGGTGAACTGTGTCAATTCGTGCGTCGCAAAATTTTGCACATAAGAGGGGTGTTCTTTGATGAGGATGGTGTAGTAGCTGATGTGCCAGAACTTTGCGACTATGACAATAGAAACTGTTTTTAGTGAAACTTGTAAACTATGAGATGACTTGTATGTGTTACTTGTACATATGTATATTGTTTTAGTGAAATTGACTTATGTGAGATGACTTATGTGATTATATTGTTTACTTCTGTGATTATATTTGTTACTTTTGTGATTATATTGAATTGACCTAGAAATTAGAAATAACAGCAGGTAGTACTGCATAGGGTATACCAGATCACAGGCGGTTATTTACCTAAGGCTAGACCTGAATGTGAAATATCACTATCATAGGCGACTAGATATAGGTAAAGAACCATTTGTGATAACCTCATTATCACAGGCGATTATTGTTATGGTACAAATCGGCTTCGATAATTTGTCTCCGAAGGCGGCTTGTCATAGGTAAAGATCTACATGTGATAACACAATTATCACAGGCGGTTATATGTACTGCACGACCCACCTCTGATAATGTGTCTTCACAGGCGGCTAGTCGTAAGTAAAGACCGCCTGTGATAATACCATTATCATAGGCGGTTTCACTTCTCCGCCTGTGAAATTGCAGTTTATCACAGGCTCTTCGTTTAGGCGGTTTTAGAAACCGCGTGTGATAATACGTTTGGAGCCACCTGAGATGAGGCTTATTGTAGAAGTGTCTCTTTTTCGCATCCCATTTGTTGACCTGTGCATTTGGTCCCATGTCCAAGCCTAGAAACGACCTCCGACCCCACGTAGCTCTCAAAAAGCGCCACACACCGTCATGCGACACTCTAGGGCTGCTCACTATATGGGGCTCAACCGTACCACTTGAGAATTTTTAATCCATGTCACCACCCCTGGTGGTTCGAATCATCCTTCCCATGACTCACAACTCACGGTTAACAAAGTCAAAAGTTCCTAAAAAGCTACAATTCAAGTGAGCCACAAGGACAAAACAAATAAGAATATCACCAAAAGTAAGGATCCTTCCTTTTACAACAAGGAGGAATCCCTAAAGGTCCCTACTACAAAAAAACTACTCGGACATCAATCCTGCTCCACCCTTTAATGGCCCATTCCAGGACATGTTGTGACATCAATCCTGCTCCACCCTTTAATTGCCCATTCCAGGACATGTTCAACCACAAGGACGCAACAGGTACAACCGCGTCAGAGAACATGTCGAGCTCTTCGATCGTCCTACCCTCGAGGAAGTTGTGGAGGACCTGAAGATCAATGACATTTTTGTGGGACAATATGATGCCCAAGGCAGATAGAGCCCTGCAAAAGGTCTCATCAGCGCTGAAGGCTCACAGTTGGGCGCCTACTAAGCCTGGCATCCGAGCCAGCTGGTCTGCGAGCTCGACTCCAGACCGATCCCCAAGCACCAACTGGCATATAGAGCGACCAGCAGCCCGGAGCCCCTCAAGATCTGACTAAAGCACAGCAACTCATTCGGTAACCTGCCGAAGTCATGTCTCTAGAGAAATAAAGCTGGAGGAGGTGGTCACCATTGACGAACCCAACATTGGATTGCAAACCATTACCACTTAGTGTCAGACCTTCTTTAGGTCCCACTTTGTGATGGAGAGCTGACCGCGAAGGTCCCCAATGCTCTCCTCCTAAGCTTAGAGCGGGTCCTCGGCGCACACCACATGCCCCTGCACCTCTGCCTGAAGCATCCTATGAAGTGGTCAGACCAACACGGAGTCACGGAATCAAAGACAGGATAAAATAGAAACTGGCTGCGATTTGGTCTTCTTCCATGGCATCCCGTGCTTCCCAAATCTCTCAGGCACAGGCCTTCGACTCTTCCAAAGCCCAGGCCGCATCCCCCCTGGCATCCTCAATGTCAGAGTAGGCACGAGCAAGCTCAGTGGCAGGCGTCTCTGCCACTCCGGTCGCAAGTGCCGCTGCCCGAGTCATCCCTCTTGCGGTGGCCCGGGCCCACTTGAGTTCCGCACATGCCTCAACTAGCTCAGGCTACACACGGCACAGATGATGCTCGCTCTCGCAAAGGAGCCACTACTTCTCGGCGGCCCAGTAATCCAGCTCTTATGGAAAAGGGGGTCCCATTAGAACCCAAGAATACAAACCAGGAAACAAAAAGGCCTAAAAAAGGACTCACCAGCCCATCGGGAACCGCTCCTCGCAGCCATCCGAGCAAAATGTCCATGTCCTCGCACTTCGATGAAAGGCCCGCCTGAGCGTCGGTGAGTTGGGAGTAGGAGAAGTCCACGCCTTATGCACCTGCTCCCATTCATCGAGCCTCGAGGCGCCACCAGGCTCAACTCGACACCACCTTCCCTTGGGCCATTCATCGAGCCTCGAGGGCCACTACCGGCCTCTAGTGCCTTTGTCCCACCTTCGCCAATTGATACTTCCGCAGTGACCTCCGAGATAAGCACAAATGATCTCCCCCAAGCCGCCTCAACCATAGCGTAGCAGCTCCCCCTGTGGGTTCTGTGGTCACTGTAATATGTGCGAGATCCACCTCCGACACCACTTAAGGGGGGCAGGACACTAATCCCAAGGTCAGACCTCCTCCGTGGAGGCATGAATTATGAGTCACGCAAACCTCATACTTGAAAATAAAACAAGAAGGAAGGGCACTTACTTCTCTGATTGAAGAAGGATAGCGCACGACCCGCATGGCGAGCAAGGGGTATCGGGTGACCAGGGAGCCATCCTAACTGTCTGCTCTGGATGGATGGCCGAGCAGGGGCCTGGCCCACAGCCTTGGTAGCAGCGGGAGTTGGGATGACCCAAACCTCCAATATTCAATCTCCTGAGGACTCTGAGGTGTGCTCCACAAGGTGTGATCAGACAGGCACGACACCCAACCTGCCTCCATCGAAGGCTCGAGCAGCGGCTAGTCCGACTGTTTTGGTCCTTGCCTCAGTAGCGATTGGCTTTGGGGCAATCCGAACCACGGTGCCTCGAGCTCCGGAGGGCTCGGAGATGCTCTCCACAAGAAACGGCGGGGAGGTATGAGGTTGGATTTGCCCCTCTTCGAGTTCCCACCAGCCACCGACCTGGCCGCCTCAGTTTGCACTCCGATAGCAACGGGCATCGGAGTAATCCAAAGCCTCGACGCTAAAGATTTCGAAGAATCAGAGGCACGATCCACGGAGGGTAGCCTGGACGGAATCAACATTTGACCTCCCTCTTTTTCACACCTGACCAGTCGCCGACTCGGCTGCCCGCTTTCCGGCGAACGAAACGGCGAAGGCCGCGGCCCTGTCCGAGTCGCTTCTACTCCCCTCATCCTCCGATGGTGATTCCTTGGTAGACTCGCTGCCTGCACGAGCCGCTTGCGGCCACCTTCCATACTGAGCTAGCCCGGCCTTGGCTTCCTCTTTCTTCTCCTTATTGGTGGCCTCCTTAGCGACCCTCGTTGACCTCTTATCCCTATCTTCGGGAACCTAGGGAAGACAGATGATCGCCCGAGCCCCTGAGTGGAATGATTCCCCATTGTAAAGCCCACATTTGAGAAAAACAAGAAGCAAAAATGCAAACTTTAACATTTTAAATTTAATTTTGGAAATTCATACTCAAAGGAGATACGTTAGATAATAATTTATGAACTAGTTGAACTTGAAACATATAGTGTTACTTTCAAGAAAACTGAGTTGCAAAAGAGGGATTCCAAACTAATATGAAAAAACAATGTTAAGCGCGACCTTAGACTTGATTCAAAAGACAAATCTCAGAATCTTGAATCAAATATTGTCAAGTATAAAATTCACTTCACCAAAAGTATTATTAATAGGTTCACATTGAAAGAAATGTAAAAGATAATCATCTGCATACATTTTAAACGTTATACCTCAAGCTTGATTCAAATCAAATGAAGTTTTGATCTTACTATAATAATTATAAAAAGTTATTATGTAACTTTGCTAATTTTGAAAAGAATGTGCATAAAGGGGTGAATTCAAAGTTCAAATTGAATTTTCAAATATAAATTATTCAATTAGAAGTTTTGAACTCACCAATGTTTTTTTAATGTCAAGATTAGTTTCCACATGAAATTTTGCAATTTTAGACAACATTTGCTATTTTGAAATTGCATTAGAACTTTCTGTGGTGGATAAGTACTTCTGTGGTGGATAAGTATGGCAAGTGAGACCCACTGGTCAGGGTCTCACGTTGTGTTACCACATCTATTTTCCTCTGGAGCAGCGCGTGCGCCCCACGCAAGGCCAGGGCGCCACACTGCTACTTCGAGTGCTCCAGCATGATGTCTCTCGCCCTAATCCCTTCCTTGCTCGTTCCAATCGCATGACGGCAATAGTCTCTCCATTCCTGCTCTCGCTCACGCACAAGCACGCTGCGCCATCAGTGTGCTCCAGCGGCACAGCCAACTCGCTCCTCCCTCCCCTGCTCGGCTCGCTCCTTCATGCATACGAACAGCGCCTGCCCTGCTCACGCCGTGTTGCCTCGTTGATGAGCACCCCGGCTTTCCTTAACCACCAAGCTGTGCCACGGCCATCATGGTGCTTCATCATCAACCGGCATAAATCGTCGACTTTCCGCTTGCCGCGCCCATGGAAAGCTGTGTGGATTCATCCTCTACCTCCCCGGCACCCGTGATTATCACCCACCTTCTTCATTTCACAGCAACCAGGCGTAGTCGTTTCTTCCTCTCTGTTTTGGACTGCCCCAATGCCTCAATGTCGCCCAGCACCTCCGATGAATTTCTCGAGCAACCAAGTCACCAAAAAGGTTCCCCATACTTCACACTTTCTTTCTGCAAATCATCTGGTGTCCTCCTAGCTCTGGATCAACAGATTGAAACTTTTCCCCAACAGTGCTCTTTTGAACCGTGAACAATTAGCACCAAAATTTTTGTTACACGAAGTAAATCATGTCATTCCAATTAGAGAATATGATCCTTATGTTATTGCACGTCTCTTGGATCAACTCACAAATAAAAAGAACCATCCTAGCCCCGGTTAGCCGAGATTTCACCACCGCCACATACAAACCCTAGGTCAGCGTCAATCTTGGGCTTGCAGCTGTTTTCACCGTCATTGTGGCAGGTACTGTTCCAGTCAGTGCCGAGTGCCGCCACATTGCCCGAAGTGTGTTCCAAGCTCCCAGGATTCTTTTCCACATTGAACCGCAGCCGTTTGTCGCCCACCGGCATGTGAACAACCGAGCACCACCTCTGGCATGACGCTGATGTGCCCTGTTCAGAGGTTGCAGAAGAACCAGTCTGCTGGACCCCAATGCTAGCCAGGGTTTAATTTCCTTTAGAAAGGGATAGTGATAGAGAGATAGAGCGGGAGAGAGAGATAGATTGAGATGGAGAGGGAGCAATGGAGAGGGAAAGAGAGAGATAGATTGAGATAGAGAGAGAAAAATGAAGAGGGAGAGAGGGAGATGTAGATGGAGATAGAGGGAGACGAAGGAAGGGAGAGAGATGTTAATGCATTTCTATTGTAACTAAAAGTTTAGTGAATTGCAGGGATCGGCGACGGCTGCTCAAACTCCATCGTCATCGTACCCACCTTGAGTGAGGCACGACGACGACTATTGTGGCTTCGGAGGTGGCTTCAGAGGTCAGACGGGTGAGTGAGCCCTTGTTCGGTTTGTTGACGACGATGTGACATATTGACCTTGTAACCGTGCAGTGCCTATAGTGCCTGTTGCGATGCATGTCTATTGTGAAGTTGATTATGTCTGTTCTGTGTTTCTGGCCTTCGAGTCAGGTAGCATTTTCTGTTTTTTTTTTAAATAAAAAACCTTATTTGTAACGGCTTTTTATACTGTGCCGTCGCAAATAAGGCTTCTGGCCACTACAGGAATAACGATCACTTACGGCGGCCAGAGCCAACGTAAGTAAGGCTTAAACCGACGTAAGTAACTTAATTACATCGGTTTTCCTTTACTTACGTCGACTATTGGCCGACGTAGACTTTTGGACGTAATTAAGGTTACTTACGTCGGCCACCGACGTAAGTTACCTTAATTACGTCGGTGTTCAGAAGCCGACGTAAGTTAAGTGGTGAGATGGGCCTTGGGCTGGGCCGGAGGACTTACGTCGGCCAGATCATGCCGACGTAAGTTAAGTGCTATAACTTACGTCGGTTGATCCAAACCGACGTAAGTTAAGTGGTTTAACTTACATCGGTATGGCCTGACCGACGTAAGTTAAACTGGGCTAACTTACGTCGGCTTTTCCATAGCCGACGTAAGTTAAGTTTTCGATTTTTTTTTTAAAACAGAAACTGAGTACTTCGCTCGATGGCAAGAACACAGAACAGTACACAGATATACAGAACACTATATAGAACACAAAACAGTTGCAAATTAAGTTCCAAAACATCAAAAACAACAAAACATCCACCAGGCTACATGCTAGCTCCTCCACTGCCTCCGGGATCTTCTCGGCGTGTTTCCGAACCCTGGAAAAGAAACATAGTCACTAGTAAGCATCAATGTCAACTCAATGATAACATTAGAGTCCAAAAACATCAGCGATAATGTTAGAGTTGGATTGCTTCACATTAAGTCATAACCTGGGCTATCACAGAAGGTTTCAAGAGGTTAGTGGTCTTTGATATTTTTTGACAGTCATGCTACATTACCTCTTGAAACCTTATGTGATAGCCAGGTGCATGACTTAATGTGAAGCAATCCAACTCTAACATTATGGTATTACCCACCAAAAGCTTGATTACACTTAACTTCCTCACCACTATAGGAATCAATATCTGACAAGTCATCAAGATCTACCTCTATGTTCTACCTCCTTATCTCTCTATGTAAAATACTAAAATGGATACAACAATATTAAAGAGGGAGTTTATCTCCTGCTCCGATGTCTACACGCTAGCCCCTCCACTGCCTCCGGGATCTCGAAGCGTTCCGGAACCCTGCAAAAGAATCATGATGAGGATAAATTAGAAGTCCATAATTAGAACAGGCTAAGGCTAAAACTCACAATAACAGGGTATACAGAAAAAAAAGAGGGATAAACAATATTACCTACTCCGGTGTCTGTTGCGGTGGAAGCGTAGGAATCTCGATGTCCTGACCGCTGTGTCGAGCAAGAGCCTGCCATTGCAAGATATTAGAAGATATATGTTATTGAAGTGCTGTGAAATTTCACTACGGTACTTTAAATTACTTACCGCCACCGCTGCTTGCTTCTAGGCCATCATTAAGGCCGTCCTCTGCTGCTCCTCCCTTGCCTCCGCTCTCGTCCTCTCCAGCTCTGCCTGAGTTTGCGTCAGCGTCTCCCTCATGGCCTGGAGCTCCAGCTAGGTCTGCGAGAGATGACCACTGGTCCCAACGGTCGAAGCCTGGGACGATGAAGCGCCTCTCAAAGGTCGCGTCGACCTCGAGTTGACAACTCCATCAAAAATGGCAAACCTGCAAAAGAATTAAAACACTAAGTAGAAGAAGATTAATTGAAAAAGAAATGAAACACACGAAGAACTCACCGTCCGTGGGCCTTCCCGCCTCCACTTCTGTACGTGGCTTGGGGGTCAATCGGTGCGCTTTCCCAATCGTAATCCGCACCGTGTATCTTCGCGTCCTCCAGCGCGTACTTTGTCTACAAAACAAATAAATCTTGTAAGCATGTCAATAATAGTATTAGTTATAATGAAATTGATGAATATCGATCACTTACCAGTCGGTCGACTACGACCTGACTACACTGCCCTGGCTGAGAAGGGTCACTTCCCTTGTGACCTCTCTTCCAAACCTGGGTCGAGGTCGGCTCATGACCCATCTCTCGCTCCTGTACATCCGTGTTAGTGAGATAAATAATATATTAGGAACACATAAATAAAATAAAAAGGTACTTACCATGCGTTTAGGCAAACGCAAGTAGCCGTCGCCGCCATAGTTGTGCTTGCCCTCAGACCCCATGTGGCACTGTCTAGCCTTCGTGGACTTGTTGATGAAAGCGTCGCTAGACCAGTACCGACAGAGAGCTAAGTACGCCTCGATGTTACCCTGTAACCAGGAAATACTAACCTGCACATATTTCATTTTTCATCAACGCAGTTAACATATGTAGATATTGTAAATATTTAACAATATTAAAAACTTACCTCCGCGTACTGCTCCTCTATCAAGTAGGAGTCCGAGTCTTTCCTAAATACACCCCTTTGCTGCTTCTACTCCTGCTCCTGGGGGTGCCGCTTGTAGTACGCGTTGACGGCCTGAATCCGGGCGTACGACAACGCCGCCGTCATTAGCTTCCGAGCGTTGTAATGGAACACGCGTCTCGCGTGGTCCTCCATGCCCGGTTCCTCTACTTGGTACCTCAGCTTTAAGCAAACAAATATTTAAGTGATATGCAATTAAGAATTCAAACGAGTTGAAAAAATGAAACAGTTAAACTTACCATAAAATTGTGCCACACGGCTCCCTGAACCGTGTCGTGCACCGGGTGAGAGACCCGAGCGTAGTCATCGCACGACAGGGCAGGAAAACCGTCAATTACACCGGGGTAGTGCAACTTGACGATAGCACCGAGGACACTGTTAACCTGCCTGTGGTGCTTCTCGGCCCTCGTGAACGAAAAGTCGTACCAACATCTACAAAATATATTAAATCATTAAGTAAAGGAAAACAACATCCAATATTTAATATACTATATACAGTATTTATACATGTCTCCAACAGGACGGATCGTGGTCTGCTGAGTAGTAACCGGAGTAGGAGCCACAAAGTGGATCCTCCTCGTCCGTCGCCTTTGCTGCGACGCTGCCGCTAAGTAGGGTTAGCTTTTGTAAATAGATCAGAGATGAAACCACTTCATCGGGGTACGCCATCCACGCGCAGGTGCTTGCCATCCTCACCATCGTCGTTCGCCTTTGTGCTCGTCTACACGCATACTTTACCTTACCACTAAATGGGCCTTGTCGGGCCTTGTCAAGCCAGTCCGAAGCCCATTTATGCATATATAGTTCTTAAACACTCAAGCAATCAAAATTAAAATTGTAACCATAATTCAAAAAACTAAGCAATTCAAATAAACCTAAACATAACAATTATCCATTGTAATTCATCAATTTAACAACTCAATTCTAATATAAGAAATTGAATTCAATTAAATTAAACCTAAACATAAGCAATTCAATTCTAACCATAATTCTAAGCATAACAAATAAGCATAAAAATTCATTAATTGTAATTCATCAATTTATCGATTTAATTCTAACATAAGCATAGTAAACATTATTTGTGTATCTATATAATTTCTAATCAATTTCTAACATAAGCATAGCAATTCATCAATTTCTAACATAAGCATAGCAATTCACAATTTTCTATTAAGAGAAACACTTGCAAATGCATGTGCAATCCACAATTCAGGCAAAATTTCAAGCAAATGCATGTGCAATAATTCAAAACAATGAGAGCAAGGGGAGAGGCGAGGAAATACTTGCAACGAAGATCGGCGGACGATCCCGCAGCGGGGGAGCAGGGGCGGGGCCAGCGGCGGCGAGGTCTGGGGGCAGCGGTGAGGTACGGGGGCGGTGGGCCGAAGGCAGGGCGGCGCGGCGGGGCCGGGGGAGGCCGAGGGCAGCGAGGGCCGGGGGCGGCGCGGGGGGTCGGGGGAGACAGGGGCGCAGCGAGGCCGGTGGCGGCGTGGGCGCCGCGGGTCAGCCGGAGCGGGAGCGGGGGGCGGCGGGGCCGAGGCGCGGCGAGGCCGGCGGCGGCGTGGGTGCCGCGGGTCGGCGGGAGCGAGAGTGGGGGCGGCGGGGCCAGGGCACGGTGAGGCCGGCGGCCGCGTGGGCGCCGCGGGTCGGCGGGAGCGGGGGCAGGGGCGGCGGGGCTGGGGCGCGGCAGGGGCGTCGTGCGCAGGCGGCGGGGAAGAGAAGAGAAAGGGGCGGGTAAGGAAGAAAAGAGAAGGGCACGCGGGATAGGTTAAAATACATAACTTACGTCGGCTAAATACTCAACTTACGTTGGTGGCCGTAACTTACGACGGCCATCCTACTGGCCGACGTAAGTTAACACTAAGTTACGTCGGCTCTTTTATTTACGTCGGCCTGTTGCTCTAGCCGACGTAAGTTATTGTTAAAAGTTGTCGGTCTCATTACTTACGTCGGCAACCGATGTAGGTTAACTTACTTATGTCAGTTCCAAGCTGCCGACGTAAATTAAACTGGCCGACGTAACTCTTCGATATTCCTGTAGTGGGCTATCACAAAATAACCTGTGTTATTTGTGTTGGTGATATGCCCAAGAGGCAATCATAACAATTCGAGTTAAGGCTTGTTGGATATTTGATCCATAAGTGTAACACCCTAAATTTTCGCATCATGCATTGCATACATGATTATGCATTGAACATTAGTGAAATAAAAGAAAAATGATAAAACATAAAATATACATATACAAATATGAGTAGCAAAAAAAAGAAAAAGAAAATAATAGCGTAAAACATGTATTAGGGAATAAGTATAAAAAATAATAGTAATAATATATAAGATAATATAAATAAATAATATATATAATAATCATATATATAAAAAATAGTATAAATAATAAAATATGTAATAATAATAAAAAGAATATCAAAAAAATATAAATAAATAAATAATATAATGAAAAAAAAGAAGAGAAAAAAACAACAAAAACAACTGCCGGCCAGGCCAAACGGCCCAGCCAGCGAGCACCCCACCCAGCGCGACCCCCGACTGGCCCCGCGCGATGCCCCACACCCCGCTCGCCCACGAGCCAGCTCCCGCGCGACCGACCCCGGCCCTGCACCCAGGCCACGCGCCCGGCCGTGCGACCCCGCCCAATCCCGCGTTGCACCGCGCGCCAGCGCCGCCCTGGCCCCATCCTGCACGCGTTGACCGCGCGCCAGCGCCGCCCTGGCCTAGCGCGACCCCGCAGCCCCGGCACCGAGTCGGTTCACTCCAGCCGCGCCTATATAAGAACCCGTAGGGTTTCGTATTCCTTTCCTCGGTACCAGAAGAACAACACTGCCGCCAGGGAAAAAGGGGAGCACCAGAGGCGCCGCCAGAGGAAGAATAAGAGAGAAAAAGAGGAGGAAGAGGAAGAAAAAGAGGAGGTGCCGTCATCCGCCGGAGATCGTCGTCGCCGTGGTCGCGCCGCTGAAGGACCGCTGCGCCATCTACTTCGTCTTCACATCATCATCGTCCCTCGATCTTCGAAGCCATCGCATCTACGGTAGGATTCGTTTTTCCGATGCGAATTTTAGCGACGTATTAGATCTAATAGACATAATTTAACCGTAGTTGCACCATGAATTTATTTTCAGCAGTATTAATCCCCACTAAAACCCCCGTAAACTTATATGAACACGTACGAAATAGTTGCATCTAATTAATAAACAACCATAATTAATTAATTGGTCTTTGCATGCATGCATATCATCGCATGTTGATTAATGTGTGTGCATAGTGTTGATTTGTATGTATTTTCTTGTATGTGCGATCACGAGTATAGGGAAGTGCTCAAGAGATCGTGTACGAGGATTTTCAGAATCAAGACTTCGAAGCGCTTGAAATCTTGTCTTTAAAATAAATGTTTTGTTTGCAAACTGCATGCTTGTGTCAATTTGATGGGAATCCTATGGTAGGGAGTTTACTAGATTTGTTTTACCACCCTTGTCACCTGGAATATATGGTAGAGAGTCGGGAAGGGCTTTTACCTTTTTTCTTCACTTAATTAATTGGGATGGTAAACAACACTACACATTTAATTATGCATCAATGATATTCTTGTTAATGTGAACTGGTCAATACGATGGGTGATCTAAGCAAGCCTGGTATGTGGATGGGTTGGATGTTATGGTGGTTTGCTTGCTTTAGATCTAAGGGCCGGTTCATGCGAGAATAGGACAGGACTACAGTGCCACCACGAGGCCAAGTATGGGTGCGGCGTAGCTGATTAATTAGGGCTTTGCCAGTGCTATTTGGACCATCAAGGATGCTCGGGGAAGGGGTAGTCGGATTGGGTTTGTTGATGATTGGCGGGACTACCCTGGGATCCGAATGGCTCAAGAGGGGGCCCTTGGTTGAAGATGTGCTAAGTGGGAGACATCGCCACCGGTGAAACCTCAGTGGGGTCTAAATAGGCTAGTAATCCCTTTGTAAAGGCTATTTTGTGATCTCTTGGCCATACACCAAAGGAAGTGTAATTGGCATAAGGGAGGTTCCTTAGTCGCCGACGGGTGATGAAATCACAAACACGTGGGTAAAGTGGCACAAACTCTGCAGAGTACTAAAACTATCATGATAGTCGTGCTCCCGGTTATGAATGTCTGGATGACCTACATGATTAGAGGGAAATTGGGATTTGGGATGGTTATGGTTTGGTAATGGTTATGGTTGATATTATGGTTATGGTTATGGTTATGGTATGGAATCATGGTTTATGACATTGATTATGGTTATTGGCAATGGTAAATTATGGACTGGTATTATGATGGTTACATGGTTTATGATAGATTTACTTCACATAAATATGATACATTGCTTTTCCAAAATGGTTTTACTGTACTTTTCAGCACTTTGCCATTATTATTGTATTCATTTGAATCAGCCACATGTCATACATTGCACACTTGCTGAGCACGGCATGTACTCACTCTTGCAATCCCCCCCCCCCAAAAGTTGCAGGTCAGGATTGTGAGTTTAATGGCGATAATGCAGAGTTCTAGGCCGTGTCTACCGTCAACTTTGTCTTTGGTGTTGATTGGAGCTGCACATACATACCCTATCGCTTATGCTGCATAGTTGCTTAGTTTGCTTAATTAGATTATTTCTGCTGCATTAGTTGAACTTGTCATTAATATTCATTAGAGCTTGTATTCGAGGATAATCTGGTTTGTGTAATAAAATTTTGTTAATTAATCTTGTTCTGTGGTAATTTTCTGTATACTCTCTTGTGATTGCACTCGTGGATGTGTGATGAACATCCTGGGCACACATATGTGTTAGCTTGGTTCATCTTTCAAAACTAGGTGTCACAGATTGGTATCAGAGCCAGGTTGACCGTAGGACGCAACCTAGATAGAATGGACACTTTAGAGCACATAGGAGCACTCAGGAAGCGTTGTGATTTTGTTGGTGTGATGTTTGCTATATATATATTGTTTGCTTGTGTGCTTAAAAGAGGATTTTGGGATGCTTTAGCATTGTCATGTCCACCTAGGCTAGTACAGCTAGTTGGTTAGTTTCATATCCCTTGATGCATTAGTTGGAGACGTTTCTAAAATCTTACCTATTGCTTTTCTTCAGATGGTGAGGACTCGCAACCAGAGGGATGGCAATGATGAGGAGGAGAACAATGGAGTGCCTCAGAACAACAATGGGCAAGGATCTACTCAGGGAGCTATCAAAATTGAGCAGCTATTGGCTATGCAAAACCAGCTCATGCAGACCATGATACAGACTATGGTACAGTTGCAGGCTGGCAACATCAACAATCAGCCCCACATGCCTCCACCGCCACCCCCACCTTCTCATAACCGATTGGGAGAGTTTATGAGGACTAGGCCGCCGACCTTTGCTCAAGCTGCTGACCCTATGGATGCGGATGATTGGCTCAAGTCCGTGGAGAAGAAGCTAGCTATTGTCCAATGCAGTGACCGGGAGAAGGTCTTGTTTGCTTCTCATCAATTAGTTGGAGCAGCTGCGGATTGGTGGGATTCTTATTGCAATGCTCATGAGAACCAAGAGAGAATTACTTGGGCCGAATTCAAGGAGAATTTTTGTTCTCATTATGTGCCGGAGGGTGTTATGATCTTGAAGAGGCAAGAATTTGAGAATTTAAGGCAAGGAAAATCAAGCGTGAGTGAATATCTCAATAAACTCACTCAACTCTCAAGGTATGCGCCCGAGGATGTGAGTCGGGACAGCCGGAAGCAATACTTGTTCGTGAGGGGCTTGAACAATGAGATCCAAGTGCAACAACTCAACTGCGATTATGCCAATTTTCAGAAGCTTGTGGACAAAGCAATTGTGGTTGAGAACAAGATTCGTGAGATGGAGCAAGAAGTCAAGAGGAAGGTGCCATATCAAGGATAGCAACAAGGAAGTAATGTGCACCCTCGCTTTGCGCCGCCCAATGCGCCTCATTACCGCTCCTCTATTACTGCTCAGCGCCCTGGTTATGCACCACGCCCAACTCAGTTTGTGCAGCAGCGCCCTGTCATGCAAGCACCTAGGCCTTCGATGTCTTATGCGCCTCGTGCTGATTTTCCTGGAGCCAATGCTCAAAACCAAGCTCGTCCCAATAATTTTGGTGGAGTTAAGAAGTGTTATACTTGTGGAGAAGCTGGACACTTTGCGCATCAATGTCCTAAGTTAGGCCTTGGTCAAGCAAGCAATGCGCTTAGGCAAAACCCAAGACCCAATGGAGGACATCCACAAGGGAACCGTGGACAGCAGAATTTTGCTCGTGGCAACATGAACAATGTCTCTACGGAGGATGCTCAACAAGCGGATGACATGGTCATTGGTATGTTTCTCGCCAACTCCAACCCCGCGACTATGTTATTTGACTCTGGAGCATCGCATTCATTCATTGCATCGAAGTATGTTGCCAAGTATAGTTTGCCTATCTCTCATATGATGTTTACTCTATTGGTGAAGTCTCCTGGAGGAGAGATGAGGACAAATATAGTATGTCCAAAAGTAAGCCTTAGAATAAGGGGGTAGACTTCTCCGCCAACCTCATTGTTTTGGATTCTCAAGGATTGGACATTATACTTTGTATGGACTGGTTGAGGAAGCACAATGGAGTTATTGAGTGTGCCACGAAGACGGTGAAGTTGACCAATGAAGAAGGGATCACCGTAGAATTTGAAGCATCTCAAACCGCACAAAAGCAATTGGAGTTGAATCATATGGACGGTGCCGCAATTGAGGAGATTCCGGTGGTGTGTGAATTTTTGGATGTTTTTCCAGACGAGTTGCCAGGTATGCCACCTGATCGAGACATTGAGTTTGTTATTGATTTAATACCTAGAACTGCACCTATAGCTAAGAGGCTGTATAGGATGCCTCCTATGGAATTAGCGGAGCTCAAGAAGCAAATTCAAGAGCAATTAGAGAAGGGTTTCATTCGCTCAAGCTCTTCACCTTGGGGAGCGCCCGTGCTGTTCGTGGACAAGAAGGATGGATCCCAAAGGATGTGCGTAGATTACCGAGCTCTCAATGAGGTAACAATCAAAAACAAGTACACCTTGCCACGCATAGAAGACTTGTTTGATCAAATGAAGGGTGCTTGTGTCTTCTCTAAGATTGATTTGAGGTCAGGTTATTTTCAAATGAAGATTAGACCATTGGACATACCCAAGATAGCTTTTAGGACACGGTATGGATCTTATGAGTACACCGTGATGTCTTTTGGATTGACAAATTCACCTGCCTACTTTATGTACCTCATGAATAAGGTCTTCATGGAGTACTTGGATAAGTTTGTTGTGGTGTTTATTGACGATATTATGATCTACTCGATGGATGAGAAAGAGCATGAGGAACACTTGAGGCTTACGTTGCAGAAATTGAGGGAGCATCGATTGTATGCCAAGTTCAACAAGTGTCAGTTTGGTTGAAAGAGGTGCCATTCTTGGGTCATATAATCTCAGGAGGAGGAGTATCGGTCGACCCCGGAAAAGTGAGAGACGTGTTGAAGTGGAAACTGCCGCAAAATGTCAAGGAAATAAGAAGTTTTCTTGGGATGGCTGGATATTACTGTAGTTTCATCAAAGACTTTTCCAAGATAGCCAAACCTATGACGGAGTTGCTAATGAAGGGAAAGGCGTTCCAATGGACCGAAGCTTGTCAAAATAGTTTTGAGGAGTTGAAGAAGAGGTTGACAACAGCCCCAGTTTTGGTACTGCCGGATGTGAGCAAGAGTTTTGATATTTATTGTGATGCATCGAGACAAGGACTTGGATGTGTATTGATGCAAGAGGGTCAAGTGGTCGCCTATGCATCAAGACAATTGAAGAAACATGAGCAGAATTACCCCACGCACGATTTGGAACTCGCACCCGTGGTACACGCATTGAAGATTTGGAGACACTATATCCTTGGACATAGGTGTGAAATTTATACGGATCATAAGATTTTGAAGTATATTTCACACAAATGGATCTGAACTTGAGGCAATGTAGATGGTTGGAGCTCATCAAAGATTATGATTTTGGGATCAACTATCATCCGGGAAAGGCCAATGTAGTGGCCGATGCTTTGAGTAGAAAGGGAGTAAGTCATCAACTCACAGTTTGAGAGTTACCATTCGAGTTATGTAAGGAGTTTGAAAGGTTGAACCTCGAATTTGTAAATGAGACGGAGATGATGGAGTTAAAGCCAACCTTGGAACAAGAAATTTGAGAGGCACAAACCACAGATGAGGAGATCAAGGGAATCAAGGAAAGGACCGAAGAAGGGAGAGAATTCAGATTTGATGAGGACGAACATGGTACCTTATGGCTTGGAAAGAGGATCGTTGTGCCTAGTGTAAAGCATATTCGGGAGACAATATTAAAGGAGGCACATGACTCGTCGTACTCAATTCATCCCGGGTGTACCAAGATGTACAAAGACTTGAAGACATGCTATTGGTGGGCCAACATGAAAAGGACATAGCCGAATATGTTGCGTTATGTGATGTGTGCCAACGAGTTAAAGCTGAACATCAAAGGCCGGCGGGATTATTGCAGCCATTAAAGATTCCGGAGTGGAAGTGGGAAGAGATTGGTATGGACTTTATAGTTGGATTACCACGTACACAGTCCAGATATGACTCGATTTGGGTAATCGTGGATCGATTGAAAAAATCAGCTCAGTTCATTCCTGTCAAGACCACATATACCACCGCGAAGCTAGCAGAATTGTATATGGAGCATATTGTGTGACGACATGGAGTTTCAATGAAAATAGTCTCGGACCGAGGTTCTCAGTTCACCTCTAGGTTTTGGCAGAAACTGCATGAAGCTATGGGTACAAGGTTAAATTTTAGCTCAGCATATCACCCTCAAACGGATGGACAAACTGAGAGGACCAATCAAATTTTAGAGGACATGTTAAGAGCTTGTGCATTAAAGCATGGGAAAAGTTGGGATAAGAGCTTGCCATATGCAGAACTTTCATACAACAATAGTTACCAAGCCAGCTTGAAAATGTCACCCTATGAAGCACTATACGGAAGGAAGTGTAGGAAACCATTGTTCTGGAAAGAGACAGGAGAGAATCAAGTATTTGGTCCGGATGTGTTACAAGACGCTGAAAGACAAGTTCAAATAATACGGTAAAACCTAAGGGCTGCCCAGTCCTGACAAAAGGGTTATGCGGAAAATAGGCGAAGGAGTCTGACTTTTGAAGTTGGAGATTTTGTATACCTCAAAGTGTCACCTATCAGAGGTCAGCGATGGTTTAACGTCAAAGGAAAACTGGCACCTCGCTGTATCGGGCCATTTAAGATTCTCGACAAGCGAGGAGAGGTAGCTTATCGACTTGAGCTGCCGGCGTATCTCTCCGATGTACACGACGTGTTTCACGTGTCTCAACTCAAGAAGTGTCTCAGGGTGCCAGAAGAACAAGTGCCGATGGACGAGTTAGAACTTCAGGAGGATTTGTCCTATGTCGAGCAACCTATCAAGATCTTGGACGTGAAGGAAAGGGTCACGAGAAATAAGAGGATCCGTTGGTGCAAAATGCAATGGAAACACCATACAGAAGCTGAAGCAACGTGGGAATGTGAAGAAGACCTGAAGGCAGAATTCCCGCATCTTTTCTCCACGCTGTCGAATCTCGAGGGCGAGATTCACTTTAAGGGAGGTAGGTTTGTAACGCCCTAAATTTTCGCATCATGCATTGCATACATGATCATGCATTGAACATGAGTAAAATAAAAGAAAAATGATAAAACATAAAATATACATATACAAATATGAGTAGCAAAAAAAAAGAAAAAGAAAATAATAGCGTAAAACATGTATTAGGGAATAATTATAAAAAAATAATAGTAATAATATATATATATAATATAAATAAATAATATATCTAAAAAAAGTATAAATAATAAAATATGTAATAATAATAAGAAGAATATCAAAAAATATAAATAAATAAATAATATAATGAAAAAAAAGAAGAGAAAAAAACAACAAAAACAACCGCCGGCCAGGCCAAACGGCCCAGCCAGCGAGCGCCCCACCGAGCGCGACACCCGACCGGCCCCGCGCGATGCCCCGCGCCCCGCTCGCCCACGCGCCAGCTCCCGCGCGATCGACCCCGGCCCCGCACCCAGGCCACACGCCCAGCCGTGCGACCCCGCCCAATCCCGCATTGCGCCGCGTGCCCACGCGCCCCGCCCCAACCGACCGCGCGCGCCGCCCTGGCCCCATCCCGCACGCGTTGACTGCACGCCAGCGCCGCCCTGGCCTAGTGCGACCCCGCAGCCCCGGCACCGAGTCGGTTCGCTCCAGCCGCGCCTATATAAGAACCCGTAGGGTTTCGTATTCCTTTCCTCGGTACCAGAAGAACAACACCGCCGCCAGGGAAAAAGGGGAGCACCAGAGGCGCCGCCAGAGGAAGAATAAGAGAGAAAAAGAGGAGGAAGAGGAAGAAAAAGAGGAGGTGCCGTCATCCGCCGGAGATCGTCGTCGCCGTGGTCGCGCCGCTGAAGGACCGCTGCGCCATCTACTTCGTCTTCGCATCATTATCGTCCCACGATCTTCGAAGCCATCGCATCTACGGTAGGATTCGTTTTTCCGATGCGAATTTTAGCGACGTATTAGATCTAATAGACATAATTTAACCGTAGTTGCACCATGAATTTATTTTCAGCAGTATTAATCCCCGCTAAAACCCCCGTAAACTTATATGAACATGTACGAAATAGTTGCATCTAATTAATAAACAACCATAATTAATTAATTGGTCTTTGCATGCATGCATATCATCGCATGTTGATTAATGTGTGTGCATCGTGTTGATTTGTATGTATTTTCTTGTATGTGTGATCACGAGTAGAGGGAAGTGCTCAAGAGATCGTGTACGAGGATTTTCAGAATCAAGACTTCGAAGCGCTTGAACCAACCCTATCCTTCGGAGCAAGGCAAGTGTCCTTGAAGCATATTGATCCTGTTTTTAAAATAAATGTTTTTTTTGCAAACTGCATGCTTGTGTCAATTTGATGGGAATCCTATGGTAAGGAGTTTACTAGATTTATTTAACCACCCATGTCACCTGGAATATATGGTGGAGAGTCGGGAAGGGCTTTTACCTTTTTGGTTTGCTTAATTAATTGGGATGGTAAACAACACTACACATTTAATTATGCATCAATGATATTCTTGTTAATGTGAACTGGTCAATACGATGGGTGATCTAAGCAAGCCTGGTATGTGGATGGGTTGGATGTTATGGTGGTTTGCTTGCTTTAGATCTAAGGACCAGTTCATGCGAGAATAGGCCAGGACTACAGTGCCACCACGAGGCCAAGTATGGGTGCGGCGTAGCTGATTAATTAGGGCTTTGCCAGTGCTATTTGGACCATCAAGGATTGGGTTTGTTGATGATTGGCGGGACTACCCTGGGATCCGAATGGCTCAAGAGGGGGCCCTTGGTTGAAGATGTGCTAAGTGGGAGACATCGCCACCGGTGAAACCTCAGTGGGGTCTAAATAGGCTAGTAATCCCTTTGTAAAGGCTATTTTGTGATCTCTTGGCCATACACCAAAGGAAGTGTAATTGGCATAAGGGAGGTTCCTTAGTCGCCGACGGGTGATGAAATCACAAACACGTGGGTAAAGTGGCACAAACTCTGCAGAGTACTAAAACTATCATGATAGTCGTGCTCCCGGTTATGAGTGTCTGGATGACCTACATGATTAGAGGGAAATTGGGATTTGGGATGGTTATGGTTTGGTAATGGTTATGGTTGATATTATGGTTATGGTTATGGTTATGGTATGGAATCATGGTTTATGACATTGATTATGGTTATTGGCAATGGTAAATTATGGACTGGTATTATGATGGTTACATGGTTTATGATAGATTTACTTCACATAAATATGATGCATTGCTTTTCCAAAATGGTTTTACTGTACTTTTCAGCACTTTGCCATTATTATTGTATTCATTTGAATCAGCCACATGTCATACTTTGCACACTTGCTGAGCACGACATGTACTCACTCTTGCAATCCCCCCAACAGTTGCAGGTCAGGATTATGAGTTTAATGGCGATAATGCGGAGTTCTAGGCCGTGTCTACCGTCAACTTTGCCTGTGGTGTTGATTGGAGCTGCGCATACATACCCTATCGCTTATGCTGCTTAGTTGCTTAGTTTGCTTAATTAGATTATTTATGCTGCATTAGTTGAACTTGTCATTAATATTCATTAGAGCTTGTATTCGAGGATAATGTGGTTTGTGTAATAAAATTTGGTTAATTAATCTTATTCTGTGGTAATTTTCTGTATACTCTCTTGTGATTGCACTCGTGTATGTGTGATGAACATCTTGGGCACACATATGCGTTAGCTTGGTTCATCTTTCGGAACCGGGCGTCACAATAAGTAATTAGGATACTAATGGGCCTTCGACCTAAAAGCCTATTTGCACGCCTATAAATACGAGGGGTAGGGTTAGGGGCTAATTACTCCACGACGTGACTGCTCTAGCCGCCATCCCTCACAGGCCTCACGCCGAGACCCTTGTCGTGCACGCGGTGCTGCACACTAGCGCACGGTGTTCCTCCACGTATGTGTGGATTCCGTGAAGGTGCTGCTACTACTACTGCGCTGAACAGCTACGATGATCGTGGTCATCTACCTACTGCCGTGATGAGGATGAGGAGGAGACGAATGAGATAGTCTGCATCCCCTACACCAACACGTATCTACGTTCCGCTGTGCTGCGCATCTAGTGGTAACGAACTATGACCTCTGTACTTGCAAGTTTCATGGATGATGCGGTATAATTGCTAGAGTAGCGTACCGCCGATTTCCTAACAGCGGCATTAGAGCCTACTTGCATAGTTTTTCGTCTGGATCATGTTAGTAGATGGGATCTACTACAGATATGTTCATACGAGGAATTTTAATTGCACGATTTTTGGGGTTTGGAATTGGTTAGAGTAGATTGTGATCGTATATGACTAAAGGGTCAGTTCGTGCTCCTTCTCTGCTTTGTGCGCAATACATCCCTACGGGCTGGAATCACCATCGAGACAAATCGTGTACATAGCTAACAGATTAAGCCAACAGACCATGGTCATGAGTTGCGATCTACTCATGAATAACTGGTCACATTGAAAATTGAGGCATTCGGAATGGCTCAGATTTGTGTTGATTTGATCAATCCAATGAGATTTTAATAATGATTTCATAGATGCGATCTATGTAATTCCGTTTGGTGTTTGCTAGAGCGATTACATAATATCATTTTGTGCTAGAAACCATTCTACGCTTAACTTGTTTTTGCAGGAAATGATGTGAATGGTATGGCCTTAATGTGATGTGATTATCTGTATGTTATATTCATGCAGCCTGCATGTTGCAAATTTAATACAACCGGGTTGAGATTGTCACATAACTGTATAACGACCTGCGTGTCGACCTGTGACGCTTGATCTCTCATGTAATTTATTTGGTAGCTATTAGTTGTATTAGCTTCTTTTATTATCATGGAGATGTCTTCGAGCATAGTGGAGGTGGATATCACCACAAGAAAGGAGGCATGGCAGCTCAGATTTTGATGGAACCTTGGCGATGGGGACAATTATGATTCTAAAGGCCATACTGTTCACAATGTGATATGATCATATGCCTGTGATGTTTATTACTATTCTTTTCATGCTTTTCATATGGTGGATGTTTTGTCATGATATAATAGCTTCCCTCGAAAAATTTGAGTATTTGATACCATTTACCAATAGCTGCACCTATATTATTTTGATCGTTGTATGGTAGGTTTGCCAAAGCAAAGTACCATCATCTATCATAATACATAGGGTGAATGTTGGACATTCACATGCATAGTGCTGGTTTACTCAAAAGCCATCAAAATGGTTTTGGGCTTTATGGCATAGAATTGGGAGCCGGGGCATTGGATGTCATCCAATAAACAAGAGTCATATAGAGATATGATTAACAATTGTTGTTTACCTATGTCACTAATATGGATCTTGGACCACTATATGTCGTTAGAGGGAGGACGATACTCATATATTGGTGATATCTTTTATTAAACAGTTAATATAAGATTGGTACATAACATAGTGCTAAACCTTGCATATTTAATCTCTATTGTAGATCATGTCTTCTAGTGACAATTTCGGTTTCAATTTGTGATATGTGCTTGAAAAGGAAAAGCTCAGTGGAGCTAACTTTATCGATTAGTACCGCAACCTGAGAATCATTCTTAGGCAAGAGAAAACCGAGTACGTTCTTCTGCAGCCCTATCCTGATGACCTCCCAGCTGATGCAACTAATGGCGCACATAGAGCTTATACAAAGCATTGCGATGATGCGCTTAATGTAAGCTGCCTCATGCTAGCCACTATGTCCCCTGATCCGCAAAAACAGTATGAGCATAAAAATGCTTATTCTATGATTGAGGGATTACATGGAATGTTTGAGAATCAAGCTAGGGCTGAGAGATACAACATCTCAAAGTCTGTGTTCTCATGCAAGCTGGCGGAGTGTAGCCCGATCAGCCCTCATGTAATCAAAATGATTGGTTACATTGAGACTTTGGGGAAACTTGGTTCTGAACTCAAGGATGATCTGGCTATCGACGTTGTTCTCCATTCGCTCCCACGGAGCTATGAGCCATTTATATTGAATTTTCAAATGAATGGCATGGGAAAAACTTTGGATGAATTGCATGGGATGTTTAAAACAAGGGAAGAAAGCATTAATAAAAATGCCACTCATGTGATGATGGTACAAAAGAAGAATAAAAGAGGAAGCGTGTGATACATCCTAAAGGCAAAGGCAAGGGAAAGGTTCTCGATGAGCCCTCAAGCTCAATGTCTAAGCCAAAGGGCAAATCTGGCCCTTCTCTTGATGATGAATGCTTTCTCTATCATGCTAAGGGGCACTCGTCTAGGAACTGCAAGAAGTACTTGGAGGTATGAAGAAGAAGAAGGGAAGTGAGACTTCCGCTTTAGGTATAAATATTATAGAAATTAACATTCAATTATCTTCTGTTGAATCATGGGTATTTGATACTGGATCGATGATTCACACTTGCAACTCGTTGCAGGGTCTAAGTGAGACTAGCAGATTTGCAAAAGGCGAGTTGGATGTTCATGTCGGCAATGGAGCAAAAGTTGCGAACATAGCTGTCAGAACCTACCACTTGTCATTACCCTCAGGATTAGTGTTGGAATTTAATAATGGTTATTGCATTCCTACTTTAAGCAAGAACATTATCTCTTCTTCGTGTTTAGAACAAGTTGATGGTTATGAGATTGTAATAAAGAACAAATGTTGTTCCATTTATTACAATGATATTTTCTATGCTCAATGTCCATTGGTGAATGGATTATATGTTTTTGATCTTGAGGATAAAACTGTCTCTAATATTAATACCAAAAGGGCTCAACGAAATGATCTAAATCCCACTTTTTGGGCATTGTTGCTTAGGTCATATAAATGAGAAACGCATTGAAAAACTCCATAAAGATGGTTTACTAAGCTCATGTGATTTTAAATCACTTGACACAAGCGAATTTTGTTTGCTTGGGAAGATGACCAAAGCACCCTCCCCCCCCCCTTCCTCCATAGCCGACCCCCTCCCCCCTCCATGGCTGCCCCCCCCCCCCCCTTCCATGGTCGCGCCCCCTCCACCTACCTCCTAGCCGACCACACCCCCATCCCCCCGCTCCATGCCCCCCCCCCCCCCCCCCCCGCTCCATGGCCGCCCCCCTCCCCTGCTCCATAGCTTAGGTTAAATTGATATGCTTAGATAATTTTTTTGTTAATCATGCTTAAGTTAAATTGATATGTTTAGATAAATTTCATATTAATCATGCTTAGTTTAATCAGGCTTAGGTTATTTTTTTATGTTAATCATGCTTTGGTTATTAATTTATAATAATTTGATATGTTAATCAAGCTTAGCTAGGTTTAGATTCAATTATGTTTAGGTTTATTTATACCTAGGTTCAATTTTTTGTTAATTGAGATTAAGTTTGCTAAGCTAAGTTTAGGTCAATGCTTTGTCTATGTTTGAGATAAAATTGTTTATGTTTATGTTTATTAATTGATAAATTACAATTTAATAATTGTTATGTTTACGTTTAATTGAATTGCTTTGTTTTTTAGATTATAGTTATAATTTTTAATTTGATTGCTTGAGTGTTACTATATGTACAAAAATGGGATTCAGGTCGGCTTGACCCGACACAACACATTTAGGTACCGACATAGCCCATTTAGTTAGAAGTTAAAGTATGCGTCTAAACAGACATGAAGACGAACGACGATGGTGCAGACCGCAAAGACCCGCGCGTGTGGATGGCGGACCTCAACGGACCCCCTTCCCTCTCTCTCTCTCTCTTGTTCTTTCCTCCTCTCTTGTTCTTTCATCCTCTCTCGTCTTGAAGCGCTACAGCCCCCAGCGAGCGACATATGCGGCGGCTCCGAGATGGCACGGAAGTGAATCGCAACAGTAATCATCGCAAATAAAGTCTCGTAGCCATAATTGGCGACGGTAACCGTCATTAGTCCACAGGATGTAGTTACTTACGACAAGCTCCCGCACGTGGACTGTTGGTTTTCTCCCGTTTATTCCTCCTCTTTTGTTCTTTCATTGCTTCCTGTATCGTTGTTGGATAGTT
Source organism: Tuctoria greenei (assembly GCA_036927565.1). Classification (NCBI taxonomy): domain Eukaryota; kingdom Viridiplantae; phylum Streptophyta; class Magnoliopsida; order Poales; family Poaceae; genus Tuctoria; species Tuctoria greenei. Next base: position 37,071,660 of record JAYESD010000012.1, on the reverse strand, counting down.
GCCCCACATCTTGAAGAACTGCACCATTTTCGGATGGTGCAGTGTAAAACAAGCAAATTTATGCTGCCGAAATTTTGTTCGGATTCAGATTTCATGTCTCTTCAGAAGGAGCATAAATCCTGGATACATTAACTCTAAGTTGTTCAGCTTTAAACTGCAAAGTCAATAAGGGTGAAGACCGCAGTTGGATGTATACTGGCTGGAAGAGTAGAACTGGTGGTCACTCAGATGAGTTGTACATCAAGTTAGATAAATTTCTGGATCGAGCATTTTCGTTGTCAACAGAAGATAAGGTGTGGTGACCTTGTACGAAATGTCAGAACACCAAATTTTTTAGCAGATTGGATCTTTCGTTTCACTTATGTCGTAACGGTTTCACGCCACATAATGAGGTGTGGACCTTCTACGAAGAGACTAAATCTCGAGTCATCATAGAAGTGGATGAGGATGATGATATAACGGCGGTTGATAGGATGGATGAGATGCTAGAAGATCTGGAAGCGGAGGATCCTCCTATAAAGGAGGTAGACAAGTTTTGAGCTCAAGAAATCACAAAAGTAATTGCATGAACACACGGCGGTGATCGTCCTTGCTTTCTCGACCAGATTTATGGCAATTAAGTGTAAGTACCTTTTTCCATCCACTGTTACAATGATCACATGAAATTGATCAGCGATATGCTTCCACAACCTCACAAGGCGCCTAAACATATGTATCAGTCTAAGATCCAAATATCTGGTCTCGGTATGAACTATGAGAAAGTAGATGTGGCCAAAAATTGCATGCTATTCTGGAAAGAGCACGCCAACAAGAACATGTTCTTGAAATGTGGTAAACTGAGGTATGTCAAAGTTGTTAATGATGATGGCGATAATGTGATGATAGATGTCGCACATAAGCAGCTCCGTTACTTGCCTCTGACACCTCGGTTGAAGCGGTTGTCTCTTTCAAAAAGAACCGCAAGACACATGAGATGGCACAAAGAAGGTAAATGTGAGAACAAAGAATTCTTGACACATCCGTCCGACGGTGATGCATGGAAGGCGCTAGACTGTTTCGATCCAGATTTTTCTTGTGATGCAAGAAATGTTCGCATCGGGTTAGCGACAGACGAATTCGCACTATTCAGTACAAACGCCACGCCATACTCCTGTTGGCACGTCTTTGTCATTCCGCACAACCTGCCACAGGCTTTGTGTATGAAGAACGAGTTTATGTTCCTCAGCCTCAATGTACTTGGACCTGATCATCCCGGATCACGTCTAAACGTGATGTTGAAACCGCTGATCAAAGAATTGAAAGTGTTGTGGACAGGAGTGGAAGTGTACGACAGTTACAAGAAGCAGAAATTCAACCTCCGAGATGCTTATTTATGGTCCGTCCATGATTTTCCGGCGTACGGCATGTTTTCCGGATGGAGCACTCACGGTCATTTGACGTGTCCGATATGTGCTTCGGACACGGATTGCTTTTGACTAACTCATGGAGGCAAGATATCTTACTTCGATTGCCACAGACGTTGGCTGCCTCCGAATCACACATTTAGGCAACAGAGGCATGTCTTTATAAAGAACACGGTTGTCACTAAAGGACCACCAAAATGTCTCAATGGGTCAGAAATTTCTGATATGTTGGATAAACTGGTGCCAGATGAAGGTCGTACTGGATATTTCGTAGGTTATGGCGAGGAAAACAATTGGACTCACATATGTAAACTTTGGGAGCTCCCATATGTGAAGTCGTTGATTCTAATGCACAACATTGATGTTATGCATCAAGAGTGTTACATGAGCGAAAGTATCATAAGAACATGCATGGATATGTCTGGCAAATCGAAAGACAATATAAAAGCTAGACTAGATTTGGCAGACATTTTTCACTGTCCAACTCTTGAAATCTCTGAAAGTGGTGGTAAGCCACGTGCTTCTTTCTGTCTTCGATCTAAAGAAAGGAAAGAAGTCATGAAATGGTTGGAATCTTTGAAATTCCGAAATGGTTACGCAGGTAGCCTGAAACGAGTCATGAATGTGAACATAGGAAACTTCACTGGGTTGAAGAGTCATGATTATCACATTATGATGGAAACACTCTTACATGTTATGTTCCGGTGCAATCTAGATGATGAGGTGTGGAAGGTTTTAGCCGAGCTTAGCTATTTCTATATATAGCTTTTTGCTAAAGAAATCAAGATAGGGATAATGGATAAGTTAGAGAAGGAGATACTTGTACTTTTATGTAAGATGAAAAAAATCCACCAAGTTCCTTCAATCCAATGCTACATCTGCTTATCCATCTTCCATTCGAAGCTAAAGTTGGCGGTCCTGTGCAATGTAGGTGGATGTATCACATTAAAAGAGCGCTATGATATATGAAACCAATTGTTGGCAACAGTGCAAGGGTGCATCGCTGAAGCATATGCTCTTAAGGAAGTAGGATACTTTTCAAGTGTCTACTTTGCAGAAGAACACAATGTCAATGCTTCAGCAATGCTGTACAATGTGGACCAAGCACCACCTTTAAGCGACCTCTCCATTTTTTAAACGAGAGGCACTACCATTGGTAGCTACATGACCTACGTCCTAACCAAATGTGACAGGACTATTGCTTTACTCTACATGTACGTAAATATAGAAGGCATGCAGGAATACTTCGAGTAATTGTTTGTCCTACATTAATGTAAATTGACATATTTTTCTACAAATGTATTCTAAAAGACGATTTTTCACATTCAGCGAGTTCCACAGACAATGTTGGCCACATAGGCATCAACCTACGACCAAACATGTAGAAGGGATGCGACAAGAAGGAACAAATGGAGGGTTGGGTTTCCTATCCTGGTTACGAGATTATGTAATACTCTCCCATCTTCTACATGACCTGATATAGAAGTATTATTTTGACTTATGATCTTTTTTTACTGTGTCGAACTCACAATGTCCATGAAGACTTGCAACAGCTATCTTATGGATTGGTAAATGTTACAAGCTATAGTCGATATGATGTAAATGGCTTTCAATTCCGTACTACTCATTTTGAAGCTACTCGTACTCTCGTGGCAACATCAAATTCCGGTGTTGTGACGAGAGCAATTGACACTCAAGGGAATGAAACCAATTATTATGCGATCATTAACAATATCCTTGAATTTACTTTTACCGGAAATAGGACTCTTTGAGTTGTCTTCTTCTATTGTGAATGGTTTGATAGCACTCATGGAACTCAAGAAAAACAATTTGGAATGGTGGAAGTGAAACATAAGGACCGACTACGAGGTTATGATACATTTGTTCTTGCACATCAAGTTGAGCAAGTGTATTATATACCTTATCCATGCACAAAGCTCAGTGCTTGGTAGGTGGTATATAAAGTGAATCCTCGTGAGCAGTTATATACTCCTGGGGATGATGGTTACCATGATAGTGAAGACGTTAAAGAAATTTACCAAGAAGAAGAGTTGCCACACACTTTTATCATCGAGCCAGGTGCTGGACTTGATCAATTAGTTGGAGATGTTGAAGATGTAGTGACAGATGATTTTGAAAATGGAAATTAGAATAGGTCACGATGGAAGATCATTGGGCTGGTTTAAGGAGTAGGGCATATGATAATGATGTTGATGAATTTTAAAAGTGATTACAAGTAACGTTTTCTTGAAGAAAGTAACATGAATTTTGTATATCTTATTTGCATATTTACTAATTATCTATTAAAATAGGATGGCGCCAAGGAAGGGTAAGGAAGTGGCACCAATGAAGGGGTTCTGCCCTTCTAGAGCTTAGGATGCTTTCGTCGGTGCCTCGTCGACCGGGAGCAGATGCTCTTAGTTGTTGGGCATGTTCTAAGTAGCTCTAGGGCTTCGTCACAGGTAAATTTCACTCGCCTTTGACAAATTCTTCAAATTCAATTTCCAATTAAACTAACTTGTGAATCATTTGAATGTTGTATTCCTCATCGACCGACTAAGAGGCTATGACACCTGTTGAGCTTGGCTACCCTTCGGTAAGCCAGCCCTCGGCCAGCCAGCCCCTGACTTCCGAGCCTTCTGTTCCTGAGCCCTTTGGCTCGGCTGGTGACAAGCCTTCTGGGTCACCAAGACGTGGTGCCTGAGCAGACGCAGAGGACGAGGAGGACTAACTTTGTCAGTCTTCCAGCAGTCCCTTCATAGAGGATCATGATTCCTCTGGTCGGAGACATGTAATAAAATCGTAGTGTTCAATTCTGGTTTCTTTTGGTTACCTAAGTAATGAATCAATAAATATCATGCAATGCTTGGTAAGATGCGTCTTTCACCAGTGAGAGACACCACAGATCGATGAACGGTGTCCTCGTGGCCTTAGGGCGTTTGCACTATCCCGGGGTCATCGACGGGGTGCCTGCCCTTTTGTGAGAAGACTACGCACGCGCCCATCACCAGGACCACGACAACATTCAGGAGGACGTATGGGCCGATTTTATGGTAAGTATGTTAAATAAAGTTTCTAAGTTTTAACTCTTAAACTCTTTTAATGAACATCTCTTCAATATATTCTTTATGACAGGCTAGGTATATTTTAGAGTACCGAGACAACCCTCGCATGTTTGAGAATGCGAGTAAAGTGTTTCACGTCAACATTGCGAAAGTGGTTCGATAAGCTTTGTCGAACGCTAGTATTCAAGTTATCAATGAGCACTTGAAGGCGAACCAGCACCACGTGCTACACTTCCGGCAAGAGAGCGAGTGGCACCTGACAGGGGAGGAGTACACGCAGGTACGTGGGGTGTAGTAAATATTATTTGTGATAATTTCCTCAATGGTACGTTTAACAACCTACAACTATGTGAAGGGCCACGTGAGCTGGTTTCAAGGTCGGTCTGATGCATTTCGGGCCCTTTGTTGATACTGGGCTAGCGATGAGTTTAAGGCTAAGTCCAACAAGGCTTGAGAGTGCAGAGGGGTCGAGGGGAAGCACAACCACGACCATGATAACCACTTGCAGTTAGCTAATCTCAAGGTAAGTGTATGTAAATTATGTAGGATTGAAGATCACGTGAAAAGCTACCAGAGGGGGGGGGGTGAATGGTAGATTTAAAAATCTTACGCAGCGGAAACAATTAAACCCCAAACCCTTTCGGCAGAAAAATGATATGTTAAAGAAATCGTGTGTGAGACTAATGTAAACGTGTTTCACCGTGACAAAAGTGATAGATACCCGAGAGAATCAAGTCACGAAGACAACACAAAAAGAATCACTCAAATCCGTCGAGAAAAACTCAATATGATCGAAAGATCAAACAATGGTCAATCTGCCCTACCCGAGAAAAAAACAGTTCTGAAACGCTGCAAAGAAACTCGTGTAGATCAGAAACCACAAATCCAATGACCGTGAAATTTTGATATATGATAGACAATCAAGTTGTGAAGACAACCTAAAAAGAATCACGTCAATTGGATCTGTAAAACTCGAGTTATGATAAAACCACCGACGAAAGGTAGTGCTGTCCAGAAACTCGACGAGTAAAACTTATCTGGAACAAGTCGGACGAACAAGGCACAAAAGTTCCTTCAAACTATGAATTTTATTCAATACAACACAAGAGGAACAGCTCCCAAAGTCGTGCACCATGAGCTCTGGGCTCCCTTGCTTATATAACCAGCCCTTAGGCCAACCCAATATCAACTAGGAATCCAATCCTACTTAGATCACGAATCGTAACTTTCCATAACTGCTCAAGATTCTTCTATACGCAGATAGAAGCAATCTTAAGACTTACAAACACCTTAGGAACGTATCCCACATTCCTAAACAACTCAATTTCGTTACCCACAAGAAATCCTATCATAACCAGCTCGATACTTTCCATACCGAGCCATAACCGACTCCGCCGCAGCCAAAGTCTTCAACCGATACGGTCCGATCCTTCCGATCAGATCTTCCTTCCATAATCCGTCTCTAGAAGCATATTGCCACGTCATGCACCTCATGCATACGTGTGAACACCTTCCTTTGACCTTCATATGCACTGCCCTTGATTCAATCACCCTGCGCGACCTCCTGACCCGCTCAACCACAGTTCCTCCCGAAATTGGTTGTTGGAACCTCATCTCCTCCCTGAGACTGGTCCAATGGATCCCGTCACCAGCCATGACTTGAACTGAGGTAACACCTGCACATGAATAAACAACCAATCCATATGAGCTCAAGTCCTCGACTTGACTCAAGTTAGTTCCGAACACAACACCATATGTGAGAATGTCACATAAGCATGTTGCAAAACCACAGTAACACAATATCATCCATATCAACCAAAACGCACCAAAAACATAGCAAATGAATGCTAAGCAATCTTTCCAATCATGTAAAGCAAGTACGAAACATTGCAAATAAAAAGCAGAAGCACTGCAGTCAAGTTCCGGACCTTGCCAGAGCAACCCGGAGCTTGAGCCGGAGCTAACAAAAGCTAGTAGAACCTAGCGCTGGAGCTTACCAAAACTAGTACAATGAAGCACCTGCCGGAGCTTACCAAAAACTAGTCAAAACTAGTCAACCCAAAACCGGAGCTAGACAAAGTACATCGGAGCTTAGCAAAAGCATGCCGGAGCTATCAAAGACGTGCCGGAGCTAACAAAGAAATGCCGGAGCTAAAGATAAAACTCACCGGAGCTAACCAAAGCTAGTCGGACCTTACCAAGAAGTCGGACCTAGCTTCGAATGTAACCGAAGCTACCTAAAACAAGTCGGACCTACCGTCGGACCTTGCTGTAGCTCGGAGCTAGAGTCGGACCTTGATAAAAAGGTGTTTTGGTGATATTCAAAACTTTTATCATCAAAGCCAAGTATATTCACTACAAGCCAATGTATTCAGCACACATAGGTCTTACAATCTCCCCCTTGATGAATGCATTGGCAACACCACTTAATATCTGAACATTGGCTTATTTTCAATAAAAGTTTTGAAGGCAATTTCTCCCCTTTGTAAATCAAAAGTAAAATGAGAAGAAAATTCAAAAATTATCCCATATTATCTCTCCCCCTTTATTATCTCTCCTTATGCACATATTCCCTTTTTCTTCATGCTTATCTCTCCCCCTTTGACAATGTATTCAGCAAGTCATGAGCATATAAACAAATTATCATTCCCTCTTTAGTTGTTATGAGCATATTATAACATATACATATAAACAAAGCTCATCCAAGTCATACTATCAAGTACCTTACATTATCACATCAATGAAATACATAAAGTAGTGTAAGTCATGCTAGAGATCAAATGTAATTTTCAATTTAAGCAAGTCATGGTCTCACAAACTTAACTATTTCAATACCTGAAAGCATGACACTTGTTGCTGCATTTTATTATTTTTCAAAGCATAAATTTAGATCATATGATATTTACAAGAGATTATATGCGCATCTGCCTTATTCTAACCAACCAAGCCAAGTCTATGTCATTTGACAATCAGAAGATTAAGGACATGGTTTTAGTCATACACAACTTCTTCCAAGTTCATATCCAAGTGCAATGATAAGCCATCTCAAAAAAAAGAAGTGTGATGCATGCATATTCTCTTGATCTTTTCTCAATTTATATTTGTTCATAAAAACTCAACATGTGAGTTGGTTACTTGATTAATTCTTTATGATTAAAAGCAATTGTGAGCATGCAACAAGTTCAAAACAGCAAGAAAGCTCGACCATGACCAGATTTAGTGTAAGTAATTATTCCAATTACTAGACATGGCAAAAACTACAAAATGTATAACACGAGTAATGTAATAAGAACTTTTAGCATGTAAAAGGAATCACAAAGTCATATATTTATGAAATACTATGCTCATATTATTTTAATTTCAGATTCACACATAGACTTCCCATGTTTCAAAACTCCCCCTCAATTTAAGCCATGAGGATGCATAACCCCTATTTCACTACGAATGTAACAAAAATGAGTGAAATCCAATGGTTTTGTAAAAATGTCAGCCAATTGTTGTTCGGTATCTACATGGTAAAGCACAATGCTTCCTTTTTCAACGTTATCTCAGAGAAAGTGATACCTAATGTCAATGTGCTTAGTTCTAGAATGTTGCACGGGGTTTTTAGCAATGCAAATGGCACTAGTGTTATCACAAAACAGTGGAACACTATCTAGATCAACCCCATAGTCCTTAAGTGTTTGAACAATCCAAAGAATTTGAGAGCAAGCACTAGCAGCAGCTACATATTCAGATTCGGGTGTGGATTGTGCAACTGAATTTTGTTTTCTAGAGGACCAAGCAACAAGAGAATTACCAAGAAAATGACAAGCACCGGAAGTACTTTTCCTATCAACCCTACAACCCCCAAAATCAACATCCAAAAAAGCTTTCAAAGTAACAGTTGAGGAAGAATGAAGAAAAATGCCAAATTCTTGAGTTCCATGTAAATACCTGAGAATCCTTTTGACGGCTTGACGATGTGAAACACGTGAGGAGGCTTGAAACCGTGCACAAAGACATACGTTGAATTGTATGTCCGGTCTTGATGTCGTGAGGTACAAAAGTGATACAATCATGCTTCTATATTCTTTTTGATCCACGAGTTCACCATCTTCATCAAGTTCAATTGTTGTTGCTGTTCCCATTGGTGTCCGAAGAGGCTTGCTTTTGTCCATGTTGAAGCGCCTTAGGAGATCTTTGGTATACTTCGTTTGATGCACAAAGGTACCCTCCTTGGTTTGCTTGATTTGCAGCCCCAAAAAGTAAGTGAGTTCACCCATCATACTCATTTCAAATTCGGAACTCATCATTGCTGAAAACTTGGACACAAGATCATGAGAAGCACAACCAAAGATAATATCATCCACATACACTTGAACGAATAATGAGTCATTGCCATGCTTAAGCACAAAAAGAGTTTTATCAACCTTGCCCATGGTAAACCCCTTTTCAAGTAAGAATGTTTTTAACCTATCATACCATGCTCTAGGGGCTTGTTTGAGACCGTATAAGGCTTTGGACAGTTTGTAAACATGATTAGGAAAATTTGGATTTTCAAAACCCGGTGGTTGTTTGACATAAACCTCCTCATCTATGTAGCCATTAAGAAAAGCACTTTTAACATCCATTTGAAATAGCTTAAAACCTTTTGATGCTGCAAAAGCTAACAAAATTCTTATGGCTTCTAATCTAGCGTCAGGAGCAAAAGTTTCATCAAAATCTAGACCTTCAACTTGAGTGAAACCTTGAGCAACCAACCTAGCCTTATTCCTAACCACAACCCCATCCTCACTTTGTTTATTTTTATATACCCATTTAGTTCCAATTAAAGTGTGACCTTGAGGTGGAGGTACAAGTTTCCAAACATTATTTCTTTCAAAATTTTCTAACTCTTCTTGCATGGCAATAATCCAAGATTCATTAGTGAGTGCGTGTGATATATCTTTGGGTTCAAAAGAAGCAACAAAAGCAGAATGAGCATGAGAGTTTGGATCGCAAAACCTGGACCGTGTGACTCGTTCGTGCAAGCTTCCAATCATCTGTTGTGGGGGATGATCTTTGTAAAACCGTAGGGGAACAAATGTCTCACAAGCTTCTTCTTCATTAGGTTCATCGTAGATTGATGAGCTTGTGACTTGTGGACGATCAGGACCAGCATAGGTGATAGCCGGAGCTTGTTCAATGTCCGGAGCTTGACACGTGTAACCTTCGGAACTACCAGGCGGTATCACCGGCTCTTCTTCATCTTTGAAAATACCCTCGCCCTGAGGATATGGATCTGGTCCTGCAACACCGGAGCTAGTACCTAGGCTAGCTTCATCAAGAGACACTTCACAAGTCTCCACAATTTTGTTAGTGTCAAGTAAAAGCACACGGTAGCCTCTAGTATGAGATGGATAACCAAGAAACATGCCATCAATGGATCTAGGTTCAAATTTATCAAGATTACCATGTTTCTTAACAAAGTATTTGCAACCAAAGACCCAAAAGTGTGTAACACTAGGCCTATGTCCAAACCTGAGCTCATATGGTGTTTTACCTAGCTTAGTACGCAAGAAAACACGATTTGAGACATAACAAGCAGTTGCTAACGCATCAGCCCAAAATTTCCTAGGAGTTTGATATTCATCAAGCATAGTCCTAGCCATCTCAACTAAGGTTCTGTTCTTTCTTTCTACAACACCGTTTTGTTGAGGTACATATGGTGAAGAGAATTGATGATCTATTCTATTTTCAGCACAAAAGTGATCAAAAGATTGATTTTTAAATTCAGTTCCATTATCACTTCTAATTGATTTTAATGATCCTGGGTGATCAATTGATAATCTAAGAAATAAAGTTGTAAAGTGACTAAAAACTTCATTCTTAGACGCCATAAAGTAAACCCAAGAGTATCTAGAATAATCATCAACAATAACAAGAACATACCATTTACCTCCGAAGGATTGAACACGTGAAGGTCCTACGGTGTCAAGATGCAAAAGTTGACATGGTTCAGTTGTCATGATCATTGTGAGAGGAGTATGTGAACCTGCAACCATCTTAGCATGTCTACAAGAAGAGCACACAATTTCTTTGTCCCTTTTAAGCTTAGGCAGCCCACGTAGGCTATCAAGAGCACTAACACGCGTTAGGTGATCAAAGCCTACGTGACCAAGTCTACGATGCCAAAAATATAAGTCCTTTGAATCATTAACAACTAGACACCTATGCTTAGAGGAAGACATATCAAAATCAGCTTTAAAAACTCTTCCAAACCGAGACATGTTAAAAATAAGCTCACTATTTGAACTTACAACTTTGCAGCAGTTTTTATTGAAAATAATTTCCAGATTTTCATCTAGTAATTGTGAAATAGAAAGCAAGTTGTATTTCAAATTTTTGACAAGTGCCACATCCTTCAAAGTGTAGTGATCATTTACTCTAATTGAACCCTTAGCAATTATAAGAGTTGAAGAATTATCGGCAAAAGTAACATTTTCTACACGTGACACAAAAGAGAGGGAGGAGAACCAATCTTTGTTACCGGTCATGTGGCGTGAGCAACCTGAATCCACAATCCAAATGTTCTCCTTCCTCAAATGTGTAACCTACATAGAAGCACAATACGTCGATGACACAATACTGGGGTTAGTCAGAAGGCATTTAGGAATCCAGTACTGAGTCACGCGACGTGTAGTAGGAAAAACACGCGAAAGCTGAGACAAACAGCAGGTTTATGAGTCAAAGATTGAGGTTTTCTGTTCTTAACAATTGATTTAGAAGTTATTACTTGTTTAGAGTGAAAACCAGTAGCTCCGGAGGTAAAAGCAGAAGGTCCGGAGGCAAAAACTAAAGCTTTGGAGGGAACAACAGAATATCCGGGAGCTCTCGGAGCTATCAGAACTACCAGAGCTGTCTTTGTAGATTTCTTGCCAAAAGTTCAAGAAGCTACCTTTTCAAATTTCTGACTCATTAAAGCAGGTTGTGTTTTTCTAATTGCATGAAAGTTATAAGATCTAGCAACCATTCTATCCCTTTTCTGTTGTTTAGCTAGTTTATAACAAAAATTTATGACATGACCATCTCTACCACAGTAGGTACAATGAAGTTTAACTTTGTGTTCATGTCTAGATGAGCAATCAACATTTTTGTTTGATACCGAATGAGACAACACTCCTGCAGATTTGAAAACCACTTCTTTTTGTTTAGGAACTGTTTGAATCAAACCACTTCCTAATGACTTCACAATTTTAGGTGGATGTGCCTTAGCATGAGCATGAGAGTCAAAACCTAAACCAGTTTTATCATTGCAAGACTTGGAAGAATTCAACAGTAAGTTTAGGTTCTTATTCCTATTACAAAACCGATCTAATGTCCTATGCATGTCATCAAGTTTATTGGACAGATCAAGGCAATTTTCACATGAAGTTTTTCCTATTAGTTTGCAATTGGAACAAAATTTAACTTCATGAGAACGTAAAGCATTGTTCAATATAGAAATTTCATTCATAGCATCCTGTAGTTTCTTATCAAGATCATCACAAGTAGAACAATGCAAATCAATTGTAGAATAGCTAGCATCTTTCAAGTTTTTATCATTAAGTGCAGCAAGCTCTCTGTTCTTTTCAATTTCTTCATCAAGTCTATCTGGAGTGGAGGAGTGTGCACTTCTTAATGTGGACAATTGTTCATAGATTAAGTCACATGAGGGACATGCATCATCACTAGGAATCAAAGTTTTTAAACGGTTAATTTCATATTCTGGTGATTCAATTTTAGCAGCATTATCCCTAAGCTTTTTGTCCTTTTTCTTGACAATAATAGTTGCACGAGAAATAGCATCACACATTTCATTGCAGGTAGAACATACCTCATTGTCTTCACTGTTGTGTTCTGCATCCTCCTAAATTGATCTTGATCTTGTTTTGCCCGCCATGAAGCATATGTTGGCCAGGTCAACATCATCTTCATCACTTTCAAAGTCTATGTCACATGAACTGAACTCTTGAAGCGCGGTGATAAAACTGTTGATCATCTTGCATCCTATGGTACCTTTCTTCTTGTTGTTGGAATTTCCAGAGGAGGTCCGGACCTTGCTTTGTTTTTCTTCCCAGGTGGTCGGACCTGAAAGGTTAGGGCATTTTGTACGAAAGTGTCCTGTTTTACCACATTCAAAACAGCGTTGAGGTCCGGAGCTTCCTCTCCTTCTATTTCTCACATTTTGCAATGCTTTTGAGAATCTAGTAGAGATGAGTGCCATCTCCTCTTCTGGAAATTCTTCAATCTGTTCCACGGTTAGTGAGGACAACAAAGCAAGAGTATTGCAAGATGATGATTGGCCGGAGCTAGACATATCACGTTATGAAACAAATGCAATAGACTTATTTGGGTTTTTACGTGCTAGAATGTCAATTTCATGAGTTTTTAGTTTAGAATAGAGTACATCTAATGTAAGAGAACTCATGATAGTAGATTCACGAATGGATGTTACTTTCATCTCCCAAATTGACATGTCTAATGCACTAAGAAGTTGCCTAGCATTCTCAGCATCAGAAAAATTAACATTGACCGTAAGTTGCTGAGAATTTTATTAAAACGAGCAAAGAGGTCATCGATAGACTCACCTGGTTGCATCTCAAAACGCATATATTCCTTTTTGAACATATCTTGTCTTATCTCCTTGATTGTGTTGGAGCCTTCATGATAATCACAAAGAGCTCTCCAAACATCGTATGTTGATCGGAGGTGCGCGACACGATCAAAGTTGCTTTGAGTGAGTCCTTAGATGATCAAGTTTCGGGCTTTGTTGTTGTTGTCGACGTCCCGTAGATTTGTGGCCGTGACTTGATCATTAGGTGGCACTTCATAAGGCTTGTATACATTCTCCCATATTGCAAAGCCTTGTGCCTGGATGAAAGCCTCCATGCGTGCCTTCCAAACCTGAAAATCAATACCAGCAAATACACAAGGTTTGGCGGAGTACTTCTCCATGATGATTAGTCAAAAACACGTGCAAATCACAAAGATTAGAGCACCGTGGCTCTGATACCAATTGTAGGATCGAAGAGCACGTGAAAAGCTACCAGAGGGGGGTTAATGGTAGATTTAAAAATCTTACGCAGCGGAAACAATTAAACCCCAAACCTTTCGGTAGAAAAACGATCTGTTAAAGAAATCGTGCGTGAGACTAATCTAAACGTGTTTCACCGTGACAAAAGTGATATATACCCGAGAGAATAAAGTCACGAAGACAACACAAAAATAATCACTCAAATCCGTCGAGAAAAACTCAAGTTATGATCGAAAGATCAAACAATGGTCAATCTGCCCTAACCGAGAAAAAAACAGTTCTGAAATGCTGCAAAGAAACTCGTGTAGATCAGAAACCACAAATCCAATGATCGTGAAATTTTTACATATGTAAGACAATCAAGTTTTGAAGACAACCCAAAAATAATAACGTCAATTGGATCTGTAAAACTCTAGTTATGATAAAACCACCGACGAAAGGTAGTGCTGTCCAGAAACTCGATGAGTAAAACATGTCTGGAACAAGTCGGACGAACAAGGCACAAAAGTTCCTTCAAACTATGAATTTTTTCAATACAACACAAGAGGAACAGCCCCCAAAGTCGTGCACCACGAGCTCTAGGCTCCCTTGCTTATATAACCCGCCCTTAGGCCAACCCAATATCAACTAGGACTCCAATCCTACTCAGATCACGAATCGTAACTTTCCATAACTGCTCAAGATTCTTCTATACATAGATAGAAGCAATCTTAAGACTTCCAAACACCTTAGGAACATATCCCACATTCCTAAACAACATAATTTCGTTACCCACACGAAATCCTATCATAACCAACTCGATACTTTCCATACCGAGCCATAACCGACTCCGCCGCAGCCAAAGTCTTCAACCGATACGATCCGATCCTTCCGATCAGATCTTCCTCCCATAATCCGTCTCTAGAAGAATATTGCCACGTCATGCACCTCATGCATACGTGCGAACACCTTCCTTTGACCTTCATATGCACTGCCCTTGATTCAATCATCCTGCGCGACCTCCTTACCCGCTCAACCACAGTTCCTCCCGAACTTGGTTGTTGGAACCTCATCTCCTCCCTGAGACTAGTCCAATGGATCCCGTCACCAGCCATGACTTGAACTCGAGCAACACCTGCACATGAATAAACAACCAATCCATACGAGCCCAAGTCCTCGACTTGACTCAAGTTAGTTCCGAACACAGCACCTTATGTGAGAACCTCACATAAGCATGTTGCAAAACCACAGTAACACGATATCATCCATACCAACCAAAACGCACCAAAAACATTGCAAATGAATACTAAGCAATCTTTCCAATCATGTAAAGCAAGTACGAAACATTGCAAATAAAAGCAGAAGCACTGCAGTCAAGTTCCGGACCTTGCCAGAGCAACCCGGAGCTTGAGCCGGAGCTAACAAAAGCCAGTAGAACCTAGCACTGGAGCTTAACAAAACTAGTACAATGAAGCACCTGCCGGAGCTTACCAAAAACTAGTCAAAACTAATCAACCAAAAACCGGAGCTAGACAAAGTACATCGAAGCTTAGCAAAAGCATGCCGGAGCTATCAAATATATGCCGGAGCTAACAAAGACGTGCCGGAGCTAACAAAGAAATGCCGGAGCTAAAGATAAAACTCACCGGAGCTAACCAAAGCTAGTCGGACCTTACCAAGAAGTAGGACCTAGCTTCGAACGTAACCGGAGCTACCCAAAACAAGCCGGACCTACCGTCGGACCTTGCTGTAGCTCGGAGCTAGAGTCGGACCTTGATAAAAAGGTGTTTTGGTGATATTCAAAACTTTTATCATCAAAGCCAAGTATATTCACTACAAGCCAATGTATTCAGCACACATAGGTCTTACAACTTATGTTTATATATTCATGATATACTGTTCGTACTAACACGTATTTACAGGAGTGCAAGACGACGGTGCCGCCAACCCCTGCTGAGATCACGAAGAGAGGTCATAGGGATCCTTCTCAGCCTCAGGGGTGCAGTCAGGCTGCAGCTGAGCGGTTGGTAAGTTTAGAAATCATTCATATTGAATATAACTATATGAATTGTTGAACTTACACGGTTTTCTTGTTTTCCAGGCTAGGTACGGGGAGGAAGCTAGGAGGATACACGACGTATGTTTCGATTGGGAATATGAACCAATCTATCCTCAAGTCGCGTATGCAAGCGGAGGTAAAAAAGCCCATGGAAGGTGAGTTCATAAGTCATTTTATCATTTTCAATTCAAAATATTCAAGATATTTCAATTAGATATTACTGATTCTTTTTTTATAGGCTCGTCATATTCAACAGAGTTGTCAACTTGAGGGCGGCGAGGCCTGCGAGAGGTTGCTCCACGCGGTCTTCATTGGTGGGCACGTCAGGTCGCCGCACCTCGCAGAGACACATCAAGATGCAGTCTCTCCGAGAAACCGCACAAAAGAACCTCAGACGACAGGAGGAGGAAAGGAGGGAGGCGGAACGGCAGAGGATCTCGATGGAGGCCACCATGTCTTCCCAGGCAGCATGGATGGCACAGATGGAGGACATAATGGAGGTAACAAAATAAAAACTAAACTTCACATTAATTCAACGTAAATGACTTACTAATAGGTAACTTCTAATGTTTGCAAAGACCCTCCATGGCTAGGGCACAGGGTCTGGGGATCCAGCTACTGCCACTACCGGTCGTTCCAGGCAATGTAAGTTACCTTAATTACGTCCAAACCGATGTAAGTTCAACCTCTTAACATACGTCGGTTTAGCGCAACCGAAGTAAGTTATACCACTTAACTTACGTCGGCTCACAGTCGCAGTCGCTGACGTAAGTAGTCCGGCCCATCCCGCGGCCCATCGATACCGACATAATTAAGTAACTTACGTCGGCAGCCGACGTAAGTTACCTTAATTACATCCAAACTGCTTCGTCGGGCGTCAACCGATTTAATTAAGTAACTTAAGTCAGTTTAATTCTTCTGCGAGTCAGGTAATTTTTTATGTCAACTTAACATTTCTAGTTTTACCACAACTTAGCTAGAAATAGAGCGAGTAAAGAGAGTGAGACTGAGAGATAGTTAGATAGAGTCAGAGATAGAGTTAGAAGAGGTAGGAAGATGGAGGGAAAGGGATAGCGATAGAGAGATAGAGTCGGAGAGAGAGATAGATTGAGATGGAGAGGGAGCAATGGAGAGGGAGAGAGAGAGAGACAGATTGAGATAGAGAGAGAATAATGAAGAGGGAGAGACGGAGATGTAGATGGAGATAGAGGGATAGGAAGGAAGGGAGAGAGATGTTGATGCATTTCTATTCTAACTATAAGTTTTGCGAATTGTAGGGATCAGCGATGGCTGCTCAAACTTCGTCGTCGTCGTTACCGCCACCTTGAGTGAGGTGCGATGACAACTTTGGTGGCTTAGGAGGTGGCTTCGGAGGTCAGATGGGCGACTGAGCCCTTGTTCGATTTGTTGACAATGATGCGACTTATTGACATTGTAACCGTGCGATGTGTATAGTGCCTCTTGTCATGTATGTCTGTTGTGATGTTGATTATGTCTGTTCTGTGTTTCTGGCCTTCGAGCCGGGTAGCATTTTCTATTTTTGAAAAAAATAAAAAAACCTTATTTGCGACGTCTTTTTATATTGTGCTGTCGCAAATAAGGCTTCTGGCTGTCGCAAATTAACCTGTGTTATTAGTGTTGGTGATTGTCCCAAGAGGCAATCATAACAATTCGAGTTAAGACCTGTTGGATATTTGATCCATAAGCAATTAGGGTACTAATGGTCCTTCGACCTAAAAGCCCATTAGCACGCCTATAAATACGAGGGGTAGGGTTAGGGGCTAATTACTCCACCATGTGACAGCCCTAGCCGCCACCCCTCGCAGGTCTCACGCCGAGACACTTGCCGTGCACGCGGTGCTAGCACAACGGCGCACGGCATTGCACCCCGTACGTGTGGACTCCGTGGAGGCACTGCTACTACTGATGCGCTGATCGGCTATGACGATCGTGATCATCTACCTAGTGTCATGATGAGGACGAGGAGGAGATGAACAAGATTGTTTTCTTCCCCTACACTGACGTGTGTCTACATTCCGCTGTGCTGTTTGTCTAGTGGTAACAATCTATGACCTCTGTACTTGCATGTTTCATGGGTGATGCGGTACAATTGCTAGAGTAGTGTAGCACCCGATTTCAAAAGGAGTTAGTGAGAGCAAGGTGCATATTGAAGAAATCTAAGATGTACAAGATGTTGTGCAACCAGTTGATGAAAACCAGCCCCATGAAGGTCTACGAGGGTACGTCGTGCGACTGAAAAGTTAACGCTTCTAACCACAGAGCAGCATGACATGGTATTGTTGGGCAATATGAGCCCACGACCCATACCAAAGCAATGAAGGGACCCGAATCTGAGAAGTGGCTTGGAGCCATGGAATCCGAAATTGAATCCATGCATGAAAATCAAGTTTGGAACTTGTTTGATCCAATCGAAGGTGTGAGACCTATCGATTGTAAATGGATTTCAAGAAAAAGACTGCTATGGATGGAAATGTTCACATCTATGAAGCGTGATTGGTGGTGAAAGGTTTCAGACAAATTCAAGGTGTTGATTATGATGAAACTTTCTCACCCATCGCAACGCTAAAGTCTGTTCAGATTCTCCTAGCAATTGCCGCATATTTTGGTTATGAAATATGGCAGATGGATGTCAATACAACATTTCTTAATGGAAGTCTGGATGAGGATGTGTACATGACACAACCTGAGGGTTTTGTCAATCCTAAAAATGCTAGTAAAATATGCAAGCTTGAAAAGTCCATCTATGGGTTGAAGCAAGCATCTCGTAGTTGGTATCTACGTTTTGATGAAGTGATCAAAAGGTTTGGTTTCATCAAGAATGTAGAAGAACCTTGTATTTACAAGAAGTTTAGTGGGAGCGCACATGTATTTCTAGTCCTATATGTGGATGACATATTATTGATCGGAAATGACATTCCAATGCTTAATAATGTTAAATCCTCATTAAGAAAAAAGTTTCTCAATGAAGGATTTAGGAGAGGCAACATACATTTTGGGCATAAAGATCTATAGAGATATATCTAAAAGGCCAATTGGATTAAGCCAAGATACATATATTGACAAGATATTGAATCGGTTCAATATGCAAGATTCCAAGAAAGGTTTCTTGCCAATGTCACATGGCATTACTTTAAGAAAGAGTCAATGTCCTTCGACACGTGATCAGCAAAAGAGGATGAGAGCGATTCCTTATGCTTTAGCTATTGGATCCATCATGTATGCCATGCTATGTACACGCCCAGATGTATTTTATGCTCTGAGCATCACGAGCAGGTATCAATAAAATTATGGTGATGCTCATTTGACCGTTGTCAAAAACATCCTTAAGTACTTGAGAAGAACTAAGGATGTGTTCTTAGTGTTTGGAGGTCAAGAAGAGCTCGTTGTAAAAGGTTACACTTATGCTAGCTTCCAAACTGATAAGGATGATTCTAGATCGCAATCCGGTTTTGTATTCTGCCTCAATGGAGAGGCGTGAGTTGGAAAAGTTCCAAGCAAGATACAATAGCAGATTCAAGGATAGAGGCAGAGTATATTGCAGCTTCTAAAGTTGGGTGTCGTTCCAAGCGCGTCTAGTCCTGTGGATCTCTACTGTGAAAATAGTGGAGCCATCGCATAGGCAAGGAGCCCAAATCACACAAAAGATCCAAACACATACTACGGCGCTATCACCTCATTCGATAGAGCATCAACCAAGGTGACGTGAAGATATGCAAGGTGCACACGGATTTGAATGTTGTAGACCCGTTGACAAAGCCCCTTCCACAATCAAAGCATGAGGCGCACACGAGATCTATGGGTATTAGATACTTACATCAATGATCATAGTTTGTAGTGAGAGACTTGTGTCAGAGCTATGTTTATGTACTATTAAATAAATTGTTATATGCGTAATCATTATTTACATTGATCATCAAGTATCTGACTTGTTCGCGAAACTCTTTGTTAATATAGTAATGTTACTCTCAATGATCTCTAGTCTATATCATTATATGAGATAATGATGTCACACAGACTAGAACATGTATTAATTGATGATCACGTTTCACCGATCATAGATATTTAGATATCAAATTAATAATGTGAACACATATTAGTTAACATGGTGTTGGATTGACCCACTCTGAGACACTACTGGGATTGTTATTTCCATATGTATACACCTGCTAGATCCTTAGACCTAAGATCACCATTGTTTCTCACTGTGTGTAGTTGTGTACTTTGAGACTACCAAACACTACTTCGTAACTGGGTAGTCATAAAAGTAGTCTTCGGGTACAAAATGAAACATAAAATGGGATGTGTGCGGATCAAGATGGGATTTGCCCCTCCTAAATAGCAGGAGAGATATCTCTGGGCCCCTCAAAATAGTTGGATTTGAAAGTGCATGGCCATGCCAAGGTGGTTAAAGGATAATCACAATGACTAAAAGTTAGTCATGGAATGAATCCACTTTTTGATCGAGTGAATGGTTGAGCTATCACAAGGATTGCACGCATCTCGCCTTGAGCTTGACTGGTACGTGAGGCAAAGGGATTAGCATGTTGAATGTATCTAGGTTCGGTCGATATGATCTTTATGTACATTCGGTAGTCAGTATGTCCTGCTAGGTACCTCTACTGACTTGTGGTTGGAAACAGTTTCCATTCACAACCGACTGCACATGAACCTACGGGTAACACACTTAAGGGGTTGGAATATTGAAAAGCTAGACTAGATGATTGTCTCTAGTGCAAGGAGGAGATTGTTGGTGATATGCCCAAGAGGCAATCATAACAATTCGAGTTAGGGCCTGCTGGAATTTGATCCATATGCAATTAGGGTACTAATGGGACTTCGACCTAAAAGCCCATTACCACGCCTATAAATATGAGGGGTAGGGTTAGGGGCTAATTACTCCACCACGTGACAGCCCTAGTCGCCATCCCACGCAGGCCCCACGCCGAGACCCTTGCCGTGCACGCGGTGCTAGCACACCGGCGCACGACGTTCCTCCCCGTACGTGTGGACTCCATGGAGGCACTGATACTACTGCTGCACTGATCAGCTACAATGATCTTGATTGTCTATGTACTGGTGTGATGAGGACAAGGAGAAGAACGAGATCGTCTGATTCCCCTACACTGACGCGAGTCTACGTTCCACTGCGCTGCACGTCTAGAGTTAACGATCTATGACCTCTGTACTTGTATGTTTCCTGGGTGATGCGGTAGAATTGCTACAGTTGCGTACCGCCGATTTCCCAACAATTTGGGATGGCTGGACCGTCGTAAATCGTATTGTGGGACCTGTCAGGTTGAGCCCGGGCTATAGTTAATGATGGCCAGGCCATCGCAAATAGGTCCTCAGTAACGACAGCCGGGCCATCGCAAATAGTCCTGTGGGGCCCATCGGCTGGGCCCGGGCTATAGTTTGCGACGGCCGTCGCAAACTGTCGCACATAAGCTTATTTGCTACGGTGGGCAGTGCAAATAATCTTAATTGTGACAAGACACTTGTGATGGCCGAAAACTGTCGCAAATTGTTTACTTGCGACAGTTTTCTGCTTATCGTGGCCATCGCAAATCGTTGGGATTCCCGTAGTGAGCTTTGTACTTGATAGTACCATGGGCACCAGCAAATAATCCAGGACCACCCATAATCACCTTTACCAGCCGTGTCTGGAGGTGCAATGAGTCCCAAAACATCAAGTGTGGAGCCAGCAAAACTATTTTGTAGAAAGAAAGGATACAAGGGCATTTAATTTAATAGGCAAAATATATGTGGGAAATGTCGAAAATTTTTGTAACTTCCATCTTGGAACGCGAATATGTGTGAGGTGTAGAACCTGGCGCTGGATTGGCTTGCTTGTAGATGGAAGCCTTGTGCCCGTACGATAATCTTTTCATTCGGATTATGTCCTGCTGTTAGAATCCAGTCATGGATAATCATCGCACCAAACCCAGTACTTGGGTTTCCTCCTGACAGAAATGCCTCGTTAGGGTTAGTAACATTTGGCCAAGCAGGGAACTGGTGCAGGTACAGGTGCAGCGTAGTCTCATTTTGCTCGCAACATTTATACGGATCGTTCAAAACGACATCAAGGGTGCCAGCCACGGACACAACTGCTGGGAGCTGCAAGAGGCGCAGAAGAATCAGTGAGCTAGAATGAATTGCCATTCGGTAGGATTCTCGGAAGCAAGGGCAAGATAGCTAGAGAGGGAAAAGGAGCTTGATGGGTAGAAATATTCTGTACTCATAAATGGTAGAGGGGCTGTATTTATAGAAAACGTAAGCTAGGAGTGGAAAAACTGATGGTGGAGGTGACCAGAAAATTATTTAAACAACAAACCGGAAGACACCACCATGTTTTATCCAGATGCTCAATAAGTCCGTTTGTTTCACACTCTAAACATCAAATATATACTGTGCCTACATTATGATGAAAGCTTTCACAATGGTTTCACATGTTAACCGCGTACGTGCTACTAAATATCAGGGAAATAAGAATTTGATGGAAGGAATCTGATCACTCATGCTATTTCAACTAGTTTTGTTTACAATGAGACTAGCTAGCTCCACACTTCTCAAGAGCTTCGATATACTATGTCAACATAGTATTGTCATGATTTGAGTTATTTAGGACTTCGATACTCCAAACAGCCTTTGTTCTCTATCGTACAGTCTTGTGGCCAACACTCCTGTTTTCCTGAAGTTTTTTTTGTTTATATATTTATGTGTGTATATATCTTTATCTGTATGTATATAGTAGGGGCTTCCCCTAGTGCATTTTCCTAAACAAACCTAGAATTAATAGTCATGTTGGCCTTGATGAGTCACAGTATGCAACTTAATGACAAATAGAGTTTCTTGCCACACATTGTAGCATGTGCATCATGAATACATATGAAAAAAAAATATAATTAGGCATGACAATTTATCAAGTTTTCTGATTAATATATTCAATTAAAGGATTGATGTGGTGACAAAAATACAATATATCTCGTGTTTATTATTGTCGCAGACTATATAATTATAACTGAATGATAAGCTGCCCACGGAGGCTGGGTGAAACGATGGTTAAATAAGATGCTACCTGCTCATAATACTCGTAAACTTAGTGGGATGAATCAAATTCTTAGTGGCAAGAACCTTGATTGTCACACAGCTTGAACAGTTAATTTTATTTAATAGGATGATGCTAGTTTGCTCCTCGCCCTCCTGGCGTCATGTTCGTTATTCACGGACTAAGAATCTTTCTATTCTCTACAATATGCACTACTCGCAACAGTCTAATGATAACCATCAAAATCAAACAGTGAATGGATGCAAGAACATTCAAGCACAATATATATTTCCATTGTTACCCATAGGGTATCTGTTAATGCATGTACGACATTGTGTTGTGTCACAAACATGTCAATGAGGCCCATGAGCAAACAAATTAAAAGCATGTGGATGACTTGCATGTAAGTTAATATTAGTTGCAGTGCCACCACAATACCAATTGACATTACATTCCCCATTTTTGTTTGTATCAAGGCCGTCCATATGGAGGTGCAGCCATTTTGATTTATGTGCTAATGTTTTTTTAAAAGAGTTAATTGCTTGAGAAGTCCAACAATTTGCGTGATGGGGCAAGTGGGTCACACTTCTTGCAAATTACTCAAATGGGGTATATATCTTGTTTAAGTGGTGTGCATGAGGTCAAAAGTGATCTTGGTCGCTGAAAAGAATGACGTGACATCCATGTCACTGACCACCAAGAAGACTATTGTATAATCACCCTTGTCTTTGCTACTGATTCATAGGATGTGTTTCTTTATTAAACCACAAAAGTATTCAAAACAAGAAAAAATATAAGTAACATAAGCTGGGGCATTTTACAAAAAGTCATATATGATAGACATTGACATGGATGGAACTCAAATTTTCACCCATCAAGTTTATTTTTAACCTTATGCACACCACTAAAAAATATTGGATTTGTTTGTGCAATCTCCAAAAAATTATGACCTACTTGCACCAATTGTGCAAGTTGTTGTACTTACTATGTAATTAACTAAAAATATATATATGCAGCATGTTGTCCACACCATTTGTAAGATCTGATTGATGGTAGTGTCATGCATGCTAGATCTCGAGTAGATTCTGCACAAGTCATTTCATAGCTGGAATGAGATCTACATGTCAAAAACATAACGTAAGGAATTCGATCTCTCAAGCTATTAGAACTAGTTTTGTATACAATGAGACTAGCTAGCTTCACACTTCTCAAAGTTTTGATGTACTATGCCAACTTAGAATTATCATGTTTGATCTATTAAAAAATAAATTTTCATGTTCGAGTTATCCTTTAGTTTCACATTGTTCTTGGCACCATTATACCTCGGGGGCTTGTTCTGTCTGTTATAGTTTGTGTTGTGTTAGGATTTATTTGTATCTGGCCTATTGTGTCTACGAACGGCCTGCACCATACTGTCGTAACTAAGGCGTCCAATGACCAACATAGCATGAGTCACCTTATTTATGACGGTCAGAGCTCGCCATCGTACATAAGCTTATTTATGACCGAAATTTTGTGACAGTCAGATGCCACCGTAAATAAATGAAAACCATCATAAATAGCTAGTGACAGTGCATTGTAAATGTGCAGGATTCTTGTAGTGATAACATGAGTAACCAGTAACCTATTTCATGCAACACATTCTAGCAAATGTGTCATAAATTTTATACATGACATAAAATATTTATGCGTGACAATTTGTAAATTCAGAGCAAGAATTGATATCGTGGACAAAAAAATGCAATGTCTCATATTGTGTTTACTGTTGTCAGATTATAGAAATCATCACTGCATGCTAGGCTTTCCACTAGGACAAGGTGAAACAATGTTGATATAATATGCAACATGCTCATAGTACTCGTAACTTAGTGGCAGGAATCTCATTTGTCACGCAGCTTGAACTAGTTTTTTAACAGGATGACACTAGTTTGCTCCTCTCTCTCTCCTGGTGTCGGGTTTGTTACTTCAGGAACTCAGCATCTTTCTATTCTCTATAGTATATACAACTCACAGCGGTCTTATTAGAAAATGAAAATCGAACAGTTGATGGATGCAAGGAACACTCAAGCATAATATATATTTCCAGGGTTACCTATAGGGTATCTATTATTGTATATCGGACATTGTATTGCGTCAAAAAATTATCAATGAAGCCCGTGAGGTAACTAATTGAAAGCATGTCAATGACTTGCAAGTAAGTTTTTAACAGTTGCAGTGCCACCACACTACTTTGTGACATTATATTCCCGATTTTTGTATAGTATATTCGTTATAGTATAGTAGTATTATATCAAAGGTATTTAGGTACGCACAGTTTGGGTTTGCTAAATCAGATCGATCTGTAAAAATACAGATGCTCGTGAAGGTTACGTAAGCTAATGCGAAGAAGACATTATTGGTTGATATACATGATTAAGGTGTATGTGCCACGTTTCTGTTTATGAACTATAGCATGAGGCACTAATTAGATTTAGTAGATTAGGTTTGTCTGTGCAAACGATATGGTACTAAACTTTCGGTCCGCAGGGCGTGCAGCGCTACAATACACGATGGGCCAAAATTGAAGCCATTTGTATATTACAGAGTCAGGAAAAAAATATGTGTGGGTATCCGAATTTTAGATTCAGGTTGAGCGTGTTATTTAAATTTTGTATTTGAATTGAGCTTTATTGGTGGGTAATTTAATTTCACTAATTCATCTAGGCCCCAAATGGCGGTGATCGAGATAAGTGTGCTGCATAGTCAGTGGATCCTTCTAGATACTAAACCAACGGGCGGCATGGCGTGCTGCAGTTTCCTATACGGGCCGAAATTCTAATATGAGCTGAATATTTGGAAAGGATCTAAAAAATAATCAACATATATTTTTATTTACACTTGTTATTATTTATAACCGGTTCCGATACTTTTCCCATGTTAATAACAAAAATAGAGATAAATCAATAAATTTATTAAATATTGTATTCGTATATATGTATCTAAGGATGATAGCTTAGTAATGATTGGAGAAAGCAATATAGAAAAAATGGGAAATAAAGAGGGAAGCAACATCCGGGTTTATAAAAAGGTTTGAGGCATGCAAACAACCGAAATGTACTAAACCTGTGGGGCAAGGGTGTGCACCGCTACTGTAGCGTATGGCCTGAAATTTAATCTATTTGAATATTACAGTATAACGAAAAATACTAGTCTGTATTTCTGTACCGGTTTTTATATATGGAACTGGAACAGATAACAAAACTACAGACATGACAAATGTGAACACGTACATCCGATGGCCATGGCCCAATACCTAAGAATTTGTGGTACTGCACCTAAATTAATAGTAACTGACTTTGTGTCCATGAATTTATTAGGTCCACACGCCAATGAACAACTCAATATCGATTGGCGCACTTTTGTCAAGTTTCACTAAAAATATCTGTTGACTTAATCTTTGCTCATAGACATGTGGGTTTGGACCCACATGTCAGTGAACAAGTTACGGTTGCAGTAAATTTAGAAGGACTGATATGCTCCCGCTTCGTCTCCTCCGAGGCAGTTGGACTGGACACACGACCTATGGGCGATTCATATTCTCTGTGTTAACTGCATGGAAGTTAAGGATTTCAGTCACCATTTCCCAATCATCAGGATCTATATTGGTTCCAGGTCACAACTGTAGTTAAGTTATAGCATAAAGACTATAAAGTGACACAACACGCTATGTATAAGAGACATAACATGCTTCTTCCATGTGCGCTGTCTTCTTCCTCGCCTTCTCGTCTTCCTTGCGCTCTCTCTTCTGATCCTCCACCATTCTTCACCTTCCCCGATCTAGGGAGAAGGAGTGAATGGCAGGTAGGCCGTTGCCTGGCCGTGGGTGCCTAACACCGTCAGGGTCATCTTCCGAGGGGGGTGAGTCCTCTAATCTCTAGCCAGACAGTGTTATCCCTGGATTAATTTTGCTCGCTGGCCTAATTACTCCCGGCTTTCATGGACAGCGGCCCTTGATCACGGCATCCTTACAGACCAGTCTTCGCCATCTGCCTCACCTCCCAGGCCCTCTCCTTCCGTAGCGCATTTTGGGGAAGCTCCGCCTACTGGTTGGGCGGTAAAGAAGGAGAGGCTCCTCTCCCAGGTCATGGAGTTGGAGAGGTCGCTAATAGATTCTGAACGGAGGTTCAACAAGTTAGAGGCTGATTTATCATATGTGATAACGATTGCTAAGAAAAAGTTAGGAATGTAGTTGTGCGTGTCTACAAACCTAGTTGGCTTTTGTGGTCATCATGTTTATAAATAATATAGGTTTGCATTTATTTCTATATGAATGTCTGTTATACCATTTCAGAGTTCACCAGTTCCTTGTTAAATTTTATATTTGTGAATTTGTGCAGTGTTTGTACCGGTTATGATAATTGTTATCTAGTAATATGACGAGGTTCCGCACCACGACTACAAGAAGGTATGAGTTGTTCGCAGTGTGTAGGTACATTGTCCCGTACCTTACCGAAACATGACCCCCGTATGGATTCCGGGAGGGTGCCCCCTCGGAGGGCCACGATGGCGGGTCGACATCTAGGTTGCTCGAGCCTGAGGTTGGGTAGCAGGCAGGCAGGTAGCCTTCAATGCAATGTGGGTGCCGCCGCGACCAAGTCAGGCACACTAAAGTATGCCCTAGAGCACTCTGCCGAATCAACCTGTACGTTGTACGCCCTGTCACATCAAATGGTATGGCGGCGTATTTGTGGTATGGCAAGCGTGCATGCACCTTGCTACGGCTTTGCCAAGCGACAAGATGGACACACACGAGAATGCAACTTTTATGCCCCGACTTCTTCTTGAGGCACTCTGCCTCAAATTTTGTCCCATCTATGAGGAGTCAAGGGGCAGGTGCTGATTAGATAGGGCAAGTCGGACGCCTGTAAAAGGGGTTGATAGCCATCCCTCCAAGGAGAGAGAACTCTCACTTGTAGGAGAACTTCCTCATTTTCATCAAAGAAGAGTGAGACACAAGAACAAGACGTAGGGCACCTTGCCAAAACCAGTATAAATCCTTTGTATTCGTAGCTTGGCCATCTCGAGGACGAACGCGCGACACAATCTATACTAGTTGGAAGTTTGAACACAAACAGTTGACGCCCAAATAGGAGACAAAGATGGGCGATGAGCTAAAAGGAGAACATCTCTTATAAGCTTAAGCGAGGCGAGCCCACTTCAGCAAGGATCTGACATGGCTTTGTTGAATGTACAAGGAGACGCGTTACACTACAACCCGTCTTGGTTAAGTAGGTATCCGAGACGCACCCTCCTCTTTGACAAACGGGAGATGCACTTTCATTAAGCTTGTCTCATATTAGTTAGGTAACTTAGACGAACTTTGGTTGCATCTCGTCTCCTTTCATTATGGAATAAGGCGGGTCTCCCATAACCACCGGTGTGACGCGTATCCTTTAGTTGTGGAAGCGGGCCTATCTCCCATTCTCTCTATAGAGAGACGTGTTTTATATCGGCCTGTCTCGATTTTCTATTGCCCTTCTACGACCTCCCTGCTGTGGCAGAACATGTGGCTAACAGATCTGCCCTGTTCTTGTCATGTTCTTTCCCTCTTTCATTCTAAAAGACTTGCGGTGATTATTAGTGGATCATAAAACAAAGGGTTAGCCCTCCCCTACTCTCATGATTCTTATTATTTTATTACCTTTAGATCTTGACTATTAGTGGCTTTGAATTTCTTTGATTTATCTCTTCTTTTCTGTATGTAGATGCCATCGGATCGAAGTTGGATGATTGGGCCACGTCTTTTCAATGAATATATCCAAGGGGTAGATGCATTTATCGCGTTCGCAAAGAAAGACACGTTGGACAACATTAGAGGGACTATTTGTTGTCCTTGCAAACACTGCAGGAATGAGAAGAGATATCACACAAATGATGTGTTGAGGTCACATTTGATCACACATGGATTCATGGTGGATTACCGATGTTGGAACAAACATGGGGAGGAGGGGCTTAACGAAGTAGAGATGAGAGATTCATATCTGGAGAGGGAGGTCCCTACCAGTGTCGAAGAAGACCACGATGAGGATGTGAACGAGCGAGATATATCAGGGTCCACTGATGATGACATTGAGTTTCAGGTGCACACCATAAAGGAGATGGTACGCAATGTCGAGAGACATGGCGACAATGATCGGTACAGTAATGGTGAATTTGCAAATTACAAGAAGATGATCGAATACTCGAAGAAGGCATTGCATCATGGTTGTGCAGCTAAGTACACCAGACTGTTTGCGATGGAAAAACTTTTCCAGTTGAAAGTGAGCAACGGATGGAGTGATTGTAGTTTTAAGGAATTGTTGATGCTCCTTAAAGACATGATACCCCAAGGCAACATAGTCCCTAGGACAGTTTATGAGGCAAAACAGGTAATTTGTCCACTTGGTTTGGAGGTGGAGAAAATCCACGTGTGCAAGAATGATTGTATTTTATATCGTGGACCTGAGTACGAAAACCTCGGGAAATGCCCTATTTGTCAAGTGGACAGATTCAATCGTAGGAAAGACGACGGTGATGACGAGAACTGCAATAGAAGAAAAAAAGGGCCTAAAAGGTGTTTTTGTACTTTCCTATCATTCCTCGTTTGAAGCATTGGTTTGTAAAAAAGAAAGAGTCAGAATTGTTGCGATGGTACAAAGAGAAGCATAAGCAGGATGCTGGAATGATAAGACATCCTGCTGATGCCACACAGTGGTGAAACAGTGATTCACGAAATCCTGAATTTGCCATTGGTCTGAGGAATATTAGGATCGCAATTAGCACCGATGGCATGAATCCTTTTTTGAAAAGTAGAACACATAGCACATGGCCAATTATGCTTACAATTTTGAACCTTCCTCCTTGGCTGTGCAACAAACAGAAATATATTATGATATTAGGACTAATATCGAGGCCACAACAACCTGGGAATTACATCAACACTTATTTCAGGTCTCTGGTTGAAGATCTGAAGCAGTTGTGGTACAACGACGAAGTGCAGGCATGGGATGACCAGAAGTGTGAGTACTTTTGCCTCAAATCCATTTTATTTGTGACTGTTAGTGATTCTCCAGCCGCGCATAACTTGTTCGGACAGAGTAAGAAAGTCAGATGTCCACATTGTTTGAGAGAAACAGACTCACAATAATTGAGCGAGTCATGAAAAATAGTGTACATGGTACATCGACACGACATTCCAATGAAGCACCCGTTTTGGAATGTGAAGGAAAATATTAATGGTGACACTGAAAAGATGCGGCCTCCACCTCATCTCACGGGTCATGAAGTCTATAAAATAGTCAAGGATATCCATGTTGTCCTTGGTAAGCGGAAAAGGACTTGCAAAAAATACTAGCGAAGATGATATGTGGAAGAAGCAATCGAGTTTTGGGGAGCTACCATATTGGAATGACTTAGACGTCCGTCATTCGATTGATGTGATGCATGTTGAGAATAATGTGTGCAAGAGCCTACTCGGAACATTGCTTAACATGGATGGGAAAACTCGGGACCATGGACATGCACGGGAGATCTAAAGAAAATGGGAATTAGGCCTGAGTTGTGGATCGATGACTCGGTAAAAGGAACGGAACTACCCACATCATGCATCACGCTTCCAAAAAATGAAAAAAATAGAGTTTTGTGGGTTCTTGAAAAATGTGAAAGTACCATCCGGCTACTCGACGAACATCTCAAGACTTATTTGATTTCTAGATCTAAAAGTAGCTCCCGTTGTGAATCTCATGATTACCATGTATTACTTACGCAGATGATTGTTGTTGGAATTCGAAATATCCTACTAGTCAATGTTCGGGAGGCTATAATGAACTTTTACTTTTTCTTCAATGCAATTGGTCAAAACGTACTATGTGAAGAAGATCTCGAGTCATTAGAAAAAAGCACTATGAAACTTTATGCTTCCTTGAGATATATTTTCCACATCCCTTTTTTCGACATTAGCGTACATTTCACAACTCATCTTATTAAGGAGATAAATCTACTTGGCCCTGTGTTCCTTCACTAGATTTATCCTTACGAGAGATTCAACGGCATACTAGAGTCCTTCGTTTGAAATCGACCTTACCCCGAGGGCAGCAAGGTACAAGGATACTCAACAGAGGAAGCTGTGAAGTGGGCTCAAAACTACACTGACCCGAGTAACCCGATTGGTGTTCCCAAGTCTTATCATGAGGGGAGGCTCATGGGAAAAAGGACCATTGGGAAGAAGGCTATAACTCCAGATTCACATTTATTCTTCTGCGCTTATTTCCATGTGATGCAACACATGTCCATTGTGTTGGAGTACCTCGATGAGGACAAGGAGGTGGTGCTTATAGACAATCCTGGCCGCAATGAATCATGGTTAGCAAATGAACATAGGAGAAAATTCATTGGCTGGCTCCACAATTGGATTTCTCACTCATCGGATACTCAAACAAGTGAATACCTAAAAAAGTTGGCTCATAGTACTATATTCACAGTTATTACATATCAAGGGTACGACATAAATGGATACATGTTCTACACTCTAGAACACGATAAGAAAAGCACGTATCAGAATAGTGGTGTCTGTGTTGATGCTTATAATGTGCGGGCCAAGACAAAAACATGTACTATGGTCAAATACAAGAGATCTGGGAGCTTGACTTTCAAGCATTCAAGATTTCTCTTTTCCGTTGCAACTGGGTTGATGGGATCCAAGGTGTTGTACAAGACAAGTACCGTTTCACTTGCGTTGATCTTAACCATAAAAGATAGAAGTGGGAGCCTTTCGTGTTAGTAGAACACATTGCTCAAGTGTTCTATGTTCCAGACTCAACAAATAAAATACTTAAGGTAGTTATACATGGAAAACGACGAATCGTCGGAGTCGAGAATGTCGCCAGTGAGGAAGAGTTTGACCAATTTTATGCGATTCCTCCTTTTGTCACCTCGATGATCAAGCTAAGAAAACCCTCGGACAACAAACTTTCTTACTTGCAGAACGGTCACCATGAAAAAGTCAAGAATTTCAAAAAACCAAGACTGCAACGTAAATTACCAAATTGATTTAGTGTAAATATGGTCAATT
Source organism: Tuctoria greenei (assembly GCA_036927565.1). NCBI lineage: Eukaryota > Viridiplantae > Streptophyta > Magnoliopsida > Poales > Poaceae > Tuctoria > Tuctoria greenei. Next base: position 37,039,963 of record JAYESD010000012.1, on the reverse strand, counting down.
GAGTGAAAATTGACTTCCATTTGGATATTTGTGTGATATATTCTCAAATGTGTGAAATTATTGTCATTTGAGTGAAAATTTAACTTTCATTGGTCATATGTGCTCTACTTCTTATGGAGAAGTACTGATGCCTTCTGTTCTGTTTCTTAAGGAAGCACTACTAAATATAGCACTTGCTCTGCCCTGAAAAATGGGATACGAAAATGATGCGAGACGCGCCTCACAAAGACGTGCTCTCAAGAAACATAATGTGAGACGAGTTTTCAAAAAGCGCATCTCCGATTTAGACGCTTGTTTTGCCCTGAAAAATGGGATAAGAAAGTGATGTGGGACGCGCTTCACAAAGGCGCGTCTGTCAGGCAAGATAATGTGAGAAGTGTTTTCAAAAAGCGCGTCTCCGATTTAGACGCTTCGATCTCCTAGTACTTTTAGCTCTTTGTCCCACATCAGAACTCTAAGCGCGTTGCTGTGAGCATATAAGGCGTGGCGTTGCTACATTCGCAACAAGTTTCGTGTGGACCTTCGTGATTTCAGAATAAACAAAATTTAATCTGGCAATCATGTAGGTTTACACGGAACTTGTCTTTTGCATATTATGTCTTGGCACGGTCCCACATGTCATAGACAATGAGGTCGGAGCGATTCGAATTCTGTGCCCTAATGGCATTATGGCAACAGACGCACATCAAAAGAAAAGAGGTATGCTTTTTAAAAGTGGGACATTCTTATTGGTGGCTCTTTTGAGGCATGTCTGCTATAGTTTCCCTAAGGTACTTTTAGCTCTCTCGCACGCTCTCTTCGCAACACTTAGCACAACTTTTCACTTTTTGCGCGCGCTGATCACTTATCGCCCTAGAAACCGCCACCGCGTCGTCCCCTTCCCTGGAGCACGCCGCCACGTTGGTCCACTTCCCCAGAGCTCGACATCGGCTTGACAATGCCTGAATGTACTTTTAGCTCTCTCGCGTGCTCTCTTCGCAACACTTAGCACAACTTTTCACTTTTTGTGCTTGATATTCACTTCTCGCCCTAGAAACCGCCATCGTGTCGTCCCCTTCCCCGGAGCAAACCTCCGCATTGGTCCACTTCCCCAAAGCTCGTCGCCGCCTTGAAACTGCCCTCTTGATCATTGTCGCGCTACCGCTGTCGACCCTCGACTCCCTGTCGACCAGCTCGGCACTACCCTAATAAGGTTTGTTTGCACTTTGGTTGGAGTCAAAATGGTCCACACTTTGGTGGTTCGCCGGTCATTGTTTAGTATATTTTCGGAGTACTACACTTAGAGTATTACGCTTTGGTTGGAGTCGAAATGGTCCACACTTTTTTGGTTCACCGGTCAATATTAAGTATATTTCCGAAGTCCTATGCTTAGACCCATGAAGAGGATGCATCTGCCTCTGGTAACACAAGAAAGAAAAGGTCGCGGATGACGTGGCCGACAGACGTTGTGACTGTTGATGAGGCTTATGAAACGAAGGTCTTGCTTTCGCTTTCGTCACGCTTCGCTTCCAATGGCTTCATCACCCCTTGTTTTCGTGCCTAAAACGAAGGTCCATTTCGGCGACTTTGAGTTCAGCGCCACCAGTGGTAATGAGTCAAAGTCCGATCTCACCCTCCCTCATTGCTAAGCCCTCCACTTCGGAAGCTTTGACTTCGCCAGCAACTCTAACACAATTCATTTCTCCAATATGGTGCCCATCGCCTAGTCTAAGACAGGTAGGACAGTCGATGCCTCTAGCGTGTGCATTCCCAGTGTTGTCTCGGCACCCTCCTTTGCAAGGATGATCAAGTCGCCCCGACATCCCTCCACCACATCTTGGAGTACAGATCAAGTTCAGATGACTGCAATGAGGGGAGTGAACACCCGTCACGCAAGTTCTATGTTGTCGGTATAAGCGATGCCCCTAGCTCTCTTTGCAGTCCAACGCAACACCACAGGCTGACCCCAAGATGCAGAAGCGCAATCCCTCGAGCTGGCCAACCAACTCACGATGCGGTGAGCTGCTTTGAAGGCGAACTAGGCGTAGCTAGACACAAATGCCATCGCATTTATGAAAATAACACATCTCGGCCCCTGCACGAGCATGAGCATAGTGTGCCTCCATGCTTGCCAACAGTCCAAACTGACATTGTCAATGACAACCACGCCCTGCACTTCTAGCAGGCCAGTCAGAATGTGGCAGCCATGGCTGCCGTACCTCACAACATAACTGAGCCCTTCAAGCTTGAGTCCTAGCAGGCTCACCAAGACCTCTGGGCCCTCCTTGCCACAGCCGCCGACCAGCAGGCCGAAATATCCCTCACCCAGGTCCGGCGCTCGTCGACCCCTTATCAGAACCTAAGGAATGGTCGGAGCAGTGTGTGCCCCGCAGGACCATGCACTCAGCTAAGATACTAGGATCAAAATGGTCAGATTGTCCACCCCCTCGTGCAACATGATACATTAGCGCGTAGCACCATGCGACCTCCACTGAACCCTTGAGGCCCGACGGCGAGCCCAGGAAGGCCTCGGGGATCTGCCGCCCAGGCATTGATAGCACCAAACCTATTTGGGCAGCCGCTATGGCAACGAAGAAGACCAGAGCCTGAGCTCTGATTCCCCAGGGCCGAAAACCATCGGGATGTGGATACCCAGCGCCCCCTTACATCAAGGTTTCGGTTCCTGACCAACGTTGATAAGTACAATGGGCACACAAACCCTAACATCTGTTTGGAGGACTACCACTTGTCTTGCAGAGCTGACGTGGCAGATGATGACAACTTCATATTTTAATACCTTCCCATCTAGCCGAATCAGCCCAGACCGGGGTGGAATACCTCCCGCTCGACTGCATTCAGGACTGGACTGAGCACTATGAAACATCTGTTGTCAACTTCCAAGGGACCTACAGGTGCCCAAGCAACTCATGGGACCTTAAGGGTTGCCGACAGGAGTCGGATGAAACCCCTATCAATACAACCGATGCTTCTCGAAGAAGTGCAATGAGCTCCCCAACATCATCGATGTCGTCGTATTCACGACCTTCCTCTCTGGAATGACCTGCAGGTCCCTGGTACAAAGGCTCGGTTGCATCAGACCAAGGAGCGCCGGGGGCCTTCTTGACATGGCCACCTACCACACCTCCATTGGAGGCAGTTGAGGCCATCATTGACAAAGGGAATACGAAGAACCCCAATGTTGGGAAGAAAGAGGTGCCCCACAAGAGCAAGAAGAATAAGAAATAAGCCCACTGAATCAAACTCTGAGACCGATGAGCCGTCCTTCACTACGCCAGGGGGCTCCCTCAAGATCTATGTGGGAAGTCAGGCTTACGAGAGCTACTGCAAGCAAAATCTGACAACCAGGGACGTCAACATTGCAACCCCAACCATTCCTTCATTCCTCCAAAGGTCTGAAGCGACAGTCACTTTAGACAAGTCGGACCATCTCAACCTAATACTACAGCCTATGGGTTCCCCCCTTGTCGTGGATGTAATCGTAGGCCCAAAGCGTGTGACTATGGTTCCAATGGACAGAGGAAGCAGTCTCAATATCATCTATGTTGGGACCCTTGACGCTCTAGTGGTACCATATTCAAGCCTCTGTTCAACCTGAGCCCTTTTCCATGGTATAATCCCTGGCAAGCAGGTGAAACTGCCTGGAAAAATTGACCTCCTCATAACGTTTGGGGACGAGACAAACTTCTGCAAAGAGACCCTCATGTTTGATGTCTCCGACTTCGATATAACCTACCATGCCATCTTAGAAAGTCCGGGCTACGTGAAATTCTTGGCCATTCTGAACTACATCTACCTTAAGCTAAAAATGCCCAACCCTAAGGGTATCATCACAGGTAAGGCATAGTTCCGACAAGCCCTGCTATGCGAGCAGCACGGCTGCGAGTTGGCCTCAATGGTGGTTGTAGCAGAAGAACTCAGACGGTCCTGCTGAGCGGCAGCATGAGCCATACCAGACATAGATCGACCTTCAAACATGCCCTTGGAAGACACGAGGATGGTCGAAACCTACCCTGAAGGCCCAGTGAGGATAGTGCAGACCGCCCTTGCAGCGTCTAACAAATAAAGGAGTATGTTGCTCATTGTGCAGCATACTCTAGGCATCATCTCTTATACTTTGAAGCACCAACTACAAGAAATGATTAAAAGGGCATCAGCCATATAGAAGTCATTCACAATTGTAGCCGACGCCTATAAATTATAAATGTCAGTGTACCGATGGCTTTAACCGTCGTCCTTTGTAGGACGGTTTTAATATTTATGACCATCGGTTTAACGGTGTAACGATGGATTTAGATTATATATAAGTTTGTCTACAACCCCGATGGTTTAACGGTTTTATGACCGATGACAAAGCCCCCAACAACCTTTATGGCACTAAGATCATCTACCCAGGAGAGACCCGACGGCTTTGAAACCATCAAAGTCACAAAAATATCTTCTGCAGACTCGCACAACACATACGTGCATTATACAAAACCGAGTCTTCTGTAGGATCATGCTTCTGCACGAAAAAGAACGGATCAAGCTAAGACAAACGGAGGCATTATACAAAAGCGAATCTTTACCAGCAGTGAAACAAACAGGGGCATTATACAATGGCATTTCTCAATGTCTTTCACACAACGAACAATATCTATATCTCTCACACAAAGAACTATTCAGATCTCATGATGGTCTTTACCCAACATGGACACTAAGATCAGATCTCAAGAAGAACAGACATGGAGGTGACGTCAAGTGGATCTGGGCCGAGGTAGCCACCACAGTGGTGGCCCACGCGGCTGTGGGGGTGATGGTGGGTGCGGCGCTGGGCGGGGAAGGGAAGGCATCAAAGCAGAGCGGATCTGTAACACGGAGCCTCCACGGGTGTCAAGTCAGAGCAGAGAGGATCTGGGCCGCAGTAGCCGCAACATGTGCCGCATCGGAGAAGAGTGAGAGTAGCATCACCTTCGGGCTGGAACGGGTGTCGCTGGGGCAAGCGGGGGCAGCGGTTGTGGTTGTCATCATCGGAGCCCGCGCTGACGGACGGACGGGCGGCAGCGAAGAGCCGGTGGGGGCACGGGGGCCTGCATGGCAGCGACAAGGGTTGCACACAGAGAGGGAGAGAGGGATGCGCAAGAGCGGCGCATCAAAGAGAGCGGCCGGCGCAAGAGCCATTAGAAGGGAACACCATCATCGGCGGTAGGCGGCGGGTCCTGGTGGAAGTGCGATGGGGTCGGGTTTGCATGTGGGCAGTGGCTTTGTGCTGGAAGTGTGCGGTTAGGATTATGCAAGTGGTTGGAAGGTGGAATATAAAAGGAGTGAAACACCCCCACAGCCGCCGATGGTCATAAACTTAGAGCCGTCGGCACTTTTGGCTGCCTCGACACCTTTAATTAATGCCGCCAGTTTGTGTTGGAAGGTCGACATATTTAACTGTTGTCATCAGTTATATTTGTACCGACACCTTTAGTGTAAATATATGCAACGGCCTTAACATTTATAAAGTCCACGACGCCCTATTGCTCGTTTCATGTAGTGGTTGTGCTTATCACATATAATATAGACACCATGTTCATGCCTTCTCACTACTACAAAAAGCATTTTCACAGGCGCCTCGATTTTTCAAACACGGGCGATCGGTAAAAAAATGCGACTGTGATGACGAATGATACAATAAACGTTGTGATGACAGAACATCATAGGAGGATTTTAAAAAACAACCGCTTGGGTAAATACATGATTTTCTCAGGCGGCTATTAGTTAAGAACCGTCTGTAGTCTGACGAACTTCACCGGCGGTTCTTAATTAACAACCGTCTGTGTAAATACAAGATTTTCGCGGCGGTCATTGTTTAAGAACCGTATGTACTGGTTCAATATCCACAAGCGGTTTTTATTGAATAACCTCTTGGGGAAAGTCATTGTTTTCACAGGCTACTTGTTAATTAAGAACCGCATGTGATGCTGATAAGCTCCTATTGTAACACCCTCATCTTCATGCATCATGCCCTGCATACATTCATATATATGTCCAACATTAATCCACATAAAAATGAAAAAGTTTAAATCAATTTGGAACAAAACCGCACTTAAGAATTCTGGGAAGTGTGGACTAGTCTGATTTTGGTGCGGACTAGTCCGATTTCTCTTTGACCTTGACTGGACTTGTCCGATTTTGCTACAGACTAGTCTGTTTTTGCCTCTAGACACTTTCCGACTTGTCCGGCTTATTGCGGACTAGTCCGTTGTTCCAACTCCCTTGGAAATTTTGCTAAGTCCCTGGACTTGTCCGGACTAGTCCGGTATTCCAGCGGACTTGTCCGTTTTCCTCTCTGGATAAGTTCAAACTTGTCCGATGTCCAGTTCGGACTTGTCCGATCTCTCTCTAACTAACTTCAGACTAGTTCGGTCCTTTTTGGACTTGTCCGATAAATCGCGACTCCGTGTTGATCTTTTGTTTCACGACTTGTTTCTTGGGTTTTACGTTAAGTGTGCCTAGGGACGTCGTGCCTAACTCTTTTAGAGCCCATGTGGGACTCTAAATCGACCCCTTATCATCTCAAACTCGAAATCCATCTAACCCTAGCCTCCACCTCTATATAAACAACCCCACCCCTTGGCTTGACATCTATCTGCCACTTTTCCATCTCACCCAAACCCTAGGTTGTGGAGAGCTGCCATCAAGGAGGGAGAAGGAGATCTAGAGCAAGAAGAAGAAGAGGAGGAAACGAAACAGGATCAAGATCTCCATCAACTTCGCGTTCTTCATCAACAATCTACCATCAAGTTCTTCATCAACCCTAGATCATCAAGATCCAAGTGTTACCTCCAAGTTTCTTGATTCATTGGAGTTCTAAACACCTGGTATACCTTCTATTCTCTTTTACTTACGTGAATTCAACCCCAAATCTCCAACTTCACGTCGATCTAGAAAACCCTAATCTGCTGTTCTCGCGCAGTGCGGACTTGTCCGTTCCTATGCGGACTAGTCAGATTTTCCTAGTTAAATTGTGTCAAATTAATTCTAAAATTAGACCTAATGAACTCCAAACCTGTATAAACTTGTTAAAAGCTATAAGAACTAGCTAGTGATCATTAAAAGCAACTCATTAACAAATTCCACCTTGCATTTGCATATATCATGCATGTCATGCCATATTGAGTAATATTTGTGCACTCTTTGATCGTGTTTCTTGTCTTGTATGTTTATTGTGTGGATTAGATGGATCTACGTTAGAGAGTGTTGTGGAGGATCTCCAGCACCAAAAGTTTGAAGGCTTTGACCCGAATCTATCACAAGAGCAAGACAAGTGTCCTTGAAGCATATTGATCCTGTTCTAAAATAAATGTTTTGTTTTCAAAACTGCATGCTTGTGTCAAATTTGATGGGAATCCCATGATAGGAAGTTTACTAGTTTTGTTTAACCACCCTTGTCACCTGGAATACATGGTAGAGAGTTGGGATGGGATCTTTATCTTTTTGGTTTGCTTAATTAATTGTGATGGAAAAACAAATATACCTTTTAATTATGAATTTATGAGATTATGGTTAGTACAAACTAGTTAATATGATATGGTAATGGGTGATCTAAGCAAGCCCGATATGTGGATGGGTTGGATGTTACATTTGCTTGCTTTAGATTAAGGACCGGTTCATGCGAGAATAAGCCAGGACTACAGTGCCACCACGAGGTCAAGTATGGGTGCGGCGTAGCTAATTAATTAGGGTTTTGCTAGTCCTATTTGGACCATTAAGGATGCTCAGAGAAGGGGTAGTCAGATTGAGTTTCTTGATGACTGGTGGGACTACCCTGCGATCGGAATGGCTTATGAGGGGGCCCTTGGTTGAAGATGTGCTCTGTAGGAGACATCGCCACCGGTGAAACCTCAGTGGGGTCTAAATAGGCTAGTAATCCCTTTGTAAAGGCTATTTTGTGATCTCTTGTCCACACACTGATAGAAGTGTGAGACGGCATAAAAGAGGTTCTAGTCACTCGAAGGTGATGAAATCACAAACACGTGGGTAAAGTGGTACAAACTCTGTAGAGTCTAATAAAACTATCATGATAGTCGTGCTCCCGGTTATGAACGCCTGGATGACCTACATGATTAGAGGAAACTTGGTACTGGGATGGTTTGTGATATGGTTATGGTTAACAACATAGTTATGGCAGGATAATGGATTAATTTCTGGTATGGATATGGTTATTGGTAATGAGAAATCTAGAATTTGGATGATGATAATGAATACGGACTGGTATTATGATGATTACATGGTTTATGATGGGTTTATTTCACATACATATGATATATTGCTTTTCAAATGTTCTAATGTACTTTTCAGCACTCAGCCATTATTATATTCGTTATTTGAATCAGCTACATGTCATACTTTCCTCACTTGCTGAGTACGACATGTACTCACTCTTGCAATCTCCCCCCAACAGTTGCAGGTCAGGATTGGAAGTTTAATGATGATAATACGGAGTACTAGGCCGTGTCTACCGTCAGCTTGCCTGTGGTGTTGATGGGAGCTGCACATATATCCCTTTTGCTTATGCCGCTCAGTTTGCTTAGTCCTTTATTTAGTTTATTTCTGCTGCATTAGTTGAACTTGTCATTAATAATTCATTAGAGCTTGTATTCGAGAATTATCTGGTTGTGTAATAAAAGTACTTATTTTATCTTGTCATGCGGTAATTTTCTGTGTATCCTTTTGTAAGTGCACTCGTGTATGTGTGTTGGACATCCTGGGCACACATATGCTTTCACTTGGTTCATTTTCGGAACCGAGTGTCACAAATTGGTATTAGAGCCACAAGTTGATTGTAGGATGCAATCTAGATAGAATGGACACTTTAGAGCACATAGGAGCACTCAGGAATCAATGTGTTTTTGTTTGGTGTGCTTAATAGAGGATTTTGGGATGCTTTAGCATTGCCAAGTCCACCTAGGCTAGTGAGTTGTTTAGTTTCATATCCCTTGATGCATATAGTTGTGGACGGTTTTCTAATTCTTACCTATTGCTTTTCTTCAGATGGTGAGGACTCGCAACCAGAGGGATGGCAATGATGAAGAGGAGAACCATGGAGTACACCAAAACAACAATGGACAAGGACCTGCTCATGGAGCTATGAGTATTGAGTAGCTTTTGGCTATGCAAAACCAGCTCATGCAGATCATGATACAAACTATGAGATAGCTGCAGGCTGGCAATAACAACAATTAGCCTCACATGCCTCCACCGCAACGCCCACATCCTCATAACCGGTTGGGAGAGTTTATGAGGACTAGGCCGCCAACCTTTGCTCAAGCTGCTGACCCTATGGATGAGGATGATTGGCTCAAGTCCGTGGAGAAGAAGCTTGCTATAGTCCAATGCAGCGACCGGGAGATGGTTCTATTCGCATCTCATCAACTAGTTGGAGCAGCTGCCGATTGGTGGGATTCACTATGCAATGTTCACGAGAACAAAGAGAGAATTACTTGGGCCGAATTCAAAGAGAGCTTCCATTCTCATTATGTGCCGAAAGGAGTGATGATCTTGAAGAGGCAATAATTTGAGAACTTGAGGCAAGGAAAATCGAGTGTGGGTGAATACCTCATCAAATTCACTCAACTTTCAAGATATGCACCTGAGGATGTTAGCCGGGACAGCCAGAAGCAATACTTATTCATGAGGGGTTTGAACAATGAAATCCAAGTGCAATTGCTCAATTGTGACTATGCAAATTTCCAGAAGCTTGTGGACAAAGCAATTGTGATGGAGAATAAGGTCTGTGAGATGGAGCAAGACAATAAGTGGAAGGCGCCATATCAACGACAGCAACAATGAAGTAATCTGTGCCCTCGCTTTGCACTATCCAATGGGCCATATTACAGTTCTTCTGCGCCTGCTTATCACCCTGAACTTGCACCACGCCCAACTCAGTTTGTGCAGCAGTGCCTTGTCATGCAAGAACCTAGACCTCCAATGCCTTTTGCACCCCACACAAACTTTCCTGGTGCCAATGCGCAGAATCAAGTCCGTCCAAATTCTGGTGGAGTTAAGAGGTGCTATACTTGCGAAGAAGCTGGACACTTTGCGCATCAATGTCTTAAATCAGGCCTTGGTCGAGGAAGCAATGCGCTGAGGAAAACCAATGACCCAATGGAGGATAGCCACAAGGGAACTGTGGATAGCAGAATTTTGCTCGTGGCAATGTGAACCATGTCTCTACGGAGGATGCTCAACAAGTGGATGACGTGGTCATTGGTATGTTTCTTGCAAATTCCAACCCCGCGACTATGTTATTTGACTCTGGAGCATCACATTCATTCATTGCATCGAAATATGTTGCCAAGTATAGTTTGCCTATCTCTCATATGAAGTTTACTCTATTGGTTAAGTCTCCTGGAGGAGAGATGAGAACAAATATAGTATGTCCAAGAGTAAGCCTTAGAATAAGGGGGGTAGACTTCTTTGCCAACCTCATTGTTTTGGACTCCCAAGGACTGGACATTATACTCGGTATGGATTGGTCGAGGAAGCACAGTGGAGTTATTGAGTGTGCCACAAAGATGTTGAAGTTGACCAATGAGGAAAAGATCACCGTAGAGTTTGAAGCATCTCATCACGCACTGAAGCAATTGGAGCTGAATCATATGAATGGTGCCGCAATTGAGAAAATTCCAGTGGTCTATGAATTTTTGGATGTTTTTCCGAACGAGTTGTCAGGTATGCTACCCGACTGAGACATTGAGTTTGTTATTGATTTAATACCTGGAACTGCACCTATAGCTAAGAGGCCATATAGGATGCCTCATATGGAATTAGAGGAGCTCAAGAAGCAAATTCAAGAGCAACTAGAGAAGGGTTTTATTCGCCGTAGCTCTTCACCTTGGGGAGCGCCTGTGCTGTTTGTGGACAAGAAGTATGGGTCGCAATGGATGTGTGTGGATTACCGAGCTCTCAATGAGGTAACATTCAAGAACAAGTACACCTTTCCACGCATAGAAGATTTGTTTGATCAGATGAAGGGTGCTTGTGTCTTCTCTAAGATTGATTTGAGGTCGGGATACATTCAAATGTAGATTAGACCATCAGACATACCCAAGAAAGATTTTAGGATGCAGTATGGATCTTATGAGTACACCGTGATGTACTTTAGATTGACCAATGCACCTGCATACTTTATGTACCTCATGAATAAGGTCTTCATGGAGTACTTGGATAAATTTGTCGTGGTGTTCGTTGACGACACAATGATCTACTCGGAGGATGAGAAGGAACATGAGGAACACTTGAGGCTTACGTTGCAGAAATTGAGGGAGCATCAATTGTACGCAAAGTTCAACAAATGTCAGTTTTGGTTAAGGGAAGTATCGTTTTTGGGTCATATCATCTTGAGAGGAGGAGTATCAGTTGACCCAGCAAAAGTGAGGGACGTGTTGAAGCGGGAACCGCCACAAAACGTCAAGGAAATAAGGTGTTTTCTTAAAATGGTTTGGTACTACCGTAGATTCATCAAGGACTTTTCCAAGATAGACAAACCAATGACGGAGTTGCTAATGAAGGGGAAAGCTTTCCAATGTACTTTAGCTTGTCAAGAGAGTTTTGAGGAGTTAAAGAAGAGGTTGACAACAGCCCCAGTTTTGACATTGCCGGATGTTAGCAAAAGTTTCGACATATGCTGTGATGCATCAAGACAAGGACTTGGATGCGTGCTTATGCAAGAAGGTCGAGTAGTTGCATATCCATCGAGGCAATTGAAGAAACACAAGCAGAATTGTTCGATGCATGATTTGGAAATTGCAGCCGTGGTACACGCATTGAAGATTTGGAGACACTATATCCTTGGACATAGGTGTGAAATTTACACGGATCACAAGAGTCTTAAGTATATTTTCACACAAATGGATTTGAATTTGAGGTAACGAATATGGTTGGGGCTTATCAAGGATTATGATTTGGGAATCAATTATCACCCGGGAAAGGCCAATGTAGTGGCCAATGCTTTAAGTCAGAAAGGAGTAAGTCATCAAATCACGGTTCGAGAGTTACCATTCGATTTATATAAGGAGTTTGAACGGTTGAACCTCAAATTTTTAAATGAGATGGAGATGATGGAGTTAAACCCAACCTTAGAGCAAGAAATTCCGGAAGGTCAAACTAAGGATGAGGAAATTCAAGAAATCAAGGAAAGGACCCAAGAGGGGAGAGAATTTAGGTTTGATGAGTATGAACATGGTACTCTATGACTTGGTAAGAGGATTATGGTGCCCAATGTGAAGCATATTCGGGAGACAATATTAAAAGAGGCACATGACTCGCCATACTCGATTCACCCCGGTTGTACGAAGATGTACGAAGACTTGAAGACTTGCTATTGGTGGGCTAGCATGAAGAAGGACATAGCTGAATATGTCGCCTTATGTGATGTGTTCCAAAGACTCAAGGAGGAACATCAAAAGCCAACTGGATTATTGCAGACATTGAAGATTCCGGAATGGAAGTGGGATAAAATAGGTATGGACTTCATAGTTGGATTGCCACGTACCCAGCCCGGATATGACTCAATTTGGGTAATTGTGGATCGACTCACTAAGTCAGCTCATTTTGTTCCTGTCAAGACCACCTATACCACCGCGAAGCTAGCAGGACTGTATATGGAGCATATTGTCTGCTGACATGGAGACCCAAAGAAGATAGTCTCGGATAGAGGTTCTCAATTTACCTCCAGATTTTGGCAGAAATTGCATGAAGCATTGGGAACAAGGCTGAACTTCAGTTCGGCATATCACCCGCAAACGGATGGACAAACCGAGAGAACCAAACAGATTTTAGAGGACATGTTTAAGAGCTTGTGCCTTGAAGCATGGGAAAAGTTGGGACCAGATCTTTCCATATGCAGAATTTTCCTATAACAATAGTTATCAAGCAAGTTTGATGATGTCACCATATGAAGCACTATATGGAAGGAAGTGTAGGACACCTTTGTTCCGGAAGAGACAGGAGAAACTCAAGTATTTGGTCGTGATGTGTCACTAGAAGCTGAAAAGCAAGTTCAGGTAAACTATGAAAACTTGAAGGCCGCTCAATCAAGGCAAATAGGCTATGCAGACAATAGAAGAAGGAAACTAGCCTTTGAAGTAGGAGACTTCGTTTACCTCAAGGTGTCACCAATGAGAGGTCATAAGAAGTTTAACATAAGGGGAAGCTAGCACCTCGCTATATTGGGCCATTCAAGATTTTGGATACAAGAGGAGAAGTAGAATATAAGTTGGAGATGCCAGCTCATCTTTCGGATGTACATGATCTGTTTCATGTTTCCCAGCTCAAGAAGTGTTTGAGAGTACCGGAAGAGCAAGTGCCAATGGAAGAATTGGAACTAGAAGAAGATTTGACTATGTCGAGCAACAGGTCAAGATCTTGGAAACCAAGGAGAGAACCACAAGGAACACGGTGATTCGATGGTTTAAAGTTCAATGGAAGCATCACACAGAATTAGAGGCAACATGGGAGTTGGAAGATGATCTCAAGAAAGAATTTCCCTATCTCTTCTCTTCCGCGTCGAATCTCGAGGGCATGATTCATTTTAAGGGGGGGGGAGGTTTGTAATACCCTCATCTTCATGCATTATGCCTTGCATAATTTCATATATATGTCTAATATTAATCCACATAAAAAGGAACAAGTTTAAACTCAATTTGAAACAAAACTGCACTTAAGAATTCTGGGAAGTGCGTACTAGTACGATTTTGGTGTAGACTAGTCCGATTTCTCTCTGAGCTCGATCGGACTTGTCCGATTTTGCTGCATACTAGTCTGTTTTTGCCTCTGGACACTTTCGGACTTGTCCGTCTTAGTATGGACTAATCCGGTGTTCCAACTCCGTTGGAAATTTTGCTAAGTCCCTGGACTTGTCCAGACTAATCCGGTATTCCAGCGACTTGTTCGATGTCCAGCTTGAACTTGTTCGATTTCTCTCTAACTAACTTCAGACTAGTCCGGCCATTTTTGGACTTGTCCGATAAATCGCGACTCCGAGTTGATGTTTTGTTTCACAACTTGTTTCTTGGGTTTTACGTTAAGTGGGCCTAGGTACGTCGTTCCTAACTCTTTTAGAGCCCGTGTGGGACTCTAAATCGACCCCTACTCATCTCAAACTCGAAATCCATCTAACCCTAGCCTCCACCTCTATATAAACAACCCCACCCCTTGGCTTGACATCTATTTGCCACTTTTCCATCTCACCCAAACCCTAGCTCGTGGAGAGCCGACATCAAGGAGGGAGAAGGAGATCTAGAGCAAGGAGAACAGGAGGGGCATACAAAAGAGGATCAAGATCTGCATCAACTTCACGTTCTTCATCAACAATCTACCATCAAGTTCTTCATCAACCCTATATTATCAAGATCCAAGTGTTACCTCCAAGTTTCTTGATTAATTGGAGTTCTAAACACCTGGTATACCTTCTATTCTCTTTTTCTTACGTGAATTCAACCCCAAATCTCCAAATTCATGTCGATCTAGAAAACCCTAATTTGTTGTTCTCGCGCAGTGCAGACTTGTCCGATCCTCTGCGGACTAGTCTGATTTTCCTGGTTAAATTGTGTCGAATTAATTCTAAAATTAGACCTAACCAACTCCAAACCTGTATAAACTTGTTAGAATCTATTAGAACTAGCTAGTTATCATTAAAAGTAACTCATTAACAAATTCCACCTTGCATTTGCATAAATCATGCATGTCATGCCATATTGTGTAATATTTGTGCACTCTATGATCGTGTTTCTTGTCTTGTATGTTTATTGTGTGGATTAGACGGATCTACGTTAGAGAGTGTTGCGGAGGATCTCCAGCACCAAGAGTTTGAAGGCTTTGACCCGAACCAATCCCAAGAGCAAGGCAAGTGTCCTTGAAGCATATTGATCGTATCTTAAAATAAATGTTTTGTTTTAAAAACTGCATGCTTGTGTCAATTTTGATGGGAATCCTATGATAGGAAGTTTACTAGTTTTGTTTAACCACCCTTGTCACCTGGAATACATGGTAGAGAGTAGGGATGGGATATTTACCTTTTCACTTCGATTAATTAATTGGAATGGGAACACAACTATACCTTTTAATTATGAATTTATGAGATTATGGTTAATATGAATTGGTTAATATGATATGGTAAGGGGTGATCTAAGCAAGCCCGGTATGTGGATGAGTTGGATGTTACGGTGGTTTGCTTGCTTTAGATCTAAGGACCGGTTCATGCGAGAATAAGCCAAGACTACAGTGCCACCATGGGGCAAAGTATGGGTGTGGCGTAGCTGATTAATTAGGGTTTTGCTAGTGCTTTTTGGACCATTAAGGATGCTCGGGGAAGGGGTAGTCAGATTGGGTTTGTTGATGATTGGTGGGACAACCCTGGCATCCGAATGGCTCGAGAAGGGGCCCTTGGTTGAAGATGTGCTCTGTAGGAGACATCGCCACCAATGAAACCTCTGTGGGGTCTAAATAGGCTAGTAATCCCTTTGTAAAGGCTATTTTGTGATCTCTTGGCAACACACCGATGGAAGTGTGAGACGGCATAATAGAGGTTCTAGTCACTGGAAGGTGATGAAATCACAAACACGTGGGTAAAGTGGTGAAAACTCTGCAGAGTCTAATAAAAATATCATGATAGCCGTGCTCCCGGTTATGAGCGCATGGATGACCTACATGATTAGAGGAAACTTGGTACTGGGATGGTTTGTGATATGGTTATGGTTAACAACACGGTTATGGCAGGATAATGGACTAATTTCTGGTATGCATATGGTTATTGGTAATGAGAAATCAGGAATTTGGATGATGATAATGAATATGGAGTAGTATTATGATGATTACATGATTTATTATGGGTTTATTTCACATACATATGATATATTGCTTTTCGAATGTTTTAGTATACTTTTTTGCACTCAACCATTATTATTTTCGTCATTTGAATCAGCTACTTTCCACACTTGCTGAGTACGACATGTACTCACTCTTGCAACCCCCCCTCCCCCCCCTCCCCCCCCCCCCCAACAGTTGCAGGTCGGGATTGGTAGTTTAATGATGATAATATGGAGTACTAGGCCGTGTCTACCGTCAGCTTGCCTGGGGTGTTGATGGGAGCTGCGCATATATCCCTTTTGCTTATGCTGCTTAGTTTGCTTACTTGCTTATTTAGTTTATTTTCACTACAATAGTTGAACTTGTCATTAATAATTCATTAGAGCTTGTATTCGAGAATAATCTGGTTGTGTAATAAAAGTACTTAATTAATCTTGTACTGTAGTAATTTTCTGTATAACCTTTTGTGAGTGCACTCTTGTATGTGTGTTGGACATCCTGGGCACACATATGCTTTCACTTGGTTCATTTTCGGAACCGAGTGTCACACCTGTCAAGCTAATCCCTGCACAGCAAGCTCTTATAGATGCAAGTAACACCCGTGGCTCATCATTTGGATTGTCTAAAGCCTCAATTAAAGCCTGATGATCCCTTGGAAGGATTTTCCCATCCATTTGAAGGATTTCTTTCCCTCCTGTCCATTTGAAAACCAAGGAAGATGCTCCTTTCTCAGTTTTAATGCCTAAATATATTTACTAAAAATCAGTACCTACTATCATAGTGCTTCACACAAGCGAGGAAGCGAACAAATTCAATCAAAAATCTTGTTTTTAACCTTTCATAGGGATTTGACCTTAATATTTCAACCATATATTTATCAATAAGCGAAGCTTCCTTATCACACATGTTAATGGCAGTTATAAGCTAAGGGTGTGCCGGAGCTAACGAAATTTGAATTGGACTGAAGATAAAGAGAGCCTGCATATGAGTGGCAATGTCCAGGTTAGACAGCGTGAAGCTATGATGGCAACCTTCAACATCATAGCTTCATGTTATCTAACCTGGACATTGCCACTCATATGCAGAATCTCTTTGTCTTCAGTCCTGTTGAGATTTCGTTAGCTTCGACACACCCTTCACTTGTAACTACCATTAACATGCCTGATGAGGAAGTTTCACTTATTGATAAATCTATGCTTAAAGGATTCACGTCAAATTCTTATGAAAAGGGTAAAAACAAGATTTGTGATTGAAGTTGTTCGCTTCATCGCTTGTGCGAAGCACTAAGAGAGATGGTACTGATTTGTAGTCAATATATTCAGCCATTAGAATTGAAAAAGTAGCATCTTCGTAAGGTTTTAAAATGGAGAGAAGAGAAAGAAATCTTTCGGGGCTTTTTTGGGTGTACTCAATCTAATTGGATTGAAGTGGATTGAAGTGGAGAAGGAACTTATTTTGTTCTCAATCCACTTATATTGAAGTGGATCCACTCCTATCCAAAAATGCCCTCAAATAGATGGTAAGTATCATCAGACTTCAATTGAAGCTTTTAGCAATCCAAATGATGAGTCTCGATTGTTACTTGCATCTACAAGAGCTTGCTGTGAAGGGATTAACTTGACACGGGCTTAAAGAGTTGTGCTTCTAGATGTTGTTTGGAACCAAGCTGTTGGAAGGCAACCCTGATCATCATAGGTCAGAAGAAATCTATATACAGATACAATATGATAATTTATGGAACAGGTGAAGGTGATAAATATGATAGTCAACAAGCCAAAAAGGATAACTTGTCCAAATTAATCTTCTCTACAAAAGCTGAATTTAATAATGTTCGAAACATGCCATCTAAAGCTGAAATGGAGCATTGTTCTAAGTTGATTTCAGAGGGTACAATATATATAATACATTTTTTTCAATCACGGACATCTTCTCGCATATAGACTTTCAAATCCTTTTTAGTGCTTCTCTCTACGCGCTTGATGTTTTCTGGTTCGATGAAAAGTTACATCTCTTCATACTGATTATATTCCTCTTCATTATCTCCCACATTCTCAACCCCAACAATATTTTGCTCTCAAGAGACAACTACGTGCATCTTCTCAGTTTTTGGATCTTATACATAAAAAACTTGTGCAACACAATCTGCGAGAACCCACAGGTCATCTTTATAACCCACTTTGTTCAAGTCTACCAGTGTCAGCCCGTAATTTTCCACTTTCACACCATCAGGATGTTTGACCCATTGGCACTTAAATACATGCATTACCATTCTTTCATCATAATCGAGTTCCCTTATTTCCATTATGAACCTGAAGTATGTGGTCTTCTGCCCTCGTGGATCATAAGCCTCTATACGAACACAACTATTTTGCGCAACACTCTTACTGTCTTTTTCTTTAATGTAAAATGTGTAACCATTGATGTCATATGCTTGCCATGATGTCAGCAAAGCAGATGGGCCAGAAGCTAACTTCTTCATTGTTGCCTCTTCTATAGAGTTTTTGTATGGTATATTTCTGTCCATTAACCATTCAGTAAAACATCTTCTATGCTCTTTCATGATCCAGTCCTCTGTGGGGTCTTGGTTTTTTTGCGAAGCTCAATTTGGTGTTCCTCGATGTACGAATCAGCTATTGTGAACTGTTGTAGTACACCAAAATGTGCATGGTGTACATTCTTGTAATATTGAATGATAAAAGTTTTCTTATCCACTTTGCCTCTCCCACGTAGTCTACCCTCATGTACTGGTATAGGCACACCTATCGGTTTTTCATCTTTGATGTAATCAGCACAACCCTCAATAAATTCTTCAGTGGTGTATCCTTTCATAATTGAACCCTCTGGGTGAGCACGGTTCCGCACATAACCTTTTAATACTCCTAAATATCTCTCCAACGAAAATATATGATGTAAATATAGTGGCCCCAATGCTTTTATCAGATCAACGAGATGTATTATTAGGTGTACTTGTATATCGAAAAAGGATGGTGAGAAACACATCTCAAGCTTTCACATAGTCTCGACGATGTATGTTTTTAGATAGTCTAAATCTTCACGTGTTATCTCCTTTAGCGATTCTCCATTGAATAGGTAACACAAATGTGTGATGACAACTTTTATATGCTCAGGTTTGATGACTCTTATTGCAATGGCAAGGAACACTATCATCATCATGTGACAACCATGAGAATTATAGCCCAATAAAGATAAGTCTTTCATCGAGACTAGTTTGCAGATATTGGATGAGAAACGTGTGGGCACTTTGATCCCACACAAGCATTCACAAATTTCTTTTTTCTCTTCTAGTGTCAAGTTGTAGCTGGCTGGGGGAAGGTAATGCTTCCCATTCGCCTTTTCTACTGGAGGAAGCTCTAGTCTCATATCAAGATTTACTAGGTCCATTCGTGAATTTAATCCGTCCTTTGTTTTCCTCAGCATGTCCAGCAAGGTCTCAATGACGCTGTCAAATACATTCTTTGTAACGTGCATCAAATCAATACTATGGCAAAATTCCAGGTTCTTCCAATACGGAAGATACTTGAAAAAAATTGGTTGTTTCTTGAAAGCCATGTCAGTTGTATCACCTGGAGATGCACTTTTCTTTCTGTTTGTTCCTTTTACATTTTGTGCCCTTACCAAAATCAATATGAATGTTCTTGACCATTTCAAACACGAGTTTTCCACTATAAGGTTTTGGTGCAGTATCTTCTTCAATTTTGTTATCAAATTGTTCTTTCATCTTCCTATACTTGTCTTTATCTATCAATAACCGCCGGTGCCTCATGTACACCATCTTTCTGGATGAAGTGAGGTATAGAAATCCAATTCTATCCACGCGCCTTACACAACCTTTCTTCCCTTTCATTTGCCCCGATAATGTAAATAGTATGGGATAATCATACACGGTGATGAATATCATTGCTCTTAGCATGAAATACTCCAGATTGTACTCATCCCATGTACGTACCCCTTCATTCCATAATTTTGCCATATCTTCTATTAAAGGTTCCAAGAACACATCAATTTCCATGCCAGGTTGTTTCGGACTTAGGATAAAAACAGATAATAATATATATTTTCTTTTGTGACACAACCACGTCGGTAGGTTGTACATCGTTAAGAGCACGGGCCATGTACTGTGTATGCTCCTTTTTTCACCAAACAGATTCATTACGTCTGTACCCAAGGCAAACCTTACATTTCTTATTTCCTTTGCAAATTTCGGATACTGAATATCAAAAATTTTCCACTGCGTTGCATCACCTGGGTGTCGAATATGTTTTCAATCTTCTTGCGCTGCTCGGAATGCCAACGCATGAGTTCAGCCTCCCTAGGATTTGAGAACAAACCCTTCAAGCAGTCAATTACCGGAAGGTACCACATCACTAAGGTAGTAATTTTTCTCATATTCTTCCCGTCTGCATCGCCAGAACTATCGTCATCGTCACCTTAAGGACCAATAACAAACTTCTTATTCTTCTAAGACTTTTTCATGTTTGTAAGATATCGGTGATTGTAGTCCTTCTTATAGCTACCGACACCACGGATGGGGCATCTAGTTGCGAGCTCATGCTCTTTGCGATACATAATACAATGGTTCACACAAGCGTGTATTTTTGTCACACCTAGTTCCATCAGGCAAAGAAGTTTCTTCGCTTTATAAGTGCTTCTGGGCAGTTTATTTGGATTTGGAAGAATTTCTGTTAAAAGATTCAAAAGATCAGAGAAACTTTAATCGGACCATCCCTGTGTGGCTTTCAACTTTTGTAGTTCTATGACTTCACGCAATGTAGTAAACTCTTTATCACAATCGTTTGATTCATCATATAAAAGCTCCGTCGCCGCATTCTGCAATGTCTCCATTTTACTGAAACCTTTACTTGCTCCCATAGAAGTCAATACATATGGTTCATTGTGATGCAACATCTCCTCACAATCGAACTCATCATCATCATCATCACAATCTTGATTGTCACTACCATCATCCATATGAACGTCATCGTCACCTGAACCTCTCTCATCATCTTTATCCACTTCATGTGTATCTAACTCACCATGCTCTGTCCATATTGTGTAGTTTTTTTTTAAAACCTCTTATCACCAAATGAGATCGAATTACTATAGTATCTATCCAAGCAATCTTATTTTCGCAGTCGATACATGGATATAATATGTCATCTATCTTTTGCAACTTCACATATCTCTTGGATGCTTCAATAAAATTTGCAACATTATGAATGTACATAGGATCGAGTCTTGGCATGTTATACATCCACGCTTGACGGTTCATGCTTCAATAATAGAATTTTTGTAAGATTTACAAAATTTGGCCACAGATATTCCCTATAGGTCTTCTATAAAATGAATTTACAGACACATAACAAGTCTGTATCATATTAGTGAATACTGGTATCATGTAGGTTTGTGCATAAGGGTTCCAAGAAAATCTGTTTCATAATTTTCTCAGCTTCCTAGTGGCCATAATGTGTTTTAAAGTTAGGCTTATTCATTGAAACATTTCATCGAACACGTGATGTGCTTGTATTCATCTTCAACCTTTAATCATTCAAATCTACTTATTGTTATATAAAATTCATGGGTGAGCTCATGGGGAGACTCAACCACATCTTTCAACCTTTAATCCCTCAAATCTACTACAAATCTCAAGTGTTGGGGGGGGGGGTGGAGGCATATGCAAACTCAACAAAACGAAACTGAAAACAAGACAACAATCTGAAAATATGATAGTGAAGAAGAAGTTTCTTCTAACCTTTTCTCTGTACGAAGCTTGATCAACTAATGAGTGCAGTACCGGAGCATGCACGATGGAAAATTTTGGCAGCCTGGTGGCGTCGATGAAAAATCTCTCGGGTTATGTTTTCTGTGGTGCCCGAGGGGTCTTTATATAGGCGTCGGTTTTCACAGGCAGATTTTCACGAAACAACCGCCTGTGATAAAAATAAATAAAGTTCAGACGATTTTTTCAGGCGGTTTTTAACTGCTTCACAGGCGGTTCTTAACTAAACAATCGCCTGCGATAATGGCCCCAGCCTATTCTTCAATTTCCTTTTCCCTTGCTTTTTTATTTAGATTCCAATATAAATACGCAAACTTGTATAGATTCTGCAAACTGAATCCTAATTCGATAATTCTTTCTTCAATATTTTTCTAAAATTAACATCTACCATCTGGACCAAATATTTTAAAACTTGTATAGCTAACATTGTAATGTTTTGGTAAATATCAAATTAATTTATACTCACATATTATTCACATTTCTGAATCTTCCAAAAAAAAGGATCCTTCACTGAAACTTGTTTGTATGAACATATTTATCTTATTTATACATGTATGTATTTTGTTAATTTTTTTAAACTTTTCCAACATGTCAAAATTCAAATTATCCATCTTCTAACAAAATGCTCATATACATATGAGGCATTCATCAAATTTTGAACATGTATTGATTCAAAAAATTTTAAAAAAATCTCAAAAAAATCATAGAGGTTGGTATGATGTCTAAAAAGGTCCATTGAAAAACTAAATGAAAAATCATTATATTCATCAAGATAGAAAAATGAAAAATAGCAATTGTTATTTGTTTTTTATGTTATGACCAATTTCAAAGGCTTTATGAAGTGAAATTCAATGGTATCCTTTAATACTCAATCATATTACAAGAAAGTGTAATTTGGGCTTATAGAAAGGCCCACATTTAATCAAGAATATTAATGATGCTTACATAAAGATCTTTTCAGGCGGTTGGTACTGAATAACCGCCTGAGAAGATTCTTATCTCAACGGGTATTGCTTACCAACCGCCTGCGATAATGGCCCAAGCCTGTTCTTCAGTTTTGTTTTCCCTTTCTTCTTTTTTATTTAGATTCCAATATAAATACTCAAACATGTATAGATTTTTCAAATTGAGTCCAAATTTGATGATTCTTTCTTCTATATTTTTTCAAAAATTAACATCTACTGCCTCGACCAAATGTTATAAAACTTAAAGAGCTAACATTGTAATGTTTTGGTAAATATCAAGTTAATTTATACTCACATATTATTCAAATTTATGTATCTTTCAAAAAAGGGATCCTTCACTGAAATTTGTTTGTATGAACATATTTATCTTATTTATACATGTATGAATTTTGTTAATTTTTAAAGCATTCCAACATGTCAAAATTAAAATTATCCATCATTCTAACCAAATGCTCATATACATATGAGGCATTCATCGAATTTTGAGCACACATTGATTCAAAAAAATTTTAAAAAAATCCGAAAAGATTCATAGAGGTTGGTATAATGAATAAAAAGGTCCATTGAAAAACAAAATTAAGCAATCATTATATTCATCAAGATAGAAAAATGACAAATAACAATTGTTATTTGTTTTTTATGTTTTGACCAATTTCAAAGGCTTTATGAAGTGAAATTTAATGGCAACCTTTAATACTCAAGCATATTACAAGAAAGTGGAATTTGGGCTTTTAAAAAGCCCCACATTTGATCAAGAATATTAATTAAGCTTACGTAAAGATCTTTCCAGGCGGTTGGTACTGAATAACAGCCTGAGAAAAGTCTTTATCTCATGTGGATATTTCTTACCAACCGTCTGAGATAAATACATCTTATCAGGCGGGTGGTAGTTAATAACCGCCTAAGATAATCCTCTTATCAGGTGGTTGGTACTTAATAACCGCCTAAGAAAATAGGCGTCTATATATAGCCCTCGGCGTTGGAAAAACCTAACCCGGGCGAAATCACTTAGATGTCGTCAGGCTGCCAAAATTTCGTTTGTCGCCAAGTCTTCGCCGCTCTTGCAGTCGAGCTTCGCCGTCGCCGCGGAGCTTCGCCGTTGTCGCCGTGCTTTGCCCTCGCCACTTCCTTTCCTTCCTTCGAGGTACGCCGAGCTTTGCCCTCGCTATCGCCACTGAGCTTTGACCTTGCCGCAAGGTACGCTGCCGCTTCCTTCCCTCCTCCATCCCCATGCCGCCTCCCTCCTCGCCCTCGCCGCCAGCGAGTGATGTCCTCATCGCCCGCCGCACCTTAGGTTCCTATCTAATTTTCGAACCCTAGGTGCCTTGGTCAGTCGCCTCAAACCCTAGGTTCCTATCTAATTTTCATTAATCAATGTTTTTGGACATGTAACAAAGTCAAATGAAGATTGTAGGTCATATGAAGATTGACAATGAATATTTTAGGTCATATGTTATCTCTTACCTAGAGAGTATGATGTGAGCTATGCCAAGTTTCACAAATAACCAATACATGTATGTTATCTTGTCAATGGGGGCACTGAGAGGTAAGGGCACCTTTACATAGTCAATTAACATTGGAGCATAATATTGTTTTGTAGATGGTCACATTGGTATTAACAAGTGATGGGATATTTTCCTTATCTGTTTAGTCAACATTTATTTGTTAATAAAGCCTTCGACATGATTCTATCATCTAATTTCATATTGCTTTGAAATATTATTTGGTGCACTTTGTTATACTCGTGGGCATGTTCTAATGTAGTAGCATACATGTTGATATATATAGGGTCGACTAGGCATTGCAATAAAAAATGGCATGGATGATTAGAGGATCGACTGGGGTCGACTAGGATTGATTAGTCGCCCTAGTCGACAATTAGTCACTCGAGTCGACCTAGTCGGTGGGTAGGTGACTAGGATCGACTAGGCGACTTGAAAACATTGTGAATTGTGAATTTTTATTATTTAATTTTTGATATTATTGTTCTTATCGTCTTTTGATACAAGCAATACACATGCCTAGCTAATGCCTTGGTCAGTCGCCTCAAACCCTAGAATGCTTCCATCTTTTTCTTCATGGAACACTTCATATAGAGTTAATATGTCATTCATTATATTTTTTGTCTTATTAGTTCTTGCATGGAAAGCCCTAAGAAGACTGGTGCTAGTAGTAACAATAAAGAAGGCAATATGGAGATTAGTGACTCCAGCAGTTCAAGCTCCTTTCACAGTCCATTAGATCCTTTTCCGAATATAAAAATTAAAAAGACTTTAGAGGATCTCGACCCGTATTATGATCCTACCGACAAGGTATGGATCACAAATCTAAATTTCAGCAGTTCAAGTTAATGTTTGTTGTCAAGTATACAAAGTCTTATAAATCTTTTCTACCTATATTAATCACGAAGACCATGAGGAGACTTCGGCTCCTAAAACCGCGGAAGGTTCTCCAATGGATGAATCCTCAGGTTCACTCAGGCGGAAACGAGGGCAACGAGGTCCCAATAAGGGTCCATTGGACCGCATCTTTTACATAACAAGAGTCGGTCCAGGTGGGCTTCCCTAGGAACCACTGCATTCAGTTACCAAGTACCGAAATGCATGCGATTTTCTTGTTAGAGATCTCGTGCCGACCACAACCGAGAATTGGAGAAAATTACCAGAGGAGACCAAGAATGAGTTGTGTGAAAGGATAAAGAAACAATTGAAGTTCCCGAAAGGCACGGAAGAAGCTGTAAAAAAGCAACATTGGTCTCTTGCGACAAGAAGTTTCGTGGCTGGAAGAGTGAAATGAATGCTTATATTAAGGTCGATAAAGTCCCTAGCCCCAGGAAGATGGGAAAAATCACACAAGCTCAGTGGCAAGAATTTGGTCGTCAAAAGACCACACCTGATGCTAAAGCCCTAAGTGCAACTAGGTCAGAGCTTGCCAAAAAGAACAAATACCATCATCGCTTTGGGTCTGCCAGATATGCCCCGAAAGTCCAGAGATGGAATAAGATATTAGACGAAATTATCAGTAAGGGCAATCCTCACTCGTTAGAAGGCTGAGATGAGAGAACTCAGCAGTGGGTCTTTGCTCGGTCAGGTTTGACCAGCGAGGGCAAACTTGAAAAGCCCGACTCTGTGAATGAAGTTTAGGAAAAAATGAAAGAAGTAACTGAAAAGGAACATAAGGGTCTCTTCAAGCCAAAGTGGTAGAATGACCAACTTACTGCTATCCTAGGAAACCGTGAACTCAGTGGACGGGTTCGAGCAATCTCTTCTCAAATGTCTTGGCTAGATGGTTTCCCGAAAGATAAGGAGACATATAGAAGACGTGAGAAGTTCAAGAAAAACACTTGATGAAACGATTGCTGTAAAGGTCAAGGAAAATGTGCAAGAAATAATAGAACAACTTAGACAATCGGGGCAATTAGTGGCACCGAGTACAATGATGGTTCCCGTGCCAAAGGAGCAATTGGTATCTCCAACTGCCTACCCTAGCAGCTTAGACTCTATGTCAGGCTCAGGGTCAACCCATAAGTTCGTTGTCGATGATATTGCTAAGGATAGATCTTGTCTTCTTCTTATCCCGATCGGCAGAGCAGGAAACAAAACCAAACAGATTGCCACTATTATGGCAAAGCCTGATTGTGACATCAACGGCAATCGACTTCCGTTGTATTATGTTGTTGTGAAAGTTCTTTAGATCATTGATAATGATTATGAAGATTATGAAATAGACCACATCACAAATGAGGAGATCGCGACTCTGGGGCAGGTCGTCAACCAATTAATCCTTTGGCACTGACGCGATAACGTGTTGGACGATGAGCTTATTTTTAGCCCCGTCGCATCTCAAAATACTGCAACCCGGTCTTCTAAGGCGAAAGTCCAGGAAGATCCACTCCTAGTCCAGGAAGATCCACTCCCCCTATGTCTCAGCAAGGATGATAGTAACATTGCTAGTAAATATAATCAAGAGCAACAAGTTGAACAACAGCTTCAAGTAGTACCAGAGAAAGTTGTTGTTAGTAAAGAGCAACGAGTTGAGCAACAACTTGAAGTAGTACTAGAGCCAGCTACTGGGAGTAAAGACCAATCAGTTGAACAACAGGTTCAACAACAAGCCAGTGTCCAACTTCCGATAACTACTCCTTGATCATCAGTGTCTATCAAAGTTAGCTCATACGAAAATAAGAAACCTTCATCTGAAGTGTCAAAGTATTTGAAAAATATGAAGGAAAATGTTAGAAAATAGAGTGCATCTTGTTCTTCTCATGAGCCAGTATTAGAAGATATCGAGGAGTGGGAACACAACGGTGTCATGCATAATCTGCGGACAACTTTAGTTAGACCAGGAGTCTCAATATACAAGCTTGAGGATGTTCCTCCTAAATATGTGAATGGGAAGCCGTTCATGACATTGGTACAACTTAGCAAACAACCTATCCCACTCAAAAGAATGCACGATTGGTACATCACTTCCAGCACAAAATATGAACTTTCTTACGTCACATTTCGTGTGCCACAAGATGCATTCTGGAGCACTGGAGCAAATAAACGTGCCATTTTCTTTGAAGATCTACATGTCCTTTTCCATCGGGGCATGCTTGAAATAAACCTGCTACTCGTCTGGTGCTTCTAAGTGCCTCTAATATTTTGCATTTGATTTTCTTATTACAAGCATACATATTTCATGAGATTATAACAACTCTGGACTTCTTCAATAGGATGCAATACATGGATAATGAAAAGATGAAATGCAAGAGAGGTATCCTTGACCCTACACGGATTGCAAACACGATATTCAACGTTAAGGCAGATCAAGACTCAGTACAGTACAAGCACATGAAGAAAAAATTGAAAAGCAATCGCAAAACAAAAGAAGGATAGAAGGACAGAAGCTGTAGCTTACATAGGACATGCCATGTTTAACTTTGCCAGAGATGGCAAGGACCTCGTAAAGGCTCCATACCACTTCGAGGTTGTTCGACACCTGACATTGAAATGGCAATTATTGCTAATTATTAACTTAACGTGTGTGTTTGTACGTGTGCAGTAAACACTATATGATGATCTTCATCAAGCCAACGTAGGGTTTGGCAACAGTCCTGGACTCATTCGATTACCAACCAGATCGTTACAAGATTTCCTTTTCATTTTGAAATTGTACGTTTATTCAATACTTTTGATTCACACACATTTAGAATGAGTTGACAAGTTTTATATGACATTTCTTGTATTACATCGCTTGGCGGTTTTACGCGGAACAACTTGGCGGTAAGAGACCTCCTGATACGAATGCATTGGACATTAAAACATATTATCCTTGTCCCAAGCAGCCTGCTGGGAGCGTCTTATGCGGGTATTATGTATGAAAGCATCTTCGGACCGCCAGCGAATATAGAGTGAATAGTGAGGATGTATGTTTTCCTTAATGTCAATATCTTTTCTTACTTTTAAGATTCATTTTTATTGTAACTAGCATATTTTAATACTTATTTCTGCTGTTCAATATTACCGGAAACATTATTTTCAGATTTTGATTCCAACTTCAAAATTCAATTGCTCATAGACAACTACTCCAGAAATACCAAATAAATTCATGTATACTCTCACTTTGATCCATGCATTGACATTGTTCAAACCAACACATTCTAAACCTTGTTATTTGTTTCATTGCAGCACACGAAGAATGTGAACGAAGAATGGCCGGTTTGTAGAAGTATGTCTGGTGCAGCCGACAAGATTGTTGGTGAACTGTGTCAACTCGTGAGTCGCGAAATTTTGCACATAAGAGGGGTGTTCTTTGATGAGGATGGTGTAGTAGCTGATGTGTCAGAACTTTGCGACTATGACAGTAGAA
Source organism: Tuctoria greenei (assembly GCA_036927565.1). Taxonomy (NCBI): domain Eukaryota; kingdom Viridiplantae; phylum Streptophyta; class Magnoliopsida; order Poales; family Poaceae; genus Tuctoria; species Tuctoria greenei. The sequence goes on along the minus strand of JAYESD010000012.1, from coordinate 37,011,514 downwards.
ACCGTTTTTAGTAAAACTTGTATACTATGAGATGACTTGTATGTGTAACTTGTACATATGTATATTTTTTAGTGAAATTGACTACTGTGAGATGACTTATGTGATTATATTGTTTACTTCTGTGATTTTATTATTGACTTTTGTGATTATATTAATTTGACCTAGAAATTAGAAATAACAGCAGGTAGTAATGCATAGATTATACCAGATCACAGGCGGTTATTTACCTATAGCTAGACCTGCCTGTGAAATATCATTATCATAGGCGGCTAGATATAGGTAAAGAACCATCTGTGATAACCTCACTATCATAGGCGGTTATTGTTATGGTACAAACCGGCTGCGATAATTTGTCTCCAAAGGCGGCTTGTCATAGGTAAAGATCCTCTAGTGATAACACAATTATCACAGGCGGTTATATGTACTGCACGACCCGCCTGTGATAATATGTCTTCACAGGCGGCTAGTCGTAAGTAAAGAACAGCATGTGATAATACTATTATAATAGGCGGTTTCACTTCTCCGCCTGTGAAATTGTAGTTTATCACAGGCTCTTCATTTAGGTGGTTTTAGAAACTGCGTGTGATAATATGTTTGGAGCCGCCTGAGATGAGGCTTATTGTAGAAGTGTCTCTTTTTTGCCTCCCCATTTGTTGACCTGTGCATTTGGTCCCAAGTCCAAGCCTAGAAACGACCTTCGACCCCACGTAGCTCTCAAAAAGTGCCACACACCGTCATGCGACACTCTAGGTCTGCTCACCATATGGGGCTCAACCGTACCACTTGAGAATTTTTAATCCATGTCACCACCCCTTGTTGTTCGAATCATCCTCCTCATGACTCACAACTCACGGTTAACAAAGTCAAAAGTTCCTAAAAAGCTACAATTTGAGTGAGGCACAAGGACAAAACAAATAAGAATATCACCAAAAGTAAAGATCCTTCCTTTTACAATAAGGAAGAGTCAACAAAGGTCCCATCTACAAAAAAAACTACTAGGGCTTCAATCCTGCTCCACCTCCTCCTTAATGGCCCATACCATGACATGTTCAACCACAAGGACGCAGCAGGTACAACCGCGTCACCGAATATGTCGAGCTCTTCGATCGTGCTACCCTCGGGGAAGTTGTGGAGGACCTGTAGATCAATGACATTTTTGTGGGACAATATGATGCCCAAGGCAGATAGAGCCCTGTAAAAGGTCTCATCAGCACTGAAGGCACACAGTTGGGCGCCTACTCAGCCTGGCATCCGAGCTAGCTGGTCTGCGAGCTCGACTCCGGACCGATCCGCGAGCACAATTGGCATATAGAGCGACCAGCATCCCGGAGCCCCTCAAGCTCCAATGAAAGCACCACGACTCATTCGGGAACCTGCCAATGTCATGTCTCTAGAGAAATAAAGCCGAAGGAGGTGGTAACCATCGACGAACCCAACACTGTATTGCAAACCACCACCGCTTAGTGTTGGACCTTCTCCAGCTCCCACTTCGCGATGGGAGCTGACCGCGAAGGTTCCTAATGCTCTCCTCCTAAGCTTAGAGCACGTCCTCAGCGCACACCATTTGCCCCTGCACCTCTGCCTGAAGCATCCCACGAAGCAGTCAGACCAACACAGGGTTAGGGAATCAAAGACAGGAGAAAAGAGAAACTGGCCTGCGATTTGGTCTTCCTCCATGGCATCCCATGCTTCCCAAATCTCTCAGGCACATGCCTTCAACTCTTCCATAGCCCGGGCCGCATCCCCCCTAGCATCCTTAATGTCAGAACAGGCACGAGCAAGCTCAGTTCCTGACATCTCTGCCACTCCGGTCGCAAGTGCCGCTGCCAGAGTCATCCCTCTTGTGGTGGCCCGGGCCCACTTGAGTTCCACCCGTGCCTCAACTAGCTCAGGCTACACACAACACCGATGATGCTCGCTCTCGCGAAGGAGCCACTACTTCTCGACGGCTCGGTAAGCCAGCTCTTATGGGAAAGGGGGTCCCATTAGAACCCAAGAAAACAAACCAGGAGGCAAAAGGCCTAAAAAAGGACTCACCAGCCCATCAGGAACCACCCCTCGCAGCCATCCGAGCAAAATGTCAACGTGCTCGCAGTCTGATGAAAGGTCCGCCTAAGCGTCGGCGAGTTGGAAGTAAGAGAAGTCCACGCCTTATGCACCTGCTCCCATTCGTCGAGCCCCGAGGCGCCACTAGGCTCAACTCGACACCACCTTCCCCCGGGCCAATTCAATGCAAGAAGTGGGTGAGGGGGTGAACTAGGGCAGGTCCTCCATAGTGGGCCTAGGACTGCCACGACCGGCATCTGGTGCCTTTGTCCCACCTTCGCCAATTGATACTTCCGCAGTGACCTCCGAGATAAGCACAAATGATCTCCCCCAGCCGCCTCAACCATAGCATAGCAGCTCCCCTGTGGGCTCTGTGGTCACTGTAATATGTGTGAGATCCACCTCCGACACCACTTAAGGGGTGGGGAGGACATTAATCCCAAGATCAGACCTCCTGCATGGAGGCATGAATTATGAGTGGTGCAAACCTCATACTTGAAAATAAAACAAGAAGTAAGGGCACTTACCTCTCTGATTGAAGAAGGATAGCACATGACCTGCATGGCGAGCATGGAGTATCGGGTGACCAGGGCGCCATCCTAACTGTCTGCTCTGGATGGATTTTCGAGCAGGGGTCCGGCCCACCGCCTTGGTAGCGGCGGGAGTTGGGATGACACGAACCTCCAAGCTTCGAGCTCCCGAGGACTCGGAGGCGTGCTCCACAAGGTGTGATCAGACAGGCACAACACCCAACCTGCATCCCTCGAAGGCTCGAGCAGCCGCTGGTCCGACCGTCTCAGTCCTTGCCTCAGTAGTGATGGGCTTTGGGGCAATCTGAACAACGGTGCCTCGAGCTCCCGAGGGCTCGGAGATGCTCTCCACAAGAAACGGCTGGGCAGGTATGAGGTTGCATTTGCCCCTCTTCGAGTTCCCACCAGCCACCGACCCGGCCACCTCAGTTTGAACTCCGATAGCAACGGGCATCGGAGTAATCCAAAGCCTCGACGCTAAAGATTTCAGAGAATCAGAGGCACGATCCACGGAGGGTGGCACGGATCGAATCAACATTTGACCTCCCCCTTTTTCACACCTGACTGGTCGCCGACTCGGCTACCCGCTTTCCGTCAAACAAAACGGCGAAGGACGCGGCCCTGTCCGAATCGCTTTTACTTCCCTCATCCTCCGATGGTGATTCCTGGGTAGACTCGCTGCCTGGACGAGCCGCTTGCGGCCACCTTCCATACCGAGCCAGCCAGGCCTTGGCTTCCCCTTTCCTCTTCTTATTGGTGGCCTCCTGAGCGGCCCTCGTTCACCTCTTTTCCCTATCTTCGGGAACCTAGGGAAGACAGACGATCACCCGAGCCCCTGAGTGGAACGATTCCCCATTGTAAAAGCCCACATTTGAGAAGAACGAGAAGCAAAAATGCAAACTTTGACATTTTAAATTTAATTGTGGAAATTCAATCTCAAAGGAGATACGTTAGATAATAATTTATGAACTGGTTGAACTTGAAACATATAGTGTTACTTTCATGAAAACTGAGTTGCAAAAGATGGATTCCAAACTAATATGAAAAAACAATGTTAAGTGCAACCTTAAACTTGATTCAAAAGACAAATCTCAGAATCTTGAATCAAATATTGTCAAGTATAAAATTCACATCACCAAAAGTATTATTAATAGGTTCGTATTGAAACAAATGTAAAAGATAATCATTTGCATACATTTTAAATGTTATACCTCAAGCTTGATTCAAATCAAATGAAGTTTTGATCTTACTATAATAATTATAAAAACTTATTATGTAACTTTGCTAATTTCTGAAAAGAATTGCATAAAGGGGTGAATTCAAAGTTCAAATTGAATTTTCAAATTGAAATTAATGAATTAGAAGTTTTGAACTCACCAATGCGTTCTTAAAGTCAAGATTAGTTTCCACATGAAATTTTGCAATTTTAGACAACATTTGCTATTTTAAAATTGCATTAGAACTTTCTGTGGTGGATAAGTATGGCAAGTGGGACCCACTGGTCAGGGTCTCACGTTGTGTTACCACATCTATTTTCCTCAGGACCAGCGCGCGCCCCACGCAAGGCCAAGGCGCCACACTGCTACTTCGAGTGCTCCAACACGATGTCTCTCGCCCTAATCCCTTCCTTGCTCATTCCAATCACATCACGGCAACAGTCTCTCCATTCCTGCTCTCGCTCACAAACAAGCATGCTGCGCCATCAGCGTGCACCAGCGGCACAGCCAAGTCGCTCCTCCCTCCCCTGCTTGGCTCGCTCCTTCATGCATACGCACAGCGCCTGCCCTGCTCACGCCGTGCTGCCTCGTTGCCGAGCGCCCCGTGCTTTCCTTAACCACCGAGCTGTGCCACGGCCATCATGGTGCTTCATTATCAACCGGCATAAATCGTCGACTTTCCGCTTGCCGTGCCCGTGGAAAGCTGTGTGGAATCATCCTCTACCTCCCCGGCACCCGTGATTATCACCCACCTTCTTCATTTCACAGCAACCAGGCGTAGTCGTTTCTTCCTCTCTGTTTTGGAATGCCCCAATGCCTCAATGTCGCCCAGCACCTCCGGTGAATTTCTCGAGCAACCAAGTCACCAAAAAGGTTCCCCATACATCACACTTTCTTTCTGCAAATCATTTTGTCTCCTCCTAGCTCTGGATCAACGGATTGAAACTTTTCCCCAACAGTGCTCTTTTGAACCGTGAACAATTAGTGCCCAAATTTTTGTTACACGAAGTAAATCATGTCATTCCAATTAGAGAATATGATCTTTATGTTATTGCACGTCTCCTGGATCAACTCACAAAGGAAAAGAACCATCCTAGCCCCGGTTAGCCGAGATTTCACCACCGCCACATACAAACCCTAGGTCACCACCGTCAATCTTGGGCTTGCAGCTGTTTTCACCGCCATTGTGGCAGGTACTGTTCCAGTCGGTGCCGAGTACGTTCCAAGTTCCCAGGATTCTTTTCCACATTGAACTGCAGCCGTTTGTCGCCCACCGGCACGTGAACAACCGAGCACCACCTCTGGCATGATGCTAGTGTGCCCTGTTCAGAGGTTGCAGAAGAACCAGTCCGATGGACCCCAATGCTAGCCAGGGTTTAATTTCCTTTAGAGACGAAATTGCAGAAAATGACCAGAGCTTTGAAAAATTCTATTAAATCATAGAGGTGTCCAACAATTGTCAAACAAATTCTGTTCTTCTCCAGTTGCTCTATACTTCGTAGTGTAGCAACATTCTTGACATGAAAACTTCTGCTTTTTCCTGGATAATTCCATTTTCATTTAACATTTGAGAATTATTTCCAAGAGTATCCTTGATTATAAAATCCTCACTACTTGCCACTATGTTCTTCGATATACACATAAGCTCTAGTCAAAATCTTAGCTTCATCCAATGTTCCAAAGACACTTTAATATGTAGACTTAGTCCTAAGTCAAATAAAATCCCAGAAAATTCCAGTAAACCTCAGAAATTAGCAAAATCTTGTAGAAATCATAATAAATTGTAAAAAGCCAAAACCAAATTTATTTGAACCCTCTTTAATTGTAATTTTCAGAAATGTAGCATTCATGTGATGAAAATCCCTAGAACAGTCTACTTAGATTCATCTTAAAAATCATTTACATAATTATTACAGGAGTTCTATGCTATGGTTAATTCTCAAATTTGGTCAGAAAATCCTTCATGACACATTGTATCTCCAGAAAATTCTTAAAAATTTTACCTTTATTATCTGGTTTAAATTAAGTAAGTTGTCTCAGCTTTGATGAAAACAGCAGAATATGCCCAGGAAAAATCCCAGAAAATGATTCAAACTTCAAAAATGCAATGGGAACTGTAGAATGATCAAAAAATTATGAAAAATATTTTGCTAGAAAACTTATGATCTTATATATCAGTTTCTCATATCGTTTCACATGATAAACCCTGTTAAAATTCCTGGAGTTTATTTATTAAGGGAAACCTTTATCAAATATTTATAAACAAAATTCTCCAAGATCAAAGTTGAGACTTTACCCTAGCTTCCAGATCATGTTCTACATCACCATTTAGTTACTCCAAACAATAGCTGAACCAGATTATCGTGGAAGTGAATTAATTAACAATGGTTTACATATCCTATGAACCATTTTCTCTAATTACTATGATAACTACAACTCTTGCTAATTCCATTTAGTAAACTAAGAACATCATGTCCTACATAGCTATCTCAGCTTGCAGAATTCTATTCCATCATCATTACCATTTGACTAATGAAAACTTAACCAACCAAATTCTAGACTATATGGTTCATATGACACTTATATAAGACTTCCTCATTAACTCAAGTCAAAACACATGAATACTTCTCATATAATTATAGAGCCAACAAAGACATCCATAGTTTTATCTAAGTAGCATTAAGCTCTCTGTTAATTGACAAGAAACTTCAATCATGAATTAGTTAGGTTATTTTTGTTATGCATACTCATATCAATATATCATGTGATGAGGATGTTCCACAGAGTGCACCACTTAGAGGAGAAGGACTAGCATGGACCCTGCAGCAAGAGCATGATTTGCCCAAACATCGTATAAGAGCAAGATTTGCCCAAGCAGCACACGAGAGCAGGATTTGCCCAAGCAGCATACAAGAAAAAGATTTACCCAAGTAGCACACAAGAACATTATTTGCCCAAGCAAGTAGTAAGACAATATAAGATAAAGAACGACGAGAAGTGACACTCATAAGATCAAGCTCTGACTATTGACATTTACATAGTCGCAACCTAAGGCAAGCCCCGGTTTGCATTTCAGATGTTAACAGGTTTTGTTTTTATAATATATATGATGGCTAGAATGAAGTGATACATTAAGTCTGGGGATATATGATACTCCACATGCATGATCCAAGAATTACTGTAGTCTGGGTAGAATAGGACTTCTCATGGATAGAACTGCAATATTAAAGTTGAGGAATATGGATGGAATTCAATTGAGCAAATGAATGGAAGAAAGTTGAGAATAGGAATAAAATGGTATAACTCATGTAGGTGATGACCTACTCATGAATATGGTCAAATGGAATCAAAGGGTGGGTTTGGACAATGATTCACCTGAATAATTAATCTGAGACCAGGCAGGAAGAGTAGGACACTCAAGAACATGGTTCTGTGGGCATAGTTTCTATCTGCGTTGTTTAAGGACCGTACCGTGTGCAGCCCCGCCGGATAAGCTTGAATATGTACCGGTTGCATACATGTTCTAGTGGACCCAACAAACTAATCTAACTGGTTAATCTGTGTGTTGAGGCATACTCCACCGTCCTAGACACTACACATCGACAGGAGGGTAAAGGTCACCTTGGCTAATCCGATGCTGGGGCTTACTGTTGGGACGGTGGGACCAACTCAATATTTGGGTGTCTTGTGAAGGTTTTTTGTGTACAACGTTAAAAGGACAGGTCTTCTTTGTGTACAACTGCTGGAGTCAGTAAACTCCATATTGTCTTCTTTATTGTTACTACCAGGACCAGTCTTCTTAGGGCTTTTCATGCTAGAACTAATAAGACAAAAAATCTAATAAATGGCATATTAACTCTACATGAAGTGTTGCATGAATAAAAAGATGGAAGCGTTCAAGGATTTGATAAGGCATTCTAGGGTTTAAGGCGACTGACCAAAAGGTTCCTATACATTGCGAGGGTGACAAGGATGTTAAAGTTGCTCACTAGGATAGCGACACCGATCTCGAAGGAGCACAACCCTGTGAGATGAAGTGCGGGACGGCTACATTCTATTTTCAGTACAGATGCTACTATTCACTCATGATCCTACTATAAATTACGATCCAAGCAGCAACTGAATATATAACTCTCCAGATTCTGGATTGTTACGGCACCTTAAACAATACTTCAATTTAGACCTGGTTATTGCATGTGTTAGCCATAGCATTGAATAGGACATCGTTAAAGGACTCTTTAAGCTTTCTATACATGTATAAATATGCATAGGTTGCTTTTCTAATTTAAGAATTATGGTTGTTCAAAGTTTAGAAATTTTGTGGTTGTTTGAGATAACACTGTACACAGGTACTAACTTCAACTCCAGTTTCTAATTAGTTCTAAACCGAATCTGAGGTAACAATGAATAGAAAAGTTGTAGAATAGTTCTTCCACTTTCAAAAAATGTAGCACAATAGACTAGAAGAGCTTTCTACTGATAATTATGGCAAAAATTCAGATGCTTGTTCATACAATTTCAATACCCTAAGTACAATTTCAAGCTTGTTGATCTACTCAATGCCATACTTAGTAAGCATATTTAACAAAAGTCTATTTTTGTGCTCACATTATTGTGATAAACCATATTTGTAATGTATTTAATCCTTCTCAAAATCCATTAATTTACCTTCTATCTAAAGATATGACTAACTAGCCTTTATTTCGCTGAACAGAGAGACTTCTTCATTTAACAAAAATTAATTTTCTCAAGAGGGGTTTCTTTGTTTATTTTATCACATATTGGAATATTTCCATGTGCAATATCGGATAAAATCATTGAATGGTCATATTTCCATGTGCAATATTTCCATGTACTAACTCACAAAACTTTGAATGGTCAAGTATGTGCAGTATAGTGTTATCTAATGGCACCTCAAACGCTTTTATTAAAACATCTTACTTGCCAAAGAAAAGGACATGATCCGATAGCAATGTCCTCGCTTCTATGGTATACTGACAACCCAAGGATGCCTACCCACCGAACCCTAACCAATGATGCCACCGAACTTGACAGTTTTTCGAATTCCACCGAACCCTAACCAAGGATGCCTACCATTTTCCAATTCTCAAACGCTACCCAAGGATATGCAAGGCGGCGGCGAGGGCGGGGAGGGAGGCGGCACGGCGACGGAGGATGGAAGGTCGAAGGGTTTAGGGTTTACCTTGAAGCTCGGCGACGACAGCAATGGCTTCGCTTGGCGTACCTGGAAGCGACGACGGTGAAGATCAGCGGCGAAGGCGAAGCTCGGCGGTGATGGCGGCGAACACTTGGCGGCAAACAAAATTTTGGCAGCCTAAAGGCGTCTAAGTGTTTTGCCCGCATTAGGTTTTTCCAACGCTGGCGAGGGGTATATATAGACTCCCATTTTCTCAGGAGGATTTTAAGTAACGACCGCATGAGAAGATGGTTACCTCAGGCGGGTTTTACTTACCAACTGCTTGAGAAGATACAATTATCTCAGGCGGTTGGTAAGTAATACCCGCCTGAGATAATTCAATTATCTCAGGCGGTTATTAAGTACCAACCGCCTATGAAGATCTTTACTTCTTCTTAATTAATATTCTTGATTAAATGTGGGTCCTTTAAAAAGGCAAAATTCCACTTTCTTGTAATATTATTGATAAGTAAAGGTTACCATTAAATTTCACTTCATAAATCCTTTGAAATTGGTCAAAACATAAAAAACATTCAACAATTGCTATTTTTCATTTTTCTATCTTGATGAATATAATGCTTTTTTCATTTATTTTTTCAGTGGACATTTTTACTCATCATACCAACCTCTATGTATTTTTTCAGATTTTTTTAAATTTTTTAGAATCAATGTGTTTTCATAATTTGATGAATGCCTCATATGTATATGAGCATTTAGTTAGAATTATGGATAATTTGAAGTTTCACATGTTGGAATGCTTTTAAACAAAATTAACAAAATTCATACATGTATAAATAATACAAATATGTTCATACAGACAAATTTAAGTGAAGGATCCTTTTTTTATGAGAAACACAAATGTGAATAATATTTGAGTAGAAATTAATATGATATTTACCAAAACATTACAATGTCAGCTATATAAAATATTTGGTTCAGGTGGTAGATGTTAATTTTATACAAATATAGAAGAAAGAATCATCGAATTTGGACTCAATTTGCAGAATCTAAACTGGTTGCAATATTTATATTGGAATCTAAAAAAACGAAGCAAGGGATAAGGAAACTGAAGAACAGTATCAGACATTATCTAAGGCGGATGGTAAGTAATACCCGCCTGAGATAATAATCTTCTCAGGCGGTTATTAAGTACCAACCGCTTGTGAAGATCTTTACTTCTTCTTAATTAATATTCTTGATTAAATGTGGGTCCTTTAAAAAGGCAAAATTCCACTTTCTTGTAATATTATTGATAAGTAAAGGTTACCATTAAATTCCACTTCATAAATCCTTTGAAATTGGTCACAACATAAAAACATACAACAATTGCTATTTTTCATTTTTCTATCTTGATGAATATAATTTTTTTTTCATTTATTTTTTTAGTGTACATTTTTACTCATCATACCAACCTCTATGAATTTTTTTAGATTTTTTTAAATTTTTTTGAATTAATGTGTGTTCATAATTTGATGAATCCCTCATATGTATATGAGCATTTAGTTAGAATGATGGATAATTTGAAGTTTGACATATTGGAATGCTTTTAAAAAAATTCATACATGTATAAATAATACAAATATGTTGATACAAACAAATTTAAGTGAAGGATCCTTTTTTTATGAGATACACAAATGTGAATAATATGTGAGTAGAAATTAATATGATAATTACCAAAACATTACAATGTCAGCTATACAAGTTATAAAATATTTGGTTCAGGTGGTAGATGTTAATTTTATACAAATATAGAAGAAAGAATCATCTAATTTGGACTCAATTTGCAGAATCTAAACTGGTTTGAGTATTTATATTGGAATCTAAAAAAAAAGAAGCAAGGGATAAGGAAACTGAAGAACAGTATCGGTCATTATCTCAGGCGGTTGGTAAGTTGGTATGTTCTCATTGTGTGTTGGTATATGGATTGTGTCATAGTGTGTTGGTATATGGATTGTGTCTTTTTGCATGTTGGTATATTCTCATAGTGTGTTGGTATATGGATTGTGTCATAGTGTGTTGGTATATGGATTGTGTCCTTTTGCATGTTTGTATATTCTCATAGTGTGTTGGTATATAGATTGTGTCATAGTGTGTTGGTATATAGATTGTGTCCTTTTGCATGTGTGTACATATGCGTTTGGACTCAATAATTTGGAAGTTTGGTCTTTTAGATATTGATGTATGGACTATATTATAATAATCGTATTGTAGTGATTAGGGTTAGCTTTCTAGGGAGATGGTTTTATAACTCACCCATTTAGTTACCATCGTTGGATGGGATCCGACGTCAAGATATAACAGACCGGATCCCACCAGACCTAGCCCATGCCACTGGGCCTGTTTGCCCCACGACTTCAATCCTTCACCCCAGCTTGTTGCTCCCGACGCCTTCGACTCCGTCCGCCTCAAGACGTCGCCCGTCTCCTACATTAGTCGCCCTAATCATACTTGTTATGTCACTGTAAATTCATTTTATAGAACACATTTAGGGAATATTTGTGGCCAAATTTTGTAAATCTGACAAAATTCTATTATTAAAGCATGGAATATCGAGCGTGGATGTATAACATGCCAAGATGCGATCCTATGTACATTCATAATGTTGCAAATTTTATTGAAGCATCCAAGAGACATGCGAAGTTGCAAAAGATAGATGACATATTATGTCCATGTATCGACTACGAAAATAAGATTGCTTGGATGGATACTATAGTAATCCAATCTCATTTGGTGAAAAGAGGTTTCAAAAATAACTACACAATATGGACAAAGCATGGTGAGTTAGATACACATGATGTGGATAAAGATGATGAGAGAGGTTCAGATGATGATAATGTTCATATCGATGACGGTAGTGACAATCAAGCTGGTGATGATGATGATGAGTTTGATTGTTAGGAGATGTTGCATCACATTGAACCATATGTATTGACTTCTATGGGAGCAAGCAAAGGTTTAAGTAAAATGGAGACATTGCAGAATGCGGCGACAGAGCTTTTATATGATGAATCAAACGATTGTGATAAAGAGTTTACTACATTGCGTGCAGTCTTAGAACTACTAATGCTAAAAGCTACGCACGGATGGTCCGATTGTAGTTTCTTTGATCTTTTGAATCCTCTGGCAGAAATTCTTCCAAATCCAAATAAACTGCCCAGTAGCACTTATAAAGCGAAGAAACTTCTTTGCCCGTTGGCACTAGGTGTGACAAAAATACAAGCTTGTGTGAACCATTGTATTCTGTATCGCAAAGAGCATGAGCTCGCAACTAGATACCCCATTTGTGGTGTCACTAGATATAAGAAGGACTACAATCACTAGTATGTTACCAACATGAAAAGTCTCAGAAGAATAAGAAGTTTATTATTGGTCCTGAAGGTGACAATGACGATACTTCTAGCGATACAAACGGGAATAATAAGAGAAAAAATCTTGCCTTGGTGATGTGGTACCTTCTGGTAATTGATCGGTTGAAGCGTTTGTTCTCAAAACCTAGGGAGGCTGAACTTATGCATTGGCATTCCGAGCAACGCAAGAATAATGAAAAACATATACGACACCCTGGTGATACAACACAGTGGAAAAATTTTGATATTCAGTATCCAGAATTTGCAAAGGAAACCATAAATGTTAGGTTTGCCTTTGGTACAGACGGAATGAACCCGTTTGGTGAAAAATGAGCATACACAGCACATGGCCCGTGGTCTTAACGATGTACAACCTACCGACGTGGTTGTGTCACAAAAGGAAATATATCTTGTTATTTGTTCTTATCCAAGGTCCAAAACAACCCGGGATCGAAATTGATGTGTTCTTGGAACCTTTAATGGAAGATATGGCGAAATTGTGGAATGAAGGGGTACGTACATGGGATGAGTACAAGAGGGAGTATTTCACATTAAGAGCAATGATATTCGTTACCGTGCATGATTATCCCGGACTGTTTACATTATCGGGACAAATGAAAGGGAAGAAAGGTTGTGTAAGGTGCGTGGATAGAACTGGATTTCTATACCTCACTTCATCCAGAAAGACGGTGTACATGAGACACCGACGATTCTTGATAGATACACACAAGTATAGGAAGATGAAAGAACAATTTGATAACAAAATCGAAAAAGATAATGCACCAAAACCTTACAGTGGAAAACTTGTGTTTGAAATGGTCAAGAACATTAATATTGCTTTCGGTAAGGGCAAAAATTGTAATGGAATTAAGAGAAAGAAAAGCACATATTCGGATGATACAACTGACATGGCTTTCAAGAAACAATCAATTTTTTTCAAGTATCTTCCGTATTGGAAGAATCTGGAATTTTGCCATAGTATTGATTTGATGCACGTTACAAAGAATGTATTTGACAGCATCATTGGGACCTTGCTGCACATGCCGAGGAAAACAAAGGACGGATTAAATTCCCGAATGGACCTAGTAAATCTTGATTTGAGACCAGAGCTTCATCCAGTAGAAAAGGCGAACGGGAAGCATTATCTTCCCCCAACCAGCTACAACTTGACGCTAGAAGAGAAAAAAAGCAATTTGTGAATGCTTGCGTGGGATCAAAGTGCCCACGAGTTTCTCATCTAATATCCGCAAACTAGTCTCCATGAAAGACTTGTCTTTATTCGGTTATAATTCTCACGACTGTCACATGATGATGAAAGTTTTCCTTGCCATTGCAATAAGAGTCATCAAACCTGAGCATATAAAAGTTGTCATCACACGTTTGTGTTACTTCATCAAACCTGATAGCACGTGAAGATTTAGACTATCTGAAAACATACATCGTCGAGACGATGTGCAAGCTTGAGATGTGTTTCCCACCATCCTTTTTCGATATGCAAGTACACCTAATCATACATCTAATTGATCAGATAAAAGCATTGGGGCCACTATATTTAGATCATATGTTTTCGTTGGAGAGATATTTAGGAGTATTAAAAGGTTATGTGCGGAACCGTGCTCACCCAGAGGGTTCAATTATGGAAGGATACACCACTGAAGAAGTGATTGAGGGTTGCGCTGATTACATCAATAATGGAAAATTGATAGATGTGCCTATACTGATACATGAGGGTAGACTACATGGAAGAGGCAAAGTGGGTAAGAAAACTTTTATCGTTCAAGATTACAAGAACGTACACCGTGCACATTTTGGTGTACTACAACACCTCGCAATAGCTGAGTCATACATCGAGGAACACCAAATTGAGCTTTGTGATAAAAAACAAGACCGCACAGAGGACTGGATCATGAAAGAGCACAGAAGATGTTTCACTGAATGGTTAATGGACAAAAATCTACCATACGGAAACACTATAGAAGAGGCAACAATGAAGAAGTTAGCTTCTGGCCCATCTGCTTTGGTGACATCATGGCAATCATATAACATCGATGGTTACACATTTTACACTTAAGAAAAAGACGGTAAGAGTGTTGCACAAAATAGTGGTGTTCGTATTGAGGCTTATGATTCACAAGGGCAGGAGACCACATACTTCGGGTTCATAGAGGAAATATGGGAACTCGATTATGGCAAAAGAATGGTAATGCCCGTATTTAAGTGCCCATGGGTCAAACATCCTAATGGTGTGAAACTGGACAATTACGGGGTGACACTGGTAGACTTGAATAAAGTGGGTTATAAAGATGACCTGTGGGTTCTCGGCGATAATGTTGCACAAGTTTTTTATGTTCAAGATCCAGAAACTGAGAAGATGCACGTACTATTTTCTGGAAAGCAAAATATTGTTGCGGTTGAGAATGTGGAAGATAATAAAGAGAAATATAAGCAGTATGAAGAGATGTACCTTTTCACCGAACCAGAAAACATCAATCATGTAGAGAGAAACATTAAAAAGAATTTGAAACCCTATATGCGAGAAGATGTCAATGCTGGAAAAAATGTATATAGCAATATGAGATGATATATATTATATATATTTGTATCTTCTGAAATCAACTTAGAACAATGTTCTACTTCAGCTTTAGATAGCATGTTTCAAACATTATTAAATTCAGCTTCTGTTTCGAGCTCCTGTCAAGTTAATCCCTTCACAGCAAGCTCTTGTAGATGCAAGTAACACTCGAGACTCATCATTTGGATTGTTAAAAGCTTCAATTGAAGTCTGACGATACTTCCCGTCCATTTGAGGGCTTGTTTGGATAGGAGTACACCCAAATAAGCCCTGCAAGATCTCTTTCTCTTCTCTCCATTTTGATTACTTACGAAGATGCTACTTTATCAGTTCTAATGGCTGAATATATTGACTACAAATCAGTACCATCTCTCTTAGTGCTTTACACAAGCGACGAAGTGTACAACTTCAATCACAAATCTTGTTTTTACCATTTTCATAGGAATTTGACCTTAATCTTTCAAGTATAGATTTATCAATAATTGAAGCTTCTTCATGAGACATGTTAATGGTAGTTACAGCTGAAGGGTGTGTCGAAGCTAACGAAATCTCAATGGGACTGAAGACAAAGAGATGTTGCATATGAGTGACAATGTCCAGGTTAGACAACATGAAGCTATGATGACAGCCTTCACGCTGTTTAACCTGGACATTGCCACTCATATGCAGGATCTCTTTATCTTCAGTCCGATTCAGATTTCGTTAGCTTAGACACATCCCTCACTTATAACTGCCATTAACATGTGTGATAAGGAAGCTTCACTTATTTGATAAATCTATGCTTGAAAGATTAAGGTTAAATCCCTATGAAAGTGTAAAAACAAGATTTGTGATTGAAGTTGTTCACTTACTCGCTTGTGTGAAGCACTAAGAAAGTAGGTACTAATTTTTAGTCAATATATTTAGGCATTAAAACTGAGAAAGGAGCATCTTCCTAAGTTTTCAAATGGACGGGAGGGAAAGAAATCGTTCAAATGGATGGGAAAATCCTTCCAAGGATCGTCAGGCTTCAAATTGATGCTTTCAACAATTCAAATGATGAGCCACGGGTGTTACTTGCATCTACAGTAGCTTGTTTTGCAGGGATTAGCTTGACAGGAGCTTAGTAGCATCAGAGGCGGTTGGTAAGTAAACCCCGCCTGAGATAAACATCTTCTCAGGTGGTTATTAAGTACCAACCGCCTGTGAAAATTTTAAAAAACGCCTATGAAAAACTGACGCCCATATAAAGACCCCTCACCACAGTCGAAACGTAACCAGCCTGTGCTGCCGCCCAGCCTGCACTGCCTCTGTCGCCGCGCGGAGGCACGCCTCTGCCCAGTCCCACATCGCTCCACGAGGTACCTAAGTAAATTCTCATGGTTTTCTTACTATGCATTGCATGCTACCTTTTTCTTTGTATATTTTCATAAGCTGTCAGTTTTGTGTGTTGGTATATGGATTGTGTCCTTTTGCATTTGTGTACATATGCGTTTGGACTCAATAATTTGGAAGTTTGGTCTTTTAGATATTGATGTCTCGGGCGTGTAGCCGATTGAAGGAGGAGCGCTTGGCGTGGCGCAAGAACCATCCCCATGTATGTACATATGGCGCACTGGTCGTATGGTTGTATATACATATGTATCTGCAATGGACTAATGATCTTAACTGTAGTTTGTTTTTCCGTCTTGTTTGTTTTTGGTATTTTCAATTTCTCTGTGTAGGGTTTCTCTATGAAGCCAGAGTCGGGAGATTTATTGAAGTTGTAGTGCATCGTCCCCGATAAAGAAGGGGTAGGTCATGAAGAACAAGCACAATATGAGTTTAACCATCGTCCTCCTATTAATAAATTTCTTTTCCAGACTGAATGGGAAGATGGTTACTACCCCCTGACAATCTCCTTCTCTGAGGACTATCCATTGGTGCGTCCAAGATGTGCCTTTCCAAGTGGGTTCTTCCACCCAAATGTCTATCGTTCGGGAGCACTCTGCATCGGGATTCTTGATCAAGAGACTGTAAGATAGACCTATTTTCCTCATATAATTAATACTTAGTTGTTGTCGAACTTATTTGAACTGGTTTCTTATACTTCTTAAATTATATTTCGTAGGGGTGGTGCAGTGGTTTTACAATCAAAACTATACTACTTGAAGTTCAGCATTTGCTGCAGCAGCCAGATGTGCCCGATGTTGAAAATGATTGCTATAATCTACTTATCAAGGTTAGATGACACTTTGACTTAGTGACCAATGTAGGTTATTCATTCCTCCTTCGACATTTGTTAATTTTAAAAATGTCAATATTTTCAGGATCCAGCGGAATATAAGAGACGTGTTCGGGAGCAAGCAGTACGGTACAATTTAGATTGATCGATGGGAGCTTCAGGAATAAGTTTAAATTCGTATTTAGTTTAGAGGGAACGCAATGTATGATCTATGGAATTCATCGAGTTGTGAATTACCTCTGAATTGCAATGTCATTTGCGTCTGTTTATCCTTGTATTCCAATTAAATCACTTAATTGCAATGTCATTGCGTTTGTCTATCCGTGCAACAGACTCTCACGATCTAGGGCACTCTGGCGTTTCCGGAGACACAAAATAAGTGGAAACAATGACTTTCCCTAGGCGGTTCTTCAATGAAAACTGCTTGTGATAATTGAACAACTATATACGATTCTTACACAATGACCGCTGGTGAAAATACATGATCTTCCCAGGCCGTTGTAAATTAAGAACCGCCTGTGAAGTTCATTATATTACAGGCGGTTCTTAATTAATAACCGCTTGAGAAGATCATGTACTTACCTAGGCGGTTATTTCTTAAAATACGCCTGTGATGTTATTTTATTACAGGCGGTTCTTAAGTAACAACCGCCTGAGAAGATCGAGTATTTACCCAGGCGGTTGTTTTTTAAAATATGCTTGTGTTGTTCTTTCATCACGGGCGGTTATTATATCATTCGTCATCACAGTCGCATATTTTTAAGGACCGCCTGTGTTTGAAAAATTGAGGCGCCTGTAAAAATGCTTTTTGTAGTAGTGTTTGTTTCACACTCTAAACACCAAATATATATTATGCCTACTATATGAGGAAAGCTTTCATAATTGCTTCACATGTTAACAACGTACATGATACTAAATATCAGGGAAATGACTGTTCAAAAAAGTTTAGAGGAAGGAATTTGAACACTCATGCTATTTCAACTAGTTTTGCTTACAATGAGACTCGCTAGCTTTACATTTCTCAAGAGCTTTGATATACTATGTCAACATAGTATTGTCATGATTTGAGTTCTTTAGGACTTCTATACCCCAAACGGCCTTTGCTCTCTCTCTCTCTCTCTCTCTCTCTCTCCCTTTGTGTGTGTGTAGTACATGCTTCCCCTAGTGTATTTTCCTAAACTAACATAAAATTAATAGTCATGTTGGCCTATATGAGTCACAGTATGCAACTTAATGACAAATAGAGTTTATTGCCACACATTGTGTTCGAATATTTGGGCCTGAGCCCAATTATTCTCTATTAAATTCAAAAAGGTGTAATGAGGCATTTATCCCACACTGACTATTTGAGGAGAGTAGCACTTATTTATAAGGGAAGCTATTTTCTATGTGTGGAATATGTGGGAGAAGGATGGCTAGAGCCACAAATAAATCACACGCACGCATGCTCGCGTATTCACATATTTTCACGTGAGTTAATGCATAACTTGGGACTTTGGACGTGGCGACTGGCGCGGTAATTCCGGTCTCTTTCTTTTGAGAAGACTGACACTAATACGGCTTTAATTTGCTGCAATTCATAGCATATTATGAGTTAGTTTCTTAAAAACAATGGTGCGCAATAACTGACGCAGTCTAATTATGCTGCAAATACTGAAGTTTATTTTCTTCATTTTCTAGAACTTAATTTGTGCCGCATTACTTTGTACTTATTTCCTTAAGTTACTAGAATCTATCATTATAAATAAAATGGAAAACCTTCATTCTGTAGACAGAGAGGTGAACAGACTCACTAGTCCACTGTGTTGAGCGTCTGCTACTTCTAGTCCATCACTCTCGTCGGCGTGTCGCCAACGTGCAAGAGGGCAGTTTCTCTGAAACCACGCCCCGCTGAAGAACCTGCACAGGCTAGGGCGAATCATATTTTTAGGTAACGTTCGCGTGACTATTTGATAGAAGATCTGCTTCCTCTACAAACTTCTTCACACACTTCACTCATCATTTTTCAAGCTTGAAGCATCAGCACTGTATGTAAAGAAGAGTTTTCTATGCATAAATATGATCGACATAATCTACTTTATTTGCATGTTGTTGTTCATGTTTTCCGGATTATCTGTCATGCGTACTGTTGTATTTTTAGGAATTAATATATCTCTAAAGTGCATTGTTTCCTAACAATCCAAAAACCTGATAGGAACTTTAAGATGGGTAATAGCTTTGTTGATGCTTTGAAACCAGAAAAGTTCCCTGGTTCAAACTTTAAGAGATGGCTACGAAACTTGACTTGTGGCTCACTGCTATGGACATATCTTAAATTATAAAGCATGTATATCGACCTATGACTACTGAAAAATAGGCTTAGTTTGATAAGGCTAATGTAATGGCAGTGGGTTGCATTTTTAGTGTGTTAACTGATGAACTGTGTGATGTGTATATGACTCATAAGAGCGCAAAAGAGCTCTGAGAGGCCATAGAACAGAAGTACGGTGCATCAGATGTTGGACATGAGTTGTATGTCATAGAGCGCTATCATGATTTCATGATGGCAAACAACCGTTCAGTGGTTGAGTAGGCTTATGAAATACAATTCATTGTTAGAGAGCTTCAGCACCTTGGACTAAATTTGCCTCATCAATTTGTGGCTGGGGGCATTATTGCCAAATTACGTCCATCTTGCAGGGGATTTCCCATGTCTCTGAAACATAAGAGACAAAACATTTTCGTTAAGGATTTGTTGGATTTTGTTGACATGGAGGAGAAAGCTCGGTCAAAAGATGACGTGTCCAAGTGCATGAAGGACAGTCTAGTGCTAATGTTACGCAATGCTGGACTAAAGAAAGGGAAAAATAAGGTTCTACAGACCACCAACTTCAAGAGAAAGGAGAAGAAGAAGATAAACATGGCTGAGGTTGAATGCTTTCTCTGTGGCAAGGTTGGGAATTTTGCCAAAAAAGTGCACAGACAGAAAGGGCAAGAAAAATCATCAAAAATCTGCCAACATGGTCATTATTGATCCTGGAGCAACAACGTATGGTAATGTATATAATGTTTTAATAGCATGTCAACCTACTAAATGGTTGATTGATACATGGACTAATATTCATGTTTGTGCTGATGTATCTATGTTTTCTTCTTATTAGGCTACCCACAGTGCCTCCGTCCTGATGGGAAACGGCTGATGTGCTTCTGTTCATGGTGTTGGTACGGTGAGTCTGAATAGTTCACTTCAGAAAAGACCGTGCTGCTGAAGAATGTGCAGCATGCCACCTCAATAAATAAAAATCTCGTCAGTGTCTCTTTATTGTGTCGAGATGGATTTGACTTGGTGTTTGAGTCCAAGGCAACATATCAACTTTCTAGCATGCATATTTGAGAGTTACATTGGAGGAGAAAAGATCAGCTATACTATTTTTGTTTGAATAAAAAACAATTAGCCACACTTGTTTGAATCCTTTTGTATCAACCCATGATGCTTCCCTCGCTTCACTCATCCAGTCAAGAGCATCGAAATGGGGATGCGCTTGACAGGATAGGAGTTTTCCCTTCTGCTTTGCAAGTATGTAGAGGAAAGACACTTGATCCTTTCCCCTCGCTTTGAACCTGTGTCTGTCCTTAACCCTGCAGCCTGGAGGGGAACTTAGACTGACACTTTAGATGGCCAGGTGTAAGGATCAAATACCCAAGAGGGGGGGGGGTTGAATTGGGATTTTTTTTGAAAACTAAAGCAATAAAAACTCAACTAATAAAAACCCTATTCCCTATGCAAACAACCTATGCATTCAAGTGAATAATGAGTTTCCAGTATATGAAGTGCATAAGTATAACGGGAAAGGAAGAGTGTGCAAACTCCCGAGAAGACACGAAGACACGGTGATTTATCCCGTGGTTCGACAAGATCATCAAGACCTTCCTACATCCACGTTGTGGCACCCACCAAAGGGTGTAGCCACTCCCAAGTCACCAAGACCAGGGATCTCACTAAAAGTCTCCATTCGACATCTTCGGCATGGTGGAGCTCAAGCCTTGTACAAGTTTGATCTTCCGGGCTTCCACAACCGACTTGGCAAGCTCCGGAAGGATCTCTCCAATCACCGATTGATACACAGTGAATGCAGTCACCAAGAGACACTCCCTTACAGCTCTCACTAGACTAGAGACTCCAATCACCAAGAATGGAAGCACACAAGCATCATATCTAGTAAGTTCTAGCCTATCTCTTGGTGTACAAGTGGTGTAAATGATGTGGAAGTGGTTGCTCAATGTCTTGAATGCATGATAATGTGTAGAGTAGCTCTGGACATCAAGACTTGTCGAAATGACTTGTTGAAGGGGTATAAATAGCCAACTTCCACGAGATAGCCGTTGGAAAAGTAGGTTGACATCACTGTTCTGCAAACACCAGATGATCTGATGTTCTCCCTTCAGCTGTCATTGGTTGAATACAAATTAGCTGAGGTCACTGTGTCAGCTATGACTGTTTATCGACCGATGTTGTATACACCTGTACATCGGATAATTCGGTGACACTTGGTCCAGGATGGTTCAGAAATAATGCTTACTGGATTGACCGATGTGGCATATTTGTATATCGGATGGTCCGGTGTTACTTGGTCCAGGGAAATCATTTACAGGAATGATCGACCGATGTAACACACGCTTCCACATCGGATGATCCAGTGTATACCCAAGACTGAGATCTTTTTCTGTTGCAGAGCCAACTCGACCGATGTAGTTTCTTCTGGATACATCGGATGATCCGGTTAGTTGATTTTGTCTGCTTCGAGTTGTTCTAAGTGATTCTTTTGGAATTTGTACGAGTGACCTCTTAGACATTTGTTTGAAATGTTCTTCTAATGACGATTAAGTCTCGTGTGCTGTCAATTTTGATGGAATAATTTTGACATATATGTTTTTCATTCAGTCTTCATGAAAATTGATTGACCTTGTAAAATAGTTTGTTGAGGGGTCTCCAATTGTATCCAATGAGAAGTTGATGATATAAATATAGATTCCATTATGTGTGATCAATTATATGAGAGACCTTGCATCCACAAACTTATTAGTGATATCCAACAGTTGTCATTAATCACCAAAACCATACCTTACGGGGGCCTAGATGCTTCCACCAGGCACTCCTTATTTTCACTCCAAAAAGCAGCTGGAAAAAGAGAAAATCTAGGATATCCTAATGAGTTTTTTTGCCCTCCAAAAGGGAGCTACTATCCCTGCTGGATTTCCAGAAAACAGAATGTGCCAAGGGAACCCCATTGATCAGATTAGAGACTGAACCTATAGATATTTCTCCTTCTAGCAAGCACTGATACCTGTCTCCTAAGGAATCGATCTTCTCTTTCATATACCAGGATATAACCCCGAAGGACTGCAATTTGAAGGAATTAGCACTCACAAGCAACCGCAGAGAAGGAAACTGGCTGGCCTTAGACAAAGAACCTGATTGCAACTTTTTCGTCCTATGCATTTTGCATTCTAGTTCGATAGTTTCTTTTTTATTTACAGATGAAACAAAAGAAAAACACGCAACGTTGCTTCGTATTCTTTTCTTCAAACTATGACTACATCCCTTTGCTTTTGCCACTACTACCAATAGTCTAGCTCTTGTTTATTTGCAACCCTTTTTCATAGTCTTTTGACCGACAGGAGGGATTTTCTTTCTTTTGCAGGAACTGGGATTGCACTAGCTGGAACACAGGATTTGGGTGGGCCAGGTCCCGGTAGAACTCGACGAGGATCCCCGCCTTAGAGGTTTGGTCAGAGTAGCCTATTCTGTGTTGTAAGGGCCTCTACGAGGCAATAGTAGAATGCGAGCCACCGGGAAAAGAATTGTTCCCAATATAGGGCCCGAAGAAGAGAGATGAAAGGAAGTAGTGCAAGAAGAAATAAAGTACGCGGATAAAAGTGAAAAAAAAATCAGGCTTTCGTTGGAAAAACCAATGCCGACATCAAGGTCAGTCCCCTTTCTTTTCAAAGCTCGGGAGCAAAGCTGAAAAAGATGGAGTTACCGTACGATGATTCCTTTTCCTGATGCTTATCACTTGATTTATGACTCTTCCACCAATAGTGATGGGAGTCTGATCAGTGACCAGTCTCCTTTTTGGAGAATCCCTTTGCCCTTGCAAGCCAAGCTACTACGTGCATTAATGACTATGAGGGTTTCAGTAGTAGTTTCCTTTCTGGCTCTATCAGTTTTGCGAGCGAGACAGCTCATATAGGGTGTTGAAATCAATGGGAAGATGGGTTTCAGCACTCGCAAAACTGGTAGAGCCAGAAAGGAAACTACTACTGAAATCTGAAGCGGTTTCATTTGATTTGTTGTCGATTGGATGATGGAAAAACCAGCAAGCAGAAAGCGTAGGCTCTGTTGCCGTAGCGCTCCCTACGGAGTTGTACAAAGTCAGCAACCGTTTTGCGGCGCAAGCATAGGCTTAACAAACACTACTGACCACTGCTTTTTTTCTCGCACTCTCTTACCTGATTTTCCATACTTTCCGCAGGAAAAAAACAAGAGTGAAATAAAAAATCCTTCTTTCTCTATGTCCCGTTGCTAGCCGGCTCTGGCATCTACCACCTGTGATACCAACTCAAGCATATCGAGAGTTTATGGTTGACCGTATCTTGTCCTGTCTTGAAAAAAAAACTTTCTAACGCTGACGACACCTCGATTTCCGCCGGGAATCACAAGTCCTGTTTTCCATTCCCTCCCTTTGAGCCTACTGACGCTGTTACAATCCAGTTCCAGCACCATCCTATCCTATCAAAACTGCGGGCTTACGCCTTAGGGTTCATGTTGAGAACCACTCACAACTTCTTGCATATTACAATCTTTTTAGAAAACCAGTTCACTGCACACCCCACCCCATCATCAGTCCTGTGTTGCCTATGCTTGCGCCCCAAAACGGTTCCTTCTTTGGTTGGATCCAGGTCAGAAAGTTATAGGAAGGTCGCAAACAAGTCTGAATTAATAAGAAGGGGAGCGAGTATGTCCCAAAACTGAACCTTGGTACTGCTCTACTTCAGCATTCTGCGACTGAATTTATTATGGAAATGATGACTTGCCCACAGTAGAAGTTAGTGTCATTTTCCACTTTTTAGGTGAAATTTGCTTTACTAGTCTCCTCTGTATCTTTTCACTTCTGTCTTTCTAGTGCAAATCCCATAAGTAGAAAGAAAGCAGTAGTTTGAAGTGAGCCGCGCTCAAGCAGCTCAAGCAGAGCTAGAAACGGAAGCCAAAGCAGCCCTGCTACTTCTGAAAGAAAACTGGGGAAAAGGACATATGGAGCCGTCGGAGGCTTGTTTTTTGTTGGAAAAAACCAACGCCGACGTCAAAATCAGTCTCCTTTCTCTTTTCGGGAGCAGAGCTGAAAAGGTCGAAATTCCAATCCAATGATTTCCCTTGTCGAGCTCATCTTTTAAAAAAAGTTAGGTGATTTGCTACCGAAGCGAAGAAAAGGCTGGATCAAGAAAAGGGGGGGGGGGGTACTACGAGCCCTCTGCCCCACGCATCTAACCAGCTCGTGTGGTTCACCGGTTCCACTAGAGCGGCTTCCAATTGCTCGGAAATTCTGCACAGTATGGGGGTTTCGATATCAGAGAGCAGGATGCTGAGCCGAAGACTTCCGTACAGAACGAGACGAAGGCACCACCTGCCTTTCATTGCCAGGAGATAAACTAGAAAGGAGCACGTTGAAAGGGTTTTATGCCCCCGAAGATTGAAAGAAAAATTTGCACAGAGGAGTTCGTTCCGGATGTAGCCACTAACGTGGTGAACCGGGTGACCAAAAGTGGCGACAAGATGGAAATCTTAGCTTCTTGCGCACCGGGCAGCTGGCCTTCATGACGAGTCTTCCTCCGCCTCCAACTTGACGTTGTTGTAACCAAGCCTAACCAAACCTCCATGCTCACTGGTACTTTGACGTCACTATAGGTAGGTCTCCGTGGGTCTTGAGTTTGGCAAGAGGACTTCGGTAACGTGAAAGTGCTTCAAAAGGCACCAGCTCCAGCAGTACCTCATCAGATCACACAAAATGTATTGGAATAGTGCAACTGCTTAGGAATCCGGGCTTCCCAGATTGTGCAAATTAGCAACTCCACTTCGGGACCGTGTGCACATAGCATGGAGGCGATGCCTTGTGCCGTGGCATCATTGAAGCTTCTGATCCGGCAGCTTCTAGCTGTGGAGTCAAAGGAGCTTTCATAGACATAGAAATAATGATAGAATGAGCAGGCCTGCGAGCAGCGAGTGCCATTTGTAAGTTGCGAGCCTGTCAAACCATAGGTGCCTTACCGCCCCCACCCCCCCTATTTTTGGAATTAGAAAGAAGGGGATGGGGGGATGAAAGACAAAGAAAGAGATCGGGTTATTTATGATCAGAGAGAGTAAAGTAACCATACGTTCTGTTTGCAGAACGTGTATACGCCACGCCAAACAATCAAAATAGAAACATGGGACGATTCCAGAATTTTGAAGATATCCATGGGGATGAGAAAAGTTGTTGTTGAGAAATATGAAATTTGATATAAAGTTGTTGTTTCAAAGTGTGGACTTTTTATTGGAAAAGGCTATGACTGCGAGGCTTGTTCCGCATTTCCCCTTCTTATTTTAGTAGCTCTGTGGTGAACTTAATGAATAAAGATGATGAAACAAGTGTTGGCACTCGCGTTTATGTCATATAAATTTTGGATGCATCTCACGGCTATCTACCTGATGTTTAGTTCCTAAAATACTAACATTCAAAGGTTTTAAGTGTCAAGCTTGTGTGCAAGCAAAACAACCAAGATAACCTCACTTGGCTGTTCATGAGAGAAATTCAACACTTTTAGAACTCAATCATTTTGACATTTGTGAATTGAATGGTGCGTTAACTGTTGGAGGAAATAAATATGTAATTACATTTATTGATGATGCAACCCGTTATTGCTATGTGTATTTGCTTAAATCAAAGGATGAGGCGTTAGATTACATAAGAATCTATAAGGTAGAAGTTGAGAATCAACTAGAAAGAAAAATAAAAAGAATGATTTGATCATGGAGGAGAGTATTTTTCCGATGAGTTCCTCCAGTTTTGTGCTGAAAATGGAGTCATACATGAGAGAACACCACCTTATTAACCTCAATCAAATGGTGTTGCCGAGAGGAAGAATCGCACTCTAACAGATTTGGTGAATGTCATTTTAGATACTACAGGTTTATCTAAGGCATGGTGGATGGAGGCAATTCTGACTACAAATCATGTATTGAACAGATTTCCCACAAAAAATTGTGAGAAAACTCCATATGAAGGCTGGAAAGGAAGAAAACCATCTCTTTCTTACCTACACACATATGGGTGTTTGGCTTCGGTAAATATACCAATAGTCAAAAAGCATAAACTTGGACCTAATACTGTCGATTGTATTTTTCTTGGTTATGCATCTAATAGTCCTGCCTATAGATTTCTAGTAATAAGGTCTGACTCACCTCTTGTGGTCGTTGACAAAATAGTTGAATCTAGAGATACAACATTTTTTGAAAGTATTTTTTCTTTGAATGATGCACATAGCTCTTACGGTCATACACATGACAAGAATTATATTTCGTCTAAAATCTTAGAACAACTTGATTTTACATCATCAGAAAATTCATTACAACCATATGATGGAGAAAACAACGAAACAACTTATAGAGCGAGCAAGAGACAAAGGATTCCAAAATCCTTTGGTGATAATTTCAATATTTATCTTGTGGATGATACACCTTGATCAATCTGAGAGGCGTTTGCATCTCCTGATGCAGATGATTGGAAGGAAGCAGTTTGTAGGGAGATGGAATCCATCATGACTAACGGAATCTGGGATGCAGTGGATCGTCCATTCGGTTGTAAATCGGTTAAGTGTAAGTGGTTGTTCAAGAAAAATCTTAGGCATGATGGTACTATTGAGAAGTACAAGACCATACTTGTGGTGAAAGGTTATACACAAAAAGATGGAGCTTCTTTGATACTTACTCTTTCGTTGCTTGATTGACAACTATTTGAATACTTCTTTCTTTGGCCGCCTCACGCGGTCTTCTGATCCATGAAATGGATGTCAAGTTGGCTTTACTTAACGGGGAGTTGGATGAGGAGATTTATATGGATCAACCAAAAAGATTTGTGATACCCAGTCAACAGAATAAGGTGCGTAAGTTAAAGAAATCTTTATACAGTCTTAAAGAGAAACAAAAGAAGTGGCATGAGAAATTTGATAGTAACATGACACGAGCAGACTTTGTTGTCAATGAGGCCGATAAATGTGTATATTATCGATATAATGGGGGTAGAGTAGCGATCATGTGTTCATATGTAGATGATATATTAATTTCTGGAACTAATATTCATGTGATAAATGAGGTAAAATCGTTTATGTTCCAAAATTTTGATATGAAAGATCTAGGGAAGGTTGATGTTATACTCAACGTCAATCTGATAAAAAATGAGAATGGGATTACACTCTTGCAATCTCATTATGTTGAGAAGGTCTTGAGCCGTTTTGGCTATTTGGACAGCAATCCTTCACCAACACCATATGATCCTAGTATCATTCTACGGAAAAATAAAGGACTATGAAGAGACTAGCTGAGATACTCTCAGATAAATTGTTCACTCATCTATCTTGCTGATGCTACTCGACCTGACATTTCCTTCGCGGTTAGCAAATTGAGACGGTTTACTACTAACTCAAAAGAAGATCATTGGCGCGCACTTGAGCAAGTTATGTGCTACTTGTGTGGTACAATGAGTTATGGACTTCACAATACATGAGAACCTAAAATTTTGGAGGGTTATAGTGATTCCAATTGGATTTCTGATGCTGATGAGATAAATGCAACAAGTGGTTATGTCTTTACTCTTGGAGGAGTTGTTGTCTCATGGAGCTCTTGTAAATAGACTATTTTGAGGAGGTCAACCATGGAAGCAGAGCTTACAGCATTAGATACAACCTCTGTAGAAGAAGAGTGGTTGAAGGAACCCTTGATGGATTTACCAGTGGTGAAAAAACCAATTCCTTCGATTATTAAGTACTGTGACAATCAAGCTATTCTTGCAAAGGTGTCAAGTACAAAGGATAATATGAAATCCTCAAGACATGTGAAAAGACGTTTAAAATATGTCAGAATATTGAAAAGCTCCGGAGTGATAGCCATTGATTATATTCAAAAGGCTAAAAATCTGGCAGATCCGTTTACAAAAGTTCTATCATGAAATATGATAGATAGTGCATCAAAAGAGATGGGATTGAGACCCCCGTGAGTTATACACAACGGTAACCTAGACCTATGTGATCAAATATCCCGTGAATTAGGATTTGGGAAGAACAAGTTGTATGTATAACTAGGAGAGTACACAACTATATAGTACCTTCTCTAGTGAAGATGCAATACTCTATATCCTGTATGAAAGGATGACGTCATGTTTTAATGTGTTCGAAAGATAGATTGTGAGATACTGTACTACAGAGTATTCTTGTACGAAAACACACCTATATGAGCTTACTGTTAGTCACAGTCCATGAGACTTGGAAACTCTCTAAGAAGCACATGAAAGAGACACATAAGTATGACTTATAGGCTCCATCCGAGGACTAGCCCAATAGGTGCCTAGTATCAGTTTGGTCTTTATATGAAACCACCTCGTGCAAAAATACCAATTCAATGCATAGTCCATTGTGTAGTTGTGGGTTGGCAGATTTTTTAGATCAAGATGGTTGTTCAACCTAATAGGTCTCTACCGTTGAACTAATATTTTAAATAACATTGTGGACATATGACAAGTAGTGTCAGCTATGCTTTTGGAATTTCGTGGGGATTGTTGGAATATTTGGGCCTGAGCCTAATTATTCTCTATTAAATTCCAAAAGGTCTAAAGGAGGTATTTATCCCACATTGACTATTTGACAAGAGTAGCACTTATTTATAAGGGAAGCTATCTTCTATGTGTGGGTATATGAGAGAAGATGGCTAGAGCCACAAACAAATCATACGCACGCGCGCATGCATATTCAGGTATTCGCATATTTTCACGTGAGCTAACGCGTAATTTGTAACTTCAGACGTGGTGACCGGCGCGGTAATTCTGCTCTTTTTCTTTTTAGAAGACTGACATTAATACGGCTTTAATTTGCTGCAATTCATATCATTTTATGAGTCAGTTTCTGAAGAATAATGGTGTGCAGTAACTGACGCGGTCTAATTATGCTGCAAATACTGAAGTTTATTGTCTTCATTTTCTAGAACTTAATTTGTGCCGCATTACTATATACTTATTTCCTTTTGTTACTAGAGTCTATCATTATAAATAGAATGAAAAACCTTCTTCTGCAGACAGAGAGGTGAATAGACTCACTAGCCTACTGTGTTGAGCATATGCTACTGCTAGTTCATCACTCTCGTCGGCGTGTCACCGACGTGCGAGAGAGCAGTGTCTTCGAAACCACGTCCCACTGAAGAACCAGCATAGGTTGGGGCGAATCAGGTTTTTAGGTAGCGTTCGTGTGACTGCTGGATAAAAGATATGTTTCCTCCACAGTTTTCTTCACACACTCCACTAATTATTTTTCAAGATAGAAACGTCAGCACTGTAAGTGAAGATGACATTTTCTACGCATGAGATAGACATAATATGCTTTATTTCCATGTTATTGTTCATGTTTCGTGGATTATTTTTCATGCATACTGTTGTAATTTCAAAAAGTAATATTATCTGTAAACTGCATTGTTTCCTAACACATTGTAGCATCTGCGTCATGAATACATATGAAAAAAATATAATTAGGCGCGACAATTTATCAAATTTTCTGATTAATATATTCAATCAAAGAATAGATTTGGTGACCAAAATACAATATATATCGTGTTTATTATTGTCGCGGACTATATAAATTATAACTGAATGATAGGCTGCCCACGGAAGTAGGGTAAAATAATGGCTAAGTAAGGTGCTACAGTGTCATAATACTCATAAACTTAGCGGGATGAATCAAATCCTTAGTGGCAAGAACCTCGATAGTCACACAGCTTGAACAGTTAATTTAATTTAATAGGATGACGCCAGTTTCTCCTCGCCCTTCTGGTGTCATGTTCGTTATTCACGAACTCAGCATCTTTCTATTCTCTACAATATGCACTACTCGCAACAATCTTATTATAACCATCAAAATCAAACAGTTAACAGATGCAAGGAACATTCAAGCACAATATACAGTTCCATTGTTACCCATAGCGTGTCTGTTAATCCATGTACGACATTGTCTTGTGTCACACACTTGTCAATGAGGCTCATGAGCAAAAAATTAGAAGCATGTAAACGACTTGCATGTAAGTTATTAACAGTTGCAGTGCCACCACACTACCATCTGACATTATGTTCCTCATTTTTGTTTGTACCAAGGCTGTCCATATGGAGGTGCAGCCGTTTTGATTTATGTGCTAATATTTTTTTTAAAAAGAAAATTAATTGCTTGATAAGTACAACAATTTGCGGGATGGGTGCATGTAGGTCACACTTCTTTCAAATTACTCAAATGGGGTATATATCATGTTTAAGTGGTGTGCATGAGGTCAAAACTGATCTTGGTGGCTAAAAAGAATGACACACTACAGGAATCTAGATGATTTGCAATGGCCGAGACCGTCGAAAATAAGCGAAAAACAGTCGCAAATAAGCTATTTGCGGCGATTTTACTTATTTGCGATGGTTTTCGGCCGTCGTTCGAATATCATCACAATTTAGCTTATTTGCGACGACCTGATGTTTTGCGACAGCTAATGGCAGCCATTGCAATTTATCTTATTTGCGACGGCTGTCGCTGGCCGTCGCGAATTATTTATGTTTATTTGCGATGGCTTTTATACAGTA